>CM045760.1:3137892-3737892 GCA_025200525.1 Camellia lanceoleosa
TGAGTCACGATGGCTGACTATGGCCACGATCCCTGCCTCGTCACAGGGCCCCGCACCATGGGCTCTGCTACTTTGGGTTGCTTTCGTGTCTCGCTCTGGCGCAGGGAGCTCTCCTCCCTCACCTCCGAACACCAATCAAAGCGGCATCAAGTTAATATGCGGATAAAAGTTGCGTGGTCGCCTCTACATGGTAATACTCTACCTCCAAGCCTACCATGAACTGGATCACCTCTTCGGCAGATAGCTTGTCTGTCACTCTCATGGACACTAGCGGGGCCATCGGTATGGAGCCGAACAAGCGGCCCATGGTGCAGCACAGGCCTTCGCCTAGGAACCGGGCTCGAGAAAGGTGGGCCTCAGTAGAATATGATGGCGGAAATGCCTTAAGCTACATGGTATTGGGCTCGAAGCTACTGTGTCCTTCCGTTATATTGACCCCGGTATGCTCCTTCGTATGCGATGCTCAGCGGCCAGGCGGCCAGGCGCCATGTGATCTAAAATGAAAAGTGAACAGGTTATTAGTTGTTGCCAATTGCTAATGTATGAATCAGAATAGTAAGAAAAAAATGATTATGTTTTGAGTTACCTCGTGCACGCTACCGTGTCAATCTTGATGGAAAAACATTAAGGGCTCCACAGGTCCTCTCTTGAAATTTGGCCGTCGTATACTCGAGAAAGGAGACCGTCGATGGAATCTCATCTATGGCTCTAGGGCAAGGTTGGGAAGTATGCGTACACCCGTAGCTAGAAGGAGAATATAGAGGTATGTAATCAATACAATATAAATAGATCGAAAGTGCAAAGCAAAAAAAGCGCGATGCACCAGTATAGCGGATCACGATGGTGCACGGAAGCCGAAAGCACAAGTGTTAAATGGATGTAAAGCAAGAAATGTTGGCGGAAAATGTAAAGTGTAAAGAGGAATTGAGAAATGTACCTCCGGGCTGCCGTGGCTCAGCAAGTTCCCTCACGGATGGAAGGAAGAACTCATATATCGATTACAATGTGGTGAGGCGGCTCGCTCCAATCATAAAGCTGAACTCGAGGAAGAGCCACCAAGGCACTTAGTAAATACAGGCCCACGGTGTTCCACCTATTTGAAAACAAGGTGGTACCAAAGATGAACATCATGAAGCCCCTGGCATATTGCTCTGTCTCCTTTATCGTCTTGGAAACGGTCACAGTACTCTCTCAAGACCAAGTGTATCACACCATGCCTGGCCGATATATTGATGGATGTGCCCCAAGCAACTTGAGCCAAGCTGCCCTCCACTTCTCCATATCTGGGTCAAAAGGGATCGGATCACCTCTGTAGACACCCCATTTTTTACTGAACTTAAGACTCAGACGTCATCAATTGGGCGCTCGGTGATTGCGCATATTGTGCTTGATACGAAGTCACTGAGTCTCGGTGAGAGCCTTGCCTCTGGACTTTGGGACTCTTTGTGCTTTGCCTCGGTTTACCATGAGTTCTGTTTTCTCTTCTCGAAGGGAGGAGAGGTCTGTAGACCATCTCTCGGCCGTAGGCTACCGTGGTAAATACCTTTGTTCCGTTTGGAGACCCGGTTTTGGTTTTCAAAAGCGTCGTAGTGCACCTCGGTTTGGGACCGCTTAACTTTCTCCGTTTGCTCTGGTTTTTGGCACACACCTTGTTTCTCTCTCTAGAGGACAACATGGCAGGAGACCACCTTTGTGGTTGTCGCCACTTCGATGCTTATGATCGATTTTGGGGCATCACAATTGTAGCGTTTTGGCTCCCAACCCTTGTTTGCATCCGTCTTGGTTCATTTTGGTGTGGACCCTATTTTCATTGTTTGGAAGGTGGTACAAGTATGGGAGACCACCTTTTTCTTGGAGACCATCTCTTCTCCCGTCGGCCAATTTTCTTGTCAGTGGTCTCCTTGGTTTTGGAAGCCACTTTGTGGGTCTCTTACAACCTTGCTTGCTTTCGACTTAGAGGCCACCCTAGGAGCGGGCCGACCACCTTGGACCTTTTAGGCTAATTGGTCGACCCGAAGTGGTCGATCGACCATGAGGCCCAGTCGGCCCCTCTGCGACTTTGTCTCACAGAGTTGGTTCAGTGTGCATTTGGAGGCCTGTTGGATCCTCCATACTGCGTGTATGGCCGGATCTTTGGCCTTGTTTCTTGGCTTCTTGGAGAAGCTTTGGTCTCCTTGGTCTATAAAGGAAGCCCTCCTCTCCATTCTGAGGGTTGATTTTGGTGAAGGCTCATAGATACATCCTTCTTTGTATCTCTCCTTTGAGCCCTAAAAGAGTGAGCTCTTAACCCTTTGCATACAACTCCTAACCTAACTTGGCTCTACCATCACTCTAAGCATCTTGGAGGCCATTTTAGGAGGCTAAATTTTGGTTTTTGGGTCCCGAAGGTTCTTTGGTTCTTCTTTGTGCCACAAAGGGTAACCATTTTCTCCCTTTTTGAGCATCATTTTGATCCTTATTTTAGCCATACTTGCAAGAATATTTGAGCTTTGGTGTAAATTGAAAAAATTCTTATTTTGAGAGCTTCTTAACAAGTTTTTTAAGGTCATTTTTTCTGTTGGGGTCATCTACCCCTTGCATGTATTTCACCTTGTTTTGAGCCATGCATCTAGGCCTTTGAAGTGAGCTTTGTTTGGCCTTCTAGCCACTAAAATCAGTGGATTTTAGTGGCTAACATATATTTAAGCCCAAAATGAGAGAGGGGTGACCCTCTCACCCTATCTTGTTTACTAGCATTGTTGGCCTAACAAGGTGTGTGATCGAAATTCTTCCCTCGCTTCGGCGGAAGAGTTAGCCTTCGGCGGACTTTTGGAGTTTCAATTGTGCGAGCGGCACGAGATTACAGGAGTTGTGATTCTCCACTCGGCGGGGGAGTTTCTTTCGGCAGGACAGCTGTTGGTTTCTTGGCTCGGCGGAAAGAGTTGGCCTTTCGGCGGGCCTCTGGAAGTCAAATTTTGTTTGGACATTTTTATTTAGGTATTTGGAACCTCCTTATTTTATTTTGGAGTATTGGTTGTGGTGGTAATATGATGGCAAAGTAGATTGGGCCAAAAGCTTTAATTAGAATAAATTATAAGCGACCAGCCGTCCTCTTTACCCTTTTCTTTGTCCACACTTTGAATTTGGATGTGAGGTTAGAACCATTGAGCTTATTTAAGGGCTTCAATTTGGACACAAACGACCTAAGCGGAGTTCGGATGGGAGAGTTATACCTGTTCAAAGTTTTGAAATCTGTCTTTGAGGCGAGTCCGCTCGAGCGGAAATCGATCCGCTCGAGCAGGAATTGCAGGTTAACATGACGTTAAAAGCTGGTTTTGAGATCTTTTCCATGTTTTCTTCAATCCTCTTCTTTCCTCTTTGCCTTAGTCGAAACCTAACTCTCAAACCTTTGATTTCACCCATTTCTATCAACAATCCACCATGGTTTTGGCATGTAGGATGGAGAACTAAGGAGGATCAATGTTTTTACCGATTAAAATTTGGATTGGTGAAAGTTTCTTCTCAAGCTCACCTTGCTTGATTGTTGAGGTAAGGGTTGAAGACTCTTTAATATTTACATCCATAGATAGATTGGAGATGTCTTCATGGTATAATGGTGCAGGATTTTTCATGTATGTTATGTATATGGAAGAAATTATGAGATTTTGGGAATTTTGGGGTTTGAACATTGGGGTTTTATGGTTTGAAGATATTGGGAGTTAATTGATGGGTTTAAATAATGGTTTATGAGTCCTAGATGTGTAATTGATGGAAAAATAGTGTTGGGTTAATAAGTTTGATTATTTCTTGAAATCTCATTATTTTCTTGAAACCCTAAGTTTCTTAAGGATGATAACCAAAGATTTAACCCAAATTGAATGTAGAATAATGAAATTGACGTATTGAATTATGCATATACAAGTTTAATTGGAATTTGGTGATACTTGGAAATTATGTTTAAATTTGAATGAACTTGTTAGAAGCTTTGTGAATCATGTCTTAGTGAGGAAGGAGATTGGGGAAAGGGTTTATTGATGATGTGGATGATGTAAATTGAGCCTTAGCAATTTAATTTGAATTATGTGGGATTGCGTTGGTTATGTTAAGTTACGTTAATAATCTTTGAATTGAATTGTGAGGATCATAATAAGTTGTGTTTGAATTATGTTGGAATTCATGTAATAATGTAAAAAGGAAAAAATTAGGGAATTGATTTAGTAAGAATGCGGATGACATGAACTCAATTGTGGAATGTTAAAATGAGATGTAATTTGGATAAAGAGAATTAATTAAAACGAAATAAGTTTTGTGATCCGATTTCTTTATGTATTACAATTGTATAGGCACTGTGGGGGCAAACCAAGCGACCAAACAACGTGAGTAATAATTACCTCAACCATATGTTATTTACCGTTAGTCGTTATTGTTATTGACATTCTATCCTCAGTGAGTTAATGTGTTAACATGTGCGTTGGTTGAGAATTGATGGGAGCGTTAAAGGATGATCACACACGGTATGATCTGAACTTAATCTGTATTTTGAGTTATGACTAATGACTATTGTCAATGTACCATCCTAAATTACCTATATACGCATAAAATTGCATATAACTATTAACACTATGAAGTTGATTTATGAATTGATGCGATTTACCTACGGATTATGGGTAATGTTAAGATTACGCTAATTACGAAAGAAGTATATCTATGTCCAAGAACCATAAGGAAACATTGTACCATATGTTTTGTTTGCTATTGATAATTAATGTTACCATTAGGTTATCGACAGCGTTACGTAAACTTAAGTTATATGTTTTGATATACCATGAAAGCGAAATGATTGATTCTTGAAAGGCTATGATATGTTGAAAATGAGCGAGCGAATATCCGGTTTCTAAAAGTATTTGTGGCACCCTTAGTCGGATGGCCCTCGTGGTAACAATATCAAGTGGCCTATGGCCCTTTCATGGGAAGTAACAATATTGGCCTATATTTTCATGGTAACAATCTAGTAATTTGTTGGTATCAACTTTGTGGTCTTGGACCTGCCTGCTTGTAGTCTTTGGACCTACTGTTGTGGTCTTGGGACCTACACTGTTGTAGTCTTGGACCTACATTTGTGGTCTTCGGACCTACTGTTGTGGTCTTGGACCTACTGCTGTAGTCTTTGGACCTACATGTGGTCTTGGGACCTTCTCTGTTGTGGTCTTCGGACCTACGTCGATGGCTAATGGGTGTACCACATATAATCTTATGCAAAATCTAAATATGGAAATGATTATGAAAATGATTACGAAAATGGTTTGAAATACGGAAATGCATAAGACTACATTTACGATAAGACTATGCTTGAGATATGAATATTTTTACGGTATGGAACAAAGTCTTTGTCACGGAACAGTGCTACACTTTGGTGGGAGCCACCTCTGGAATCCGTCTGAGCCACCTCTTGAATCCATACATCTGTTATTCTGATACTGCGCTTATCGTTCTGTTATTTGATTTACATTATTTACGCTATTTAGTTGTTTACATTATTCTTATTATTCTGGACCCATGGTGGTTCTGCATCTGTAGGCCTATGGGCATTACGTATAAAGCGGGCTTAAAGCCATTACTGTTAAGAAATTGGACTATGGCTATTTTGGAAATAATCACGGCATGTAGTTAATCATATGTATCTCTGAGTTACGTTTGGTTATTGGGTTAAATATCACATTATTTATGTACTATTATTCTTGAGTTCGCTCATTCTATATTTTATGCATCTCTTGTAGGTAATCAACGGAGATCAATCTAACCTTTAAGACTTGTGTTCCTCTTGTCAACATTAATGTGTCGAGGCACCACGGCCGTGCATCATATGCGATCTTGTTGAGTCTTGATTTACTCTCTGGGCGTCTGTTGATAGTTGATTGTATTTAATTCCTTTTCATTAATATTTTTGTTATCGCCTATTTGTAAAAATGAGTCGAGGCATATGTGTAAACTTTTTGTAAAATATTGATGTGATGTTGAGATCTGGCATGTTAGGAATAGCTCAATGGATGTTATTTTATGTGTTTTATATTATTGGATGCTTAGTTCGGGCCCCATATGATATGTATAACGGGTTTAGTGTACATTTTCGAATGGGTCATGCCCAAACTTTTAGGCGGGTTTGGGCGTGGCAATGGTATCGAGCACGAGTTGCCATCTCACACGAATCCATTGAGCTTTAGGATGTCTAGAAAGAGTTGGCCATCATGCATGATATGTTATCGATTACATGAAAAGACAAGAATGATGTAGCGATTAAGCATGCATTATTAACTCGATGGCTACAATTTATATCTGTTGTATGTCCTTTTCTTGCCTTTGTTATTTTGTATATAAATTTGGTGAAGAGTGCAAGACATACAACGTGAATATTGTCTTCTTGAGGCGTGGTAAATTTGGCCCGGGTAAAGTCGACTTATATATAAATGGTTAGATACAATGTGTGTTATCTATTGATCACTATTTGTGGAAATGATGGTAATATAATTGTCTTTGTTTACATTGCTTACATTTAAGTATTGGATATAGCTAAGATTAAAGGAATGTTATATACATTACCTTATAACTGTTATGACTCCTTACTATAACAATGATTAGATCGATAATTGAGACTCTTGTATTGGAATATTTTGATAAGATGTGTTTAATGTAATAATTGAGGTTGTGTTAATTATGGGTCATAAGAAGAATTACGTATATGGTGATCCTTTAAAATTGTGAATTTATACGGTTGTGATTTTAATAAGCGAAAAGGCATTACGGGCGAAAGGCTATGCAGGTGAAAGTTCGTTCGATTATTAGGCCAATAGGCCGTTACGAAAATAAACCAATACCAAACTCACTATTGGATCTTATGTTTACGTGAATGCTTGTTGTGCATTGTGAGCTATGTTTGGGAAATTGATTCTTGACCTTGAGGCGTATGTAAGTAATATAATTTTGTGAACTAAGAAAATTACCAACGACCTCGATAGGAATCGTACTTTGTACTCGTATTACGACCTCATGTCTGTGATTAAAATCTGGAATCCGTGTCATGTCTATTACGTATATGGATGTCGTAACTTATAATTGGGACTTTTTCTAAATAATAGTCGAATGACATAAGAGTCTCGCCTATAATGTGTGTTTATCTATATGACACTTGTAAAACAATAAATAATTCTTGCCTCATGTATTAAGAATTTGAATCTTACCTACGTATTATTAAGAATTTGAGATTGAGAAATCTTTTAGTGATATAAATCTGTGCATCTAGTGACTTGATACGTAACATTAGCGGGCCATGCATTCGTTATTCAGACTAAGGCAGTTACGAAAATATAATAGTATTGGAATAACTTTTTGAGTTCTGCGATTACATATGTAATTATATTTACGGGCCTATGGCGTTTATATCGATGGAGTTATGGCTACTCTATACGTTGGGTTTAAACTCATCTTGCTAAGAAAGCTGAATTCATGGCGTAATGGACATAATTACGAGAATGTAATCAATCATATGCTTTTATAGTATTGTGCCTTGTGCTTCAATCAAAGTATATAACTATGCTATTCAATGTTTAAGGAAATTCATAGTTAGAGTTCTGAAATGTTCGATATGATAAGTGTTTTACGAAGTGATAACAATGTTATGAATTTACGACAAGTTTATGATATGATAAGTTTACGGATAATTTTCCCAAGATGGCAAGTTTTACGAAAGAAATATTTTGCTATGTCTGAATAAGTCCTTCAATTGATAATTGATGAAAATTCTATGTTGAGCTTTAAACTATTACATCTTATACATTTTGGAAAACTAGTATGAAATAGGTATTACTTTCTTGTAATTTGGAAAGCTTATGATCATTAAGGTTTGATCCGTGTTTGATTTTATTAATACTCTACTCTGAACATGTAATTCCTTGATATGAGATTTGAGTGGTTATTTGGAGTTGTTTGAAATCGATTTGGCTTAATAAGTCTAATTCGATAAAACAAAAACCCCAAAGTCATCGAGTTAGAATTTGTTTGTGAACCTAAAGAGATTGACCTGACTTATGGGTCACATGTGATCGAATATTTGAGTAAACCCATATCTGAATGTCTTTAATTATTATAGCATTTGGAAGGTATGAAAGATATGAGGGTTGAGAATAATGAGATGAAGCTTTGGAGTTATTAGGAATGTTAACGAAATTTTAGAACTATTGGGGAAGTAATTGGAATTAAAGTTTGAGCATTCATTTGGCGTGGTTAAACTTAGTTGTTAGGGACTTGGGATTACAAATGGTTCCTTAGTTGAAATTACGATATATGTATATTGATCAGTATTTGTGATTCCTCTCTATATCAAGTGGGGATTTTCGGTTATGTTTTGGCTGTCTTACTGTTTGGTTTTCTTCAATTTGAGGGCGAAATTCTTTTAAGGAGGAATGGTGTGACGATCCGAATTCTTCCCTCTGCTCGGCGGAAGAGTTGGCCTTCAGCGGACTTTGGAGTTTCGGCAATTGTCTTGACGGCACGAGATTAAGGAGTTGTGATTCTCACTTCGGCGGGGAGTTTCGTTCAGCGGGCGGCTTTGTTGGTTTTGCCTTTCGGCGGAAGAGTTGGCCTTCGGCGGGCCTCTAGGTTGAGTGTTTTGTTTTGGACATTTTTATTAGGGTATTTGGGACCTCCTTATTTTATTTTGGAGTATTGGTTGTGGTGGTAATATGATGGCAAAAGTAAGATTGGGCCAAAAGCTTTAATTAGAATAAATTGTCGGCGACCAGCCGTCACTCTTTACCCTTTCTTTGTCCACACTTTGAATTTGGATGTGAGGCTAGAACCATTGGAAAGCTTATTTCCGGGGCTTCAATTTGGACACAAGAACGACCTAAAACGGAGTTCAGATGGGAGAGTTATACCTGTTTAAAGTTTTGAAATCATCTTTGAGGCGGGTCCGCTCGAGCGGAAATCGATCCTTCGAGCAGGAATTACGGGACAACAGCGTTAAAAACTGGTTTTGAGATCTTTTTCCATGTTTTCTTCAATCCTCTTCTTTCCTCTTTGCCTTAGTCAAAACCCTAACTCTCAAACCTTTGATTTCACCCATTTCTATCAACAATCCACCATGGTTTTGGCATGTAGGATGGAGAACTAAGGAGGATCAATGTTTTTACCCGATTAAAATTTGTTTTTGTGAAAGTTTCTTCTCAAGCTCACCCCTTTTTGATTGTTGAGGTAAGGGTTGAAGACTCTTTAATATTTACATCCATAGATAGATTGGAGATGTCTTCATGGTATAATGGTGCAAGTTTTCATGTATGTTATGTATATGGAAGAAATTATGAGATTTTGGGAATTTTGGGGTTTGAACATTGGGGGTTTATGGTTTGAAGATATTGGGAGTTAATTGATGGGTTTAAATAATGGTTTATGAGTCCTAGATGTGTAATTGATGGAAAAATAGTGTTGGGTTAATAAGTTTGATTATTTCTTGAAATCTCATTATTTTCTTGAAACCTAAGTTTCTTAAGGATGATAACCAAAGATTTAACCCAAATTGAATGTAGAATAATGAAATTGGCGTATTGAATTATGCATATACAAGTTTAATTGGAATTTGGTGATACTTGGAAATTATGTTTAAATTTGCGAATGAACTTGTTAGAAGCTTTGTGAATCATGTCTTAGTGAGGAAGGAGATTGGGGAAGGGTTTATTGATGATGTGGATGATGTAAATTGAGCCTTAGCAATTTAATTTGAATTATGTGGGATTGCGTTGGTTATGTTAAATTCGTTAATAATCTTTGAATTGAATTGTGAGGATCATAATAAGTTGTGTTTGAATTATGTTGGAATTCATGTAATAATGTAAAAGGAAAAATTAGGGAATTGATTTAGTAAGAATGGATGACATGAACTCAATTGTGGAATGTTAAAATGAGATGTAATTTGGATAAAGAATTAATTAAGAGCGAAATAAGTTTTGTGATCCGATTTCTTTGTGTATTACAATTGTATGAAACTGCTTGCGAGGGCAAACCAAGCGACCAAACCTTGTGAGTAATAGTACCTCAACCATATGTTATTTACCGTTAGTCGTTATTGTTATTGACATTCTATCCTCTGTGAGTTAATGTGTTAACATGTGTGCGTTGGTTGAGAATTGATGGGAGCGTTAAAAGGATGATCACACTAGGTATGATCTGAACTTAATCTGTATTTTGAGTTATGACTAATGACTATTGTCAATGTACCATCCTAAAATTACCTATATACGCATAAGAATTGCATATAACTATTAACACTATGAAGTTGATTTATGAATTGATGCGATTTACCTACGGATTATGGGTAATGTTAAGATTACGCTAATTACGAAAGAAGTATATCTATGTCCAAGAACCATAAGGAAACATTGTACCATATGTTTTGTTTGCTATTGATAATTAATGTTACCATTAGGTTATCGACAGCGTTCTGTAAACTTAAGTTATATGATTTCGGTATACCATGTAGCGAAATGATTGTTTCTTGGATGGATATGATATGTTGAAAATGTTCGAACGAAGATCCAGTTTCTAAAGAGTACTTGAGGCACTCTTAGTCAGGATGGCCCTCGCCGGGTAACAATAGTGGCCTATGGCCTCGCCGGTAACAATAGTGGCCTATGGCCCTCGTGGTATTGTGGTATTGGTATTGGTATCAACTTTGTGGTCTTGGACCTACTGCTGTGGTCTTTGGACCTACTGTTGTGGTCTTGGACCTACATTTGTGGTCTTGGACCTACATTGTGGTCTTCGGACCTACTGTTGTGGTCTTGGACCTACCACTATGGTCTTTGGACCTACATTTGTGGTCTTTGGACCTGCTCTGGTCTTGTGGTCTTCGGACCTACGTCTGATGGCTAATGGGTGTACCACATATAATCTTATGCAAAATCTAAATATGGAAATGATTATGAAAATGATTACGAAAATGGTTTGAAATGGAAATGCATAAGACTACATTTACGATAAGACTATGCTTGAGATATGAATATTTTACGGTATGGAACAAAGTCTTTGTCTGAGCAGTGCTACACTTTGGTGGGAACCACCTCTGGAATCGTCTGAGCCACCTCTTGAGTCCATACATCTGTTATTTCTGTTACCCGCTTATGCGTTCTGTTATTCCGTGATTTACATTATTTACGCTATTTCCGTTGTTTACATTATTCTTGTTATTATGGACCCATGGTGGATTACGCATCTGTAGGCCTATGGGTACATTACGTATAAGCGGGCTTAAAGCCATTACATTAAGAAATTGGACTATGGCTATTTTGGAAATAATCACGGCATGTAGTTAATCATATGTATCTCTGATTACGTTTGGTTATTCGGGTTAAATATCACATTATTTATGTACTATTATTCATGAGTTCGCTCATTCTATATTTTGTCTGTCTCTTGTAGGTAATCAACGGAGATCAATCCTAACCTTTAAGACTTGTGTTCCTCTTGTCAACATTAATGTGTCCGAGCACCACAAGCCGTGCATCATGTACGATCTTGTTGAGTCTTGATTTACTCTACGGGCGTCTGTTGATAGTTGATTGTATTTAATTCCTTTTTCATTAATATTTTTTGTTATCGCCTATTTGTAAAAATGAGTCGAGGCATATGTGTGTAAACTTTTTGTAAAATATTGATGTGATGTTGAGATCACGGCATGTTAGGAATAGCTCAATGGATGTTATTTTATGTGTTTTATATTATTGGATGCTTAGTTCGGGCCCATATGATATGTATACTTGAGGTTTAGTGTACGTTTTGAATGGGTCATGCCCAAACTTTTAGGGGCGGGTTTGGGCGTGGCGTGTGGTATCGAACACGAGTTGCCATCTCACACGAATCCATTGAGCTTTAGGATGTCTAGAAAGATTTAGGCATCATGCATGATATGTTATCGATACATGAAAAGACAAAACGATGTAGCGTTAAGCATGCATTATTAACTCGATGGCTACAATTTATATCATTGTATGTCCTTTTCTTGCCTTTGTTATTTTGTATAAATTTGGTGAAGGTGCAAGACATGCAACGTGAATATTATCTTCTTGACGTGGTAAGAATTTGAATGACCGGTAAGTCGACATATATAAATGGTTAGATACAATGTGTGTTATCTATTGATCACTATTTGTGGGGAAATGATGGTAATATAATTGTCTTTGTTTACATTGCTTACATTTAAGTATTGGATATAGCTAAGATTAAAGGAATGTTATGTGTACGTTACCTTATAACATTATGACTCCTTACTATAACAATGATTAGATCGATGTAATTAGAAACTCTTGTATTGGAATATTTTGATAAGATGTGTTTAATGTAATAATTGAGGTTGTGTTAATTATGAGGTCATAAGAAGGAATTACGTATATGGTGATCCTTTAAAATTGTGAATTTGCTACGGTTGTGATTTTAATAAGCGAAAAGGCTGTTACGGGGCCAAAAGGCTATTACAGATTCGAAAGCCGTTCGATTATTACGGGCCAATAGGCCGTGAAAATAAACCAATACCAAACTCACTATTGGATCTTATGTTTCTGTGAATGCACTATTGTGCATTGTGAGCTATGTTTGGGAAATTGATTACTGACCTTGAGACAGTATGTAAGTAATATAATTTTGTGAACTAAGAAAATTACCAACGACCTCTGATAGGAAATCTGTACTTTGTACTCTGTATTCTGACCTCTGTAATCTGTGATTAAAATCTGGAATCCGTAATCTGTAATCTGTTCTGTATATGGATAATCTGTAACTTGTAATTGGGACTTTTTCTAAATAATAGTCGAATGACATAAAGAGTCTCGCCTATAATGTGTGTTTATCTATATGACACTTGTAAAACAATAAATAATTACTGCCTCATGTATTAAATTTGAATCTTACCTCTGTGTATTAAGAATTTGAGATTGAAAATCTTTTAGTGATATAAGTCATGTGCATCTAGTGACTTATTACGTAACATTACGGGCGGGCCATTCGTTATTCAGACTAAGGCGTTCTGAAAATATAATAGTATTGGAATAACTTTTGAGTTACTGCGATTACATATGTAATTATATTTACGGGCCTATGGCGTTTTATATCGGTGGAGTTATGGCTATTCTATACACGTTGGGTTTAAACTCATCTTGCTAAGAAAAGCGAATTCATAGTGTAATGGACATAATTACGAATGTAATCAATCATATGCTTTTATAGTATTGTGCCTTGTGCTTCAATCAAAGTATATAACTATGCTATTCAATGTTTAAGGAAATTCATAGTTAGAGTTACGAAATGTTCGATATGATAAGTGTTTTACGAAGTGATAACAATGTTATGAATTTCGACAAGTTTATGATATGATAAGTTTGGATAATTTTCCCAAGATGGCAAGTTTTAAAAGAAATATTTTGCTATGTCTTGAATAAGTCCTTCAATTGATAATTGATGAAAATTCTATGTTGAGCTTTAAACTATGCTGTCTTATACGTTTTTGGAAAACTAGTATGAAATGAGTATTACTTTCTTGTAATTTGGAAAGCATGATCATTAAGGTTTGATCCGTGTTTGATTTTATTAATACTCTACTACGAACATGTAATTCCTTGATATGAGATTTGAGTGGTTATTTGGAGTTGTTTGAAATCGATTTGGCTTAATAAGTCTAATCGATAAACAAAAAACCCCAAAGTCATCGAGTTAGAATTTGTTTGTGAACCTAAAGAGATTGACCTGACTTATGAGTCACATGTGATCGAATATTTGAGTAAACCCATGTCAGAATGTCTTTAAGTTGTTATAGCATTTGGAAGGTATGAAATATATGAGGATTGTGAATAATGAGATGAAGCTTTGGAGTTATTAGGAATGTTAACGGAAATTTTAGAACTATTGGGAAGTAATTGGAATTAAAGTTTGAGCATTCATTTGGCGTGGTTAAGCTTAGTTGTTAGGGACTTGGGATTACAAATGGTTCCTTGCGTTGAAATTACGATATATGTATATTGATCAGTATTTGTGATTCCTCTCTATATCAAGTGGGGATTTTTCGGTTATGTTTGAGCGTCTTACGTTTGGTTTTCTTCAATTTCGAGGGCGAAATTCTTTTAAGGAGGAATGGTGTGGCGATCGAATTCTTCCCTCGCTCGGCGGAAGAGTTGGCCTTTCGGCGGACTTTGATTTCGGCAATTGTGCGAGCGGCACGAGATTACAGGAGTTGTGATTCTCCGCTCGGCGGGGAGTTTCGTTCGGCGGGCGACTCTGTTGGTTTTACCTTTCGGCGGAAGAGTTGGCCTTCGGCGGGCCTCTAAATTGAGTTTTGTTTTGGACATTTTATTAGGGTATTTGGAACCTCCTTATTTTATTTTGGAGTATTGGTTGTGGTGGTAATATGATGGCAAAAGTAAGATTGGGCCAGCTTTAATTAGAATAAATTGTCGGCGACCAGCCGTCCTCTTTACCCTTTTCTTTGTCCACACTTTGAATTTGGATGTGAGGTTAGAACCATTGGAAAGCTTATTTCCGGGGCTTCAATTTGGACACAAACGACCTAAAAGCGGAGTTCGGATGGGAGAGTTATACTGTTCAAAGTTTTGAAATCTGTCTTTGAGAGTCCGCTCGAGCAAATCGATCCTTCGAGCAGGAATTACTGGACAACAGCGTTAAAAACTGGTTTTTGAGATCTTTTTCCATGTTTTCTTCAATCCTCTTCTTCCCTCTTTGCCTTAGTCCGAAACCCTAACTCTCAAACCTTTGATTTCACCCATTTCTATCAACAATCCACCATGGTTTTGGCATGTAGGATGGAGAACTAAGGAGGATCAATGTTTTTACCCGATTAAAATTTGGATTGGTGAAAGTTTCTTCTCAAGCTCACCCCTTTTGCTTGATTGTTGAGGTAAGGGTTGAAGACTCTTTAATATTTACATCCATAGATAGATTGGAGATGTCTTCATGGTATAATGGTGCAAGTTTTCATGTATGTTATGTATATGGAAGAAATTATGAGATTTTGGGAATTTTGGGGTTTGAACATTGGGGGTTTTATGGTTTGAAGATATTGGGAGTTAATTGATGGGTTTAAATAATGGTTTATGAGTCCTAGATGTGTAATTGATGGAAAAATAGTGTTGGGTTAATAAGTTTGATTATTTCTTGAAATCTCATTATTTTCTTGAAACCCTAAGTTTCTTAAGGATGATAACCAAAGATTTAACCCAAATTGAATGTAGAATAATGAAATTGGCGTATTGAATTATGCATATACAAGTTTAATTGGAATTTGGTGATACTTGGAAATTATGTTTAAATTTGCGAATGAACTTGTTAGAAGCTTTGTGAATCATGTCTTAGTGAGGAAGGAGATTGGGGAAGGGTTTATTGATGATGTGGATGATGTAAATTGAGCCTTAGCAATTTAATTTGAATTATGTGGGATTGCGTTGGTTATGTTAGATTCGTTAATAATCTTTGAATTGAATTGTGAGGATCATAATAAGTTGTGTTTGAATTATGTTGGAATTCATGTAATAATGTAAAGGAAAAATTAGGGAATTGATTTAGTAAGAATCTGGATGACATGAACTCAATTGTGGAATGTTAAAATGAGATGTAATTTGGATAAAGAGAATTAATTAAGAGCGAAATAAGTTTTGTGATCCGATTTCTTTGTGTATTACAATTGTATAGGCACAACGACGAGGGCAAACCAAAGCGACCAAACAACGTGAGTAATAGTACCTCAACCATATGTTATTTACCGTTGAAGTCGTTATTGTTATTGACATTCTATCCTCTGTGAGTTAATGTGTTAACATGTGTGCGTTGGTTGAGAATTGATGGGAGCGTTAAAGGATGATCACACCGGTATGATCACGAACTTAATCGTATTTTGAGTTATGACTAATGACTATTGTCAATGTACCATCCTAAGAATTACCTATACTTACGCATAAAATTGCATATAACTATTAACACTATGAAGTTGATTTATGAATTAGTGCGATTTACCTCACGGATTATGGGTAATGTTAAGATTACGCTAATTCTGAAAGAAGTATATCTATGTCCAAGAACCATAAGGAAACATTGTACCATATGTTTTGTTTGCTATTGATAATTAATGTTACCATTAGGTTATCGACGCGTTACGTAAACTTAAGTTATATGTTTTTATACCATGAAGCGAAATGATTGATTCTTGAAAGGCTATGATATGTTGAAAATGAGCGAGCGAATATCGGTTTCTAAAAAGTATTTGTGGCACCCTTAGTCAGGATGGCCCTCATGGCCTAACAATCTGTGGCCTATGGCCCTCGCCGGGGTAACAATCTAGTGGCCTATGGTCTTGAGACCAACTGCTGTCTGGTCTGGTTGGTCTTTGACCTACTTTGTGGTCTTGGACCTACTGTTGTGGTCTTCGGACCTACATTT
This sequence comes from Camellia lanceoleosa, assembly GCA_025200525.1. NCBI lineage: Eukaryota > Viridiplantae > Streptophyta > Magnoliopsida > Ericales > Theaceae > Camellia > Camellia lanceoleosa. The sequence continues at coordinate 3,154,354 of CM045760.1, forward strand.
GTGGTCTTCGGACCTACATTTGTGGTCTTCGGACCTACTGCTATGGTCTTTGGACCTACATTGTGGTCTTGGACCTATTTGTGGTCTTGGACCTACTCGTCGATGGCTAATGGATGTACCACATATAATCTTATGCAAAATCTAAATATGGAAATGATTATGAAAATGATTACGAAAATGGTTTGAAATCTGGAAATGCATAAGACTACATTTTACGATAAGACTATGCTTGAATATGAATATTTTTACGGTATGGAACAAAGTCTTTGTGCGGGCAGTGCTACACTTTGGTGGGAGCCACCTCTGGAATCCGTCTGAGCCACCTCTTGAGTCCATACATCTGTTATTTCTGTTACCAACTTATGCGTTACATTATTTCCATGATTTACATTATTTACGCTATTTAGTTGTTTACATTATTCTTGTTATTATGGACCCATGGTGGATTCTGCATCTGTAGGCCTATGGTACGTTACGTATAAATGGGCTTAAAGCCATTACATTAAGAAATTGGACTATGGCTATTTTGGAAATAATCACGGCATGTAGTTAATCATATGTATCTCTGATTACGTTTGGTTATTCGGTTAAATATCACATTATTTATGTACTATTATTCACTTGAGTTACGCTCATTCTATATTTTTGTCTACATCTCTTGTAGGTAATCAACGGGAGATCAATCCTAACCTTTAAGACTTGTGTTCCTCTTGTCAACATTAATGTGTCGAGCACCACAAGCCGTGCATCATATGCAGTCTTGTTGAGTCTTTGATTTACCCTCTGGGCGTCTGTTGATAGTTGATTGTATTTAATTCCTTTTTCATTAATATTTTTTGTTATCGCCTATTTGTAAAAATGAGTGAGGCATATGTGTGTAAACTTTTTGTAAAATATTGATGTGATGTTGAGATCTGGCATGTTAGGAATAGCTCAATGGATGTTATTTTATGTGTTTTATATTATTGGATGCTTAGTTCGGGCCCCATATGATATGTATATGAGTTTAGTGTACATTTTTGAATGGGTCATGCCCAAACTTTTTAGGGCGGGTTTGGGGCGTGACACAAAGGGCCTATATTTACACTTCTTGAGCATGTTTGAGCCATTTTTGGTGGGTTTTAGGACCTTCATAACCTCTTCGAGAGGTATGTTTTCCATTTGGATGTCCATCTTGCGTGTAGAATAACCCTCTTTTGGGCCTTTCAAATGAGCATATCATTACGTGCATGCATTGACCATGTTTCCATGAGTTTTTGGGCATTATTTGGCATGGCATACTTTTGAATTTTTGATTTGGCGACCTCTTGATTGCCTCACATACTTGTAGTGCAAATCCTCTTTACTAGTTTACATTAAATGCTATGTTGGCCCTTGATTTTAGCACTTTTTGGCCATGCCTTAAGCGATTTTGTGCATGTTTTGAATTTAGTAGATATTTTTGGGTCTCATGGTGAATGATGCTTGTTTTGCATGCTTGTAGTACAATATCCATGTCTAGCTTTGAGTTTTGAGGCCCATTGCATGCATATACTGAGGTGTTTTCATGTTTTGGGGCCATTGCACATCATATTCTAGAGCTTATATATATGCCATATTCCCATGATTTTCACTCTTTAAGTGCACTTGAGAGTTGTACTTGTATGCCTCATTTACCGACCATTGCATGAGCTTCATTTGAATGCATTTCGAACCATCTTTTTAGATCATTTTCCCACTGTCTTGGACCTGCCTAAGGTCTTTTTGGGGGTGGTTTGGTCATTTGTGCATCGCTTTGTATACCTATAGTGTAATCCACTCCACTAGTTTCGGTATTCGGGTCATCTAGCATGCATGATATGAGGTGTTTGCATGCTTCAGGACCATCTTTTATGCCATTTCAGAGCTGGATCATGTGCCATTCTATGCCATATTTCATCCTTTGCCATGCTTTGTTAGAGTTACATGTTGTGCCTTAGGATCGGTCCTTTGCATTCGTGCATGTTTGCATATATTTTGGTTGTCTCGTTTTCATCATATGGCCACTGATTTGAGTGTGGCTGAGGTCCACTCATATTGGTTCAAGTCCACCTTGCATTGTGTATGCCATTTGGTTCATGTTGTTGCATGTTTGACCATCGCATTGTGTATGCTTTGATTATGCCTTTGTGTATGTCCATCTTCGTATGTGTGTATTGTGTATGCCATATAGCTCATGTGCATTGTGTATGCCATTTTAGTCCATAGCATTGTGTATGCTAGGTTGCATGTGTGCATATCATCCCTTGCATGCCATCATGATTAGGTTGCATTGCATTTAGGGTGGCATGTTAGTCGCATTGTGTATGCCATCTCATTGCATTGTGTTTGGAGTAGGGTTAGTCCAAACACGGGAAACGAAGGGCGTTTCGTACTCAAAGTGACAAAACGTGTCTCAATTTCCGGTCACCGACACTCTGGATTACCCATGATGAAGTTTAGGCCTTGTTGTGTTTATATGTGCATTCATTTCACATTGAGTCGTGCAATTCGACTCCTCGGCCATCATGCATCGAGATGCATGATTGATGGCATGAGGATCGAGGACTACACTCTCTCGAGTTTGTGCAATGACGGGGAGAGTGGTCGTGCGCACATGTGTTGAAAATTCTTTGCCATGCCCCTTTCTTGCTCTCTGTTGCAGCAAACCAGAAACCAGCAGCCTTCTAGAGCTTTGTACAATATTTCGGGATCAATTGCAAACAGAGGCAAATCGAGGCATCGCGAGGAATTTCCCAACAAGGCGACTCGAGCATGCATGCATCTTTCATCATTCGAGCAGTGTGCGGTCCATAGATATGCATATTAGTTTATTTAGTTTCTTAGTTAACTTGTTAATTAATTAGGGTTTTGTAATATTTAATTAGCGAGTAGTTAATTATTTATTGATGCGTATTATTTATTGGACCCTCAGGAGAACAATTTTGTAATAAGTGTGCGTCGTGTGATATATGTCTTCCAACCCCACGTCTTTCTACCTTTTATTTACCGACTTATGATGGTTAGTTTAGGGCACATTTCAATTAGCATACTTATGCTCGCATGTTTGCATTCATTACATCTTGCATGCAAGACTCGGCGTATCATACTAACTGCATTGTATTTCAATTCCGAGTTGAATACATGTTATCTGTTGCATTTCACCTGCCATCTTAGAATAGCCGAGCCTATCTTAGTTGCATTCTTGTATGTGTTGCATTAGGCATTTCAGCATAGTTAGGATCATGCATTTGATTACTAACTAGCTTTTGTTTTGGGTCGGAGTACTAGGTAAGCTTTATGCTTTAGCATCCTTGCATGTTTGTGAGTGACTGCCATGATAGCATGCTTGCCATGAGGCTAACTGCTTATGTGATATAACTGCCTGAATGCCTGTGGGTGAAGGTTGGATTACTTAAGTTGGAACAATTCATTGATTGCGAGTTTTAAGCCCACTTGAGAGTGGGCAATCACCATGTTTTCTAAGCCCACTTGAGGGTGGCAAAATCTGCATTTTAGCCTACTTGCGAGTAGCAAACCGCTTTCAAAAACAAACATGACATAAGTTGTTCCAACCTAGGCGATCCAGTCTATACTTGTATGCTATGCGCATCACATAGTAATTCTAGGCTAATAAACTGGAATAAGAGCATATAATGTTTTCAAAACTCGATATCATGGTTAGTAGAGGCCGATCTTTGATCGAGCGGCGAAGTGCTCATAGTGACCTTCCAATCATACCCAAGTTCGGTGAGGCAACTTTGGTGATAGCGAACACGTGGCCTTAGGCACGCAGTCGAGGTTTCCTAAATTCCCCAAAATAAAATATTTAGGTGGCGACTACGTGTCGCAAAGCGATTGTAGACACCCCATTTTTGACCGTCATCAAGACTTGGGCGTCACCGTTTGAGCATTTGGTGATCATCCGTGTTTCATTAGTCTTGAGTTCCCGAGGTCTCGGCCCGCCTCTTGCCTCGGGATCTCGGCTTGTTGTTGTGTGTCTAGTTTTGCACCAAACACCGTGCTTTGCCTTTGAGGCGGGGAATGGCTTGTTGGCCATCCTACACATCACCGCCATGGCTTGAGGCCACCGCCATTGGTTTGTTGCCACCGCAAATGTTTGGTCGACCGGCACTATTTTTGGCCCGACCATCTATTTTGGTCAATTGCATTTTTTGGCCGACCCTTTGTTCATCTCTGCTTTTGCGAGATATTTTTATACCATTGTGCTAGGTGGCATACACTTTTGCCCCTCCATACGCGTGTATGGAGGATTTCTTGACTAGCTTGTTTGGAAAGCTTTACAAGAGGATTGTCTATAAGAGGACCCTCTTCTCTCTTGTTTGGGGTTAGACATTTTCGAGCTCGAGTTTTAGGGTTAGGGTTTGCATATCCCATCTCTATATCTCTCTCTTTTGTGTATAAGTGTGTGTTTGGTCTTATTATTGCACACAAACACCCACCATTACACCTTTAGCTCTTGAGGTGCTAGGAAACTGTTCTTGAAGTTCTTGACTAGTTTTGAGCTCAAGAACCAATTTGGAGCATTGTTTGTGAAGAGGGTCAACAAGGGTAGAACTTACTCATTTTTTATCCCATTTTTGCATAGTCTTTTAGCCTATCTTACAACTATTTTTTAGACTTTGTGTATAACTAATAAAAGTCTTGTTTTCATTGCTTTAAATAGTTGCTGAAGGGTGTTTTGAGCTTCGAGGTTGTTTGACCCCTCTTAGGCCTTGTTTGGCCCCATTCTTGTCCTATTTTGGTAAGCTCTGGGACCACCTTGTTTGGATCTCCTCACCACTGAAATCTTGAGGGATTTGATTGGTGGCGATATTATGAGTTCCCAAGAAGGAGAGGGCCACCCCCTCTCCTTGTTGTCCTTGAAAAGGGCCATTTTTGCCTCATATGTGAGCACCATGTTTAAGTGTATGATGGCCATGCCTTAGCTGTTATTCATGCTTATTATGTCATAATATAGCTCTATTTTTACTTGGTTTAGACACACCATGCTTTCTTAGCACACTTGTCTTGTAATGCCTTAAATTTGCCTTAACATGCTGTAGGCATTGACCCTTGTCCTAGCATGATTTAGGCCTAGCTTTGTGAAGCTTTCATGCTTGTTTTAGTATGCTTTAGCTCTGTTTTCAGTTGTTTTGATCATGCTCAACATGCTTTGTATAGTCTCCTTGCATTCTAGCTTGTAGGCCTTGAATGTGGGATGTCATGAGCATGCTTTGTTTGCTTTAATTAGTTGGTTTGGCACCTCTATTTTATGCAATTTTAGAGTTTGGCATGCTTGCCATGTGTCTATATTTATCTTCTTTTAAGTGTGCTTAAAGGTTGCCTGTTTGATGCTTAAGTGTTGGCCCATTTGCATGCATGTTTGTATGTGTAATTGTCCCTCATTTCCATAGCATTGGCCACTGTTTTGGGCTTGCTTTGACGGCTGCCTAAATTTGTTTAAGTCCACCCTTTGTGTGTTGATTGCATACTTGGCTTATCACGTGTTGTCGCATGTTTAAGTGGCTTTGCATTTGGCATGCATTTATCTTGGTTAAGTTGCCTAACATGTTGTCACATGCCTTGCCTACTTGCATGCCCACATTAAATTTCGTATGCTTGTCATCCCATGCTTTACATGATTGATTCCTTAGGTTATGTGCCTAGCATCATAATTTGCTTGCATGTTCATATTGCATGCCTAGTTTACATGCTTAGGTCTCATTGCATTGAGCATGCATTCCTTACCTCTTGATTGAGCATGATAGAGGTTAGGATTTATTGGGTGTTTTTGTGTGCATTTCATTTGCTATCAAAGTGCATACTTGGTTTTTTGGGCCATCACGCATTGAAATGCGTGGTTGGTGGTCCGAGAACCGAGAACCATGTCCCTTTGAGTCATAAACATGATAAGGGATGTGATGGTGCACACATTTGCTTGAAATGCATTGCTATGCCTTGTTTTGCCCTCTGCTGCTGTCAAAATAGGATTCTGCAGGAAGATTTGGCCGGCCGGCCATCTTTAGTGCCGACCAACCAACAATTGGTGGCCGGTGATCATTTCCAGTGGCCGGTGATCATTCCATTTGGCCGGTGACCATTTCCCTTGGCCGGTGGCATCCCACAGGGTTCATAGAGTGCACCTTGGGAATCTTGCCTTGTCGAAGAAGGAAAATAGTGTGGATAGAGGCAACTTGTGCATAGCGGTGGACTTAAGCGAGCCGATTGCATTGGGCCTCTTCAGAGGCATTTCTTGTTTGTTAGATTAGTTAATTTGCTTAACTAGTTTAATTGCTGTAATATTTAATTAGCTTGTAGGCTAGTTAAATTTGTATTATTCTTCGGTCCCTCCGGTGAGGGCTAATTTGTAATAAGTGTGGATGCGTGTGTGCATTTCTTTAACCCCACTTCTTTCTTCCTTTTACTTACCTTTGATGGTTAGTATTAGGACATGTTTAAATTAGCATCCTTATGCTATGCATCGTGCATCATTCATCGATGTGCATGCAGGGCTCGGCGCATCATGCTATGACATTGTATTCCATCGACTTGAATCGTGCTACTTATTTGCATCCCATATGTCATCCTAGGATTAGCGAGCCCATTCTATTGACAGTCTGTATGCGTTGGATCAGCCACTTGACATGGACTTGGATCATCCATGATTACTAACATATTTATTGTTTTGGCTTGGAGTACTTGGTAAGCATTTATGTTTTAGCATCCTTGCATGAGTGTGAATGTTAAACATAACAACATGATTACCATGTGGCTAAATGCTTATGTGATATAAACTGCCTGAATGCCTATGGGTGAAAGTTGGATTGTTTGAGTTGGAACAACTCATTGAAATCTGTGTTTTAGCCTACTTGCGAGTAACAAATCTCAAATCATTTTCTAAACAAAACGGATATGCAATGCTTTCTTCCAAATTAGGCGATCTAGTCTATACTTTTGTGTTGTGTGCATCACATAGTAATTATAGCTAATTAATCGGAATAAGAACGCATGTGTTTTCAAAAACAAGATATCATGGTTAGTGGAGGCCAATCTTCGGATCGGGCGAGAGGGGGCGATCATAGTTGACCTTCCCCAATCGTACCCAAGTTCCCAAGCCGAGGCAACTTTGGTGATGATGGACACGTGGCCTTAGGCAAACGAGTTAGGGTTTCCTAAATTCCCCCATTAAAAAAATATTTAGGTGGCGACTCTGTATTTGGCAAAGGAGTCCATGTTTGGCACTTCTTTACAAAAATCTGTTTTCCAAAACGATTTGCCGAATTTGGACTCTTTGGTTTAGATTAAGAACCGTGACAAAATTGAGTCGGCGTGGGGTGAGGCCCTCGCGTGGGCGTCCTGATTCTGGCGACTCCTTTGGGGAGTTTAGAGCTTGACTCGAACTCGATATCTTGTTTGACTACACTTATGTGTTTCTTTGCATTGCATGTGCATAGTGCGCCTAGGACACCGTGTTGGCCATCTGCTATTCTGAGCAGTTTTCCAAGGCTTGACTTTGTCAAAGTATGCCATAATTTGACGGTTGCGAGCTCTGCCAGTATAGGAACACAAACCCCGATTTTACCGGGGCACCCTTTTGACCATTCGACCTAGTGCATATTCGGAATCCATAGTGACCATTCCAAACTAGGACAGGTTGCTTACCCGATGTTAGGTTGTTTGAAACATTGCGTCGTAGTGAAACCCTAGCTCGACAAATAGGGCGGAAAACCCTACTAGCAACGTAGGGTGTTTTGGCTCTCTTTTACTTGCTATGTCCTTTTGGAGTGTATCTCTACAGGGATGTACATATCAGTTTGCAAGCTTGAGCATCGAACTGCGCATCGATGCTCGATGTTTTTGAGAAATATTTATATCTGCAGGTATCCAATTCAGTGTTTTGGGATAGTGATTTTTGGGGAACGATGATCGATATTAAATACAATTGTTGATTCGCTTGTGTTTGTTCTGAAATTTGAAATCATGTTTTCCCTTTCAATTTAGGGATTCAAGTACAGAATAGCTAGTGTTCTCTTTTGCTGAGGCAAGATAGATATCTGATCTGTCGATCAGATTCGAGATCGCGGACTCATCATGACAAAGAATTCAGAGGAAATCGTGGTTATGACAGCTGCATTAGATTAAGGAATCACCCTACAAAGTGAGACCAATGTTGATGTACCACATCCGCCCAGGTCGCCTGCTGCGTGCCCGATCTGGGAACCCCAGTTGTATCAGGCTCGTGAGCCCATTACATTCGAATTGATGGGGATGATTGGTGACCTCTAGAGGTCTATGGCAGATCTCGCTTATGGAATATCGGCTTTGTCACCAGCTGCGCCATATGCCGAGAATTTTGTACTTCATGAGCCTCCCCTATTGGGACGGATTGTGATCGAGCTCAGCCAACCTGAGGTTGTCTCGAGTTATAGTAATGACGTGTCAACATCAACCCAAGCCCTCAACCAGACAGAGGCCAGAGGTAAGAACAAAATGAAGGCAGATGCCGATCCCATTAAGCAACTGTTGTGGGCAGTCGAGGCTTTGAAAGCTGAGGGGATGAGTAAGCAACAGGTATTCGCGATCATGACCAAGATTGTGGATGATGTCTTCCCACTCAATGAAGGCGATTCAAGCAGAAAATCGGGATAGGCCCCGTCATGCCAGGACAGTTCCTTCCACTCCCAACTCTGTACCTGGGAAAGATCAGAAAGTCAAGGCAGTGCCTGCCGACCCTTTCGCTAGTGCATCTAGAAAGAATTCTCAGACTTCAAAGTATCTGCCTCGAGGGCGCAGAGTCTTTCACGCACTCTACATGCCTTTGTCTAGGGCGCTCCAGATCCTTGCCAAAAGGGGCACCTTAAACCCCTCGAGCCTAGGCCTCTCCCAAAGAATCTCCCTCCAACACATGATGCTGCTTTGTACTGCGCGTACCACTAGCAAACCGGTTACGCTACCGATAACTGTTTTCACCTTCGTCACGATGTGCAAGATTTGATCGACAATGAGGTTATCCTCCCACCCACCTCAGTGAAGTTTGTCACTGCTGGGCTGTTAGATTTTGAGGATACTGCGAGTATGTGATCGGGGAATGAACCACCTGTGGGCGACCCTTGGCGTATTTTGGATGTGGCGTCTGGCACGCATTTTCGGGCATCTGCGAATGCTAGTTTTGTAACTTCTGGCTCGGGTGTCGAGTCAGTCTTTTGTTTTGTTTTAAGTCTGTCTCATTGTCTTGAGTTAGTCCTTTTTGCTTAAGGGTCTGTCTTGTTATAGCGAGTCAGTCCCCTTGTATAGAATGTCAGGTGATTCTGGGGTTGTTGCCTCGAACACCGTTCTTGTTTTCTTTGAGTCTGTCTCTCTTGTGGAGCGATTGTAACGAAAATCTAAATAAACATTGCGGCTATCATGTTTTCCGTGCTTATTGCTACTTTGAGCTAGTTGTGCGGAGGATTTGAATGAAATGGCGGGCGTCCACTTACTCTTCATGCTCTAAACTCATTGTATTGACCTAAGTTTTTCAAAACTGTTTTTGAACACTGTGGTGATGAAAACGAAGAGGAAGGAATTCCTCGGGTTTTACAAAACTTTGATCAATTTGAGAGAAATTGAGGCACGCTGAGCCTTTAATGAATAAAATCCTGCTTGTTAGCGTGAGTACTGGAAAGGACCCTAGCTTGATCCAGATTGGTTCTACACTATCTTCAACGCGAGTGATGTGTCGCTTTCGTAAAAACTTTCAAAAACAAATTGTTTTGCGCGGTCTTGTGAAGACCTGTGTGGGATCGCTCTTGAGATTGTGCGGCCTAGGATCGCTCTCAGCCTCAAGATTCAATCCATTTGTTTTCAAACCTTGAACCCATTCAGAACGTTCAACAATCAATCATCAAGAGAGGCCTGTGTGGCCAGATTTGAAGTAGCCCTCGAAAAAGAGGTACCAAAGTCAGTTCAAGAGGTCAGATGTAAGATCAGCTTGTGAAGCTTGAAGCTAGAACATAAGCACCCCTTAAACTAGGGGCAAAAATGTCCGATGTGCTTGAAGAGCCGGAGATGGATCCTTTTGCAAATCAATAATAACAGCCACTCTCTTGGATACAGATGGCTTCAAAACCCTAAAACCATTTGGCATGGACTTGTTACACTTTGACCCTTTGAGAGGCTCGCTGGGCCGAAAACCCGGAAGGGTGACCCAGGCAAAAGTTAGAGCAAGAGAAAAATACAAAAAGAAAAAAAGGATACCAAAAAAAAAAAGATGAAAATGCAAAAAAAAAAAAAAAAAAAAGAAAGCAAAAAAAAAAAAGAGAGAAAAATCGAAAATAAAAGAAAAACAAAAGCTCGCAAGGTCGAAAACTTGCAACGGGCACCTTGGCAAAAGTTAGAGCCTAAAAAAAAAAGTGAAGGTTAAAATACCCGAGTGTACCTTAACCGGAACTACGTAAGGCTTATTCCCATCTTTGGGATATGTAGGCAACTTCATTCCGAAGTCCTGCCCCCAACGCTTTCAAAGCGATTTAGTCCATGTAATGGTTTTGACCATCCTTGCCTTCTCTAAATCCGATAGTTCGGTTGTGACACCAGAACTACGTAAGGCTTGATTCTCATGTTTGGGATATGTAGGCAACTTCATCATGAAGTCCAGCCACCAACGCTTCCAAAGTGACTGTGTCCATATATTGGTTCTGACCATCTTCGTCTTCTTCGTGTCCGAGAGTTCGGTCGTGAACATCACTAATGAGAACTGTTTACAAAATGCTGCGGCATCATCCAGACAAGGGGCAACTTTCCGTTGCCATAAGTCGTGTTCAAACCGGGGCAATTTTCCATTCTTGTGCAACCCTTCAAGCAAGGGCAATTTTCCATTGCCTCCAATCAGGAGTTCGCATCTCGAGTAAGTTCGTGCTCGTTGAGCATTGACCGTTTGCAAAAATAGTTTTTGAGAGTTTTTTACTGAGGTTGACTATTTTCTCGAAAATTATTCCATCTTTTCCAAAACTGGACCATTTTCTTAGACCCAAAAAAGGAAAATTTTCAGTACTCATAGCCTAACTCGCATGATTTTCAAATAAAAAATCGAACAAGTATGTTAATCTAACTCTCATATTGGTCAAAACTGTTTTAGTAGAAAGCCAAAACAAAAAATGGTCAAAATGATGAACTAGGAGCACAGTTGAGCCAGACTCCCTATCTTTCCCCCAATTATCAATGCTTGCCAGAAGGGCACTCCATTCGCCAGAAGAAGATACAACTAAAGCTATCAGTAAAGGGCTGAAAGCTCTCAACAACCTCCAAGCAACGAGGTATCAAGCCAAGTGCGAAGCACAAATTGGAATGGATCAAGATACTCCATCCGGAACATCGACTAGACGTCTCAGGAGGAAATAGCCGCGAGCTAATAGTGTTGGGTGTAAACCCTCAACCTCCTATTCATCCATCAACCACCCTGGGGAGGGATATAAAATGAGAGAGTAAAGAATAGAGAGATGTGCGATGAGAGAAAAGTGAGCAGAAGGGTTTTGAGAGAAAAATCGAGCCTGAGGGCCGAGTGATGTGAGGATCACAAATGAGAAAGGGTGGGAAATAATGCCCGAAGGAACTAGCTTCTCGTGATTTAAGGTTTCTCACTTTGGTAACCATGTCTGTTTGTCGTGTCTTTTGTTTTGTTTACCTCAACTCTTGTTTTAAGTCTGTTTCGAGCGTGCCTCGTTGTGTTTAGGTAGTCTAACTTTTTGCTTTCGCGATTGAGTCTTTTTACTGTGTTCAGTTGTAGGCTCAATACCCTGGTTTGAAAAACCCTTTTTCAATTTCAAAAATTAATTATTTTGTGTGCTCAGAGTGTTATGCCATTCTCCACATCTATGCGAAGCAAAAGAAGAAAAGGGAAAATTTGGGGCATCTGAGTGCGCTTCAACGCCGATTCTATCTTTGTATTCCGTCTTGTCAGATTGGACTGATTGTTCAGGGTTTGCCGTGTATAGAATAAACAGAATAGTGCGTATCGCATTAATTCAATGAGTATGGGCCGAGTGTTCAAACTGAACAGTGGGTTGTATAAGTTGTTTTGCCATTGGCTAGTTTGTTACCTGGTTATTTGCAATACAAATGTTTGAGTTTCAGACAGAAGATCAATTCCATCTACATTGTGATGTGATGTGATATAATGCAATGCGAAGCATGAAAATGTACTAAAAGGTAACACTTTTTCAGATAAAAAGCTTTGTTTCATTTCATTATCTCTTTCAAGTACAAAGTTTTGGAGAAAACAAAACACACTTTGTGGCGATCGAGTACTCTAGCTACCAGCAAAAACAGGAAAAGCAAAGGAAAAAGTGTAAAAAAAAAAAAAAAAAAGAGGCAGAAAAGTAGAAAAAATCTGGATCGATGTCAAGCAGCCTCAGGCCTAAGGCTCCGTCCTCGTCCTCTTCCTAGACGAAGGTCCAGGAGCATCGTCATCAGCATCGTCATCTGAGCCTAAATCAGTGCCATCTCCGGTCTCCTCCTCAGATGACTCTGCCTCCTCCTCTGCCTCGAACTCATCGTCGTCAGGGACTGGCGCCTGTGAGCTACTCCCAATGTGAGTGCGCCCCGCTTTGGTGTGGGGGTGTACTTTGCCATCTCGAGTGGAAGCGGAAAGGCCAGCTGAAGCACCTCCTACAGTAGGGAGCTGGAAGGGAGGCTGAAAAGTACAAATGGAAAACGCATCAATATTAGTGCAGAATCGACATATGAATCTGATGTGTGAATCGTGGCGATGTCGATCGCGAGAATCACGGTGTATGAATCTGATGTGTGAATCGTGGCGTGTATCGATGCAAAATGCAATGTGTGGGCACAATGTATGAATGCCGTGAGTAGTCTTTGTCAGCGATGTAGGCTCTGATGTGTGCAAGTGAAGGCCGTGTATCAAGTGTTGAGTTGTGCACTAGATTATGTGAAACAGTTCATGTATGGTTTGAGACCGTGGTCAGAAGAACATATCGGAATACTATAAATAGCCAGGAGGTCGAGGCTTTACTGAAGCATCCCCATCAACGAAGCAGTCAACTCTAGTGACTGGCGAGTGTACTCGGAGGAAGCCTGCAAAAGTGTCAGAAGTCTCAGTATTCTGCGAAATATCAAATAAATTGAAATGAAATGACTGTGCAGAATGCAAAATGTAGTAGTACATACCGGAGGTAAGCCGTAGAACCCGACTAACTCATGATCAGCTGGAGGGGGAGCAATAGGGATCTGGTAAGTCGCCCTGCCCTGCCCTCTGCATGTCATCGTCGTGGGTAGTGCTGGCCAACTAACCTCCTGACCCCTCCGAGCTCCGCCCCTGCTACGGACTCGAGCTGTCCTCGATGTCCCTGTCTCTGCTCCTGCTCCAACTACCGGCACCGTAGGCCTCTCTCTCTCAGCTCGACGGTCACTGCTCAAGGGCCGCATGATGTAGGTCCGGACGTACTCTACGTAGTCGCCCTTGCCCCTGAAGCCCTCCGTGTCCTAGCCGATCATGTAATCGGCCATCTCCTCGGGAATGAACCTCTCTGTCTCCCTCATGTGTGTGGGAATCGGACCCGGGACTATCTGCTCTGGTAAACCTAAGGTCTGGCGTAAGAAACGCTCACTCAGGTACCAAGCCCGACAGACCGGGCCCTCTAGCAAAATCCTGAAACGTGCAGTCTCCTCTGCACCACCAAATCGATCACGAATCACGGCTGGCAATGGAGCCCAAGGCTGCCAGGTGATCTCTAAACGACATGCAGTTTGTTATCTACTGTTATCGAAAATACAGTGTAAAGCGAAGCTTAAATAAACTCTAAAAGTTGAACATACCTCTGTGGGAGCGATGGTGTCGAAGTAGCGGCGGAAGAAGATGAAAGTCTCTCGCGGTCTCCGCACACACCTTACGTCGAAGCGTCGGGAGAATGGAACACCGAGAGGGGTCTCCACATCAGGCACTGGGGAGAGTCTCAGAAAGTAGGCGTAGACCCACAACTGCAGAGTAAATATCAATGTGCTTATCAGATAAAGCAGAATACAGAATAAAGCAGAAATTATAGAGCAGTGTATTGTGCAAAGTGTACAGTGTGTGCGATTATGCGGTCGATTAATAAGCAGAATATGTGTGTGTGTAATGCGATACAATCGGCGTGAAGCGGAACGCGGTGTGTGCGATGTACAAAATCTGAAATGTAAAACATAAATGTAAAAGAGGAAGAAGATGTACCTCCCAAGCCCGCCAGTAACCTCCAAGCAAGCGCATTTGGCAGCGGAGCTCATATATCCGTATAAATTGGCTAGGCGGCGCCACTCAATCGGCCGCGGATCCTGGTCACATCCACTAGTGTGCTTAACAAGCAGAGGGGCACGGTGTTCGCCTGGTCAGCGAAGATAGTAGTCCCTAGCAGAAACATCAGGAAGCCGCGAGCTTACTGCTCCACCTCTTCCTGAGCCATCGGTGCCTCCTCGCCTAAGCGTGGTTGAGTTCGGAAGCGGCTCTCGAACCATGAGTATCTGACAATGCCGGGGCGTGCAAGAGGTGGCATCTCGCCGAGTAAGTAAACCTGAGCGGCCTCCCACTCATCCATGTCGGTGTCGAAGGGGATCGGATCACCCCCTACCCCGATGCCAGTGAGCATCGAGAAATCATAGGGAGTCATCGTCATGTCTCCCGTAGCAGAGAAGTGGAAGGAGTCGGTGGTGTCCCACCACCTCTCCACTAGAGCGGCAAGGAGAGGCCTGCTCGTAGTGAGGCGCGAGAGTCTTCTGCAGAAGGCGCCAAAGCCAGCTTAGTCCACGATGTGGCGGACTGCATCCGGTAACTCCATGTACCAGTCTCTGGCGACAACATTCCCATACCCTCGGAAGGCATGGGAATCTCCCTGTATTTAAAAGCAAACAGTTGCGAGGAAATACTCAACATACAGTTTGAAGAACAATCAAAATGGATACAGGTATAGTGTGTGTGCACGTTTTTCAAGTTCAAACAAACATTGGGTGCCGATGTGCTTGCAGTGAACTACAGCATGCGACGTGACAGTATGTTTAAGTGATTCAATACAGGTATAGCGTGTGTGCACGTTTTTCAAGTTCAAACAAACATTGAGTGCCGGTGTGCTCGCAGTGAACTACAGTGCATGACGTGTCAGTGTGTTTGAATGGTTCGGAGCAAATATAGTGCATGTGCACGTGTTCAGATTCAAACAGATATCAAGTGCAAGTGTGTTCACAGTTAACTACAGTATACAGTGTATCAATGTATTCGGGTTAAGCAATTAAAGAACAGAATCAACTATGGCAGTTAAGTGTTCTACATTGCATGAAATGAAACGGGAACGAATATACCTCAGAAGCGCCGTATGATAAGTGTGACTCCGGCTCGCGTAGGAGAAGCTCTGGAGCCACCATCCTCTCAAAACACTGGAACTGGCGAAGTCTGTTGGGAGGCAGTATGTGAATCGCCGGCCAGTAGGTCGCCAGGTTGAATGGGCGGACGCTCAAAGGCAAGAGCTCGGCCTCAGGATCCATCTCGTGCTCTGGGGGAGTCCCGCCCCGCGGAAGCTTGTCCGCCATCTCAGAGAAAGTGTGAAAATGCCCGGAAGAAGGAAAACTGAACTAGAATGTGAAAAGTCAACCGTGAAGTCAACCCTAGGAGGGTGGAAAATGGCCGGAAAAGCCGGAATACGGAAAGGGCATGGAAACCAAGAAAAACTCGAGGGGAGCAAACCCTAAAAGGTGGAAATCGCAAAAGAAACACCGAAACAAAGAAATGTTCGGTTCAAAATGTTCGAAACGCGAAGGTATTCGCGAATCAAACGACGAAATGGGCGCGGAAACTCAAGAAAATGGAAGAAAGAAGGGAGGAAAATACCCTAGAGAGAGAGAGGGAGGAATTTCAGCCAAGGGAAAGTGAAAGAAAATAGGGAAGCCCTATTTTATAAGACCCAAGGCCAAAAGACCAAACTGTCCCGATTCAGGCATGTTTGGCCAGTCGGCCACACTTTGGCCGGTCGGCCAAATATTTGGCCGGTGTAATGTTTTTGTGGCCGGTGGACAGCCAGTGACCTTCTATGATGGCCGGTGAGCCTCCTACAATCTTGTTTGGGTAAGATATGTGGTTTAGGGCCTCCATTTCTCAAGATAGTGCAAGACAGTGCATTTCCAAAGCTCAACCGGACTCCGTTTTGACCTCGGACCGTGTTTTCTGTGTGAAGCACTCGAGTACGTGCATGGCATATCCTTTTTGTATCCTTTTGTCTCCTGAGAGATTCAAAAGTTGCCCTACATGTATACGTTACAATGTTTTGTCGTGAAACACGCGTTAGTTATACACCGTCACACTTGAACCGTTATGCACACATCTCGCATTGTCATGCGCATGCCATACTTGCGTTAGTGTGCACATTCTTGTGTCGCATTGTCATGCGCACTTCATTTGCATTTGTCATGCATCTCAAAAGCCACGCATTGTCACGCATTTCAAAATCATGCATCACCATGCATTTGCACTTCAAAAAAGAAGAAAAGGAAAAAAGAAAACAACAAAAACAACATGCATCATTTGCATTTCAAAAACAAAAAAAAATGCATTATCATGCATTTTTCTTTCATGCACTGTCGTGCATTTAAAAAAAAAAAAAAAACAATTGCATATCATCATAAATAGTGCATATGTCATGCATTTCACTACAAATATTGCATATGTCATGCATTTCACTTCAAACATGCATATTGTCATGCATTTCACTTCAAACATGCATATTGTCATGCATTCCACTGTAAATAGCACATATGTCATGCATTTCCACTGTAAATATTGCATATTGTCATGCATTCTCATTGTATATAGTCCATTCCAGTGCATGTTGTATATATTGCATTGTAGCTTGCATGCATCCATTGCATCACTTCCATCTATGGCTTGCGCATTTCCATGTTGAGCTTGGTCTGGTATGTGCCCATACTTTTCGCGTTAACGCACAATTCTGCATGTGTACGCGCCTATTCCATGTTGAACTTGGTTTGAGGGTGGTGGCACCTTTTCTGTATTAGACGCGATTTGTTTGTGTACATGCCTTTCCTAGGCAAGATTTGGTTTGGCCCGCGTGCCTTATTCCACTATGTATAGTCCATTCCAGTGCATGTTATATATATTGCATTGTAGCCTGCATGCATCCATTGCATCACCTCCATCTATGGCTTACGCCTTTCCATGTTGAGCTTGGTCTGGTATGTGCCCATACTTTTCACGTTAAAGCACAGTTCTGCATGTGTACACGCCTATTCCATGTTAAACTTGGTTTGAGGGTGGCGGCACCTTTTCTGTGTTAGACGCGGTTCGTTTGTGTACATGCCTTTCTTAGGCAAGATTTGGTTTAGCTGCATGCCATATCCACTGTATATATTACATTGTAGTGTAATTTTTGCATCCCGCATTAGGATCATATTCTTTCGTTAGAGGGGCATTCCCCACTTATGTCATTCCACCCAATTACTTGTTCTTGTGTCCATCTACATCACTCGTAGTTCTGCATGTGTACGCGCCTATTCCATGTTAAACTTGGTTTGAGGGTTGCGGCACCTTTTCTATGGTAGACGGACTTTGCACCTCCATCAATCTATTTGACATTTGTGTGGTTTTGAACCGCTCATGTTTGGATCATGATTCAATTGCATTGCATGTCGTTTGCATTTGTTTATACATAGTTTTATTTTTCATTGTTTTTACATTTGTTTTGTAATTTTGCATATCATTTGCATTACATTAGATTCAATTGCATATCGTCGCACAGTTTGTGCACCCCTTGGTCTAAGGAGACCTTAAATCCTACATTCGCATTGTCACGCACTTTCAATTGCATTGATATGCATGTTACGAACGATATTGTACCTGTTGAGTTTTCTTTCTCTTTCAGGCACAATATTGTATGTACGGTTCATTTGAAGCTGGCACGACTAGACGAACCGCACAAGTATTGTATTCTCCGCGTGAAACGTAACAAGAATTGCATAATTCTCTTACATCCTTTCTGCATTGTAGTGTAGTTGGATTCGTGTTTGCTAGCTTAAAACTGTCGCATGTTATGCTTCGTTACAGCTTTCTTTGCATGATCATAAGTTATGCTCGGCTTCTTGCATTGTCAGTTGCATTTTGCCCCTGCCTTCGGGCGCATATCTTGTAGCTTGTATGCTTTGTCTAAGTCTTCGGCCTTGTCAAAAATGGGTCGTCTCTGGGCTTTGACATTCACTCCCATCATTTTTATGACTTTCGAGTTCTGTCAAAGAGGGCAATCAGAGACACCCCATTTTTACCGTCCTTAAGACTTGGACGTCACTGTTTGAGCATTCGGTGATCATCCATGTTTGTGTTCGTCTTGAGTTCCCGGAGGTCTCAGCCACGCGCCTTGCCTCAGGATATCTCGGCTTGACTGTTCTGTGTCTGGTTTTGCACCAAACACTCGTGCTTTGCCTTTGAGGGGCAGGGAATGGCTTGTTGGCCATCCCTACACATCACCGGCCATGGCTTGAGGCCACTGGCCATTGGTTTGTTGCCACCAGCCAGATATTTGGTCGACCGGCACTATTTTTGGCCGCCCGACCATCTATTTTGTTCAAATTGCATTTTTTTCTGGCCGACCACTTTTCATCTGCTTTTGCAGATATTTTTATGCCAGCTGTGCTAGCTGGCATACACTTTGCTCCCTTCCATACATGTGTATGGAGGGATTTCCCTCTTAACTAGCTTGTTTGGAAAGCTTTACAAGAGGGATTGTCTATAAGAGGGAGCCTCTTCTCTCTTGTTTGGGGTTAGACATTTTTCCAGAGCTCTGAGTTTTAGGGTTAGGGTTTGCATATCCCCCATCTCTATATCTCTCTTTTGTGTATAAGTGTGTGTTTGGTCTTATTATTGCACACAAACACCCACCATTACACCTTGCCTTGGCTACTGAGATGCTAGGGAGCTGTTCTTGAAGTTCTTGACTGGTTTTGAGCTCAAAGAACCAGCTGGAGCATTGTTTGTGAAGAGGGTCAACAAGGGTAAGAACTTACTCATTTTTTATCCCATTTTTGCATAGTCTTTTAGCCTATCTTGCAACTATTTTTAGACTTTGTGTATAACTAATAAAAGTCTTGTTTTTCATTGCTTTAAATAGTTGCTTAAGGGTGTTTTGAGCTTCGAGGTTGTTTGACCCCTCTTAGGCCTTGTTTGGCCCTATTTTTGTCCTATTTTGGTGAGCTCCAGGACCACCTTGTTTGGATCTCCTCACCACTGAAATCTTGAGGGATTTTAGTGGTGAGGATGGTTCCTTGAGGTCCCAAGAAGGAAAGGGCCACCCCCTCTCCTTGTTGTCCTTAAAAAGGGCCATTTTTGCCTCATATGTGAGCACCATGTTTAAGTGTATGATGGCCATGCCTTAGATGTTATTCATGCTTATTATGTCATAATATAGCTCTTTTTTTACTTGGTTTAGACACACCATTCTTGCTTAGCACACTTGTCTTGTAATGCCTTAAATTTGCCTTAACATGCTGTAGGCATTGACCCTTGTCCTAGCATGATTTAGGCCTAGCTTTGTGAAGCTTTCATGCTTGTTTTAGTATGCTTTAGCTCTGTTTTTAGTTTTTTTGGTCATGCTCAACATGCTTTGTATAGTCTCCTTGCATTCTAGCTTGTAGGCCTTGAATGTGGGATGTCATGAGCATGCTTTGTTTGCTTTAACTAGTTGGTTTGGCACCTCTATTTTATGCAATTTCAGAGTTTGGCATGCTTGCCATGTGTCTATATTTATCTTCTTTTAAGTGTGCTTAAAGGTTGCTTGTTTGATGCTTAAGTGTTGGCCCATTTGCGTGGATGTTTGTATGTGTAACTGTCCCTAATTTCCATAGCATTGGCCATTGTTTTGGGCTTGCTTTGAGGGCTGCCTAAATTGGTTTAAGTCCACCCTTTGTGTGTTGATTGCATACTTGGCTTATCACGTGTTGTTGCATGTTTAAGTGGCTTTGCATTTGGCATGCATTTATCTTGGTTAAGTTGCCTAACAAGTTGTCACATGCCTTGCCTACTTGCATGCCCACATTAAATTTCGTATGCTTGTCATCCCATGCCTTACATGATTGATTCCTTAGGTTATGTGCCTAGCATCATAATTTGCTTGCATGTTCATATTGCATGCCTAGTTTACATGCTTAGGTCTCATTGCATTGAGCATGCATTCCTTACCTCTTGATTGAGCATGATAGAGGTTAGGATTTATTGGGTGTTTTTCTGTGCATTTCATTTGCAATCAAAGTGCATACTTGGTTTTTTGGGCCATCACGCATTGAAATGTGTGGTTGGTGGTCCGAGAACCGAGAACCATGTCCCTTTGAGTCATAAACATGATAAGGGATGTGATGGTGCACACATTTGCTTGAAATGCATTACCATGCCTTGTTTTGCCCTCTGCTGCTGTCAAAATAGGATTCTGCAGGAAGATTTGGCCGGCCGGCCATCTTTAGTGCTGACCGACCAACAATTGGTGGCCGGTGATCATTTCCAGTGGCCGGTGATCATTCCATTTGGCTGGTGACCATTTCCCTTGGGTGGCATCCACAGGTTCATAGAGTGCACCTTGGGAATCTTGCCTTGATCGAGAAGGAAGAAAGCAGTGGATAGAGGCAACTTGTGCATAGCAGTGGACTTCCGAGCAGAGCCGATTGCATTGGGCCCTCTTCCCGAGGCTATTTACTGTTTTGTTAGATTAGTTAATTTGCTTAACTAGTTTAACTGGTCTGTAATATTTAATTAGCTTGTAGGCTAGTTAAATTTGTATTATTCTTTCGGTCCCTCCGAGTGAGGGCTAATTTGTAATATGTGTGGGTACGTGTGTTCATGTCTTCCAACCCCCACTTCTTTCTCCCTTTTACTTACCTGCTTTGATGGTTAGTATTATGACATGTTTAAATTAGCATCCTTATGCTATGCATGCGTGCATCATTCATCAGTATTGCATGCACCGGGCTTGGCGCATCATGCTAACAGCATTGTATTCCAAATCTGACTTGAATACGTGCTACTTGTTGCATCCCATATGTCATCCTAGGATTAGCCGAGCCCATTCTAGTGACATTCTGTATGCGTTGCATTAGCCACTTGACATGGACTTGAATCATGCATGATTACTAACATATTTATTATTTTGGCTTAGAGTACTTGGTAAGCATTTATGTTTTAGCATCCTTGCATGAGTGTGAATGTTACACATAACAGCATGATTACCATGTGGCTAAATGCTTATGTAATATAAACTGCCTAAATGCCTGTGGATGAAGGTTGGATTGTTTGAGTTGGAACAACTCATTGAAATCCGTGTTTTAACCTACTTGCGAGTAGCAAATCTCAAATCATTTTCTAAACAAAATAGATATGCAATGCTTTCTTCCAAATTAGGCGATCTAGTCTATACTTTTGTGTTGTGCGCATCACATAGTAATTCTAGCTAATTAATCGGAATAAGAACGCATGTGTTTTCAAAAATGAGATATCATGGTTAGTAGAGGCCGATCTTCGGATCGGGCGAGAGGGGGTGCTCATAGCTGACCTTCTCCAATCATACCCAAGTTCCCGAGCCGAGGCAACTTTGGTGATGACGGACACGTGGCTTTAGGCAAACGAGTCAGGGTTTCCTAAATTCCTCCATTAAAAAAATATTTAGGTGACGACTCTATATCTGGCAAAGCAGTCCATGTTTGGCACTTCCTTACAAAAATCTGTTTTCCAAAACGATTTGCCGAATTTGGACTCTTTGGTTCAGATTAAGAACCGTGACAAAATTGGGTCCGAACTGTGGGGTGAGGCCCTCATGCGGGGCGCGTCCACAGCAGTCCATATTTGGCACTTGTTTCTAAAAATTAGTTTTTCAAAACGATTTGCCGGATTTGGACTCTTTGATGATTCATCTGTCTTGCATTGCACTCCGCGAGATTAGATACTGGACCGTGACATTGAGTCCAAACTATAGTGAACCCAATGAACAAAATAGGATTCCCTCCTGGGACGTTCGAGGACGTCTACAGTTTCTGGCAACTCTGCTAGGGAATTAGAGAACTTGACTCGAACTCATGATATTTTGTTTTGTTTGCACTTATGTGTTTCTTTGCATTGCATGTGCATTGGTGCGCCTAGGACACCGTGTTTGTCATCTACTATTCCTGAACGGTTTGTCGGAGGCTGCGTGCCATAAGACTGACCGGTGGGAACACAAAGCCCGATTTTACCGGGGCACCCTCTTTGACCATTCGACCTAGTGCATGTTTGGAATCCATAGTGACCATTCCAAGCTAGGACAGGTTACTTACTCGATTGTAGGTTGTTTGAAACCGCTGCGTGCGTAGTGAAACCCTAGTTCCTGACAAAATAAGACAGGGAAACCTTACCCCTCCATAGGGGTGTTTTCACTCTCACTTGCTTGCTATGTGCTTTTAGAGTGCGTCTCTACAGGAATGCATGTATCAGTTTGCAAGTCTGGGCATCAGGCCTGCGGGCATCAGCATCAGTATTTGGGGAATCAATTTTACCTGAGGGTATCGGTTTCTGGTGAACTTGTGGCGAGATTACAGAGGGGGGCGAGTCATTCAAATTTTGCTCATTTTGGTTTTGGTGAAATCAGGCTGAGATGCTGTCTGTTTTCTCTTTTGCTAGGTAGTCCTGGAACTATAGCTTCAGAAGGCTTCGATATCCCCCAGGTTCATTGGACTTGTGTTGATAGACTTTGTCAGGTCAGAAATTCAGTTCAAGGGCAAATCAGTGTTCCTTCGCCAGAGGCAGGGTAAAAAGGCCAGTTAGGCATAGATCATCAGTTCAACAGTCTTCAGATCAGCAGTCATTATCCATCTCACTTGTGTGCAGTTGGGTTGAGATATCTGCTTTTACCACAGAGACAGATATACCGATAGACCAGTTAAATCAGTGTAGACGAGCCCTTGGGCTTCACTCTACAGTTTAGACTCCCTTTTTGTTTGCTGCGGTTCTTAATCTGAACCAAAGAGTCCTACTCTGGCAAATTGTTTTGAGAAAAACAGATTTTTGAAAAGAAGTACCAAACATGGACTGCTTTGCCAGATACAGAGTCGCCACCTAAATATTTTTTAATGGGGAAATTTAGGAAACCTTGACTCGGTGCCAAAGGCCACGTGTCCGTCATCACCAAAGTTGCCTCGGCTCGGGAGCTTGGGTACGATTAGGGATGGTCAGCTATGAGCACCCCCTCTCGCCCGGTCCGTAGACCAGCCTCTACTAACCATGATATCCGATTTTGAAAACGTTATGTGTTCTTATTCCGGTTATTAGCCTAGAATTACTATGTTATGCGCACAGCAAACAAGTATAGACCAAATCGCCTAAATTGGAACAAAACATTGCATGTTTATTTTGAAAACGGTTTGCTACTCACAAGTAGGCTAAAATGCAGGTTTTGCCACCCTCGAGTGGGCTTTTAGAAAAGACGGTTTTGCCACTGTCTAGTGGGCTTTAAAACTCACAGTTTTAATGTATTATTCCAATTCAGGCAATTCGACCTTCACCCACAGGCATTCAGGCAGTTTATCTCACATAAGCATC
The DNA here is from genome assembly GCA_025200525.1 of Camellia lanceoleosa. Lineage (NCBI taxonomy): Eukaryota > Viridiplantae > Streptophyta > Magnoliopsida > Ericales > Theaceae > Camellia > Camellia lanceoleosa. The sequence goes on from CM045760.1 coordinate 3,177,932, forward strand.
TAGCCACATGGTAAGCATGCTGTCATGATAGCACTCACACGCATGCGGTATGCTAAAGCATAAAAATACTTACATCGTACTCCGTGCCAAAACAATAAACTAGTTAGCAAACATGTATGGTCCTAGTTCATGTTTATTTGACTAATGCATCACATACATGATGCAATTTAGAGTAGGCTCGGCTAACCTAAACATGGCATGTGAAATACACTCAATTGATGCACGTATTCAATTTGGAATTGAAATATAAATGCAGTTAGCATGATGCGCCGAGCTCGGTGCATGCGAGACAAGTGTATGGATGCACTCATGCATAGCATAAGGTATGCTAATTTAAACATGCCCTAATCTACCATCATAAGCGGGTAAATAAAAGGGAAGAAAGAAGTGGGGATTGGAAGACATGCACACACACGCACCCACACTTATTACAGATTCGCCCTCGCTCGGAGGGACCAAAAGAATAATACAAATTAATTAACTACGCAAGCTAATTAAATATTACAAACCACTTAATTAATTAACAAATTAACTAAGCTAGGGAAAACAGTAAAGTCCTCGGGAAGCGGGTCCGGTGCAATGCATGTTCGGTCTTGCTTTAAGTCTTGCCGCCATGCATAGATCCTCTGTTTTCCTGCTTCCTCTGAAGACTGCCAAAGTCTCAGAGATGCTTCTTTGAACATTGGAAGACACCACCGGCTGAGTAGAATTACCACCGGCAGCGAATTGTGGTCATCGGCACAAGATGCATCCACCGGCCACCAATGGATGGCCGGTCGGCACTTGTGGTGAAAGGGTTTGGAAATACTCCTTAGATCCTGAAAGACGCCAATGATCCTCAGCTAGTCACCTGAAAAGATACGAACACTCCGGTCGGGGGTGCCGGAATTAGCACTCCGACAGGCAAGTCAATTCCTCTGCTCAAGAAAGCTTGTTTACTAAGTTTTTAGAAGTGATTCTTACGTACCTTTACAAATCTGAAGCTCTTGTATTTATATCCATTCTCTGGGCCTCAGGGCCTGGGCCTACTTTTTCAATAATTATTTTTTCTTCCATTCGGTTCTAGGGAGGGGTCCAAATATGGCCTATCTATCCTATTCGGCCCCGTATTCTTGCGGGATATATGCCGGCTAGCGTGAAGCTTCTGAAATATACCTCCCTTATCCTCGCCTAATTATTCGGCCACCACAATTGCCCTCAAAACTCCCTGTTGACGGCGATTAACATGAAGTTTGCTTCAGTGGAGAAGTTCATGTCGGCGGCCACGTGCCCCAATATATGTCAGGAGGCGCGCACCTTTTTGCTCATCATTACGCTTTCCCGCTCTATTCATGTGTATCTCAGCATTTATTGCAATTTGAAACTTCGGTCTTTTCGAATTCTCGTTTCGTCGATTTTCTGAGACTTTTGGATCGCCAGTGCATATCCCTCCGCGACTCGTGTTTTCTACAACTTCTTTCCCCTTCCCCTGTCTCCTCTGCTCCTCGTAAGTTTCCTTATCCCTTCTTTGTAATCCTATTTTCCGTTTGTTATTTTGGCTCCGGCAAACACTTAGTTCTCTATTAAGATGGCCAAACATTTGAAAGACCTCCTTTCTGAGGGTCGTATCTCTAGTTTCCGGCAACACTTCTCTATTCCTGACGACGTCCATTTATCCCTTGTAACGGACAACGCTCTCGACATGGAGAGGGAAGACCAAAACACTATCGTATTCCCTCTTTTATCCATTCTTTGAGGCGGAGTTCGCTTCCCCTACACCCCGAGGGCCGTTCTCCGCTATTGGGGTTTGATTCCTTCTCAACCCAATGTAAATTTCTTTCGAATCATCATAGGGGTAGTAGAGTTGAATCGACGCCTTAGGATCAACCTCGGGATTCTGGCCATTCGGCATTGCTACGCCTTAGCCAAATCCTCCGGTCGGCTGGGGCGATATTTTCTCAGGGCCAAAGATACTGACCATCACTTGGTGACCTGTAATACCCCGGCTTGTGGAAGCCTTTAACTTGGTTCAACTTGATGTGATTGAGCTTTAATTCATGTTATGGTGTTGTTAAGTGGCATGTTTGCATGAATTTTACCCTTGATTGCATGAAAAATTGGGTTGGAATGATGAAATTTTGGCTTGAGATCGCCGCCTGAATCTGAGTCGTCACTCAGCGAGGTCGTGACCGCCGAGCTTGAAAATGCACCTTCCAGCAGTTTTTTGAAATTTACCCTGTCCGCTCGAGCGGAGAACTGTACGCTCGAGCGTGAAAATCGACCATCCAGTATTTTTGGTAGCACTACCCGTCGCTCGGCGGACAAAACTACGCCGAGCGTGAGTCGTTTCAAAGAAGAAAACTCTGTTTTGTTCAGTTTTTCATGCTTGACGCTTTGGTGCTATTAGAATGTTTTTCTGATGAGTTTATGATAGTGATATGACATATGGAATGACTGATAAGGATTTAAAAGGGAAGGATACTAATTTATCAGTATATTATGTGCAGGGCACACTCCAGAAGGAACTAGTACGCCGCCCCAACGTTGTGAGTAATAGTGCATTACATACATATTTATGTATCTGTTCTGTAAGACATAATTGTAAATTGTGTAATGATCTGGGAGTACAAAGTGGAAACCATATTCGTATACTTGTGCCGAAAGGCTATCTGTTGTGCCGTAAGGCTACCTGTGCCGCAAGGCTACCTGAGTCGAAAGACTACCTGTGCCGCAAGGCTACCTGAGTCGAAAGACTATCTGTGCATAAGGCTACTGTTGTGCCGCATACACTGTTGTGCCATTAAGGCCATCTCGAAGGCCATGAGGCTATCTTGTAATTTATCTGGGCCAATAGGCCAATCTGCTATCGGTGTTTGATTTTGATACATATACTCAGACATTGTGATTTTATTACTACGCACTACTATTCACTGAGCTTGTCTCATTCTGTAATTTTGTCTGATTCTGTAGGAACCAGCTTGAGGAGCCGATCTAGCACTTCATGCATTTTTGTCAGCCTAAGGATAACCAGGCACTGGAGGAAACCCTTACATATTAGATCAGTTTACCTTGTATATGTAACTTTTGGTATCCACATTGCTGGTTAGGGATATGTATTTATTGTTTTGTATGCCTAAGACCTGGGCTGGATTGTAAATGTTTATGTAACCTCATTTTGTGTGCATGTTACCTTATGTTCAATGTTAAGATGGTCCTGGCTTGTTGATAGTTGCTCAATGGATATTTCTAGATGTCGTTTTAAATTTAATGCTTCCGTTCAGGCCCCCAATGAATACCATACAGGTTATTCTGTCTGTTTCTGCTTTAGTCATGCCCAAACTTATAGGGGCTGGGTTGGGGTGTGACATGACCATGCTTGCCAGTTCTGGTAAACGGGTTGACGACGTAATGGTCAACGTCTGAGGTAATTGGGAGTTCGCTGATGGGGAGGATCGCCTGGACCGTATTCCCAGACATAAGGGTGACCCAGGTTGCCACGCAATGTCTTGTTTGCTGGACTATCTCTTATTCGGCTCCTTTCCCTAAATCGTTTTTTCTCTTCTACAGGTAATAGGTTGAAGAAAATCTTGACTTCGGTTGACGACGTGATTCTTGGGGAAATCAAGACTACACTCAGATATTTCGGCCGCCCAAATGTACAACAGCAAGGGAGAGCCGCCCATATTCTCCTTCGGTACGAACCCACTTATACTACTTTCTCGGCTGCAGATAACATCCCGATTCAATGACGATCAACGACTCGGCCCTTATCTTCCCCCGCTTCAAAAACCTTAGGCAGATCGGTCTCGTAGATTCTCATTTGGGGGAAGATGCCGAGCCGGTTGTAGAGGTGATCGCCGATCCGGCTGGAAGGTCCACTGAGGGGGTTGTAGAGGGCGACAAGGTGCGCTTCGGCATCTCGAGGCCACCGAGCCATCCGCCTCAGAGACGGATTTCTCTTCCGGATATTTTTTGCGAATCTGGGGATCTACCCAAATGATTTCTTGGAGGGCATGGCGAAGGAAAGCCTAACGCAGATGTACGTAGAAGAAATGCCGAGCGGATGGCGCCGGAAGAAGGCGAATCGCGCCGGATTCCAAATTGATCAAGCCCTTCAGACTCGTTTTGAGGGGCGGTTGAGGTTGCGTCCGTCACGGAGAAAGAGGTGGAGAAAGCAGCCGATGGGGAACGGCTGATTCCGGAGCATGGCCAAAAGCGTGGTGTCGAGGGAGAGACGAGCTCGGAAATTGGCCCCGCTAGCAAACGGCCTCGGCTTGAAGAACCGGACGTGATCGCGCCGTTTGTTATTCAGCCGAAAATCAAGGGCGTTCCGATTTTATCCGGCAACCTTGGCCGTCGAGATCGGTAGTGGCTCTGAGCCTGGCGGCTTCAATTTCGCTGCCTGCTGACAATAAAGCCTTCGGTGCCGTGCCTAACGTTATGGCCATTGCCCTAACTGCTCAATCGGCACTCCTGGTAGGTTGCCTTAATCTCGCTCTTGTTTGTTAAAGGTGTCTAATCGTACCGAATTATTTTGCAGACGATCGGAAGGATCACCGACTTGGGTCGCCGCTTGCGTGATGCACTCGGGAGAATTGACCATTTGGAAACAGAGTTGTAGGGTCAGAAAAGTCGGGCCGAGTTCGAACTTATGAGAGCTGAAATGGAGAGCGCGCGAGCCGAAGCGGAGAAAGAGAGGGCTCGCGTCGTACGACTTCGTGTTGATCTTTGAGGTAGGGCAAATCTGACGAGGAATCGCTCAAACTCTCAAAGAAAGCACTTGCTAAAGCGGAAGCTCAGTTAGAGGAGCTTAAAAGCGATAAAGCCGAATCGGAGGCCTTTGAGGCGGGGAGAGCGCCGCTCGACGTAATATGTTGAAGAAGTGTCCAAATTTGAGAATCGCGGGTTCAAACATGGGTGGCTCAAAGCCCTTCTTGCCGAGGTTACCTTGGATGTGCCAATTCCTTATGAGCGGTGGACGTTGACCACTTGAGTCCGATACCGATGAATGATCTGGGAGCCGTGTAGGCGTCTTTTTGTTTTTGTTTTTCTTTTTGGATAGTGACTTGTTGGTTCAGGGTAGTTTTCATGTATAAATTGGTTAGCATCGGCGCGCAATTTATTAATGAAAATTTCCTTGTAATTTTTGCTACCATCGCACATTTTGTATGAAAGAATTCTTGTAATTTTACTTTTAATGAAAGAGTTCTGTATTTGTCAATGCATTTGGTAAAATGGAACCTTGTAATTTTTGCTACCATCGCACATTTTGTATGAAAGAATTCTTGTAATTTTACTTTTAATGAAAGAGTTTTGTATTTGTCAATGCATTTGGTAAAATGGAATTGCATATACTGTGGAGAAACCCTGATTTGTGAATCTGCCCTTGCCTCAGTGGGTTCATAAAAAGAATTCTAGCGCTGAATCAACTTGTGAGCCGGCTGGGGTACTTGGTCCGAATAGATTGATAAATCTGTTCTTGCCAGTCAACTCATGAGCCGGATGATTTTGCTGTGGCACGAATGATTTTATCTAGAACTCTTCTAAACACCATTTGCAATTTCATAGAACCACTGAAGGTAGAAGGGAAAAGATTGGTCAATATCTGGGTTCCTGCAGATTTCATATATATCTCATCAAAATCACCATTTGCAATTTCACTGCCTACTGATCTTGTGTCCTTGGATTGATGGATCTGCCTGCAGATTTCATACATATCTCATCAAAATCACCATTTGCAATTTCACTGCCTACTGATCTTGTGTCCTTGGATTGATGGATCTGCCCTTGCCCTAGTGGGTTCATGATAGGAACTCTGGCTACGAGGGATCAATTCATGAGCCGGCTGGGGTACTACGCACTTTGGCTGAAGATCTTGAGCCAAAAACTTGTCCTGCCGTTGGCCTATTCGGCGTCAGGCGATTGGGTTTCGCGACTAATGAACTTGCCTCGATCGTGCTGCCTCTGCGAGTGTTAAATGATTAAGGGCACAACTTTTAAGAGTGGTAGGTATCTGATTTAGACTCGTGAGAGAAAATCCATTGTGCGTATGTCAAACAAACTCTTCTTTAACAGCAAAGGGGAAGCCAAGACATTGGCTGAGCTTGGCGGTGATATGGATCGAAGTGAACACCGCGGTGCGCCCTTGCGTGCTGGGAGTAAGAGTTCTATGGGTCGAGAGAGGCGTCAATCTCCTCGACGTCGTAGTAGGTTGCCCAAACGGGACAGGCAGTCTCATGGGAGATCGCCACACGCCCAAGTTGAAAGGAGATCAGACGCGAATCCGTGCCCGTTAAGGTTTGCAGTATTCGTGAAGAACAAGCCCATGACGGAAGCGGACTCGATCGTGCGAGATCCAGACGTGGCGGTCGAGTTTGCTTGACAAATATTTCCTCCGGAAGTTCAGCAGTCAATGGTTGGTCGTCAGGACTACGAAGTGTTTCGCGAGGGCATTCATGGGGCGGTGAAAGGGCTCTATACGGCTTATGAAGTCGGGATGCGATTCTTGCCGCCGCCGAGAAATGGAGAAAAAGGATGAGCATATCCGCGGTTTGGAGGCTCGCGTGGGCGGTGAGCGTGAATTAAGGAAGATCAAAAGCGGCTCAAGTTCAACGGCGAGGCGGTGAATCCGGTCGTGGAAGAGGGTTGCCGATCGACTTATAAAGCGCCGCCATTGCCGACGTGAAGCAGCGAGCATGTTCGCATTGGAGTCCGCCAAGGGAGGTCTTATGAGAAAGGTTTTCACGAAGGCGCTTGGTTGGAATCCAAAAGACCCGGAGAAGCTTGTCAAGAGGTTTGCGATGTGAAAATCGTGGGTTCGAACATGGTTGGATCAAGGCATCTCGGGGCCGAATCTCTTCACTTGTCGCATCGATTCGGCGTCACCTCTCTATCACGATGGGACTTTCCGTTTTACGCTTTTCGAGGTTGAGAAGAGTGAGGATGAGGCGTCTTGGTATGACTTTAATTATTGTAAGGTTGAGCGGTGGTCGCGTTCGCAATTATGTAATTTCTTGATTCTTTAAATAAAAGATGCTTTATTGAAAATGTCAAATTGTGTCCCGCATTCGGCGTGTGCGTGTTTAATTTGATTGCATAAATGTTTGGAGACGTAAATACATCAATCGGACGCGTGTTTAATTTGATTGCATGTCGAGGCACCGATTCGTTGTACATGATCGGCCTCCATATAATGGTCGTTTAATCTTTTGAACAAAGCCTAAGGTGTCTAGCCGTGAGTCAGGGATCGGAGGGCTCTGGCGCTTTGAGTTGGCTTGAATGCGGATGTCTAGCCGATTGGGCTAGGTAATTTTTACCCTTGTGCGACCTATGCCTTGGCGTTTTAGCCAATTGTTGGGTTAATTAGGTCGTGGAGAATGTTGACCGACGATTGTGTTCATGTAGTTTAGTGTTAATAAAATCACTTCGGGACTTGGGCCTCGAGATCGCGGCCATTACTGAGTATAAAAGCGGCAGGCGCCTCATGCAGTCAAGCATATTTGGTTCTCCAGCATCTATTGCGTGGGGTGACCAACAGTTCTTACCATCGGATGGTGGTGATAGTTGCAGGAGCTCAAATTCCGGCCGAACTTGGCGCTCGGATGGTTTCTTGCGGAGGATTCTCCGGTGTGGGAGGTGGACGGCGAGAGGAGAAACTGAAACACGTCAATCTTCAAGTCGTCGGCGGATCGCTCGAAAGGAAGCACGACCGTTACTCCTAACCTCCCTTGTCTTGGATCTTGGCCTTGACATTGTCGATGGTGTCGAGGCTGGCGGCATGCCGATTGGTAGCGGTTAGATCGATTCGTTTTGGCGTGATGGTTGTTCGATGGCGAGGTCGAGTCGATGGGTTGATTTGTCTTAGAAGTTAGAGGTAGATATTGTAATGTTCGAACGCGGATTGCGTCTATGTAACACCTTTTTAATGAAATAAAAAGTGTTATTTCATATAGTAAAGTGTTATTTCATATAGTTGAGTTTTATTCTGAAAATGTGTTGTTTTAGCAACGCCGAATGAATGTTCCTGATCCCGGTTAAGTACCTCGTTTCGTATGGTTCAATAGTTTGCTAGTGGAACTTTTGTGTGGCTTAGATATTTTAGCTTAAATATTGTTCCTGTACTCGGGGATCGGCTCTTGCCTTGGGCGGGGTGTGAGTTTACCAGCACTAATGCACCGGACGTGATAGCGAGTTTGGCTGGAATGGGCCTTACTCGTGGGCCAGCTAAGGTACGCCTCGTTCGGCCCTAAGGTGTCGTGCACCAAAGGGGGCTCCGAATGCGGAGAGTTGTTCGGCCCTAAGGTGTCATGCACCAAAGGGGGCTCCGAATCCGGAGACTTATTCGGCCCTAAGGTGTCATGCACCAAAGGAGGCTCCGAATCCGGAGACTTATTCGGCCCTAAGGTGTCATGCACCAAAGGGGGCTCCGAATCCGGAGACTTATTCGGCCCGAAGGTGTCATGCACCAAGGGGCTCGAATCCGGAGACTTAATTTGGTCGTGATACGAAAGGCGCTCGAATCAGGAGACTTGTTCGGCCCTAAGGTGTCGAGGCACCAAAGGGGCTCGAATCCGGAGACTTAATTTGTGTCGTGATGACCTGAAGGCGCTCCGAATCCGGAGACTTATTCGACCCTAAGGTGTCATGCACCAAAGGGGGCTCCGAATCCGGAGACTTATTCGGCCCTAAGGTGTCATGCACCAAAAGGGGCTCCGAATCCGTAGACTTAATTTGGCCGATTGTGGTATCCGTGAAGGGGCTTGAAGGAGAATGACAGAAAATCAATTTTCATTAAAACGTGGGACCAGTACAAACATCGGATCCCACAAATCGGGTCCGTAAATGGAATCTATGTTCATAGAGTCTGCGTACGCGCGGACTGCGGTGAGCCGCGGATCTCCTCAATGCCACGGGCTGTTGGGAAGCGCATGAGCTGATGGTAGGTGCTTGGGACGGCCTTCATGACATGCAACCAGGGGCGCCCCATGATGGCATTATATGGCGACGGGAGCTTCACAACCAAGAAGTCCACGTCAACTATCTTTGAGCCCGCTCGAACAGGTAGCACAACCCTTCCCAACAGATACTCTGGATTCGCATTGAAGCCGATCAGCGCCTGAGACGACGGTGATAGATCTGACTCGTTGAGGCCGAGTTCGACAAAAGTTCATGTCTGAGATTTCGAAGTGCTTCTGGGTCTATGAGAATCGTTCAACGCTGTCGTCTGGCGTAATTTGGCGACCAAAGGATCGGCGTGGTTGATGCCCGTTCGGCGGTCGAGTCATCGAACTTAATTGTCGGACTTCTTTAGGCTGCCGATCGACATGTTATGTTTTGGGGATTAGGTGCGGCGGGCGGTATGCACGATCGGGGATCTTGGCGGATCGTAGATTACATGGATCACGCCAGCGGAGGTGAATCCTGTCTCATGGCTAATGCTTTGGTTGGCCTTCCCTTGCTCACGTATTGCTGCAGTCGACCATCTTGCACCAGTTCCTCCAGATGATCCTTTAGCGCATAACAACTCTCGGTTTCGTGGCCGTGATCTTTGTGGTATTCGCATCGTCTGTCCCTCCTCCGTGTGTCAGGAGGCCCCACCATCTTCGACGGCCACTTGAAAAATGAAAGGTGCTGGACTTTGGTCATTATTGCCGCGATCGGCTCTGTCAACTCTGTATACTTCTTGTGCATTACCTTGGCGTCTACTATCGACTTGTAGTTGTTCATTAGATTCGATAAACCTTGATCGTGAGGAAGTCTCGCCTTTTATTTCGCTTGGTCCATTAGCCGAGGCTCGGGTTTCGGTGGTGGCACGGGCTTATTGGTCGGCGGTTTGGGAAGGCCGTTTTGCTGGGGATTTGCCCGGCTTTTATCCTCAGGGCGTCATCTTCGACTTTACAATATTCTTCAACTTTTTTCATCAACGCCCAGAATGTTTTGAGGGGCCTTCTGGTCAGGGAACTGCGCAGAGCACTGTCAGGATGTAAACCCATTTTGAAGGCGGTGATGGCCATAGAATCGTTGCAGGCGTCGTCAACAAGGTTGAAGCACTCCCAATATCGTCGAAATGCGCTCTAAGCGTTTCTCTGGTTGGATCTGCATAGCCCGGAGGAGTCGGCTGTTTCGGTTGTACCTCGTTGGTGATGAACTTGTACTGAAGGATTTACTGCGGTGTTGGAAGCTTTTAATCGGTGGCTCCAACTTGTAATACCACCTAACGGCTAGTGGACCTAGTCGCTAGGGAATATTCGACACATGAGGGCTTCATTATGCGCATGCGGCGTCATGGCTTTGTTTGTAATAGCGGATATAGTCGATTGGGGTCTGATTTTCCGTCGTATAGAGTGAACGAGGGAGCTTTGAATTTCTTGGGCAGGGACGCCCTTGCGATCCGCCGAACAAAAGGATCATGCTGGTCTTCCTCGTTTGAGCTGCTTCTCCTGCGCTTGTTCTTCGTTCTCAAATCCTTTTCAGAGGAGCTGGAGGTCTCGGATCATCCCCTTGCGTCGAGCTCCGTGGATGATGAGTTGAAGCTGCTATCGGTATCCTTTGGGCGAGCCCGAGGTCTTTGTTCGTCTGCCCTCGGGGGTCGCTCTGGTTCCTGGCGTATGGCCTCTCTAGACTTTGCTACCTCCAGGGCCAAATCTTGACGGAGTCGTTCGTTCTCAGCGATCATGTTCTCGAGCCTATGTTCATTCTGCTTTGCTTGTTCTATGATAGCCTGTATTGTTTCTTGTGCTGAAGTTGTTGGTGAATCAAAGTTCAGGACGCGTCGTGCCGGGATGGTTTCTTTTCCGAGCATATTGACTGGGGTGAGGTCGTCTTCCTGTGTTATCTCGTTAGTGGCTATTGGGGGATCTTCGGTCACGCCTTCCATGGATGTATTTGAGTATTCCCACAGACGGCGCCAATTGTGGTGAAAGGGTTTGGAAATACTCCTTAGATCCTGAAAGACGCCAATGATCCTCAGCTAGTCACCTGAAAAGATACGAACACTCCGGTCGGGGGTGCCGGAATTAGCACTCCGACGGGCAAGTCAATTCCTCTGCTCAAGAAAGCTTGTTTACTAAGTTTTTAGAAGTGATTCTTACGTACCTTTACAAATCTGAAGCTCTTGTATTTATATCCATTCTCTGGGCCTCGGGGCCTGGGCCTACTTTTTCAATAATTATTTTTTCTTCTATTCGGCTCTAGGGAGGGGTCCAAATACGGCCTATCTATCCTATTCGGCCCCGTATTCTTGCGGGATATATGCCGGCTAGCGTGAAGCTTCTGAAATATACCTCCCTTATCCTCGCCTAATTATTCGGCCACCACAGCACTATATGTTGCCGGTCGGCCAAAAATGCCTGCAGAACCTGTAACTTATAGCAGCAGAGGACAGAACTTGCATGGCAATGCAATTCAAACCATGTATGCACCAAACAAGCCCCTTATCATATGTATGACTCAAAGGGGCATGCTCCTTGATTCTCGGACCGCCAATCACGCATTTCAATGCGTGATGGCCCAAGAAACCAAGTATGCATTTTGATTTCAAATGAAATGCAATGCAAACAAGCACAAAGAGACCCAACCTCTATCATACTCAATTCAAGAGGCAAGGCAATGCATGCACAATGCAATGTAACCTAGGCATGTGATCTAGACTGCCGCATGTCAATGCAAGCAAACATGCAAGGTAAGCATGCAAACAAGCAAAAGGTGGTCTTGAACACGAATTAGGCAGCTCTAATTAGGCCCAAAACAGTGGCTAAAGTGCTTAAATATGAGGGCTAAACATACATACACACATGCACATGTTAAGGCACAAATCTAAGCATTAAGCAAGCAACTCTCAAGCACACTTGAAAGGAGTATAACATGGACAATCGGCATGCAACATAAGCTCTGAAAATCATGCTAGAATATGGTGCCAAACCAACCCCAAGAAAGCAAACATTAGCATGCAAATGGTCCAAGTACTTGAAGCAAGTCAAGGAGCCTTAAACCATGGCCAAGCCAACCAAGCCCCATAAGGCCAAGAAGGCTTAAAACAAGTTCAAGGCAGTCCTTGAGCATGCAAAGGGGACCCTTATATGGCATCTAAGTGGCTCAAATTCAAAAGCATGCACAATGGCTAAAGCATAGAGCATACAATACAACCTTTTAAAGCATTAAAGAGGTGCCCAAGGTAAGCATACAAGCACATCAAAGGGGCTGAAATAACATGGAAAATGATCCCAACCCACCAAATTCATGCAAGAATGGCATGCTACACACTTACATACTTAAGGCCAACAAGCCTAAAAATGCAAAGGCGGCATACAATGCATGTCATGTTCGACCCAAACAACTAGGGACAGACCTTAATCATGGTAAAATAAGCACAAAAACTTCACAAGACCAAGCCTAAAACATGCTAGAATAAGGGTTTACAACCTAAGGCATATTAAGGCATAAACAAGGCATTACATGGCATATATGTTAAGCTAACATGAGGCACCAAAACCAACATACAACAATGTTATTTCATGGAAAAATGAGCATAAATAACAACCAAGGCATGGTCAACAAGAGCCTAAGCTAGATGCTCCCTCAAGAGGTAAGAATGGTCCTTTTCAAGGACAATAAGGAGAGGGGGTGGCCCTTTCCTTCTTGGGACTTTAAGGCACCATCCTTACCACTGAAATCCCTCAAGATTTTAGTGGTGAGGAGGCTCAAACACCAAAGTCTCGGAGCTCACCAAAAATGGCACAAAATGGGGCCCCTCAAGGCTTAAGAGGGGTCAAACACTTCCAAACCACAAAACACTCTAAACAAACAAGTTAGGGGGCCCAAAAACATAACTTTTTTGTATTATACACTTAGCACAAAAATAGTTCTAAGATAGGCTAACAAGCTATGCAAAAATGGGGATAAAAGGGACTAATGTCTCACCCTTGTAGACCTCTTCACAAAAGATGATCTTGTTGCCTTCTTGAGCTTTAATCCAGCCAAGAACAGCAAGAAAAAGCCTCAGGTCCCTCAAGAACCAAGAGAAGGTGAAAGACTATGTGTTTGTGTGCAATAGTAAGGACAACTACACCTAGAACACACACAAGAGAGATATAGAGATAGGTTATGTATGGAACTCAAACCCTAAAACCAGAGCTTCTCCCACACTTTTCTAACCAAAATTCTCTAACCTTAAAGCCAAGAGAAGAGCCCTTCTCTTATAGGCCAACAATCTTGTAAAGCTTGTTCAATAAGCTTACAAGAGGAGCATCCCTCCATACACGTGTATGGAGGGGAACAAAATGCCACACAGCTATCCTAAAATATTTGCAAAAGCAGATGAGCAAGAGTTTGCTCAAAATTGCCATTTTGACAAAATTGATGGCGATCGGCCAAAAAAGAGTGCCGGTCGGCCAAATATATGGCCGGTGGGCACAAACAGCAGCCGGTGGCCTCAAGCCACGGCCGGTGGAGTGTGGGGAAACCTCACAAGGCATCCCCTCTCCCTCCAAGGCAAAACACAAGTGTTTGGTGCAAAACCAGACACTAAACGGTCGAGTTCGGAGATCCTGAGGCAAGGCGCGTAGCCGAGACCTCCGGGAACTCCAAACGAACACAAACATGGATAATCACCGGGTGTTCAAACGGTGACGTCCAAATCTTGAGGACGGTCAAAAATAGGGTGTCTACAGGCAGTATGGCAGGAATCGAAGAAATGATGCGTCTACTCCAGGAGAGCATGAGAACCATGCAGGAGGATGCTGCTTGTCAGACAGAATTTGCCAAACAGCAGGCCGCTGTCATGGCCCAACAGGCAGAGCTAATTACCCGGCCTGACAAAGAAGACATCGACATCACCACACCAAGCTCCTCCCCACCAAGAGTTCCAATACAGGGAGGCGGTGAATGTCGAGAATGTCCAAGAGGATCTGACATCCCAACGGTGGCTCGCCCCAATTCTACCTCAACTATCCAAGGCACCTACACCTATCAATCAACGGGACTCTCCCTTTGAGTTCGAGGTGGACCATACAGCGTTGAAGTTGAGCAAACTTGAAAAGTTGTTGAAGAAATCCCAAGGGGTAAAGTCCATCCCAGACATTGAGGACGGGTATACCGACGCGGCTGTGATGCTGCCGAACAGATTTAAGATGCCACATATTGACCGCTTTGACGGGTCCGGGGATCCCATGGTGCACTTACGCTGTTTTTAGACATATTAAGGCCGATGGGCCTCACCAAACTACAGAAGCTTTCTTTATTCAACCGGACCCTGTCGGGTGTGGCAGCCATCTAGTACGCAAAACTGGAAGACGATGTTAAGAGGAATTGGGCTTTTGTCGCTCAATACTCCTATAATACACAAATCGATATCACAACCCATGATCTCGAGATGACTAGGCAGGAGCCTAAGGAGAGTTTTTCTGATTTCGTAACCCGGTGGAGGGCCAAGGCCTCAATGATGACCACTAGGCCCACTGACAAAGATCAGATTCAGAAGATTGTACGCAATCTCGAGCCCAAGCTTATGCAGAAAATGATTGTTCTCCCCTTCCCCACCTTTTCAGATTTACATGAAATGGGGGTACAAATTGAGGACGCTATGAAATAGGGTCTAATTGACCAAGACAAGAAGCAGCCCAAGAGGGCATTTTTTCGCAGTTCGAATGCAACCACCAGTGGTGATGCAGCTGCAAGATCCTCTGAAGTGGGCATGGTCACCACCACCACATCAAAAACAGCTACCCCATTCACCGGTGCATCCGGAAGTAGCTCACAAAAAACCAAATATCCACCTCGAGTCAAGAGGGTTTTTACCCCAATTTATATGCCTTTGTCAAAGGCTCTAGAGGCCTTACTCTAGAAAGGATATCTGAAACTGTTGGAACAACGGCCTCTACTCGATTCTCTCCCTCCAAAACATGACCAAACTAAGTACTGTGCCTACCATCAACAAACCGGTCATGACACTGATAGTTGCTTTCGTCTGCGCCATGATGTACAGGATCTATTTGACAACAAGGTCATCACCGCACCAGCTCAGCAAAGTCTGTCGCCACTGGATCAGTGAACTTGGGGGATAGTACGAATATGTGATCAGGGGATGAACCACTTGCGGGCGGTGCTTGGTTTATTTCAGATATTGTGTTTGGCACGCACTATTTTGAGCATTTGAGAATGCTAGTTTTGTACTTTCTGACTTGGGTATTGGGTCAGTTTTGTTGTTTTGTATATACTCTGTCTCTTTGTTTTGAGTCAGTCTTTTTGATTAAGGTCTGTCTTGTTGTATCGAGTCAATCCTGTTGTACAGAAGTCGAATGATTCCGAGGGTGTCACCTCGGACATCATTATTTTGTTTTGTGTCTGTCTTTTTGCTTTCTTTTGAGTCTGTTTTTGCCTTGGAGCCAGTTATGCCAACAGATCTACATGAAACAGCAGTGATTTTCACACTCTTGTGTTTGCTTCTGCCTTGCGCCAGTTGCGCCAGCAAGTTTAGATTGAAACGGCAGTGCATTTGACCTGCTCTATGGTGCCTTTAAGTCATTGTATTGACCTAAGTTTTTCAAAACTTTTTGAACACTATGGTGAAAACAAAGAGGGAGGAATTCCTCGGGTTTTGCAAAATTTGATCAATTGAGAGAAAGAAAGGCATGCTAAGCCCTTAATGAATGAAATCATGCTTGTTAGCGTGAGTACTGAGAAGGATCCTAGCTTGATCCAGATTGGTTCTACACTGTCTTCAGTGCGAGCGATTTGTCATTTTCTTAAAAAAAAATTTGCGCAATCCTGCGAAGACCTGTGTGGAATCGCTCTTGAGATTGTGCATCTTAGGATCGCTCTTTAACCTCGAGACTCGACCCCTTTCTTTCAAACCTTGAACTCGGACTCAAAATGTTCAACGGTCAACCACAATGTGAGGCCCGTGTGGCTGGATCAGAAGCAGCCCTCGAACTAGGGGCAAAAAATGTCAAATGTGCTCGAAGACTCAAAGATAAAGACTGGCAAGAATGCCAAATTCCAGAAGGGAAGAAAGAAGAAGGTATCGCTAAAGGACAACTGAGTTCCTATCCACAACACTAGGGACAAGTTCAGCCCCCGTTGGATGGACTCCTACATCATCAGTGAACAACAGCCATTCTCCTAGATTTAGATGACTTCAGGATCTCAAAACCATTTGACATGGACAAAACTATACTTTTACCCTTGAGAGGCTCGCTAGGCCAAAAACTCGGAAGGGCGACCTAAGCAAAAGTTAGAGCAAGAAAAAGAAAGGAAAAAAAATGAAGAAAATGAAAAAAAAAAGATGAAAAAGAAAAGAAATGAAAAGAATTGAAAAGAAAAGAAGAACATAGCTCGCAAGGTTGAAAACCCAGAAAGGGCGGCCTTGGCAAAAGTTAGAGCGCAAAAGGAGAGGTTAATACCCGAGTGTACCTAACCGGAACTACGTGAAATTTGGATTCCCATGTTTGGGATCGTAGGCAACTTCATTACGAGTCGACCATAAACACTTTCCAATTGACTATGTCCATGTAGTGGTTCTGATCATCTTTGTCTTCTCTATATCCGAGAGTTTGGTGGTAATGGTCGCTGTAAGGATTGGTTGCCATGTGCTGCGACGCTATTCAGACAAGGGGCAACTTTCTGTTGCCATACAACGCGTTGCGGTGCCATTCAAACAAGGGGCAACTTTCCGTTGCCATGCAGTGCCGTTCAGACAAGGGGCAATTCTCCTTCGGATCTGAGGTTGTGCATCTCAAGAGTAGGTTCCGTGCTTATTAAGTAGTGGCCGTTTGCAAAAACAGTTTTGAGAATTTTTACTGAGGTTGACTAATTGTCTAAAAAATTATTCCAATTTTTCCAAAACTAGACCATTTCTTGGACCCAAAAAAGGAAAATTTTCAGTTCTTATAACCTAACCTGCATGATTTTAAATCAGAAAATCGAACAAGCATGTTAATCTAACTCTCATATTGATCAAAATTGTTTTAGAAAGCCAAAACAAAAAATGATCAAATTGATGAACTAGGGGCACAGTTGAGTCAGGCTTCCTGTCTTTTCCTCGTTGTCAATGCACTTGCCAGAAAGGGCACTTTACTTGCCAGAAAAGGGCATAACTGAAGCTAACAATAAAGTACCAAAAGCTATCTCATCCTCCAAGCAACGAGGTATCAAGCCAAGTGTGAAACATGAGCTAGAATGGTCAAGATATTCCACTCCCTCATCTGGACAGATCTGATCACGTCCAAACTCCCCAACAGAGCATCGTCAACCGATGTCAGCTGTAGATTTGCTGCACACCCAGTTGTAGCGCAACCCCTCTGTGGGAGAAACTCACTGCTGTGAACAAGAATGAGAAATAGCAGAATGCTAGGGGCATGAGCCCGTAACTTCCTGTTCATCCATCAACCACCCAGGGGAGGGATGAAAAATGAGAGATTGAAGAATAGAGAGATGTACAATGAGAGAAAAAGTGAGAAAAGGGCTTTTTACAAAAATAGAGCCTGAGGGTCGAGTGATGTGAGAATCACAAATGAGAAAGATGGGAAACAATACCCAGAGAAACAGGCTCCCTGTGCACGTATGAGTGTCTTGTCTTTTTGTTTTATCTAGATTCTTGTTTTGAGTTGTTTCAAGTGTTACTCAATGTGTTTAGGTTGTTTACCTTTTGTTTTTCGTTGTTGAGTCATAATGCCCTGTGTTCAGTCGTAGGCTCAATACCCCGGTCAAGAACTCATCTCTCAATTTCAAAAATAAAAATCATTTTGTGCTCCGAGTGCTGTGTCGTTCTTCACATCTGTGCAAAATAAGATTCGTTCTTTCGTAAAACCGCAGGGTTCAACCCAGGTCATACGGGAACAATAAAACCAAGACCTATCTGAAGCTATATAGGTTCCAGACTACAAAGCAAAAGAAAAGAGGGAAAATGTCGAGCATCTGAGTTTGTTTCAACTTCAGTAAGTTCCAAGATTGCATTCCGTGTGTACCTCTCCAGGTCTTGCCAATGCTCCGAAGTATGAGTGTGCCTCTACCTCAAGCTCAAGATCAAGTCTGCTTTAAGCTAGAATGGGGATCAAAAGTGCTCTCCCAGAGTACCATTCCCTGCCAGAGGCATCTTGGCTGTGTTCGCATTGAGTTCCTAGGAGACCAACTGTGACGGTAGAAACTAGAGTTTGAATGGTACATTGCCTAGAAGCATAAAGTTAGGATTTCTGAGACTAAAGTCTGGTTTAAATACCCAGAGGCATGTCCTCCGCTTGAAATCTGTATGGAAGCCCCATAGTTTGAGATAGCATGTATGCGCCTCAATTCTGGATATTGAACCAACCTAGTCTGTCACCCCATTGGAGAATAAGGAAAGTTGTGAATATGATCAGGAAAAAAGGCAGCATCCAAAGTGTTCTACATGAAGAACCCTTATCAGTATTCTAGAGCCTTTGTATTGTCAATTGAAGGTAAGTGTTTCAAGAGCACGAGGGGGGATCCTCGTCAGAGTAGAGCGGTTCATCGCCACTCACCCCATGAGCTGCTTTCTGAAGTGCCGCTATGCTTGTTTATTGCGTTCCTTAAACATCATGCATTGTATGGCATTGTACCTATCAAGTTTCTTTCTCATTCATGTACAATATTGTATGTACGGTTCATTCAAAGAAGTTCAGTTTGAGATTATTTATTTAGTGTATCAATCACACTTCATTCAGTTAGTGTATCAATCACACTTCATTTATTTAGTGTATCAATCACACCTTATTCACCCTTAGTGTATCTATCACACTTTCTTCATTCGCTTAGTGTATCAATCACACTTCATTTATTTAGTGTATCAATCACACTCTCTTTACTTAGTGTATCACTCATACTTCTTTCATTTTCTGTATCTATCACACACATTCTCATTTTGTGTATCTATCATGCACATATTCACTTCATTTACTTTAGTGTATCCATCACACTTCATTATCTTTTGTGTATCCATCACACATGTTCACTTAGTGCATCTATCACACTTTGTGTTCACCTTTTGTATATCTATCATACTCTATTCACATAGTGCATCTATCACACTTTGTGTTCATCTTTAGTGTATCTATCATACTATGTTCACTTAGTGCATCTATCACACTTTGTGTTCACCTTTTGTATATCTGTGATACTCTGTTCACATAGTGCATCAATCACACTTTGTGTTCATCTTTAGTGTATCTGTCATACTCTGTTCACTTAGTGCATCTATCACACTTTGTGTTCACCTTTTGTATATCTATCATACTTTGTTCACATAGTGCATCTATCACACTTTGTGTTCATTTTTAGTGTATTTATCATACTCTGTTCACATAGTGCATCTATCACACTTTGTGTTCACCTTTTGTGTATCCATCACACCTATTCACATAGTGCATCTATCACACTTTGTGTTCATCTTTAGTGTATCTGTCATACTCTGTTCACTTAGTGCATCTATCACACTTTGTGTTCACCTTTTGTATATCTATCATACTTTGTTCACATAGTGCATCTATCACACTTTGTGTTCATTTTTAGTGTATTTATCATACTCTGTTCACATAGTGCATCTATCACACTTTGTGTTCACCTTTTGTGTATCCATCACACATGTTCAAATAGTGCATTTATCACACTTTGTGTTCACCTTTAGTGTATCTATCATACTGGTTCACTTAGTGCATCTATCACACTTTGTGTTCACATTTTGTGTATCCATCACACTTGTTCACTTAGTGCATCTATCACACTTTGTGTTCGCCTTTAGTATATCTATCATACTCGTTCACCAAGTGCATCTATCACACTTTGTGTTCACCTTTCGTGTATCCATCACACTTTGTTCACTAAGTGCATCTATCACACTTTGTGTTCATCTTTTGTGTATCCATCACACTTTGTTCACGAAGTGCATCTATCACACTTTTTGTTCACCCTTTGTGTGTCCATCACACACTCACATTGTGTATCCATCACACACTTACTTTGTGTATCTATCATATGCTCCCTTTGTGTATCCCTCACACTCACATTGTGTATCCATCACACGTTTGCTTTGTGTATCTATCACACTTCGTTTGTTTCGTGTATCCATCACACGTTCACTTTTGTGTATCTATCGCACATGCTCGCTAAGATTGCATAATCTTCTTACATCCTTTCTGCATGTAATGTAGTTTGGTTTTTCTTCACTTGCTTAAAACTGTTGCATTTATTCTGTATAAATTGCTTCATTATAGCTTTTCTTTGCATGATTATAAGTTATGTTCAACTTTGTGCATGTCATTTGCATCTTGCCCCAGCCTGTGGGTGCATCTCTTTACTTTCTTGCATGTTTGTCTAAGTCTTCGGCCTTGTCAAAAATGGGTCGTCTCTGGGCTTTGACATTTACTCCCGTCACGTATGACTTCTGAGTTCTGTCAAAGAGGGGCAACTGTAGACACCCCATTTTTGACTGACCTTAAGACTCAAACGTCATCAATTGAGCGCTCGGTGATTGCGCATATTGTGCTCGTTCTGAGGTTACGGAGTCTCGGCTGAGAGCCTTGCCTCCGGACTTCGGGACTCTTTTGTGCTTTGACTCGGTTTGCGAACCAAGTTCTGTTTTCTCTTCCCGAAGGAAGGGAGAGGTCTCATAGACCATCTCTCAGTGGACGTAGGCTACTTTTTGTGGTCGTAGACCACTGTTCCCGTTTGGAGACCAGTTTTTGATTTTCGGAGCCGTCGGCCGTACGCCTCGGTTCGGGACCACTTAACTTTCTCCGCTTGCTTCGATTTTTGGCACACACCTTGTTTCCTCTCTCTAGAGAGACACTGTGGCCCGATAGACCACCTTCGTGGTCACACGCCACTTTCGATGCTTAACAGTCAGTTTTTGGGGCACCCGGCTACGCGTTTTGGCTCCTGAACTCTCGTTTTGCATCCGTCTTGGTTCATTTTTCGTGTGGACCCTATTTTCATTGTTTGGAAGGTGGTCCAAGGGTGGGAGACCACCTTTTCTCTTGGAGACCACCTCTTTTCTCACCGGCCGATTTTCTTGTCAGGAAGCTGGTCTCCTTGGTTTTTGAGCCACTTTTGCAGGTCTCCCACTACACCACTTGCTTGCTTTCAGCTTGGAGACCACCCTAGGAGCAGGCCGACCACCTTGGACCTTTTGAACTGGTCGGCTGACCAGGGGGAGTGGTCGGCCGACCACCTGAACTAGTCGGCCAGCTCTCTGCAGCTTTGTCTCTGTGAGTTGGTTCCAGCTGTGCCAGTTGGAGGGCACAGACTGGATCCTCCATACACGTGTATGGCGGATCTTTGGCCTTGCTTCTTGGCTTCTTGAGAAGCTTTGGTCTCCTTGGTCTATAAAGGAAGCCCTCCCTCTCCATTACAAGGGTTCAGATTTTGGTAAGGGCTCATAGATACATCCCTCTTTGTATCTCTCCCTTTGAGCCCTAAAATAGTGAGCTCTTGACCCCTTTGCATACCATCTCCTAACCTAACCCCTCCACCATCACTCTAAGCATCTTGGAGGCCATTTTCAGAGGCTAAAGGACTGGTTTTTGGGTCCAGAGGTTGCTGGTTCTTGCTGTGCCACAAGGGTAACCATTTTCTCCCTTTTTGAGCATCATTTTGATCCTTATTTTAACCATACTTGCAAGCATATTTGAGCTTTGGTGTAAACTGAAAAAATTCTTATTTTGAGCTTCTTAACAAGTTTGTTTAAGGTCATTTTTTTGTTGGGGGTCATCTACCCCCTTGCATGCTTGTTTTCACCTTGTTTTGAGCCATGCATCTAGGACTTTGATGTGAGCTTTGTTTGGCCTTCTAGTCACTGAAATCTACTATTTTGAGCCCCAAAATCAGAGAGGGGTGACCCTCTCATCCCCTGTCTTGTTTACTAGCATTGTTGGCCTAACAAAGGGGCCTATATTTACACACTTCTTGAACATGTTTCAGGCCATTTTTGGTGGGTTTTAGGACCTTCATAACCTTTGTCCAGAAGTGGTTTCGCCATTTTGGATGTCCATCTTGTACGTGTAGAATAACCCTCTTTTGGGCCTTTCAAAGGAGCATATCATTCGTGCATGCATTGACCATGTTTCCATGAGTTCTTGGGCATTATTTGCCATGGCATACTCCTAAATTTGGCTGATTTGGTGACCTCTTGATTGCCTCACATACTTGTAGTGCAAATCCTCTTTAATAGTTTACATTGCATGCTATGTTGGCCCTTGATTTTAGCACTTTTTGGCCATGCCTTAAACTGATTTTGTGCATGTTTTAGACTGCCTTAGCTTTGTTTTTGGGTCTCATGGTCGATTGATGCTTGTTTTGTATGCTTGTAGTACAATATCCATGCCTAGCTTTGAGTTTTGAGGCCTATTGCATGCATATACTGAGGTGTTTTCATGTTTTGGGGCCATTGCACATCATATTTCAGAGCTTATATGTATTCCATATTCCCATGATTTTCACTCTTTAAGTGCATTTGAGAGTTGTACTTGTATGCCTCATTTACCGACCATTGCATGAGCTTCATTTGAATGCATTTCAAGCCATCTTTTTAGAACATTTTCACATTGTCTTGGACCTGCCTAAGGTCTGTTTGGGGGTGGTTTGGTCATTTGTGCATCGCTTTGTATACCTATAGTGTAATCCACTTCACTAGTTTCGGTATTTGGGTCATCTAGCATGCATTATGTGAGGTGTTTGCATGCTTCAAGACCATCTTTTATGCCATTTCAGAGCTGGATCATGTGCCATTCTATGCCATATTTCATCCTTTGCCATGCTTTTGTTAGAGTTACATGTTGTGCCTTAGGATCGGTCCTTTGCATTTGTGCATGTTTGCATATATTTTGGTTGTCTCGTTTTCATCATATGGCCACTGATTTGAGTGTGGCTGAGGTCCACTCATATTGGTTCAAGTCCACCTTGCATTGTGTATGCCATTTGGTTCATGTTGTTGCATGTTTGACCATCGCATTGTGTATGCTTTGATTATGCCTTTGTGTATGTCCATCTTCGTATGTGTGTATTGTGTATACCATATAGCTCATGTGCATTGTGTATGCCATTTTAGTCCATAGCATTACGTATGCTAGGTTGCATGTGTGCATATCATCCCTCGCATGCCAGCATGATTAGGTTGCATTGCATTTAGGGTGGCATGTTAGTCGCATTGTGTATGCCATCTCATTGCATTGTGTTTGGAGTAGGGTTAGTCCAAACATGGGAAACGAAGGGCGTTTCGTACTCAAAGTGACGAAACGTGTCTCAATTTCCGGTCCCCGACACTCTGGATTACCCATGATAAAGTTTAGGCCTTGTTGTGTTTATATGTGCATTCATTTCACATTGAGTCGTGCAATTCGACTCCTCGGCCATCATGCGTCGAGATGCATGATTGATGGCATGAGGATCGAGGACTACACTCTCTAGAGCTTGTGCAATGACGGGAAGAGTGGTCGTGCGCACATGTGTTGAAAATTCTTTGCCATGCCCCTTTCTTGCTCTCTGTTGCAGCAAACCAGAAACCAACAGCCTTCTAGAGCTTTGTACAATATTTCGGGATCAATTGCAAACAGAGGCAAATCGGGGCATCGCGAGGAATTTCCCAACAAGGCGACTCGAGCATGCCTGCATCTTTCATCATTCGGAACAGAGCTGAGGCGGTCCATAGATCTGCATACTAGTTTATTTCATTTCTTAGTTAACTTGTTAATTAATTAGGATTTTGTAATATTTAATTAGCTAGAGTAGTTAATTATTTATTCGATCTGTATTATTTATTCGGACCCTCCGAGGGGGGCAATTTTGTAATAAGTGTGCATGCGTGTGATGTATGTCTTCTAACCCCACATCTTTCTCTCTTTTATTTACCAGCTTATGATGGTTAGTTTAGGGCACATTTCAATTAGCATACTTATGCTCGCATTTTTGCATTCATTCTGTCTTGCATGCAACGGGCTCGGTGCATCATACTAACTGCATTGTATTTCAATTCCGAGTTGAATACATGTTATCTGTTGCATTTCACCTGCCATCTTAGAATAGCCGAGCCTATCTTAGTTGCATTAAGCATTTCAGCATAGTTAGGATCATGCATTTGATTACTAACTAGCTTCTGTTTTGGCTTGGAGTACTAGGTAAGCTTTTATGCTTTAGCATCTTTGCATGTGTGTGAGTGACTGCCATGATAGCATGCTTGTCATGAGGCTAACTGCTTATGTGATATAATTGTCTGAATGCCTATGGGTGAAGGTTGGATTACTTAAGTAGGAACAATTCATTAATTGCGAGTTCTAAGCCCACTTGAGAGTGGCAAATCACCATGTTTTCTAAGCCCACTTGAGGGTGGCAAAATCCGCATTTTAGCCTATTTGCGAGTAGCAAACCGCTTTCAAAAACAAACATGACCTGAGTTGTTCCAACCTAGGCGATCCAGTCTATACTTGTATGTTGTGCGCATCACATAGTAATTCTAGGCTAATAAACCGGAATAAGAGCATATAATGTTTTCAAAACTTGATATCATGGTTAGTAGAGGCCGATCTTTGATCGGGTGAGTGAGGGTGCTCACGAAGTGACCTTCCCCAATCGTACCCAAGTTCCCGAGCCGACGCAACTTTGGTGATGACGGACACGTGGCCTTAGGCATGAGTCAAGGCTTCCTAAATTCTCCCAAAATAAAATATTTAGGTGGCAACTCTGTATCTGGCAAAGCCGTCCATATTTGGCACTTCTTTCTAAAAATCAATTTTTCAAAACGATTTGCCGGATTTGGACTCTTTGATGATTCATCGGTCTTGCATTGCACTCCACGAGATTAGATACAGGACCGTGACATTGAGTCTAAACCGTAGTGAACCCAATGAACAAAACGGGATTCCCTCCAGGGATGTTCGAGGACGTCTACAACCTCCTACGCCTAAGCCAGTGATCATGGCAAAGTCATAAGGAGTCAACGTCATCTCTCTTGTGGTGGAAAAGTGGAAGGAGTTGGTGGTGTCCCCCACCTCTCCACCAATCCTCTTAAGAGAGGACGGCTCATGGTAACTCGAGTCAAGCTAGAGCAGAAGAGGCTGAAGCCTGCCTCGTCAACAATGTCACGAACTCCAGCTGGGAGCTTGTCATACCAATCTCGAGCAATCGTCACACCATAGCCCCTAAAGGCGCTAGACTCACCCTGTGGCAGTGCATGAGATGTAATTAGATCAAGGCAGTGTATGAGACACAATTAGATGAAGGCAATGCAAGAAATGCGAACAATTAAAGGCAAAAATGCATAGGAACAGAGTTCATACCTCAACGGAAGTGGCCGATAAATGAGACTCTAGCTCCCTCAACAGAAGGTCCTCTGGCGCGTCGTCAGTGAAATCAATAAAACATCTAATGCCTCCGTAGTGGGCAATATGTGTATCTGAGGATGATACCTCGCTAGATCAAAAAGCCATACACTCAACAGTAACGGCTCTGGCTCGGCCTCGATGTCCGCCGCGAAGTCAACTAGGGGAAGCTCGAGAGGAGCCCCATCCTAAGGAAAATCGTCCGCCATCTGAAAATAGGTACGAGATGGGTGAAAAGTGAAGAAAAGTGAAGAAAAATGGGTAAACTTAGAAAAAGTCAACCCTAAGAGAGAGAAAATGAAGGAAAAAGTCAAAGCCGAGAAAAGTGCATAGAACTCGAGAGAAACTCGAGGAGAATGAGCCTAGAATGGTGGAAATGAGGAAAGAAGTGTTGAAATCAAATTCCAATCGGTTCAAAGCGAAAAGAACTAAGAGGATTTAGCGAATAAAGTTTGTGCAGGGCGTTGGAAAACGCATAAAAAGCTCAGATCTAGAGAGGCAAAGCACCTAGAGAGAGAGAGAGTATTTTCGGTCCAGAAGGTGTGAGGAAATGAGCCCTAGTGGCTTGTATTTAAAGGCCCATGCATGGAAAGTCAATTTTGCCCCAAACTGCCATCGATGGCCTGCAAGGCACACCAATGGCTGGTAGGTGGCCGGTGGGTTTCCAAAGGTCTCATCTGTGTCCTTGGTTCTGTTTTATGTCCTTGGATTTCAAAATTGAAGGGATTGTTCATTATTGAGTTCAAAATGCCTCTATGGAAGCTCAGAACTGCATTTCTAGTGCACGATGTTTGTCACTCATTGACATAAGCAAGGTGTATCCTTTTTAACATATTGCAACTTTTCCGATAGGTAAATTGGAAGTTATTCTTGAATTGGTTTTGACGAATATGCTTTTGTTGTTGTTGCATGGAATGTGCATTCCACTTATACTGTTGCATAGAACATGCTCTTACTCTAGCTACATAGAATGTGCTTCCGCTCTTGCATTATGCATAAAACATGCTTATTGCTTTCATTCTTAAATCATCTTTGTTGAGTATATGTTTATTGCTTTCGCTCTTGAATCATGCATAGAATATGCTCCCATTATCAATCATGCATAGACTATGCTCTCAAATTGTTTGGTTCGCATAGAACATACCATTATATCTCAGTTGTTGTCATGCATATAATATGCGCTTCTCTATTATTGCCTAGAATATGCACTTTTCTATTATTGCATAGAATATGCTTTCATTCTTGTTTCATGCATAGAAAATGCCTTTGTCATTACATAACACACTTTTGTACGAGCACGATATTGTATTTACAGTTCATTGATTGGAGCAGCCGCAGACAAGCGATGTTGTATGTGCAGTTCATTCAGAGGAGTTCCAGGTAAAATCATTCGTGCCCTTCGAGTTACATCCTTTTACTCCCTTTCCTCGCGCGTGAGACGCGTTAGGATTACTTCCTTCGATTAAAAACATTTGAGTGCGTCTGTAGACACCCCATTTTTGACCGTCCTTTAGACTTGGACGTCATCATTTGAACACTTGATGATCATCCATGTTTGTGTTCGTCTTGAGTTCCCAGAGGTCTCGGCTGCGCGCCTTGCCTTAGGATCTCTCAACTTGTTTGTTTTGTGCTTGGTTGTGGACCAAACACTTGTGTTTTTGCTTTTGAGGGAAGAGAGTGGCTTGTTTGCCATCCCCTTAACCCATCGGCCAAGACTTGAAGCCATCGGCCTTGTTTTCTTGCCATTGGCCAAAAGTGTTGGCCGATCGGCACTCTTTTTGGTTGGCCGACCCTTGTGTTGGTCGATCGGCCATCTTTTTTGGCCGAACCCTATTCATCTACTTTATGCAGATATTTTATGCCAGCTATCACAGCTGGCATGCACAATTGACCCCCTCCATACACGTGTAAGGAGGATTTACCTAGCTTAGCTTCTCCTAGAAGCCTTGGAATTGAATTCCTATAAGAAGGCAGCTCCTCCTCCCTTCTCAGGGGTTCAGAAAAATTAGGTTAGAGTGATAGATTTAGTTTTGTATCTATCTTACCTTGTTTGATCTTGTTTTGTACTCAAAAGTGTAGTATTGTCTTACTATTGTACACAAACACACACTAGAACACCATCCTCTTGGAGCTGAGGTCCCTTGAGGTTCATTTCAGAGTTCTTGGGTTGGTTTGAGCTTAGAAAAGGTCTTTGGAGCTTTGTTCTTGAAGAGGTTCTACAAGGGTGAGCAAACTTGCTTTTAATACCCCATTCTTGCTTAAGTTTTTAGCCCTTCTTGTTTATTGTTTTAAGCTTGGCTCTAAACTACAATAAGTTCTGATTTTTGATGCTTTAGATCTTTGTTTAAGGTCATTTTTTGGTTTGGGTTTGTTTACCCCCTCTTAGGCCTTGTTACGCCTTGTTTTAGGCCACCCCTTTTGGCCCTTGTTCTTAACTTTGCATGACCTTTCTACCACTAAAATCCAGAGGATTTTCAGTGGTGGAAAGGTGGTTTTGAGGTCCTAAATAGGAGAGGGTCATCCCCTCTCCTTGTCTTGTATACTAGTATAAATGGCTTATATCGGTAGCATGTTTGCTTAGCTTGTTTTAGCTCCATTTCAGCAAGTATTTGGTGTTATTTTGCCATGATATACCTCTGTTTCAAGTTAGTTTAATGGCCTCTTACATGCTCCATATACTTGTCTTACAATCCCCTCATTTGCCTTAATATGTATCATGATGTAACATGTCATTCTAGCATGATTTTGGCTAAACTCCATGAAGCTTTTAGCCTTGTTGTAACATGCTTAAGCTCCGATTTGAGTTGTTTTGACCATATATACCATGCTTTGTATAGTCATAAGGCATTCTAGCTTGTTAGCTTTAAGTATCCAAGTCACTAGCATGCTTTACTTGGCTCATTTCAGTGATTTGGCATCACTTGTTATGTTATTTCAGTCCATATAGTATGCTCATATACTTGCATTTGTCACTCCTTTAGTGCTTTAAAGAGTTGATGTTTTATGCCTCATAAAAGGGTCATTGTGTATACCATCATGTTTAGGTCTTTGGGATGCCATCTAAGTGGGTTTTGGGGCTTACTTTGACATGCCATAACTCTGATTTTGGTTACTTAAATCATGCCATGTTTGGTTGTATTAGGCGTAGTGTAACACCCCTTTGTAGCTTTGCATGCTTCATGTTTAGTGGTTACCTTTCTAGCATGTTTTGGTCTTATTCAATACATGTTTTAGGCTCACTTTGGCATGCCTTGGGACTGTTGTGGGTTATACTTGTCATATGCTCCTTATTTTGTATAGCTTTGGCTCAAGTCCCTTTACTAGTCTTAAGCTTTAAGCCTCATGCACGCTATGTTTATGATTATTTGGTTGATTTGGCATCATCCCTTGCATCATTTCAGAGCTTGTAGTATTTTCATACTTACATGCTTTATCCCCTTTTAAGTGTTCTTGAAAGTTTCTATTTTATGCCTAGGTGATAGGCCATTACATGTGCATGTTTGTATGTGTATTTCATGCTTTTTGTTTCATCACTTTGGCCACTGATTTGGGCACATTTGAGAGCTGTCCATATTAGTTTAAGTCCATCTTTGCATGATGTTATATGCTCATCTTGTATGTTGTTGCATGCTTGCTTCCTTTGCATGTTGTTGCATGCTTGCCTTGCATGTAGTCACATGCTTGTTACATACTTAGTATATTACATGTTGTTGCATGTTAGTATATTGCATGTTGTTGCATGATAACCCCATTGCATTTTGTGGCATGCCGTGCTAGTTTACATGTTTAGGTCGTATGCCTATTGCATATTAGTTGCATGCTTGCCTCACATGTTGTTGCATACTTGGGTTCTTTGCATACTTGCTTGCATGCTTAGGTTGCATTGCATTGTGTGTGCATTCCCTTGCCTCTTGATCAAGCATGATAGAGGTTGGGGCCCCTTGTATGTTTTTATGCATTTCATTCCATATTGAAATTACACACATGGCTCCTTTGGCCATCATGCATTGAAATGCGTGATTGATGGTCCGAGGGTCGAGGACTACACTCCTTTGAGCTCATGACATGATAGGGAGGGTGGTGGTGCAAACATTGCCTTGCAAATGCATTGCCATGCTCTGTTTGTCCTTTGCTGCAGCAACAGGAGCTTTTCATAGGAAGAGATGGTCGACCGACCATATTCAGTTCCGATCGGCTACAAACATTTGGCCGAGAGCCTCTTTTTTGGGTCGATGACCTTTATCCTTTGGCCGATGGTCATATTCCTTGGCCGATGACTCCTGATGCCCATGGGGTGAATCGAAGTGTGTTGGGAATTTTCACGGTTTCGGAGATCTGAGAAGTGCAAACAGAGGCAACATGAAGCATGGCAATGGATTTCCGAGCGAAGCCATCTGAGCATGCATTCATCCCTCATCTCGAGGCCATTTCAGTGTTTTAATAACTTAGAATAGTTATTTATTTCGATTTGGTTGTGTAATTAATTAATTAGCTTGTTAGTTAGTTAATTAGATCGTTTGTATTATTCTTTCGATCTCTCCCTCGAGAGAGTCAGTTGTTGTAATAAGCATGCGTGTGTATGTGATGCATGTCTTCCAACCCCACGTCTTTCTCCCTTTTACTTAACCGCTTACGATGGTTAGTTTTAGGGCATGTTTCATTTAGCATCCTTATGCTACGCATGTTTGCATCCATTCATCAGTATTGCATGCACCAGGCTCGGCGCATCATACTAACTGTATTGTATTTCAATTCCTACTTCAATACATGTATCGAGTTGTCACATCTCGCATGCCATCTTAGAATAGCCGAGCCTATTTCTAGTTGCATTTTGCATGTGTTGCATTAGCCATCTTAACATAGCTAGGATCATGCATTTGATTACTAACTAGCTTCTTTGTTTTGGCTCGGAGTACACTGTGAGTGTTTATGCTTTAGCATCTTGCACGAGTGTGAGTTTTAACATGACAGCATGCTTGCTATGAGGCTAATTGCTTATATGACATAACTGCCTGAATGCCTGTGGATGAAGGTTGGATTACTTGAATTGGAACGATTCATTGAAATCCTTGTTTTAGCCTACTCGCGAGTAGCAAACTTCAAACCGTTTTCGAACGAACGGATATGCGATGCTTTGTTCCAAATTAGGCGATCTAGTCTATACTTGTGTGTTGTGCGCATCACATAGTAATTCTAGCTAATTAACCAGAATAAGAACGCATGTGTTTTCAAAAACAAGATATCATGTTTAGTACAGGTCGATCTTTGATCGGGTGAGCGACGGTGCTCATAGATGACCTTCGCCAATCGTACCCAAGTTCCCAAGCCGAGGCAACTTTGGTGATGACGGACACGTGGCCTTAGGCATGAGTCAGGGTTTCCTAAATTCCCCCAAAATAAAATATTTAGGTGGCGACTCTGTATCTGGAAAAGCAGTCCATGTTTGGCACTTCTTTCTTAAAAATCAGTTTTCCAAAACGATTTGCCGGATTTGGACTCTTTGGTGATTTATCAATCTCACATCGCACATTGTGAGATCAGATTAAGAACTGTGACATTGAGTCTGAACTATAGTAGCGAAGCCCAAGGGCGCGTCTACAGCATCCTGATGTTCACCACCTCCGTCGTTCACTGCCCTTTGGTTAAAAACATTTGAGTGCGTCCTGATGTTCACCACTTCCTTCAGTTACCATCCTTCGGTTAAAAACATTTGTGTGCATCCTGATGTTCATCACCTCCTTCAGTTGCCGCCCTTTGGTTAAAAACATTTGAGTGCATCCTGATGTTCATCACCTCTTTCGGTTACCGTCCTTCGATTAAAAACATTTGAGTGCGTCCTGATGTTCACCACCTCCTTCAGTTATTGTCCTTCGGTTAAAAATATTTGAGTGCGTCCTGATGTTCACTACCTCCTTCGGTTACCGCCCTTCAGTTAAAAACATTTGATTGCGTCCTGATGTTCACCACCTCCTTTGGTTACCGCCCTTCAGTTAAAAACATTTGAGTGCGTCCTGATGTTCACCACCTCCTTCGGTTACCGTCGTTCAGTTAAAAACATTCGGGTGTGTAGACGTCCCCGAACACATCCCGGAAGAGGAGTGCGAGTCCCCCCCATTCTGGTTCGATATCGGGTCTACTACAGTTCAAGGACTCAAATGTCACGGTTCTTAATCTTGAACCAAAGAGTCCAAATCCGGCAAATCGTTTTGAGAAAAACAGATTTTGAAAATAAGTGCCAAACATGGACTGCTTTGCCAGATACAGAGTCGCCACCTAAATATTTTTAAAATGGGAAATTTAGGAAACCCTGACTCGGTGCCGAAGGCCACGTGTCCGTCATCACCAAAGTTGTCTTGGCTCGGGAGCTTGGGTACGATCGGGGAAGGTCAGCTATGAGCACCCCCTTTCGCCCAGTCCGAAGACCGGCCTCTACTAACCGTGATATCTGATTTTGAAAACATTACGTGTTCTTATTCCGGTTATTAGTCTAGAATTACTATGTTATGCGCACAGCAAACAAGTATAGACTAGATTGCGTAATTTGGAAATAAACATTGCATATTCGTTCGTTTTGAAAGTGCTTTGGAATTTAATACTCGCAAGTAGGCTAAAACACGAATTTCTACAAGTTTTTCCAACTCAAGCAATCCAACCTCCACCCACAGGCATTCAAACAGTTTATCTCATATAAGCATTTAGCCACATGGTAATCATGCTGTCGTGTTAACATTCACACGCATGTGATATGCTAAAGCATAAATACTTACATTGTACTCCGTGCCAAAACAATAAACTAGTTAGCAAACATGCACGCCCTAGTTCATGTTAAATGGCTAATGCAACGCATACAGAGTGCAATCTAGACAGGCTCGATTATCCTAATCATGGCATGTGGAATGCGACAGATAACACGTATTTAATTTGGAATTGAAATACAATGCAGTTAGCGTGATGTACAGAGCCCGGTGCATGCAAATACTGATGAATGATGCACGCATGCTATCATACGGTATGCTAAATTAAACGTGCCCTAATCTACCATCATAAGCAGGTAAATAAAAGGGAAGAAAGAAGTGGGGGTTGGAAGACATACACACCACTCATGCACGCTTATTACAAATTTGCCCTCGCTCGGAGGGACCCAAAGAATATACAAATTAACTAACTACGCAAGCTAATTAAATATTACAAATTGCCTAATTAATTAACAAATTAACCATGCTAAGAAAAATAGTAAACCGCCTCGGGGAGAGGGCTCAATGCATGCGCGCTCGGATTCCGCTCGGAATTGCACTGCCATGCCTAGCCTGCCTCTGTTTTCCCTGCTTTGTTCCTCTAAAGACTGCCAAAGTCTCAAGGATGCCTCTCTGGATACTGGGAATCACCATCGGCTAAGTAGAATGACTACCGGCAGTGAATTTGTAGTCGTCGGCACAAAATGAATCCACCGGCCATAGGTTGTTGCGTTGACCTTTGAATCTTGCCGCAATGAGTTCTGCGAACACGCAACTCACGCCGAGAGGGTAGAATCTTGCATGGCAATGCTATTCAAGCTATGCATGCACCGATCACACTCCCTATCATGTTAATGACTCAAGGGAGGATGTGCCCCGATTCTCGGGCCACCAATCACGCATTTCCATGCATGATGGCCTAAAGAATCAAGTGTGCACTTCAATTTCAAATGAATGCAAACCATATAATCACACAAGGAAGCCTAACCTCTATCACACTCACTTCAAGAGGCCAAGCATGCACAATGCAATGCAATCCTAGACATGTTGGCTAGCATGCAATATGAACAATGCAAGGCACTTATACAAACATACTAGCAAGCATGCAAGGCAAGCATGCAAACCAAATAAAAGAGGGACTTAAACATGAATTAGGCAACTCTAAATAGGCCTAAAACAGTGGCCAAAGTGCCCAAAAATGAAGGCTAAGCACACACACACGCATGCACATGTTAAGGCACAAATCTAAGCATTAAACAAGCAACTCTCAAACACGCTTGAAAGAGGCTAAACATGGACAATTGGCATGGAATGAAAAGCATTAAAATCATGTCAAAATGTGGTGCCAAACCAACCCAAATGAGACAAGCATAAGCAAGCAAGCATGGTCCAAGTACTTGAGGCAAGTCATGAAGCTTTGAAGCACATTTAGCATGACCAACATGGCATGCATTAAACAACTAAAAACAAATTTTTAGCATGTTAAAACAAGGCCAAAGGACTACTTAGATGGCATCTAAGTGGCTCAAATTCAAAGGTATGCACAATGGTCAAAACATAGGGCATACAACACATGCTCTCAAAGCAACAAAGAGGCAACTAAAGCAAGCATATGAGCATGCCAAAGGGACTGAAATTGCATGTTGGGTGGTTCCAAACCACCAAAATGATGCAAGCAACACATGCTACACATTCACATACTTGAGGCATACAAGCCTAACAAGCTACAAATGCAAAGGAGCTATACTAAGCATGCCAAAATCGATCCAAACAACTATTGATAGACCTAAAGCATGGCGAAATAAGCACAAAACATTCACTAGGCTAGGCCTAAAACATGCTCGAACAAAGGCTAACAACCTAAGGCATGTTAAGGGATCAAGGAGGCATTACATGGCAACTATACTAACCATGCATGGAGTACCAAAACCAACTTAATACAAAGTTATAACATGGAAATATAAGCATAAAAAACAGCCATGGCATGCTCAACACACACCTGAACAAAGAGTTCCTTAAGAGACCAAAAATGGTCCCTTTCAAGGACAACAAGGAGAGGGGGTGGCCCTCCCCTTTTGGAGACTTCAAGGCACCATCTCCACCACTAAAATCCCTCAAGATTTCAGTGGTGAAGAGGCCCAAACACCAAAGTCTCGAAACTTGCACAAAATGAGGCCTTTCAAGGCCTAAGGGTGGTCAAACACACCCAAACCACAAAACACTCTTAACAAACAATCAAGAGGGCCTAAAAACAGAACTTTTTTATGTTATACACTAAACACAAAAACAGCTCTAAGATAGGTAGAAATAAGATGCAAAAATGGGGTAAAAAGGACTAGTTTCTTACCCTTGTTAACCTTCTTCACAAAGGGAGGACCAGCTGCCTCCTTGAGCTTAAACCAGCCCCAAAACTCTGAAAATAGTCCCTTAGAACCTCAATAGCCAAGGAAAGGTGTAATGGTAGGTGTTTGTATGCAATACTATGAACAAATGCACCTAGAACACTCCAAAGAGGAATAGATAGAGATATAATATATATGAGTTCTAACCCTAGAACCAAAGCTTCTAGCAATGTTTTCCTCTCTAAAATGTCTAACCCTAATGCCAAGAGAGGAGGACTCCTCTTATAGGCAACCAACCTTGTAAAGCTTGTCAAGAAAGCTTACAAGAAGAGCATCCCTCCATACACGTGTATGGAGGGGAACCAAATGCCAAGCAATTTGTCCTAAAATATCTGAAAAGGATGAGCGAGTGAGTTTGGCCAAAAATGTCATTTTGACAAAAATGACTACCGACCGGCAACAAAGAGTGCCGGCCGGCAATATATATTGCCGGTGGCAACAAAAACTAGCCGGTGGCCTCTAGCTAGTGCCGGTGGTGTGTGGGGATGCCTCACAAGGCATTCCCTGCCCCTCCAAGGCAAAACACAAGTGTTTGGTGCAAAACCAGACACAAAACAGTCGAGTTCGGAGATCCTGAGGCAAGGCGCGTAGCCGAGAACTCCGGGAACTCCAAACAAACACAAACATGGATAATCACCGAGTGTTCAAGCGGTGACGTCCAAGTCTTGAGGACGGTCAAAAATGGGGTGTCTACAGGGTGTATCCCAGTGTTCACACCATCCTTGTTTTCTTCCACGTACAACGCGTTAGGATCTTATTTGACATCTCGGGTACACCCGATGATTTTGTTACTCTTCGTCTTTCCTATGCGTCGCGTAGTTAAGCTTGCATAATTTTCTTACATCCTTTTTGCATGAAATATGGTTTGGCTCGTAATTCCCACGCTTGGCATGTTAGCTTTCTCCTTCTTATGATTGAGATTTCTGTGTCTTATTTCAATCTGTTTAACTGTGGCATTTTTATTGCATTGAATTTGCAATTAAATATTTCATTGCACAGTCTCATTACATGATCATAAGTTATGTTCTTGCATCATGCATATCATTTGCATCTTGCCCCAGAACTACACTGGTTTGATTCCTTGCAAAGGGATACGTAGGCAGCCTACAGGCGCAACCATTTGTTTTTTTGACTTGTTTGTTTGTCCAAGTCTTACAACCTTGTCAAAATGGGTCGTTTTTGGGCTTTGACATTCACTTACATCATTTCATGACTTCCAAGTTCTGTCAAAGAGGGGCAACTGTAGACACCCCATTTTTTACGGCCCTTTAAGACTTGGATGTTCTTGTAGGTACATCTAATGATTAGTCTGTTTGCTCGCTAAGCGCTCGAAATCCATGGTGAGCATACACAGGTTTGAGCATTTCAAACCCTGCATCCATTTTGTCTTATCTTTGGACCATGCTTGGGTCTTTTTAGCCTGAAGTTTCTGATGGCCTGCCAGCCATCCTTGGAGGCTGTGCATTGCCTGCCATCAATGAGGCCTTGTCGGTCACCATTGTTTGCTGCAGATATTTTGTGATATTTTATAGGGAAATTTGTGTTTTCTATATATAGGACCCCTCTCTCTCATGTGTAGGGGTTAGAAAAATTTGAGACATAAAAATTTTTTGTCTTTAGATTTCTCTCTCTCTCTTATAATTTTGTGCCTAAGTACTTGTTTTCTCTACACTTTTACATACAATACCTTAACCAAAGTTGCTAGTCTTTGAGCTGAGGTAACTTGGGACCTTTTTTGAGCTCTAGAAGGTGGTTTTAGCTTGGTTTTGTGCCTAGAATTGCCGTTTGCTTCGAGAGGCGGTTTACCTGCCTTATCAACTTTGTTTTGCAAGCTTGTTTTACCATCTTTTCTTACTGTTTTGGGGTTGGTTTTGAACTCTAAAAAGCTCAGTTTTTGTGGCTTAAAAATGGTGGTTTGAGCCCTCTTTAATTAGGGGGTGGTTCACCCTTCTTGTTTCTTTGTGTGTAAAGCTTTTATGCCTTTGTTCAACACTTTAAAACCAAATTTTTTAGGTCTTTTAACCACTGAATTTCAAAGGTTTTTCAGTGGTAAAAAACTCATTTTGAAGTCCAAAATTGGAGGGGTTAGCCTCCCCTCCTTGTGTCTTGTTTGCATGCCTAGTTAGCCTCATGTGTAAGCTTAATGTTTAAGCTTTTTGTGGCTCAAGTCCAGCATGTTTTAAGCTCTGTTTTGACCTGTTTTAGCTTTGTTTTGGGCTAGTTAAGTCTTTTGAGTCTTGTTTTGCATAGTTGTAGTGTAAGTTTCTTGCACTAGCTTGTTGTTTTAAGGCTTTAAACATCATTGGTTTGAGTTGATTGCATGTTTTAGTGCTTTTTCTACTTCATTTCAGCACTTATAAGCTCTGCAATCTCCCTCATTTCTTCACTTTTTGGTTTTGCTTTGAAAGTGGTTTCAAACCACTTGTTTGCCTAACTGTGAAATAGAGGTGCTACACCTGATGGTTTAATCCCTTAGGGGGTTCATTACCAATAGTGTAATGCCTCTTTCATGCCCAAAGCAACTTGTGGTTTGAACCCTCCTTTCATTAGAGGACACTCACCAATGGACTTAATGGATTAAAGGATGATTTGGTAATTAAAATGAGTAAACAAAATTGACGAGTAAAAGAAGCAAGATAAGCATCTCTTTGTGTTGCATTGCATGTGTTCAAATCGAATGTTAATTTGAACATAAGGCAAATGGGACATTTCATACTCACTAGTGATGAAATGTGTTATAGACACGCCCCAAGGACTCCCAAAGCTCTACGCTTACGAAGGCGCGAAATCTCATTTGCTGTCTAGCATACTACAGTTTGGACTTAAATGTCACGGTTTTGAATCTAATCTCGCAAAATGCAATGCATGACCGATAAATCACCAAAGAGTCCAAACCCAGCAAATCGTTTGGAAAGCTGATTTTTGTAAAGAAGTGCCAAACATGGACTGCTTTGCCAGATACAAAGTCGCCACCTAAATATTTATTTTGGGGAAATTTAGGAAACCTTGACTCGTTGCCTAAGGCCACATGTTCGTCATCACCAAAGTTGCCTCGGCTCGGGAACTTGGGTACGAGAGGGGAAGGTCATGCAATGAGCACCCCCGCTCGCCCGATCAAAGATCGGCCTGTACTTAGCATGATATCTTGTTTTTGAAAACACATGCGTTCTTATTTCAGTTATTAACCTAGAATTTACTATGTGATGCGCACAGCATACAAGTATAGACTAGATCGCCTAAGTTGGAACAAAACATTACATATCCGTCTGTTTGAAAACGGTTTGAAGTTTGCTACTCGCAAGTAGGCTAAATCAGGGATTTCAATGAATTGTTCCAATTCAAGCAATCCAACCTTCACCCAAAGGCATTTAGGCAGTTATATCACATAAGCAAATAGCCTCATGGCAAGCATGCTATTATGGCAACACTTACACACATGCAAGATGCTAAAGCATAAACACTCACAGTGTACTCTGAGCCAAAATAAAGAACTAGTTAGTAATCAATGCATGATCCTAGTTCATGTTAAGATGGCTAATGCAACATATGCAAAATGTAACTAGAAATAGGCTCGGCTATTCTAAGATGGCATATGAGATGCGACAACTCGATACATGTATTCAAGTAGGAATTGAAATACAATACGGTTAGTATGATGCGCCGAGCCCGGTGCATGCAATACAGATGAATGATGCAAACATGCATAGCATAAAGATCCTAAATGAAATATGCCCTAAAACTAACCATTGTAAGCGGTTAAGTAAAAGGGAGAAAGACGTGAGGTTGGAAAACATGCATCACACACACGCACACTTATTACAACAATTGGCCCTCTCGATGGAGGGTCCGAAAGAATAATACAAATCAACTAATTAATCAACTAACAAGCTAATTAATTGTTACACAACTCTTAACTAATTAAACAAATTAATTAAGATGCAAAAATAGTAAAGCGGCCTCGATAAGAGGGACAAACGCATGTTCGATCGGCTTCGCTCGGAAATCGCCTCTGTTTGCACTGTTTTGCACCTCTGAAAACTGTGAAAATCTTTGTGATGCTTCCGAACCACCTCATGGAGACTCTGAGAGGCCGTCAGCCAACAGATAGGGCCATCGACCAAAGAAAATGTGTCATCGACCATTTATGAGGTCATCGGCCAAACACTTTTAGCCGATCGGCACACCAGATAGCCGATCGGCCATCTTTTCCTGCAAAATGTTGTTTTGCTGCAGCAGAGGACAAACAGAGGTATGGCAATACATTTGCAAGACAATGTTTGCAACTACACCCCTTATCATGTTTAAGGCTCAAAGGTGTGTAGTTCTCAACCCTCAAGCCACAAATCACACATTCCAATGCATGATGGCCAAAGGAGCCAAGTGTGCAATTCAATATGGAATGAATGCACAAAATCACATAAGAGACCTCAACCTCTATCATGTTTGATCAAGAGGCAAGGCATGCACACACAATGCTATGCAAACATGCAAGCATGATGCGATGAAATTAGCATGCAACAACATGTAATGGAATTAGCATGTAACAACATGCAATGTACCAGGTATGCAACAAGCATGCGACAACATGTAAGGCAAGCATGCAACAACATGCGAAAATGGGCTTAAACTAAAATGGACAGCTCTCAAACATGCCCAAATCAGTGGCTAAAAGTGCTAAAATGATGGTACCAAAATGCAAAACAAACATGCATGCCAATTGGCTCATAAGCTAGGCAACAAGACACAACTCTCAAACATGAGCAAGGAGTGACAAACATGAGAACGTTGCAATGTAATAAGCTCTGAAAATATGTGAGGAATGATGCCAAATCAACCAAACAAAGCAAGTATAGCATGTAAGAAAGCCTAAAGCTTAAGGCTACCCAAGGGACTCAAACCATGGCCACACAAGGCAAGCCCCAAATGGCCAAGGGCACCCAAAACAGTCCCAAGGCAGGTCAAGATAGGGCCAAAAACAAGCTTAAACCTAGCAAACACAAGCTAGAACAAAAACCCAAAAGCATGAGGCATGCAAGGCTACAAAAGAGGTGTTATACTACACCTATCAAAACCAAACATAACATGACTTAACCAATGAAAAACAGAGTTATGGCATGGTAAAACAAGACCAAAAACCCACTTAGATGGCATCCCAAAGACCTAAGCATGGAGGCATGCACAATGATCCATTCATGAGGCATAAAACATCAACCTCCCAATGCATGGAGAATATGACAAATGCAAGTGTATGGCCACACTTCATGGACTGAAATCTCATATGAATGATGCCAAATCATAAGGATAGTCCTAGCAATGCATACTAATGACTTGGACACTCAAAGTCAACAAGCTAGGTTGAACCATGGCTACACAAAACAATGCAAGCATGACCAAAACAACACCAAACAGACCTTAAGCATGGTAAAACAAGGCTAAAAGCTTCTTTGGGTCAAGCCAAATCATGCTAAAAACATGGCTTAATGCACAAAGTATGTTAAGGCAATTTCATGGAAATGCACTACAAGTGCATGAGGCATGCAAAGGCTAACCAAACCAAACCAAACCTAAACAGAGGTATGACATAGTAAGACAACACCAAATACATGCTGAAGTGGACACAACATAGGCTAGAATGACATGCTACTTCATAAAGCATACAAAACTAGTGTGTGTGATTTACACGACAAGTGTATAAACCATGCATGGAGTGATCAATCCAAGCAAAAACAGTGGTAAGCCTCAGCAAAATAACTACAAATACATGCTAATATACAAGCTAAAACAAACCTAACAAACATGCTCACACATGAGGCATTGAAGGCAAGTATTGAAGACACAAGGAGAGGGGATGACCCTCTCCTTTTTGGGACCTTAGAAGGCCAAAACAAGGTGATCCCAAAGCTCACAAAGAAGGCACAAAAGCAAGGCCAAACAAGCCCTAAGGAGGGGTAAATAACCCCAAACACAAAAGTGACCTTAAACAAAGGTCTTAAGCATAAAAAATTAGAACTTTTTGTAGTTTAGAGTTAAGCTTAAAACAATATGCAAATAGGTCTAAAAGCTTAAGCAAGAATGGGGATTTAAAAGCAAGAAATTCACCCTTGAAGAACACCTTCAAGAACACTACTCTAGCAGCCTCCTCTGGCCAAAACCAGCTCAAGAACACTAAAAACAACTCCTAAGGACCTCAGCAACCAAAGGACGGTGTTCTACTAGGTGTTTGTGTGCAATAGTAAGACAAAAAGACATTTTAGAGCACAAAACAAGGATCAACAAGGAGATATAGATACAAATGTATATCTATCTCTCAAGACTCCATTTTCTGAACCCTTGAGAAAGGAGGAGGGGCTCCCTTCTTATAGAATTCCAATTCTCAAGCTTATTGAGCAAGCTTGAGCCTTGAAACAAATCCCTCCATACACGTATATAGAGGATGTGAATTGTGGATACCAGCTGTCACAGCTGGCATAAAATATCTACAAAAAGCATATGGAAAGGTCTCGGCTCAAAAATATGGCCGATCGACCAACATAAGTGCCGACCGACCAAAAAGTGTGCCGATCGGCCAATACTTTTGGCTGATGGCAAGAACACAAGGCCGATGGCATCATGCCTTGGCCGATGGGTTAAGGGGATGGCCAACAAGCCACCCTCTTCCCTCAGAAGCAAAAACACAAGTGTTTGGTCCACAACCAAGCACAAAACAGACAAATTGAGAGATCCTAAGGCAAGGCGCGCGGCCGAGACCTTCGGGAACTCAAAACAAACACGAGCATGGATGATCATCGAGTGTTCAAACGATGACGTCCAAGTCTTGAGGACGGTCAAAAATGGGGTGTCTATATGTGCCATTTTCCTAGGTCTCCATTGCCCTTAATCATGCATGGTGGGGTGATGGCCATTTAAGTCTTGTTTTTGCATTTATTGAACTTGCACATTTGGTTTCATAAGCTATCATACAATGAAATTGCTTGATTGGTGGTTTTGTGAACCAAATCTTGTCCCTCATTTGATTTCCTCATGAAAATGAGAGAGAAGGTGTGCAAATAGCCCTTAGAAAAATCCCTTTTTTTGCTCTGTTTGTGCTCTGTTGCAGCATGGTGATCCAATGCATCAGTGGCCGGCAGTGCATCATTTCTGGCCGACAGATAGCTAACAGCTTCCCTCCATGGCCAACAGGCCACTGATGTAAACCTCAACAAAGATTTGGTAAGGTGGAGTAGAAAGGTTCTGAAGTATGCTCAACCCTGTAAACAGAGACTTTTGAGAGCAAAACGGAGGTCTTTTCGGGCTAAAACCGAGCATATGCATCTTCCACTTCCCGAGACGGAGTAGTGGCAGCATATTTTAATGTCTTACATGCTTAGTTTGTGTACATTGGTGTTGTAATTTAATTAATTAGTTTGCTAGTTAGTTAGTTAAAGTGTTATAATAATTAGTAATTACCTTAGCTAGTTATTCATTTGGTTTGTAATATTTAGTCTAATTAGCTTAATTAAATTAGCCTAATTAGATTACCTTAGCTCTTATTCATTCGGACCCTCCTTCGCGAGGGCGTAATGTTGTAATTAGTGTGCGTGCGTGTGTGTATATTTTCCAACCCTACGTCTTTCTCCCTTTTATTTAATCGCTTTCAATGGTTAAATTAGGGACATTTCAATATCTTATTTGAATACATGTTTAACCTCATGTTGTTCAAATTAATCCATATGCCATATTAGTAGCTGAGCCTATTAATTGCATTCTTTGCATGTGTTGCATTAGGCATCTTGTATAGTTAGGATCATACATCTTTCTAACTAGTTTCTGTTTTGGCTTGGAGTACTAGGTAAGTTTTTACGCTTTAACATACTTGTATAAGTGTGAATGTTGCCATGTTTCGCATGCTTGCCATGAGGCTATGTGCTTAAATGCTAAACTGCATGAATGCCTGTGGATGAAGGCTTGTTGTTTGAATTGGAACAATTCAACAAATGTGAGTTTTAAGCCCACTGTGTTGAGTGGCAAATCTTGTTTTAAGCCCACTATATTTGATGGCAAATCCACAAACTTTAAGCCCACTTGAGGTGGCAAATTCAAACCATTTTCGCAAACAAACATGAGTTGAAATGTTTCAAATTAAGCAAACTAGTCTATACTTGTTTGTGCGCAACACATAGTAATGTTAGCTAATAACTGGAATAAGAGCACATAATGTTTATAAAATATCATATCATGATTAGTAGAGGCCGATCTTTTGATCGGGCGAGTGGGGGTGCTCAATTCATAACCTTCCCCCTTCGTACCCAAGTTCCCAAGCTGAGCATGTGGTCTTTGGCACGAGTCAGGATTTCCTAAATTTTCCAAAAATAAAAAATATTTAGGTGGTGACTCTATATCTAGCAAAACAGTCCAATTTTGGCATTATTTGATTTAAAATCGATTTTCCAAAAAGATTTGCCGAATTTGGATTCTTTGGTGTTTATTAGTTTCACATTGCACTTGTGAGACTAGATTCAGAACCGCAGGAGTTCGAACTATGGGCCTTTCTTTTAAACCTTCCGAAAGGGGGCATGGAAAAAGGCGAGTCCACACCTATGCGCATCACATAGTAAAGCTAGCTTAATAACTAGAACAAGAGCACATAATGTACATAAAAATCATATCATGATTAGTAGAGGCCGATCTTTGATCGGGTGAGCGGGAGTGCTCAATTCATGACCTTCCCCTCTCGTACCTAAGTTCCCGAGCCAAGGCAGCTTTGGTGATGACAGACATGTGGCCTTTGGCACGAGTCATGGGTTTCCTAAATTTTCCCAAAATAAAAAAACATTTAGGTGGCGGCTCTGTATCTAGCAAAACATTCTAATTTTTGCATTTTTGACTCAAAATCAATTTTCAAAAATGATTTGCCAGATTTGAACTCTTTGGTGTTTACCAGTTTCACATTGCACTTGTGAGTTTAGATTCAGAACCATGACAGTCTGAACTGTAAGGCTTTCTTTTAAACCTTCTGAAAGGGGGCACGAAAAAGCTAAGCTACAGGTGGCAGAACGACGCATTCGTTGGTGCTAGTGACAGGGCAGCGGCGGACCACGACTCAGTTACGTCCTCTTTCTCCTTTCTCTTCTTCTTTTCTCTCTCTCACTCTCTCTCAATGTTATGTTCTAATTCGACCCAAAACTTTTTTTTTTTTTTGGTCTCTCTCACCAAAACAATGTCGTTTGGTTGAGGGAACATATCAACCCTTGGAACACTCTAGTGGGACAGGCGTCTCACTCTGAAGGATCATTTTAGAGGATCACTTCACAGTAGGGGTGGTCATTCACCGAGCCGGGTCCAGTTCGAGCCAAACCAACACTACTTAATAAGAGATTTTGTATCTATCCAAGTTCGCCTGGCCCGAACAGTGGGCCTATATGATCATCCCAAGCCCAGTCCTAATATAAATTATAATTTCTAAGTCCATCCATCGAACCATATACATAAGTGTAGACACCCCATTTTTGACCGCCCTCAAGACTTGGGCTCTTTATTTCGAACACTCAATGATGAAGTATTATATTGTGCAATCGTTTGAATCTTCAGCAAAAGAATTCGGTTTCAAGCTTTAAACCCAAACCTTGCACCCCATTTTTGACGAAACCCTATTTTTCTAACCTTACTACTCAAAAAGTAGCAAGACCAAAAGTTGACCGGCAAGCCAAATTATTTGGGCCAGCCGACCATGTTCGGTGAGATAGATATTTTGCAGCAACAGGCTGCTCCTATGCTCGGGATTTGGCCAACTGCTCACTTTTGAAGATATTTACGTTAAAAGATGATTGAAAGTCTATAAATACAGCATCTTTCCTCTGAATGTAGGATTAGAGAATTGTTTGACAAGCCTAGGAGTTCCCTTAAAGCATCTATACACCCTCTTGAATATAGATACACTATA
This sequence comes from Camellia lanceoleosa, assembly GCA_025200525.1. Lineage (NCBI taxonomy): Eukaryota > Viridiplantae > Streptophyta > Magnoliopsida > Ericales > Theaceae > Camellia > Camellia lanceoleosa. The sequence goes on from CM045760.1 coordinate 3,222,282, forward strand.
GATACACCATTGAACCTCAAACTTGAAGCTTTTAGCTGAGGTTTTGAGATTGATTTTAGATACTTGAGAGTAGTTGGATTGAAGTTTGTGAGCCAAGAAGCTCTTCCTCTTCTCTAGAAGTTGATCTTTCAACTCTTTTCATTACTTAATTTCTTGTTCTTCATTTCAATACTAATTTTTAGAGTATGTTAGGATTTAAAATGTGATTTAAACCTTGTTGAAGGTAGAAAGGTTAGCCACCTATCCATAGGCTTATTCCTTAGTATTACTCTCTTATTGTTCTTTATATTCTGGCTTCTTTTCTTTCAATTTCAGCACTGTTTTAGGTAGCTTTTGATTGAATATGAACTGTATATATGCGTTTAAAGCTTAAATAGATAGTTTAATTATTGTCATCTATTTCTCTTCTTAGAAGATGTTGTAAAGCTCTTTTCTAGTTCCATCTTTGTAGCATGGAAACGGATGTTCCATCCATGTTCCATGAGTAGGAGGATGATCTTACAACCATCTCTTTATAGCTTTCATTTCTTGCTCTTACTTAGTCTTGTTCTAACTTTGCTTTGAAGCCACATGAGGGCCCTTTCATTGGAATCATTAGGGACTCTCTTCTAGTTCCTTTTGTAGCATGGAAATGGATTTCAACCCATGTTCCATGCATAAGAAAAAGAGTCTCTTTGTTCTCCTCAATGATGAAATCTTTCGTGTATAAGCTTTGTCTTCAAAAATGTCTCCTTCTAAACCTATTCTCTCTGAAAATTGAGTACTCACTTGCTCTTGTTTTCCATGGGATTCAGTAGGTTTTTAGTCATCGCTTTGATTGCTTGTTTCATAATTAGTCTTAGTTAGTTTTGTATCCATTGATTTCCGTCCCGTTGCTTCACTAATCATCATCTAAATACCCTAGAGATGTTTGATGATTTGTGAAGTAAACCTACTCTTTCCTTGAAAATCTTTATGATAGGAGAGAGCAAGAAGGATAAACATCTTTTGGAAACCTTCTGTTGTGCTCTGTTCCAGTTTTGTTGTAACAGGACCTTATCCACCTGGTTTGTACGGCTGTGGTGTCTTTCCAGTGAAACAGAGTAGATCCTGAGGCCTAAGACAGAACTATTTTCAAATTGTAAACAGAGCAGCTTTTGGCAGTGAGCAAAGGGGGTTTCCGAAGGATGTTCTTGCCCATGTGCACGTGATTTTTCGCCTTTCGTTTAAGTCCTTTAGCAAGATTTGTATTTATAATAATTAGTTAATTCATTTGGTGTTGTAATAATTAGTTGATTATGCCATTCAGACCCTCTTGTGCAAAGGAAAATTTATAACATTTGATGTGTGTCTTCCAACCTCTATTTCTTTCTCTCTTTTATTTATAGGCTTACCGTAATTGTATATAGCATCAAGTTTTCTTTTATCATTCCCATGCTTTGTATCCATTTTTGCATACATTAAAATTCAGCTCCTCATGCATAATGCTCTTACCAATTCCTAAATGATTATGTGTGCTACATCATGCTTTGAAATGCTTCACATGTCATATTAGTAGCCGAATTTATCAATTGCATTTTGTATGTGTTTCATTAGCCATTTTGCATTTCTTTAGGATCATGCATCTTCCTAACTATCTTCTTTTCCTTGGCTTGCCTCGTTTGAGTACTTGGCGAGCATTTTTGCGTTAGCATATCGCATGTGCGTTTGTGTTGCTATGTCGAGCATACTACCATAAGGCTACTCACTTACTTGAAATACCTTTTCAAATGCTTGTGGATGAAGACTATTTTGCATAGCTTGGAATGCCTTTGATTATTGTACATATGAGCTCACTTTTCCTTTGAGTAGCACATATTCAAAACTCTTTTCAAAAAACAAAGCATTCCAAAGTAAATGATGTGGTCTATACTTATTTGCTTCACATAGTAAAGTTAGTATATTAATAATCAAAATATGAGCATATAATGTCCATAAAATTCACATCATGGTTAGCAGAGACCGATTTTTGATCAGGTGAGTGGGGTGCTCAATTCATAACCTTCCCTTCTCATACCTAAGTTTCCCGAACCGAGACACTTTGGTTATGACGGACAAGTGGCCTTTGACACAAGTCATAGGTTTCCTAAATTTTTCAAAAATATTTAGAAGGCGACTCTGAAATCTGACAATGCAGTCCACTTTTAGCATCTCTAATGATTAATGGATTTTTTTGGATTTGTCGAATTTAGACTCTCATTCATTTTTCTGTTTCACATTCCACTTGTGAAATCAGATTCAGAACCACAGGAGTCCGAACTGTAGGACAACTGCATCCAAGGAAACTAAGCCTCTCAGAGGAGCACGAAAAACTAGCTATTTAAAAAAAACTAAGGGCGAATTACACTAACGGTCCCTATAGTTTGGACCTTGTGTCACTTTAGTTCTTAACTTTTCAATTGTGACACATTTGACCATAAATTTTGAATCTTGTTCTAAATAAGGCAATTGAAGATACCATTACTCAATTTCAAGGATAAAGTCATCAATTTGATAAAATATAAACTAATTTGACAAAAATAAATATCAAAAAAATATTTTTAAATTTTTAAAAATTATTTATACCCACTAAAAGATAAAATTATGTAAAATTTATAAATCTTTCAGATATTTATTTATTTATTTATTTTACCAAATTAATTTTTATTATGTGTTTGGATGATGAACATATAATGGGTGGTTGTTTTTGTTTTCATTAAATTAATTTATATTTTTTCAAAAGTCAAAGATAGTGACAATTTTGATATCATTATTAAATCAATCCATTATATCAAAAAATCCAAAACTAAAATTATTTTATATATTAAATATATCGATTACACATTAAAAGACTAACAATCACTCATTACATAATCATCATCCAAACAAATAATAAAAATTAATTTGGTAAAATAAATAAATAAATATCTAAATGATTTATCAATTTTACATAATTTTATTGTTAGTGGGTAAAAATTATTTTTAAAAATTCAAAAATATTTTTTTGACATTTATTTTTGTCAAATTAGTTTATATTTTATCAAATTGACGACTTTGCCCTTAAAATTGAGTAATGATATTTTTAATTGCCCTTATTTGGAACAAGATTCAAAATTTATGGTCAAATGTGTCACAATTGAAAAGTCAGGGATTAAAGTGACATAAGCCCTAAACTATAGGGACTGTTAGTGTAATTCGTCCAAAAACTAAATATTATAGTACCTATTATTTTTTCATAAATAAACAAAGGCCTATCGAGCAGCCAATAGTTAAATATTCAATATCATATTAATTAAAACATTATAAAGTTTTTTAAACGAAACACATCCATAATTCTATAAGCTCAAAGTTTTAAAAACCAAACTATTAGTAGTATATCAATCAAAATAAATAAATAAATAAATCCATGGCTTAAATTTCAAACTTCTTCCTCTGTTTCATTATCATCTTCTGAAGAGTTAGAATCACCATTAACCATTATTTCTGATAATACTAGGTTTCCTACATTATCAACAAATAAATTATTAATATGAAAAAAAAAACAAAATTTAAAAATTATACAATTAAAAGGGTATATATATTTTTAATATAGTATATAAAATAATTAATTTATTAAATTAAATATGTAGTGGTCCGAGACGGACTAGAAATACAATTTCAAAACCCAGCTCATTTATTAATCGGGCTGAAAATATCAACCCAACCCAATCTTATGGACTAAAATTATATTCACAAGCCCTAAAAAAATAGGACTGAGCTGGGCAGGCCAGCTGGTCGATACCCACCCCTAGTTCACTGGATTACTCTAGAGGAACAAGGGCATCACCTAAAGGCATTCAGATCCTCTGGGGTGATGGAAAAGTGGACAAAACGACATCATTTTGTTTAGTTCTCACTAGGGGTGGTTATGTGTTGGGCCAGGTCAAGTTCGGGTCAGGTCAACACTCTATAATAAGAGATTTTATATTGACCCAAGCCAAACCCGACTCGACCCTAATATCGGACCTCTAAATCTATCCAAATCCAACCCAAAAAATAATTATAAACCCCAAACCCACCCATCGGACTATATGTTAAATTTTTTTTTAAAACATTCAATCACACATTATATTTTTTAAATAAATATATTGATATCATTATAAATTGAAGAATTTTGTGTATAAATTGAAAATCTCTTAAATAAATTCAATCACACATCACCACAAATATGTGTTTCAATAAAATCAATAAATACATCCCAACAAAAAATATATATTTTAATGTATTATAATTATTTAATTTAATAGAAAGCTAAATCAAACGGACTGAATTAAAAATATAAACTCACCCTATTAATATTACTAGCTAAATATGTTAGTCCAATCTTATCTTATAAGCTAAAACAACCTTATCAAATCATGAAAAATAACTGGACTAGGCTAGGCAAACCAACAGGTAGACGAAGAGGCAAGCCACATCAATGGCGGCCGCCGCCGTAACCTCCAGCACCACCGTCCTAGACAAGAGAGGAGACGAAGCTGACAAAGGAGAATGACCATCGATCAAAGACCAGCTAGAGCTGTCGCATCTCTCCATCTCGACAGAGCTCTCGCTCCTATCCAACCCACTATCCAACTTTAGGTTCGTTTTTCAAAACTTAGGGTTTTGATTTATGATTTGCGACTTGTCAATTTCCAAATTAAGGCATTTCAATTGGGCTGAGTCGAATTTGGGGCTTTTGATGTAAGGTTTGAAGTTTCAATTGAAGAAGCAAAACAAAGTAACATGTTTGGTTTGAAGTTGAAAAAATAGTGTTTTAACTTTTGATTTGGGGCTTTCCAATTGAAAAATTAGTAATTGAAAAATTAGGTTTGGGTTTGGAATTATAATACTATATATCTTTATAATTATTTTGATGAATGTTGTATTTTGAACAGAGAAACTTATCTCAGTTATATTGTATATAAAATTTATGTATAACTATTCAATTTGTGTAGCCTAAAGTGTGACGCCCCGATTCTACACTATTGGTTGCAGTAAAGGGAGAGTCACTAATGAGTCCTATGGTCAATAACCAAGTAAGATCCCAGATCGCTAGAGGAATCAAAATAGCCTCCCTTCTAAGTCTAGCTTTCTTAGGCAGCGCACTACCCTTTTGACAGATCTTAAAAGATATTGACACAAGGTCTCATGTGCAATGATAAGGTTCATACATATATGTAGAATACAAATACATAATAACCACAATATACTTAATTCAAAAGATGGTTCCATTACATTACATCCCAAAAGAAAGCTTAAATCTTCACATGAGTCTTACAAAATATCCAAAAAGAAACTTCTAATTTTTCTAGGACAGCCAAAAGTCTTCGAAGGTTTTAGGCTTGTCGTCTCCAGCTATGAGTTCCTTTTCATCACCTGGCATGATACGCCGTGAGCTTTGAATGCCCAGTAAACACACACACACCCCATCCCTTTTTCCCAATCCAATACGTAATCACAATTATAACATCAAGTAGTAAAGCATGATACTCAAATAAATAAATAAAGGGTTAAGTTAAATGTTAGTAAACTAGAAATCCCCCAAAGAGATTTCGTCCTCCCAACCACAAGAATCGGATGCGGATTATTCGGTATGCCCCCTCTTTTGCTGCTTTGTTGCAGAACTAACTTCGGATGCCTACCAACGGTTATGTACCGTGTAGCGCCAACCGTAGGGCCTCAAAAGAGACGGTAAAATAAGGTCTTGCCCGAATCCCTCCGTACACCAAACCACCTAGGGTCCGAATACAACCGCTCCGTTCAAGGGTCCCGAAAACCACTTGCACAAGACTTTAACTTCCAAATAGGGAACGCATCCCAACAAACCATACATCACATATTATCATCTTTTCATTACTCAAGTGTTCGAAAACCCAATACCCTCCCAATTAGGTTTCCCGTTGAGTTAAATGTTTTACATCAAGGTTAGTCCAACTTACAAGACAATAATATCCACATAAGCATGCATCCTTAAGATGAGGAAGATAAATAACATAACCATAACACATATAATATCATGCCAAAATATGCTCATAAGCTAATAAACATTTCATGAATACGAGGGCATAAAACAGCCATGCATAACGAAATTTCCAGATTTAATATCACATAAAGATTAAAATAAAAGGACTATTCTAGATCTTTCACCGGACTCAGCCTTCCTATGGTTCGTAGAGAATTTGATCTAGTTTTTAGAACATATTTCAGAAATGGGATTGCTTATCTAGATTTCAAGTTATTTAGAAAACATTCCAGCGCTGTCCAGATTCTATCCAGATCCATCGACCGTTACAAAAATTTGATTTTCTTGCAAGTAGCTTAATGTTTTTCGATGAAACCAATTTTAGTTGAAAGCTAACTCCTCAAGGAAAATTTTGACATAAAATAGAGGTCCATAATAATTTTATACATTTTTCTAGAATTTTTGGAAGTGGGCTACGAAAAACAAATTCTAAGGTACCATGCCCAAAACAAGAAGATTTATGAGAAAAAGGGTCCACCAAGGGAAAATTTGCGTTTCTTTTATGATGAAAACAGGCCAACTAACGTACCTTAAACTCAGAAAATTTACTTGGAAGTGTGCCTTTGGAAAGTTTGAGAAATTTGTATGAAAAAGATGGTTTTGTGCCAAAATGGGAAAAATACAAGAGAGGTAGAGTCAATACTCAACTCTTAGCACCTTTAACACAAGTAACTCATCAAAAACATATCTGAAAACATTATTTAGAACCATTAGAAACATGTATTTGAAAAAAGAAAATGAAAAAAAAGGTTGTGTTGTGGCTTACTTGTTAAGCTTTGAACAAGAAGGCTCTCTTCTTCCTCCCACTTCATCTCTAGACTTCTCTCTTGCTCTCCTTTCTCTCCTCTAGCCGAATGTGTGTGTGAGTGTGTTGTTTGTGCTTGCCAAGCTAGGGGATGTTGGTATTTATAGACAATTTTTGATGTAAAAAGTCCTAAAAGCCCATTAGTTGAAAATGGATGGAAAGGTTAGAATTTGTTTGAAGTTTGAAGGAATAGGAGTGATTTGGGAGGCTTACTCAAGGATTAGGCAACATCTAGTTGAAATGAAACTAATTTTGGAATTAGCATCCTAGGTCTAGGGTACTAGGTTTGTGGTTTTTCTAGAATTTCATGATGATAAATTTTGAAAATTGTCTCCTCACTTTCTCCTAGAATGGCCGGCCCTAGGGAAGGGTGAAGGGGCTATTTTTTAATCAATTTAGGTTCTAGGGCACACTCCTCAAGGTGTATATATATATATATATATCTCACTTGATTGATGGTACTTATGGTACAAGGGTATATGTACTAGTTTTTGGGGTAAATTTTGAATTTAAATAAAGAGTGAGAGTTTGAAGTTAAATACAAGTATTGGAACCCTACTTATATAGAATTTAATTAAATTAGGTTAGGGAACCTAATCCGGCTAGGATAATTCCTGTTTTGATAAAAAAAAAAAAAAAAAAAAAAAAAAAAAAAGTAATGCTAACCGACAAGATTCGAATTAATTCAAGTAACCGAGGGGCTTTAAGAAAATAATTCAAACATTAGGGTCTTTAAAGTGAATGCATATTTCAAGGGCTTTACATTAAGCATCTATAATGCTTCATCAAAATTTTCATCAAATTTGAGTAAAAATTTGATAAAAAGATTGATTTGATATTAGGGTATCTCCAACGGTTCATCAAATCTGAGTAAAAATATAACGAATTCTTCTATCTGATATCAGTCACTCCAACGGTGAACTACTGTAGCTGTTAGCAAAACACAGGTGTAACACGTCCGTGGGGGGACCTCGCGCTACAGTTCGAGGACTCGTTTTTGTGTCGCGGTTCTAAATCTGAACCAAAGAGTCCAAACCCGGCAAATCGTTTGAGAAAATTTTTTTTTGAAAAGTAGTGCCAAACATGGACTGCTTTTTCAGATTACAGAGTCGCCACCTAAATATTTTTAAAATGGGAAATTTAGGAAACCCTGACTCGGTGCCGAAGGCCACATGTCCGTCATCACCAAAGTGGTCTTGGCTCGGGAGCTTGGGTACGATTGGGGAAGGTCAGCTATGAGCACCCCCTTTCGCCCGGTCCGAAAACCGGCCTCTACTAACCGTGATATCCAATTTTGAAAACTTTATGCGTTCTTATTCCAATTGTTAGCCTAGAATTACTATGTTATGCGCGCAGCAAACAAGTATAGACTAGATTTGCCTAATTTGGAAATAAACATTGCATATCCGTTTTGTCTAAAAAAAAACGTGTTAGATTTTGCTACTCGCAAGTAGGCTAAAATACGGATTTCAATGAGTTGTCCCAACTCAAGCAATCCAACCTCCACCCACAGGCATTCAAACAGTAATATCACATAAGCATTTAGCCGCATGGTAGTCATACTGTTATGTTAACATTCACACGCATGCGATATGCTAAAGCATAAACACTTACATCGTACTCCGTGCCAAAAACAATAACCCGATTAGCAAACATGCATGACCTAGTTCATGTTAAGTGGCTAATGCAACACAGGCATAGATGCAATCTAGAGTAGGCTTGGCTAACCCTAAACGTGGCATGTGAAATGCGCGAGTAGCACGTATTCAATTTGAATTGAAAATTGCTATGCAGTTTGTATGATGTACCGAGCCCGGTGCATGTAAATAAATGCGTGAATGCACACATGCATTGCATAAAGTATGCTAAAATAAACGTGCCCTAATCTACCATCATAGGCGGGTAAATAAAAGGGAGAAAGAAATGGGGATTGGAAGACATACACCCACTCACCCACACTTATTACAATTGCGCCCTCACTCGGAGGGACCGAAAGAATATACAAATTAATTAACTACGCAAGCTAATTAAAATATTACAAATTGCCTAATTTAATTAATCAAATTAATTAAACTAAGAAAAGCAGTAAACCGTCTCGGGGGGAGAGCCAAATGCAGTGCATGCCCGGGATTTGCTCGGAATCGCACTGCCATGCTTAGATTGCCTCTGTTTTCCCTGCTATCCTCCTCTGAAAATTGCCAAATGTCCCAGGAGTGCCTCTCAGGGCACTGGAGAGTACCACCGGCTGGGGCAGAGCACCACCGGCTGAAGAATGTGACCACCGGCACTATATGAAGTCATCGGCTGGAAATTGACTGCCGGTCGGCACTAAATAGTGCCGGCCGGCACTTAACACTGCAGAACCTGCAACTCACAAAGAAGAGAGGACAACAAAGATGCATGGCAATGTGATTCAAGGTATTTATGCACTATACACACCCCTTATCATGCTATTGACTCAAAAGGTCATGTGCCTCGATTCCCGGACCACCAATCGCGCATTTCCATGCATGATGGTCCAAGGAACAAAGTATGCAACTTTGGTTTCAAATGCATGCAAACCAAACAAATCAAAGTCCCAATCCCTATCACCAAGTCAAGGGACAAGGAATGCATGTTGATGCGATGCAACCTAGCCATGTTATCTAGCATGCAACATGGATTATGCAATATACCTATGCAAGTGTACAAGCAAGCATACAAAACAAGCATGCAAACTAATGAAAGGATGGTCTTATACATGACTTAGGCAACTCAAATAGGCCTAAAATCAGTGGCCAAAATATCTAGACATGAGGACTAAACAAACACATACATATGCAAGGGTTGTGATCCAAACCTCAAGCATGAACATAGCGACTCTCAAGCACACTTAAAGAGACCAAACATAGATAGTGAGCATGCATTGTAAAGCTCAAATACATGCAAAACATAGTGCCAAACCAAGTCGAAGATAGACCAAACAAAGCATGCAAATGGTCTAGGGCTTAAAGCTAGTCAAAGAGGCTTTGAATCAAACTTATGCAAGGCGATTATGGCATGCACTAAACAACTAAAACAGTTTTTTAGTATGCCAAAACAAAGCCAAAAGGCTACTTAGATGGCATCTAAGAGGCTTGAAATCAAAGGCATGCAAAATGGCCAAAACATGAGGGTATTCAATACATACTTTCAAAGCATTAAAGAGGCGACTAAGGTAAGCATACAAGCACACCAAAGGGACTGAAATAGCATGTTAGGTGGTTCCAAACCATCAAAAGTGAAGCCAACATGGCATACTACACATTCATACTCTTAAGGCTAACAAGCCAAATGCAAAGAGGCTACAACATACATGCTAAGATTGACCAAAATGACTATGGACAGAGCTAAAACATGTCAAAATAAGCATACAAGCTTCATGGATCTAGGCCTAAAACATGCTAGAAAGAAGGCATACAAACCTAGAGCAAGTTAAGGCAATACAAGGCATTACAAAGCATCTATGCAAAGCATGCAAGGAGTGCTAAAGCCAACTTAAAATCATGTTATAACATGGCAATATAAGCATGGAAAACAAGTCAAACATGCTCAACATACACTCAAGCATGAAGCTCCATAAGGAAGCAAAATTTGTCCTTTTCAAGGACATCAAGGAGAGGGGGTGGCCCTCTCCTTCTTGAGACTCTAAGGCATGCTCTTCACCACTGAAATCCCTCAAGATTTCAGTGGTGAAGAGGTCCTAACACCAAAGTCTCGGATCTCCCACAAAATAGCACAAAATAAGGCCTTTTCAAGGCCTAAGGGTGGTCAAACCTACCCAAACCACCAAGCACTCTTAATAAACAATAGAGAGGCTTAAAAAACAGAACTTTTATGTGTTATGGACTAAGCACAAAAACTGTTTTAAGCTAGGCAAAAATGGAGTGCAAAAATGGGGTAAATAAAGTGAGTTTCTTACCCTTGAAGCTTTTCTTTACAAATGTTGAAGTTGGTTCCTTGGGCTCCAAACCACCAAGAACTTCAAAAACCAGCCCTTAGAACCTCAGTTGCAAGGAGAAGGTGAAACACTAGGTGTTTGTGTGCAATAGTAAGGCACAAAACACCTAGACACACAAGAGAAGGATAGAGATAGAAGGTGTATGCAACTCAAACCCTAGAAAAACCAGAGCTTCTCTCTTTCTTTTTCTTTCTTTTTCTTTCTAACTCTCTAAATTTTTCTCACCCTTGAGCCAAGAGAAGAGCCTTCTCTTGTATAGGCAACAAAGACTTACAAACTAAGTCATCCAAGGGCCCATCCCTCCATACACGTGTATGGAGGGGAAACAAGTGCAAGAAAGCTGTCTAAAAATATCTCCAAAAACAGCTGTAAAGTGATCGGCAGGGCAAAATGGTCATTTTGCCAAAAAGAGTGCCGACCGGCACAATATAGTGCCGGTGGCAACTACAGCCAGCCGGTGGCCTCTAGCCACAGCCGGTGGTGTGTGAGGATGCCTCACAAGGCATTCCCTTCCCCTCTTAGGCAAAAACACAGTGTCTGTGCAAAACCGACACAAACGGTCAAGTTCGGAGGTCCTGAGGCAAGGCGCGCAGCCGAGAACTCCGAACTCCAAACGAACACGAACATGGATGATCACCGAGTGTTCAAGGTGACGCCCAAGTCTTGAGGACGGTCAAAATGGGGTGTCTCTGCTTGCCCTCTTGACAGAACTCGAAAGTCATAACAATGACGGAGTGAATGTCAAAGCCCAGAGACGACCCAGTTTTGACAAGGCCGAAGACTTGGACAAACATGCAAGACAAACAAGGTATGCGCCCGAAGGCAGGGGCAAAATGCAACACGATGCAAGAAGCCGAGCATAACTTATGATCATGCAAAGAAAGTCAGAATGAAGCACGATGCAACAGCTTATAAGCTAGCATACGCCAAACTACACTAAAATGCAGAAGGATGTAAGAGAATTATGCAATTCTCGTCGTCTCACGCGGAGGATACAATACTGCGGCTCGTCGATTCTGCCGCCTCAAATGAACCGTACATACAATATCGTGCCTGCAAAGAAAGTAAACTTAACAGGTACAATATTGTTAGTGACATGTATATCATGTAATCGAAAGTGCTTGCGACGGCAAGAAATCGAGAGGGTGCCTAACAATCTTTGTGAAGGTACGGACACATGTAAGTAAAGCATGCGCCTATGCAAACAATGTGTATAGGCTTATAATTGAACACATGTGAGTAAAAGACACGCATGTAAGCAATGTGTATAAAGGAACTTGAACACATATCGGTAAAAGCAAAGCACGATACAATGCAATGTGTATAATAGAAACTTGAACACATATCAAGAAGCAGCACGATACAATGCAATGTGTATAATAGAAACTTGAACACATGTGAGTAAAGCAAAGCACGATACAATGCAATGTGTATAATAGAAACTTGAACACATATCAAGAAGAAAAGCACGCATACAATGCAATGTGTATAATAGAAACTTGAACACATGTGAGTAAAGCAAAGCACGATACAATGCAATGTGTATAATAGAAACTTGAACACATATCAAGAAGCAAAGCACGATACAATGCAATGTGTATAATAGAAACTTGAACACATGTGAGTAAAGCAAAGCACGATACAATGCAATGTGTATAATAGAAACTTGAACACATATCAAGAAGCAATGCACGATACAATGCAATGTGTATAATAGAAACTTGAACACATGTGAGTAAAGCAAAGCACGATACAATGCAATGTGTATAATAGAAACTTGAACACATGTCAAGAAGCAAAGCACGATACAATGCAATGTGTATAATAGAAACTTGAACACATGTGAGTAAAGCAACGCATACAATGCAATGTGTATAATAGAAACTTGAACACATGTCAAGAAGCAAAGCACGCATACAATGCAATGTGTATAATAGAAACTTGAACACATGTGAGTAAAGCAAAGCACGCATACAATGCAATGTGTATAATAGAAACTTGAACACATATCAGTAAAGCAAAGCACGCATACAATGCAATGTGTATAATAGAAACTTGAACACATATCAGTAAAGCAAAGCACGCATACAATGCAATGTGTATAATAGACAGGATACAAATGAACTGGGAATACAAGTGAGGCACACATACCTCACTGGAGGTAAAATGCAATGCAAGTGAGGCATACATACCTCACTGGAATGTAAAATGATGCACGCAAGGTAGCACTCCCCTCATGGATCAGGATGGAATGAACATCAGGCACACATATCTCATGAATGCAAGACTGAAATAAATATGAACATGAGGCACACATACCTCATGAATGTAAGACTAAATGAACATGAACATGAGGCACACATACCTCATGAATGCAAGACTAAATGAACATGAACATGAGGCACACATACCTCATGAATGCAAGACTAAATGAACATGAACATGAGGCACACATACCTCATGAATGCAAGACTAAATGAACATGAACATGAGGCACACATACCTCATGAATGCAATGAAATACAAAATGAAATGCAAAACGAGGCACACGTACCTCGAAGTGCAAGGAAATGCAAAACGAGGCACACGTACCTCGAAGTGCAATGAAATGCAAAATGAAATGCACAACGAGACACACGTACCTCGAAGTGCAATGAAATGCAAAATGAGGCACACATACCTCAAGATGCAATGAAATGCAAAATGACATGCACAACGAGGCACACGTACCTCGAAGTGCAATGAAATGCAAAACGAAATGCACAACGAGACACACGTACCTCGAAGTGCAATGAAATGCAAAACGAGGCACACGTACCTCGAAGTGCAATGAAATGCAAGATGAGATGCACAACGAGGCACACGTACCTCGAAATGCAATGAAATGCAAAATGAAATGCACAACGAGGCACACGTACCTCGAAGTGCAATGAAATGCAAAATGAGGCACACATACCTCATTTGATGGAATGCAAAACGAGGCACACGTACCTCGAAATGCAATGAAATGCAAAATGAGGCACACATACCTCATTTGATGGAAAATGGAATGCAAAACGAGGCACACGTTCCTCGAAATGCAATGAAATGCAAAACGAGGCACACATACCTCGAGATGCAATGAGATGCAAAATGAGGCACACATACCTCATTTGATGGAATGCAAAACGAGGCACACGTACCTCGAAATGCAATGAAATGCAAAATGAGGCACACATACCTCATTTGATGGAAAATGGAATGCAAAACGAGGCACACGTTCCTCGAAATGCAATGAAATGCAAAAGCAGGCACACATACCCCGAGATGCAATGAGATGCAAAATGAGGCACACATACCTCATTTGATGGAATGCAAAACGAGGCACACGTACCTCGAAATGCAATGAAATGCAAAATGAGGCACACATACCTCATTTGATGGAAAATGGAATGCAAAATGAGGCACACGTACCTCGAAATGCAATGAAATGCAAAACGAGGCACACATACCTCGAGATGCAATGAGATGCAAAATGAGGCACACATACCTCATTTGATGGAATGCAAAACGAGGCACACGTACCTCGAAATGCAATGAAATGCAAAATGAGGCACACATACCTCATTTGATGGAAAATGGAATACAAAACGAGGCACACGTACCTCGAAATGCAATGAAATGCAAAACGAGGCACACATACCTCGAGATGCAATGAGATGCAAAATAAGGCACACATACCTCATTTGATGGAATGCAAAACGAGGCACACGTACCTCGAAATGCAATGAAATGCAAAAGAGGCACACATACCTCATTTAATGGAAAATGGAATGCAAAACGAGGCAGACGTACCTCGAAATGCAATGAAATGCAAAACGAGGCACACATACCTCGAGATGCAATGAGATGCAAAATGAGGCACACATACCTCATTTGATGGAATGCAAAACGAGGCACACGTACCTCGAAATGCAATGAAATGCAAAATGAGGCACACATACCTCATTTGATGGAAAATGGAATACAAAACGAGGCACACTTACCTCGAAATGCAATGAAATGCAAGGGGGGTGCGCCAAACGGCGCGATGCGCAAAATAGCGCGATGAATGCATGCCAAATGCAACATGATGCGCAAGATAGCGCGATGCGTTTAGACAACGCGAGGGATGCATGCAACGCATACGAGGCAACTTTTGAATTTTATAAAAGAAAAAAGGATACAAAAAGGATACCATCTCTGCTTGAATCTGAGTGCCACACGTAAGACACTGCGTCGAAGCAGGAGGTCGAGCATCGGGGATGCACCTTCTTGCACTTTCTTGAGCTATGAAGACCCAAAAAACCCCTTATCTTGCCTAAAAACATTCTTGGGAACACCACCGGCTGGGTGGGGTGGTCACCGGCTGCCGCCGGCTGTCTAAACTCATCCATCGGCACAAAAAAGTGCCGACCGGCACAAAATAGTGCCGACCGGCAGAAAATGCCTGATCGGGGGCAGAACTGCCATTTCACTCCGGGCTTTATAAAATAGGGTTTTAAACCCTATTTTCCACACTTCTAAACCGCCGAAAATCCCTACTCTCTCTCTCTCTAGAGTTTGTTTTCTTGATTTCTCATCGATTTCTTCGCGTTTTACACCCATTTTCTCGTCGGATTCGCGATATTCTTCGTGTTTCGGACATTTTCAACCAAAGAAATCTACGTTTCGGTGCACTTTTTTCTAGTTCCTCTTTTTCGGGACTTGTTCCCCTTGATTTTGTCTTTGTTTCCATGTATTTTCACATTTCGACTCTTCCGGCCATTTCCGACCCTCTCGGGGTTGACTTTGCCGGTTGACTTTTCGCATTCCGGCCCGTTTTTCCTTTTTCGGCTATTTTCTCATCTCCATCGCTATGGCCGATGATGTTCCACATGTCGGGACTCCCCCGGACCACGAGATGGATCCCGGGGTCGAGCTCCTGCCACTGAGCGAGCGCCCATTCGACCCCGCGACTTACTAGCCGGCCATCCACGTGCTACCGCCCGACGGACTCCGCCACTTCCGCGGCTTTGACAGGGCTTTGGACCCGGAGCTTCTGCTGCGTAAGCCGGCCTCCCACTTGTCTTTTGGCGCCGCCGAGGTAACACTCTCGTCTTTTATTTTCTGCAATGTAGGATTTCTGTCAATCGCCGTAGCTAATCGAACCCATTAAGCGCTTAGTTCGATGTCTCAGTCAGAAGTTGATTATAGACAACTTCACAACTGATATCTGCTTAGGACCGACACACATGCACACACACTGCACTAGCCTCAAGCACTCAAACACACGGCACACATTGCACTGCAAATTCACCGACGCCCGGTGCTTTTTGAATATGAAAACTCGCACGCATGCTAGACTTGCACAAAACTACACAAACACGCGGACACATCACACGTTGTAGTTCACTGAAACATATCGAGACCTGGCATCTATTTGAACTTTGAAAAACACGCACACATGCTATGTTTACACTGACCCTCACAGGAGCACTAACATATCACAGGCCGTAGTTCACCCACTGGTACGCTGAAACCTGATATCTGCTTGAATCTGAAAAATGTACACACGTGCGCCATATTTGCATTGTATTTACTCAAAAACGCACTGGTGCATCGCATATTGTAGTTTACTGTTAAGCACACCGGTACCCGGTTCCTGTTTGAATCTGAAAAACGTGCACGCATGCTAGATTTGTATTGACTTTAACATGTTTCCTCAGAACTGTGCATTTCATATTGCTTTGCAACCATTTGTTTGTAAACAGGGAGATTCCCATACCATCCGCGGGTATGGGAATGTTTTGGCTCGAGATTGGTACTTGGAGCTTCCTGAGGCGGTTCGACACATCGTAGATGAGGCGGGCTTCGGTTCCTTCTGCAGGGGTCTGACCCGACTTACTGCCTGCAGGCCTCTTTTAGCTGCTTTGGCGGAGAGGTGGTGGGATACCACCGATTCATTTCATCTATCGGCGTGAGGACATGACAATGACTCCTCGACTTCTCGGTGCTCACCAAAGCCGGGTGGGGGTGATCCGATCCCCTTCGACACTGACATGGATGAGTGGACCGCCGCTCAGATCCACTTACTTGGTGCGGTTCCGCCTCTTGCACGCCCAGGCTTCGTCCGCTATTCTTGGTTCGAGGCGCAGTTTCGGGTGCAGCCTCTCCTCATTGACGCAGCTCCGATGACCGTGGTCGCCGCAGAGCAGTATGCACGCGGCTTCTTGATGTTCTTATTGGGGACCACGCTATTTGCCGACCGGGCGAACACCGTGCCTCTCTGCCTACTCAGTGCACTGGTGGACGTCCGGGACATCTTGCGCTATGACTGGGGTGGCGGCTCAGCCACTCTTCTGGCTACATGAGCTCGGTTTCCGTGGCGTGAGCGTTGCTCGGAGGCTCTTGGTGAGCTTGAGAATGCGTCTTCTTCTTTACTTTACATTTCCGTTCTGTACTTTCTGTACTCTGCACACTGCACACACCATAGTCCGCTTTACACTTATCTTATCGTATCTTTATGGCACACATACATACACTCTTTGAGTACCGATTGTACATCCTGCTCACATTTACTCTATATTCTGCTTTTCTGATAAATGTTCTGACATATGTCTTGCAGTTGTGGGTCTATGCCTACTTTCCTGAGCTAGAGCAGTCGGAGACAGAGACTCACTGGTCGTTCCTTCTCACGCCGCTTCTGACGGAGGTGCACCGGAGGCATGAGACTTTCGGCTTCTTCCGTCGCTACTTGACACCATCACCTCCGCCGAGGTATGTTTTACTTCTGATTCGTTTAAGCTTCACTTCTCCTTTGTATATTTGCAATACCAAGAGGTAATAAAGCGTATTTCAATTTGAGATCACTGGCGACCATGGGCTCCTCTGCGGCGATAGTTCGAGATCGGTTTCTTTGCCGATCGAGACCTCGCGTTCTGGGATTTTCTTTGGAGGGCGGTCTATCGGGCTTGGTACAGGTGGCGCTTCTTCGTCGACCTCGGGATTACTGGCGAATAGTCCGGAGCACCCTCCGAGCATATGAGGACACCGAAGCGTTTCACCGTGGCGGATGGCGGACTACACCATTGGTAGCCGAGGCTAACGGTTTTGAGGCGACTACTCGAGTACGTCCGGACCTTCATCATCGCGGCCGAGTGGTGGTCGCCGAGTTGAGCGAGAGACTGCGGCGCCCGGCTAGGGGCGGTGGGAGCAAGAGCGGGATCGTCACAAGGGCCCGAGCTCGTGGTAGGAGGGGTGCAGAGGGGCGAGGAGCTGCCGCCCGCTCGCCACCGTCTTGACATCTGAGGCGAGTGGGGAGACCTACAGATCCCTTTGCTCCTCTCCCGGCTGGTCATGAGTTGGCTGGTATTCCTGACTTGCCTCCGGTATGTACCTCTTTACTTCTGCATCTTGCATTGTCATTTCAGTTCTGTTCATTCGATATTCCACAGAATATTGATGCATCCGATATTTTGCAGGCTTCTTCCGAGTACACGTGATCGGTGGGTGAATGCCTCCATGGCGAGATCTTTGGCGCACCTTTGAGTTCTTAGCCTTCTACGGCCTCCCGGTATGTTTTCTCTGATATAGTTCCAAACCATATACACACTACTTCGCATAATCTGATGCACGACGCAACATCTGATAAGCTGTTCACGACACTCACACTTGTACTCGCCTGCTTGCATTACGCAGCGATAAACCGCTCACGGCATTCACACATCGTACTCGCATACCTTTGCATTACGCGATAAAGCGCTCACGGCATTCACACACTATACTCATACTGCTTTGCATTACGCGATAAACCTCTCACGGCATTCACACACTATACTCTCATACATTGTATTACCGATAAACTACTCATGTATCTTGATGCATTTGCCTTTTGTACTTTTCCGCCTCCCTTCCCGATTCCTCCGTGAGTGGCGGCGCTCCATCTGGACCTCCCATTTCCACGCGGGATGGCAGGATATTCCCTCCCACCAGATGGGGACGTGGCCATGTGGGGAAGCGATTCACGTGCTCGATTGGAGGATGGCGAGTCGAGGCGGAGGCCTCTGAGGAGGAGGCCGGAGGCAGCTCGGGCTCGAACTCCGGCAATGCATCGTCGACGATGCTCTGTGCTTCGCCAGAAGAGGGCGAGATGGACCCCGTGAGGCCATTGATGATGATTCTGGACCTGCTTTTTCTTTCATTTTCTTTTTCTTGTACTTTTCTCTTTTTTGGTAGATAGGGTACTATGTACTGCCGCAGGCAGATTTTTGCTTTTCTCAAACTTTGTACTTTGAAAAGATTATATGGGATGAAACAAACTTTTGTCTGAAAAGAATGTTATACCTGTACATATCTGCATTTTTCATACTTTGCACTGCTTTGAGTCATGTTACACCTTGAATGTAAATGGAATGGATTTGTTGTCTGACAATTGAACACTTGCACCATAATAATCAGATAACCAACCAACTAAACAGCGACACAACACATGCGAACCACTGCTTACAACTGGATACACAGCCCATACTCTATTGGGGATTAATCTGCTGGGAATTGATCTGCGTATAGCCCATAACACAGCACTTGGTTCATTCTGCACACAGCAAGTCCTGAACAAATGACCCCAATTTGCCGAGACGGATCACAAAGCTGATACGGTTGCAGTCGAAACACACTTGGATGTCCCCAAATTTTCCCTCTCCTTCTCTTGCTTCGCATGAATGTAGAGAATGGCACAGCATTCTGAACACAAACGAGTTTTTTTTTTTGAAATAAGGAAGGGTTTTCAACCAGGGTATCGAGCCTACCACAGAACACAGTGAGACAGACTCAAACAAAGAAATAAAAGGCACACAACCTAAAAGAACGAGACATGTACGGACAAGACTCAAAGCCAAAATCAAGACCGACAAATCAAAAAGACACGACGCACAGACATGTTTACAAAAAGACCTCAAATCTCGAGGAGCCAATTCCTCCGGGTATTATTCCCACCCTTTCTAATTTGTGATACTCACATCGCTTGGCCCTCAGGTTCATTTTTCTCTCAAAACCCTTTTCTTCACTTTTCTCTCAACTTACTCCTCTCTATTCTTTATTCTCTCATTTTTCAATCCCTCCCCAGGGTGATTAATGGATGAATAGGAAATCGCAGATTCACGTCCAACACTGTTAGCTCACGGCTATTTCTTCTGGTAGATAGAGTGCCTTTCTGGCGAGTGCGTTGATGATAAAGGAGGAGACAGAACACCTGGCTCAACTGTGCCCCTAGTTCATTACTCCGACCGCTTTATTGTTTTTCTTTCTAAAACAGTTTTGATCCAGATGAACGTCGAATTAACATGCTTGTTCAATTTTTGATTTGAAAATCATGCAAGCCAGGCTGTAAGCACTGAAAGTTTTCCTTTTTGGGTCCAAACATGGTCCAATTTTGGAAAATGGAATTGTTTTCGAGAGAATTAGTCAACCTTAGTAAAAATTTTCAAAAACTATTTTTGCAAACGGTCAATGCTCAACAAGCACAGAACCTACCCTCGAGATACGCAACCTCAGATTGGGGGCAATTTGGGAAAATTGCCCCTTACTGAAGGGACGCATGGCAACGGAAAGTTGCCCCTAGTTTGGGCGGCAGCTTACGGCGACGCGTGGCAACGGAAAGTTGCCCCTAGTTTGGGGTGACAACTCAGGGCAATCTTTATGGCAATGCGAGGCAACGGAAAGTTGCCCCCTTGTTTGGATGATGCCGCGGCACGTTGTAAACCAGTCTTTTGTTGACGACGATCGGACCCTCGGGCGCGGAGGAGGCGAAGACGGTTTGAATCAATATATGTACACAGTCACCTGGAAGGTGTCGGTGGTTTGGACTTCAAAAGGAAGTTAATCACGTAGTTCCAGGTTGCTGCAATCGAGACATCAGATTCGGAAGAAGGCACAGGTGATCAAAACCATTACATGAACTGAGACGCTATGAAAGCGTTAAGGGCTGGACTTCAGGATGAAGTTGCCTACGTATCCCAAACATGGGAATCAAGCCTTACGTAGTTCCGGTTAAGGTACACTCGGGTATTTAACCTCTCCTTTTTAGGCTCTAACTTTTGCCAAGGCGCCTATTGCAGGTTTTCGACCTTGCGAGCTATATTCTCCTTTTCCTTCTTCTTTTTTTTTCTTTTGTATATATTTTTTTATTTCTTTTGCTATATATTTTTTCTCTCTTTTTTTTATTTTATTATTTTTTCTTTTTCTCTTTTTTTTATTTTATTATTTTCTTTTTCTCTTTTTTTTTTTATTTTCGTATTTTTCTTCTTCTTTTCCTTTGCTCTAACTTTTGCCTGGACCGCCTTAGGGTTTCGCCCAATGAGCCTCTCAAAGGGTAAAAGTATAACAAATCCATGCCAAATGGTTTTGAAATTGAAGCCTTCCTTTTAGGAGAATGACGGTTCTTGATTTTGCAAGAGAATCCATCGGTTGCTCGATTCTGGTGCCTCTCGATCGAGGGTCCGAGTCCGCCTCACGGGCCAGATTGATAGCTAACCATCGAACATTCGGATCTTTGGTCCATGGTTTGGAAAGGAGGGGTCGAGTCTTGAGGCTGAGAACGATCCTAAGCTGCGCAATCTCAAGAGCGATTCCACACAGGTCTTTGCAAGACCGCACAAAACATTTTGTTTTTGAAAGTTTTTAAGAAAGCGACAAATCGCTCGTATTGAAGATAGTGCGGAACCAGTCTGGATCAGGCTAGGGTCCTTCTCAGTACTCACGCTGACAAGGATGATTTCATTCATTAAAAGTTAGCACGCCTCTCTTTCTTTCAAAATGATCAAAACTTTGTAAAACCCGAGGAATTTCTTCCTCTTCGTTTTCACCGCAGTGCTTAAAAGGTTTCGAAAAACTTAAGTCAAAGCAATAATTTTTAGGGCACAAAAGAGCAGGCGGAATGTGTTGTCACCCCATTCGAATTCTCTGGCACAACTAGCCCAATACAATCAATAAACATGGAAACACGGTAGCCACGGCTGTTTCATTCAGGTTTCCCGGGTGTAAACTGGCTCCACAGCGGAGGCGGACCCAAAAAGAAAGCAAAAAAAGAAGTAATTTACAAAACAAAACGGTGCTCGAGGCAACAACCCCGAAGTCACCTAGTATTCTATACAAAAGAGGGACTGACTCATTACAATTAGACAGACTTTTAAGCAAAAGGACTGATTCAAGACAATGAGACAGACTCAAGACAAAACAAAAGACTGACTCGACACCCAAGTCAGAATGTGCAAGGCCAAGATTCACGGATGCCCGAAAATGCGTGCCAAACGCCACATCCAAAAATGTACCAAACACTGCCCGCAGGCGGTTCACCTTCTGCTTATATACTCACGGTATCTGTATCTTCAAAATCCAACAACTGAGTGGTGACGGACTTTGCTGAAGTGGGAGGGAGGATAACTTCGTTATCAATCAAATCTTGCACCTCGTGCCGAAGACGGAAACAATTATCAGTGGCATGGCCAGTCTGTTGATGGTACGCATGATAGGGAAGCATCATGGGTATCGGGGAGATTCTTCGAGCGGCCGCGGCTCGGGGGCTTAAGGTGTCCCCTTTCGGCAGGATCCGCAATGCCTTGGACAATGGCATATAGAGCATGAAAGACCTGCGCCCTCGGTCGGTACTTTGGAGGACTCTCGCTAGATGCACTAGCAAAGGGACCGGCGGGTGGGGCCTTGCATTTTGATCCTTCCGGATGTAAAAATTTGGAAGGAAGAAACTGTTTTGGCATGACGGGCCTATCCGATTCTCGATTATTGGAATTGCCCTCAGGCGGAGTGGGGAAAACGTCCTCCACAGCTTTTGACATAACTGCGGATATCTGTTGTTTGTTCATTCCTCCGGCTTTCAAAGCCTCCTCGCCTACGAAGCTTGTTCAATAAGTCGGCCTTGGCCTTCATCTTGCCTCTGTCTCTGGCCTCAGCCTGATCGAGAGCTTGGTTTAATGCATCGTTGCCATAGTTGGAGGCCATCTCCGGTTGGCTGAGTTCGATGACAATTCGACCCAACAGCGGGGGCTCTTGGGGTACGAAGCTTCCGGCATAGGGTGCAGCTGGTGGTGAAACTGACATTCCATAGGCGAGATCTATCACAGACCTTTGGAGATCACCTATCATCCCCATTAGTTCGAAAGTAGTAGGCTCACGAGCCTGGTACAGTTGAGGAGCCCAAATTGGATGTGCGGCAGGCGACCTAGGCGGATGCGGTATGCTGACAGCAGTTTCATCCTGTGGGGTGACTTCCTGACTCAACGCGGCCGTCATGACCACAATCTCTTCTGAGTTCTGCGTCATGTTCAGTCCTGCCTCAGCAAGGAGAAGACACTAGCTGATTAAACCTCCGAATCCCTGAACTGAAACGGAAAACAAGTAGCATTTCACCCGGCGAGATCAAATCTGGTGTGGCGGACAAGCTGCGCTCTACTCTCAACACTATTCCCTGAGTCACTACTAAAATCGAATCGATACCGCAGACACAGCTAATTCTCAACAACACTGATATCGGTGCCCTCGGGCCGGATACCCAAATCTTGCAAACTGATATCTTTGTTCCCTGTAGAGATACACTCTAAAAGCACATAGCAGGTAAAAAGAGAGCCAATGCACCCCTATGTTGGGGTAGGGTTTCCCTGTCCTATTTTGTCAGGAGCTAGGGTTTCACTACGCTGCAATGGTTTCAAACAACCTAATATCGGGTAAGCAACTTTGTCCTAGTTTGGGAATGGTCGCTATGGATTTCGATATGCACTAGGTCGAATGGTCAAAAGGGTGCCGGTAAAAACCGGGTTTGTGTTCCATCTTGGCGAGCATAACCGGTCACCTTATGGACATGCCTTGACAAGACAAGCCTCCGAGAAACCGCTCGAGAATAGCAGATGGCCAACACGGTGTTCCTAGGCACCAATGCACATGTAATGCAAAGAGACACATAAATGAAATCAAAAGCAGATATCACGAGTTCGAGTCAAGCTCTCTAAACTCCCCAGAGTCGCTAAAGCGTAACACGTCCGGGGGACCTCGCCTCGATTCGAGGACTCGTTTTTGTGTCGCGGTTCTAAATCTGAACCAAAGAGTCCAAACTCGGCAAATCGTTTGAGAAAACAGATTTTTGAAAAGTAGTGCCAAACATGGACTGCTTTGCCAGATTACAGAGTCGCCACCTAAATATTTTTAAAATGGGAAATTTAGGAAACCCTAACTCGGTGCCGAAGGCCACATGTCCGTCATCACCAAAGTGGTCTTGGCTCGGGAGCTTGGGTACGATCGGGGAAGGTCAGCTATGAGCACCCCCTTTCGCCCGGTCTGAAAACCGGCCTCTACTAACCGTGATATCCAATTTTGAAAACTTTATGCGTTCTTATTCCAATTGTTAGCCTAGAATTACTATGTTATGCGCGCAGCAAACAAGTATAGACTAATTTGCCTAATTTGGAAATAAACATTGCATATCCGTTTTGTCTCGAAAAAAACGTGTTAGATTTTGCTACTCGCAAGTAGGCTAAAATACGGATTTCAATGAGTTGTCCCAACTCAAGCAATCCAACCTCCACCCACAGGCATTCAAACAGTAATATCACATAAGCATTTAGCCGCATGGTAGTCATACTGTTATGTTAACATTCACACGCATGCGATATGCTAAAGCATAAACACTTACATCGTACTCCGTGCCAAAAACAATAACCCGGTTAGCAAACATGCATGACCTAGTTCATGTTAAGTGGCTAATGCAACACAGGCATAGATGCAATCTAGAGTAGGCTCGGCTAACCCTAAACGTGGCATGTGAAATGCGCGAGTAGCACGTATTCAATTTGAATTGAAAATTGCTATGCAGTTTGTATGATGTACCGAGCCCGGTGCATGTAAACAAATGCGTGAATGCACACATGCATTGCATAAAGTATGCTAAAATAAACGTGCCCTAATCTACCATCATAAGCGGGTAAATAAAAGGGAGAAAGAAATGGGGATTGGAAGACATACATCCACTCACCCACACTTATTACAATTGCGCCCTCACTCAGAGGGACCGAAAGAATATACAAATTAATTAACTACACAAGCTAATTAAAATATTACAAATTGCCTAATTTAATTAATCAAATTAATTAAACTAAGAAAAGCAGTAAACCGTCTCAGGGGGAGAGCCAAATGCAGTGCATGCCCGGGATTTGCTCGGAATCGCACTGCCATGCTTAGATTGCCTCCGTTTTCCCTGCTATCCTCCTCTGAAAATTGCCAAATGTCCCAGGAGTGCCTCTCGAGCGGAGAGTCCCACCGGCTGGGGCAGAGCACCACCGGCTGAAGAATGTGACCACCGGCACTATATGAAGTCATCGGCTGGAAATTGACTGCCGGTCGGCACTAAATAGTGCCGGCCGGCACTTAACACTGCAGAACCTGCAACTCACAGCAGCAGAGGACAACATCATGCATGGCAATGTGATTCAAGGTATTTATGCACTATACACACCCCTTATCATGCTATTGACTCAAAAGGGCATGTGCCTCGATTCCCGGACCACCAATCGCGCATTTCCATGCATGATGGTCCAAGGAACAAAGTATGCAACTTTGGTTTCAAATGCATGCAAACCAAACAAATCAAAGTCCCAATCCCTATCACCAAGTCAAGGGACAAGGAATGCATGTTGATGCGATGCAACCTAGCCATGTTATCTAGCATGCAACATGGATTATGCAATATACCTATGCAAGTGTACAAGCAAGCATACAAAACAAGCATGCAAACTAATGAAAGGATGGTCTTATACATGACTTAGGCAACTCAAATAGGCCTAAAATCAGTGGCCAAAATATCTAGACATGAGGACTAAACAAACACATACATATGCAAGGGTTGTGATCCAAACCTCAAGCATGAACATAGCGACTCTCAAGCACACTTAAAGAGACCAAACATAGATAGTGAGCATGCATTGTAAAGCTCAAATACATGCAAAACATAGTGCCAAACCAAGTCGAAGATAGACCAAACAAAGCATGCAAATGGTCTAGGGCTTAAAGCTAGTCAAAGAGGCTTTGAATCAAACTTATGCAAAGCGATTATGGCATGCACTAAACAACTAAAACAGTTTTTAGTATGCCAAAACAAAGCCAAAAAGGCTACTTAGATGGCATCTAAGAGGCTTGAAATCAAAGGCATGCAAAATGGCCAAAACATGAGGGTATTCAATACATACTTTCAAAGCATTAAAGAGGCGACTAAGGTAAGCATACAAGCACACCAAAGGGACTGAAATAGCATGTTAGGTGGTTCCAAACCATCAAAAGTGAAGCCAACATGGCATACTACACATTCATACTCTTAAGGCTAACAAGCCAAATGCAAAGAGGCTACAACATACATGCTAAGATTGACCAAAATGACTATGGACAGAGCTAAAACATGTCAAAATAAGCATACAAGCTTCATGGATCTAGGCCTAAAACATGCTAGAAAGAAGGCATACAAACCTAGAGCAAGTTAAGGCAATACAAGGCATTACAAAGCATCTATGCAAAGCATGCAAGGAGTGCTAAAGCCAACTTAAAATCATGTTATAACATGGCAATATAAGCATGGAAAACAAGTCAAACATGCTCAACATACACTCAAGCATGAAGCTCCATAAGGAAGCAAAATTTGTCCTTTTCAAGGACATCAAGGAGAGGGGGTGGCCCTCTCCTTCTTGAGACTCTAAGGCATGCTCTTGAACACTTAAATCCCTCTAGATTTCAGTGGTGAAGAGGTCCTAACACCAAAGTCTCGGATCTCCCACAAAATAGCACAAAATAAGGCCTTTTCAAGGCCTAAGGGTGGTCAAACCTACCCAAACCACCAAGCACTCTTAATAAACAATAGAGAGGCTTAAAAAACAGAACTTTTATGTGTTATGGACTAAGCACAAAAACTATTTTAAGCTAGGCAAAAATGGAGTGCAAAAATGGGGTAAATAAAGTGAGTTTCTTACCCTTGAAGCTTTTCTTTACAAATGTTGAAGTTGCTGGTTCCTTGGGCTCCAAACCAGTCAAGAACTTCAAAAACCAGCCCTTAGAACCTCAGTTGCAAGGAGAAGGTGAAACACTAGGTGTTTGTGTGCAATAGTAAGGCACAAAACACCTAGACACACAAGAGAAGGATAGAGATAGAAGGTGTATGCAACTCAAACCCTAGAAAAACCAGAGCTTCTCTCTTTCTTTTTCTTTCTAAATCTCTAAATTTTTCTCACCCTTGATGTAATAACCCTCACACTGCTTTGATCATACTCGTATGCATTATGTATGATTTTGCTTTGTTAAGCTTGCATTTGAATCTTGACTTGCTTTGCATTCTTGACTTGTCTTGAATGAGTGATACTTGAGTATTATGTTCCCTTGGTGTGTGTGTGTGTGTTTTGCCGAGGTTATCTTGAGCCTAGTTCACCTTTGAATCCTTGTACCTAGAACCACTCTAGAACAGTTTGTTTGACCTTCATCTTCACCTCAGCGTGTTAGCCGAGATGCTACTGCTTAGCCGAGATGTTATACGCTTAGTGACTTTTGTCCCTGGGAAGGTATGACCTAGACCGAGGTGTGGCACATCCCTGGCCGAGGTATGGCACAGCTTAGTCAAGTGTTGTCCTCCCTAGCCGATGTCTTTGTTACCCTGTTGCCGAAGTCTTGTTGTTAGCCGATGTCATTACTCGCCGGAGTCCCTTGCCGCCTAGCTTCTTGAACACGCTTTGTCAGAGTCTTGTCTTTTCAATCAGTCACCTTTTTAAGCTGAACCAACCAACTGCTGCCACGTGTCCGAGCTGAGTGTTATATCAGCCGGCAAATCTAGAAATGTCTCATTTTGTATCATATCTTGTTCTTGAAGAGAGAGAAGCTCTAGGAAGAGTTCTAGAGAGAGAAGGTAGATAGCAAGCTTGATCCTTGGTGTTTGATCCGTTGGGTTCGTGACTTGAGGACTTGGACTTGCCTTGACCCCAACGTTCGAAGAACTATGTGAGTGGCATTCTTGATAAAGCTATGTTGCTTCGACTTGTTAAGAATATTGTTTTGCCTTGTTTTGAAAGTGTTTGTAAAGCATGAATGGTTAATCCTGTCTTGAATATCAAAAGATATATCTTGTTTTGAGGACACATTCTGGAAGTCCGTATGTGCCAAGGGACTTTAAGCATTTGTGGCACCAGTCCGTACGTGCTAGGGGACTATAAGCACTTGTAGCACAAAGTTTGGAAGTCCGTATGTGCCAGGGGACTTTAAGCATTTGTGGCACCAGTCCGTACGTGCTAGGGGACTATAAGCATTTGTAGCACATTCTTCTCTTGCCTTGCCACTGACGGTTTTACCGCGTGTGTTGTTGTCCGGAATGTCATCCCTTGTCTTATATTGATGTTAATGAGCATCCCTTGAAACTTTGAAAGATTTGACAAATGAACTTGATTTATACTATGTATTGTTTTGTTAAAAGACCTCGGATATCATTCATGTAAACCCTTTATTGCTTATGCCATTCACTGAGTATCCAAGCTCACCCTCTCTATATATATATGTAGGTGATGAGCAGGGCGGCGGAGACGCCTAGACTTGTTTGCCGATGTGTTTGCCGAAGTATTTTGTATTTTGTTTTGCAACATCTTGAAGATCATGCTTCTTAGTTATTTCATTGTATCTTGTATTTTGTATTCAATGGCCAAGAAGCCTTTTGATCAAGATGTAATTTTTGTACTCCATTTTGTTGTATATAAACTATTCTAAGATGTATGTCACTTCATTCGAATTAAGCACTGCTCTCATGGACCACTGGTAATCAAATTTTACTTGCTTCCGCATTTGTAAGCCCCATATATTTACTCTGATTTGTGTGTGAATTCTTGTAAGAGGCCTTTGGTAACCTCGGGTTACTGGCCATCTCGGCGCCGACCTTCTAGGGGCGGGTTGGGGTCGTGACACTTGAGCCAAGAGGAGAGCCTTCTCTTGTATAGGCAACAAAGACTTACAAACTAAGTCATCCAAGGGCCCATCCCTCCATACACGTGTATGGAGGGGAAACAAGTACAAGAAAGCTGTCTAAAAATATCTCCAAAAACAAATTTGTAAAGTGATCGGCAGGCAAAATGGTCATTTGCCAAAAGAGTGCCGACCGGCACAAGAGTGCCGACCAAGCACAATATAGTGCAGTGGCAACTCTGACCAAGGTGGCCTCTAGCCACGCCCGGTGGTGTGTGGGGATGCCTCACAAGGCATTCCCCGCCTCTAAGGCAAAAACACAGTGTGCGGTGCAAACCGGACACAAAACGGTCAAGTTCGGAGGTCCTGAGGCAAGGCGCGCGAGCCGAGAACTCCGGGAACTCCAAACGAACACGAACATGGATGATCACCGAGTTTTCAAGCGGTGACGTCCAAGTCTTGAGGACGGTCAAAAATGGGGTGTCTACAACAGGTTGTCTAGGGGGATGACCGACCAGTCGTTCTGCCGGTTGATCAGCAAGAGCAAATGAATTTTTTTCCCCCTCCATTTATGTTTCCCTCAATTCCTTTGCCATTTCTTTTTCCCTCCATTAAACCTTTCCATTTCGTTTTGCCTCCATTAATTATTTCCCTGAAAAAATAGATATAAACAAATTAAACCATATACTATATAAACCAAGCAAATAGCGTTGTATCTGGAACCAACCATAACTGAAAAACAGAGAATAATGACTAGCTTAACTTCTTATTTGTTCACTGATTTTTCATCATTTTCTTCTTCCTCATCCTTTGATGATGAAACTGATGATGAAAAAATTGTTGCATTTTTGGATCTTTATGAGATAAACAATGTTAGTATGATACAAATTCTGAGAGCAAGTGATCGATCAAAGAAAATAGGTGGTTCTGTTATAGGACATAAATGCATAGGTCGTGATAGAAGGAAAGGTCATGATCGATTGTTTGTGGATTATTTTGCGGCAAATCCAGTTTATTCACCTGCAACATTTCAGAGACGTTCTAGAATGCGTCCTCCTCTGTATCTATGAATTTTGAATGCCATTGAAGCACACGATCCATATTTTGTTCAAAAAAAAGATACAGTTCATATCCTCAGATTGTCTCCACTTCAAAAGATGACTTCAGCAATTAGAATACTCTCATATGGAGTGGCAGCAGATGCAATTGACGATTATGTGCGAATTGGGAAATGCACGACAATTGAAAACTTGAAACACTTTTTGAAAAATATTGAAATCCCCTAGATATTGATTTGTGATTATGTATCAATTTTAACCAATAAATAGCAATCACAATCAAACAATCAAAGACCAATCGACACAACATTTTTACGTAAAAAAACCACAATTGGAGCGCCTCCAACTGTGATAAAAAAAACAACGGGCAATAGCCACAAAACAATCCACTAAGAAGACACAAAAATAATTACACAAGTGTACTTTCAATTACCTAGCAAATCCATGCCCAAATCTAACTGACCTCTATATGCCTCTTCTAGCCTGGTCTTCACCTTGGAATTGTCTTGCCTAACGTTGAATCCATAGCGCTGATGTTGAATCCACGACGATGAGCCACTCCAAAATTCACCAAAGCTTCAGGCTCAAATTCTACGGAATCCACCGAAGAACAACTCTCTATTTTTTGAATAAAACAAACTAAACAAACCCTTTGATATAATCCACTCAATTCATGATTAATCTATCACAGATATCAAAGGAAACAAGCAAAGAAACTCCAGATAAAAACTACAATACCCAAGAAGAAGTTTTGGAAGCCGTAACCCTAAAACTTGACTGAACCACAGCTTTTATAACAAACAAATCCGCGATCTCCACTTGAGCGCAGGAATGACCACTCAAGTGGATAGACTAAAACGCGTGTGACTAAACAAGGTCTGCGCTCGAGCGCAGGAATGACCGCTTGAGCGGAAAAAAAAAACTCCCAATGCTTTTGTAGGCGAGTGAAACTTCTGAAAGGTTGCGATCTCCACTCAAGCGGAAAAATAACTTTGACTGCAATTTTGCCTTTTGCTTTAAGGGCACTGCCCCTCGACCCCACTTGGGCACTACCCCGAACTCGCTAAGGGGCGCCTCCTAGACCCCCATGAGTTAACCGGGCAACTCGATCCCCAACATAGTCAACTGAAAGAATTAACATCACAAACTCCTCTACAAAGGTACAATTTGGGTTGGATTCATATCTAAAACTCATAGCCTCATTGAAATAAAAAAAATCGAATAAAATTACAACTGAAAGGAGTTTAATCAAATGGGATTGCCAAGAATAAAAACCTAACACTTTTGCAATTCAATAATCGAAATCTTCGGACCTAAATATCTTAGATCTCCAACAGTAACTGATATTATTAGATTACTTGCTATTGGGGAGGTTCGTGAGTTTCCAGGTATTTTGGGAAGTTTAGATTACATGCATTAGGAGTGGAAAAATTGTTTAACGGCATGGCAAGGTCAATATGTAGACCATTAGAAAAAGCCAACCATCATTCTTGAAGCAGTAGTTTCTTATGAGTTGTGGATTTGACATGCATTTTTTGAAATGCCTGGATCACACAATGACTTGAATGTCATGGATTGGTCGCCCTTATTTTCTTATCTTGCCCAAGGTAAAGCTCTGCCTGTCCATTACACTATTAATGGACATACTTATAATATGTGTTATTACCTTGCTAATGGTATATACTCTCAATAGGCAACACTGGTTCAGACAATCTCTTCTCCCCAAGGAGCAAAGAAGTAACATTTTGCAATGATACAAGAGTCAGCAAGAAAGGATGTAGAGCGAGCATTCGGAGTGCTCCAATCCTGATTTGCAATTGTAGGTGGTCCAGTACGTTTTTGGGATCCCAAAATGTTTGGTAACATAATGAAGAATTGCGTTATATTGCACAATATGATTGTCAAAGATGACAGAGATAAACATTTTGATTTCGATTATGAAATATCATCAACCAACTCACCAGTAGTAGTTTCGTGTACCAGTAACAATGACTTTGAATAATTTATGTCCCGTCATTTAGGTATTGGAGATAAGAATGCATATTATGCCTTTCACAATGACTTAATAGAACATATGTAGCATTTTCATGATGAAAACTAACTTTACCACGTGGACGAGAGGATGAACTTTTGGTTAGCTTTTTTGATTGGGAGGTGATTACGCAAGGAAGGTTGTGAGTGTTTGTTGTTGCTCTTAAACCTATATACACTTCATTTTTGTTGTTACTCAAACGTTGTCAGTGTATGTTGTTGGTACTCTTCAACCTATACACATCTGTTTTTGCTAGTATTATTGGTTCGTTAATTTTGTCAATATCCAATTTAGTGTTAATTTTTAATGTACTGATGTGATAATTTACTAATGTTCTAATTGAAATGTGAAACGTACTGTAAATATTAAATTTATTGATGTCAAGGAATCCAATTTACTACTAATATCATTTGAGTAATCTGTTGAAATTTGTTCTTACTTTGATCTAGTTAATGGTACATTTTTTTTAGTTTGGCAAATTGGTTGATAGCCACATGGTGATTACTACTGTCAATAATTTGACAATAGCATCTAAAATGCTCCATATCAATTAAGAACAACTTTTGACCCAATTATAATTTATGGAAATTTTTTTTTATATATAAATTTCATCAAAGTCCTGGACTTTTGTGAGGCATCCAAGTGTGAATATTTATTTTGTATGACCTTTCGAAGCCTGTAGACTTCACCATCTTCATGAATGCATCATTTACACATACAACCATCCAACTACTTCATTCCTATCTCATTTAAAGTGTGCATGTAAAATGGACTCTATATATTCACAAAGCTCATATTCGTGTATTTCATAAAGAGTTGAAGGAAGTGTGCATCATTTTCAGAAGCAGAAACCGAAAACACAAGAATTCCATTTTGCACAAAATCGGCCGACTGAGGGGTCAACCTGGGGGTCCACTGGCCAGTCAACCTTCCCAGTTTGTGAATTCCAATTAAGCGCCAAGTGGTTCAGGCTACGATTTTCCTTATCCTTTTTCTGTTGCACTTCCTTTTCACTTCATTTGGTCATCTCACACTGAAATTTACCACCTCTAAAATCCACCATTCACATTTACCTGTCCCAATCAAATTCAACATATATTCACAAAGTCATGCCTAGAACCAAAAGATCAAGACCAGAACTGGATAAATCTCAAACCCTTCACCATGCCAACAATAGCCTCAAATTTCAGCTTACCCAACTACTGATTTTCTCACTTATAATCATGAACAAGCCTTTTAACTATTCTGCAGCCTCTTGTCATTGGGAGAAGGCTAAATCTTCCTCCTCAATATGATCCTCTGTTGGTTACCAAACTTGAGACTATGGGGTGGCTAAATTTAATAAATTTACCACAAAAGCTATATCCTTGTCTTGTGTCTCTATTTTATGTTCTCTTGAAATGTACTGATGAAGAAAATGGAGACTTTAGTATTATATCTTATGTAAAAGGTAAATCTATTGAATTTGACATCCCTACTTTGGCATGAATTATTGAAGTTGAGCAAGGGGATAAGCAAATCTATTTTCACAGTGAGTCTGACTTGCTTGATATTGTTGGCGACATAAGTGAAGTATATACTACTATTTGTGAGAGTAGATTTACCACAAGTAATTTACAAGCAAGACATTTGAAACCCCACATTCGTATTCTCTATCAATTTATAATAGAAAATGTCACTCCTAGAAGAGGACATTTTCATGTTGTTCCAATTTTTAATGCTTATTTGCTATATTGTTTTAAAGTTGGACACAAATTGGATTTATGCTATATACTCATGAAAGAAATTATGTTGCAAATCTTGGTCATATCCTTTGGTTGGTCACTAGTTTTTGGAGTTCTACTTACTAAAATTTTCAAAGCTTTCAAGATTAGACTTGTAGGTAAAGTAAAGACTAAAATCTCTTCAGTAATTTCGAAGTACACACTCACCCGAGCTAGAGGTGCTGAAAATTTATTTCAAAGTCTGAATACTCCAAATGTAACAACAGATGATGCTCCCGAAGACCCCCATGACAATGTCATGCCACCAGGTCAACAACTTCAATACTGAACTGATTTTTTGACTACAGAACAAGAATGACACAATCAGCGTGTTCAATGGGAACAACACATGGCTAATCAGTTTCATGCATTTGCCACCACTCAAAACTCATTAATTCAACAATTTGGTGAGTTTCATGTGGACATTGAAATACATCATGAGGTTACAAGCAATCTCATTGATCAAATTAAGCATCGAGTCAATGAGATCTACCATCACTACTTCCTCCCACCACCACTTGACAATGACCTTTGACGAGTTTGGATGAGAGGTTGGATGTATTACAAATCTATGTGCTTTTTGGTTGTTATGGATGTACTACTACTTTCCATTTTTTCATTTTTTTGTTTTTTGTACTACTTTTATTTGTTTTTTTATTTTTTTTATTTTTATGGATGTACTTGTCACGACCCAAAACTGCCCCTAAAGGTTTGGTCCATGACCGGCCTGTATATAGGCCTCAAAATAGAATTTTAGAATAATATTTAATCACATACGGGGCCTTACGCGGAAGCAATATCAATAAAAGACAACATCCATTGAACTTGTGCATACATGATGGTTTAATTGGATTTAAGCATTTAAATACACTTTCAAATATACATATACAATCACAGAATTTATATAGATCTCACACACACTTACATAAGACTTAATAATTTATATGACTCCTAACACAAATTAAGGCCTCCACGTGGAGACATACCCCAGGTGACTTAACAGACAGGCGAACCTCAGTACAACTCTAGTGTCAATCTCCGATGGCTCACCTACAGAAATATACATAAAACAGAATGAGCAAAGCTCACTAAATAATAGCAATGTAAGAAGGTTAATTGAATAAGCAAAACCTTGGATAAAATAAATAGACAGACACCAACCATATACAGGTCTTATCTATAACTATATTTCAAAACGGTCTCAGGCTCACATATAATACAGAC
This sequence comes from Camellia lanceoleosa, assembly GCA_025200525.1. Taxonomy (NCBI): domain Eukaryota; kingdom Viridiplantae; phylum Streptophyta; class Magnoliopsida; order Ericales; family Theaceae; genus Camellia; species Camellia lanceoleosa. Next base: position 3,257,162 of record CM045760.1, read on the forward strand.
TAGCTTCAAGTCCATGCAAAATACAAAACGGTCATAGGCCCAACACATTATGCAGAGCGACCTCAGGCCCAACAGTTATCTGAGAATGACCTCGGCCTAACAGATTATCTGAAGCGGCCTCTAGTCTAACAAATTATATAGAACAGCCTCAGGCCCAACAAATTATGCAGATCGACCTCGAGCCCAGATATCAACAGATTAGCCTCTGGCCCAAATATTAACAGATTGGCCTCTAGCCCAGATATTAACAAAACAGAATAATCGCAGATTCATAAGAATACCATTACACAATAGTGCACATAGATTTCCCCATGGTTTATTACAAGTCGACATCGTTGTCTTGTGTATAATAGATTATTAATAATAACTATTAACAAAAGGCACATGTATCACTACAGTACGATTAATAGGGACAGAACAATTCATATCATAACAGCCTCGGGCCCATCATTGGCAACATAGAATGATTCCAGATACGGAAAGATATCCTTGTTCTATAATGCACACATGTTCCATTTGTTCACCATGAATCAATAAAGTTAAATTGCAGGTAATAGAACGTTAATATTAACTATTAGCAGTAAGCAAAACGTACTACTATAGTACAATTACTTACAGTGAGCAGCCCCCAGTAGCAATGGGACGATGTCCTCGTCTCGACCTACAAGCACAGTGCACAACGCATAATATGAGATCATAATCGATCCTTTACTTATTCTCTTTGATCATTTAATCAATTAGTCATGGTGGTACCAAGCTCATTATTCCTTAATAAGTTATAATCCATGTCTCAGAAGATAAGAGGAATCAATAGGAAAATGGTTCAGACGAAGAAATGGTACAGACCGGTAAATAGAAAGTGAACAGTCGTCACTAATTTGGGCATAACTATTTATGTATTTAGAATTTGGAAGTGAGACCACCACCATTGGAAACTATACTTTTGTGGCTTGATTTTAGGCTCAAGAATCACTCAAAACGGAGTCCGGATGCAAAAGATATGCTTAATCAAAGGTACCCAATATATTCTGAAACAGGGATGGCCGCTCGTGCGCCCACTTTGGCCGCTTGTGCGGTGAATGGGCCGCTCGAGTGGTGGACTTGGCCACTCGAGCGATGGGTTAAGCAGAATGCAATGCTCTATTTTTTTCATGTTCCACTCGTGCGGTGCCTATGGTCGCTCGTGCGGTTTGGGTAAAATCAGAGTCCGAAAATGGTTGTATAATTTGGAACTTTTCCTTTTCAAAATCAAACCTCAATTTCATGTAAATCAAAGCCTAAAACTCCTTAATACATGATAAATTTCACATTATTAGCTTCCATCAAAGATCATAACCCCAAAATACTACTCAAATTCTCAAGCGCAAGAACAAGATTAAGAACTAGAACACAAAAGCATAACATAGCCATGGTTTGGGGTTCAAGCTCCCTTACATGGTGGAAACCCTTTTTAGCCTCTTTAAGAACCATAAAACTTCTACAAGAAATTAAATTATAACATAAATTCATGCTTTATACAAGGATTCAACACCTTTTTACTTGAACGAAAAAAACCCATACATATCATCATAAATAATCTAGGAAATTCTCTCTTTAGCTTGTGATCTTCAAATATTGAGAGGGTAACTCTTACCTTAAGCTTTCACCATCACTTATTCTTGCATAGCCATGAAGAATTCAAGCCAAATCCTTGATTTTCTCTTCCACTCCATCTCTTTCTCCCTTCTTTTCTTTGAGTTCTCTCTAGAACTCTCTCTTACGTGTCTTCCCATCTCCGTTAGATATTTTTGGGTTTTCAAAAGATGAGTTTAACCACCCAAAACATATCTACTTATATAAATATATGCCCACATAAGTTTAACACAATAGGGAGAGCCAAACACGGCCTTATGAATCGCACGAAATCAAATTTCAATTAAACTTTTCAGATAACTCTAAAAATTGTGCTGATCATAAATATGTCCTATGTTCTGATTTCTGAAGCCTCTAAGGCCTTCAATTTGCAATACAAAACTAACCACCCAGATATGCATTAATGAATCAGACAAATTAGATTTCCAATTAATTTTCCCAAATAGTTCTAAAAATTCCCATTAACATAACCAAACACTCAATTTTAATTTCTGAACCCGTAAAGGTCGGTAATTTCAATTTTAAAGCCGTAACTCCACAGATAATGCTTCAATTCAAACAGATATCATTAAATTAAAATACATTAACCCACAAGGACATAAAAGTAAGTTTAAATACGGATTTTGGGGTCGTTACAGTACTAGTGGTTGGTCTTTTTATATTTTTGTTAGTTTGTACTAATAGTATGTGTTTTTTAATTTTTGAGTGGATAAAGAACTAATATATGGTTTTAAACTTTATTGATGGGTGTAGTTAAAATATCACTACCATTTTGGGGTTTTTTTTTTAATTGACAGTGAGTCTAAAACTTTTTTAGTATAACACTGCCTTTACTGTTGTTCTAAACTTACAATCAATTTAACAAGTCATCTAGTTGGTATATTTCATAAAACTTGGAGTTCTTAACGAGATAGTGCAGTGTTGAATCATGCAATTCAAGTACATGGTTGGATTAACATTTAGGTTGACACCAGTATTTGAACTACCAGATACTATATAATGGGATGTTCAAACATAATTGTTTGAATAACAATTTTAGTTCAAACTACAATTTTTATAGAATGGATGATGATTGTAGTTTTTAGCAAAATAGATATAGGTTGGTAAGTATTGGTTAACCAAACACAAATACAGGAATTCACAATTTTATTCCTGTTGGAGAAAAAGGAAAGAAATGAAGGAAGAGGGACATAGTAAAAATTTGAGAAATATCTAGTAATATTTCTGATAGAAATAAATAATAAAACCAGTATACTTGTTGCTCATAAAAGACCATTCACATGTTATTTCTCAAAATTTTAATCCAACATCAATATATATATAATAAAAATATATAAACTATAAAATAAAGAAGAAGAAGAAGAAGAAGAAGAAGAAGAAGAAGAAGCATATTCAACTGTTGAGTTAAAATAAATATGATGTCTTTAGGTGTCACTATTACTAAATTTAAAAGTAGAAGTAGAATAACATCTTCAAATGAAAAGGAACATATGGATGACAAGTAAAAATTTAGAGAAAAGTAGAGAAAAGAGGGGGGGGGCACATAAAGAAAGTTTCACAAATTAACCCTTAAAATGCAATGCAGAAATACACTGCAAATCATTCAATTGAAATCCTGGTCTTCATCAACTAGTGAAGGAAATCTATTTGTTGATCAAAATAAGATTGGTCATAGCCATTAACATTATTTTATGATCATGTAACATGCCCAGGGAGTACCCGTGCGCTTTAAACAGTTCGGACCCTCGGTCTCTTTAATCTAGTCTCACAAGTGCAATGTGAAACCTAGACGAGAGTCCACATTTGGCAACTTTTAAAAAATTCATTTTATTGTAAAAACATTTGCCAGAAATAGATTGTGTCATCAGATCTCAAAGTCGCTACCTAATATTTTGGGAAATTAGGAAACCAATGACTCGTGCTAAGGCCACTGTTTATCAACCAAAGTTGTCTCGGTTCGGAACCTTACGTATGAGAGGGGAAGGTCATTAATTGAGCACCCTCTCTCACCCGATCAAAATATCAGCCTTTACTAAACCATAATATGAATTTTATTTACTTTATATGTTCATATTTTGATTATTTAATAAATCCTAAAAATTACTATGTGAAGCATACAAGTATAGACTATGTCATTTTTTTGGAATAATTTGATTTCATGTATTTTGAAAGAGTTTTGAAGATATACAACCCAAATAAATTGAGTTTACAAACATGAAAAATCAACATTATTACAAATTTAAATGACACAATCTATATCCGCTGACATTCATACAGTTATATCAACTAAGCAAGTAGCCACATGGTAGGATGCTTAAACAATATAAGAAAAACACACACAAAATGGATATTAAAGCATAAAAACTTACATATTTACCGACGTCCCGCGAACAGTTACAAAACAAAATTAGTAAAACATGCATAATCTTATATACAAAATCTTAATACAATAAGACATGACATGTAAATCATCCCAAGAACATGAGGTAGCGCACATAATCACATAGGAATTGATTAAATCCATAAATGCAAAATTAGCCGAATTAAGATGTATGAAACATTGATGCAAAGCAAGGATATACTAAAAAATAAAAAATAAAATAAACATGAAGCATATTCACAAATAAGAAAAGCAAGTAAAAGAATGGGATAGAAAGAAGTGGGGCGGGAAATTATTACAACACTTTGAATAAATTATTACAAACCAAATGAGAGAGAGGAGAGAATATTGCAATAAAATAAAACAAAACCTCACAAAACACTCAAAATAAAAGCTTCATGTTCCTTGGACCTATCAGCGGAAATTGGTCAATATTGGGAGATTACGTCATCTTGTTCGAAAGAAGCTAACCGACCAACCAAATAGGTCGGCCGGCCAACTAGGCCGAGCAAAACTTGTCTTGTTGTGAAACCAAGAAAAGAAACAAACAAGAAATATGTAGGTGGCTCAACTAACCACTGCTGGTTAGCTTACGGCACAACTAATATAAAACAAGAGAAAGCAAATAAGCCAAAAAAATAATAATTATGAACTAAACAAACCACTTAGATTACAACAACACACTATGAAATTTAAAGTAAGAAAATAGATATGAGATAAACAAACCACTTGGATTATAACAAAATACCATGAAATATAAAGTAAGAATAAAAATATAAGATAAACAAATCACTTGGATTATAACAAAATACTATAAAATATAAAGTAAGAAAATAAATATGAGATAAATAAATCACTTAGATTATAACAAAACACTATGAAATAAGAAGCAAAAAAATAATTATGAGATAAACAAACCACTTAGATTATAACAAAAACACTGTGAAATAAGAAGTAAGAAAATAAATATGAGATAGAAAATATAAGAAAATGAAAGACTAAAAATTCACCTTCCAAAGAAATATTGAACTTCTTAATTTTCAAACTTCCTCTTGATCACCCTCAAGTTTAGGAAGTGGTTCTCAATCCTCAATTCGAAACTAGAGCGGAGCTCTAGTTATGTGTGGTGGAAAAGTGGCTAACTCTCTTATTTTTCCTCACTTTCAACAACACTCACTCTTTCCTTTGATCAATCACTACTGAAATTTAGCTATTTCAGAATTTTTGGAGTTGTTTTGGATGTATAAAAGGTGGAATTTCAGTGTGTATAAGCCACGGAAGGTGTATATGGAAGATAGAAGTGTTTTTGGCACAAAATTTGAATTTTCTCCCTTTTTTCTCTCATTTTCTCACTATTTTCTCTTCAATTTCGTGGTCCTCTCCCTCTCTTACAATCTGATCATTCTATATAGGCAATGAGGGAGAGTTAAGGTCAAAAAGAAGGTGGGAGAAAAGAATGTGATAGGAGAACAAATTTTCAAAGTGGTTCCATAAGATACTCCTTTATGGATGCAAACAAAACCTCTTTTTGACAATGGGAGATGATTAGGTATTTATTTGGTGATATATGGGTCAGCCAATGGGGTAAGGGAGTGTCCTACACAAGAAAAAAAATGCAAAAGAAAACCTTCTCTACCTGCTAGTTTGAAATGGTCAAATATTATTTGAGGGGAAAAACAATACAAGGCAAAGCTTTGGCAGAGTGGTTAAGGTATTAGGTGTTGAGTAGTAGGTTAGGTGTTCAAACCCCTTTTCAAGCATTTCTTAAATTCATTTATTTTATGTTTTTTTTTGTAAAGACATGTCAGCACTACATCATCAACAAAGATCAATCCAGTCATGCCACGTCAGCAAGACCGCTACATCAGCATTAACGGAGTATTCTACATATGGACGGAATATTCCCTGACTTTAATAGAATATTCCCTCACATAACAGAATATTCTCTGAGATTTGAAAATTACAATTTGGCCTAGAAGTTTCAAATATTTGTGCTGTAACCCAAATTTCAAGAGAATTTTTCAGTGAAGCCCCCAGAAGTGCAGCGAAGGTTGATACTAGCTAAACGAACCATTCTGGACGCAATTGTGAGGTCAGAATATTCCCTTAAAAAAGTAATTTGTGGCTGTTTAGGGTTGGAAACAGGGCTCAAATTCTAAGTTTTCTTATTAAGGATTCTATAAGAAACACCTTCTTCTCTTGTCATCATAGGGTAATCAAAAGAAAGCGCCCAAGTCTTAGGGCCGGTCAAAATGGGGTGTCTACAGATCCTCATTTCGTTGCTCTCTTTCATTCATCATAGATAAATTTTTAGTTGTTCCTTCCTATCCTCGGCTCTTCTTTAACGTTCTGCAGCCTTTTGTTCACGTTCTTCGCCTTTTGTTCATCTTGCTCAACAGTTCTAAAGGGCATAGTTGACAACACTTCAACAATTTTAGACTGGTTGGCAGCTATTTCATCAAATCTAACATCATGAATTGCTTGTTTCTTTAACTTTTCTTTTACAACCTTAGTACCAATTCGTATTGATGTATTAGTCAGTTGTTGGCCCTCCTCAATATTGTTGTTGGGTTGAAAAACCTCACCTTCAGTTGTTGTATTTGAAAATGGATAAGGTAGTGGTGTGGGTTTTTTGGTTTGTGTTCTAATTTCATCCCACTTACAACTACGGTGAAAAATTTCCCACTTGTATCAAATGTAAAGTGTTTTTTCTGTATTGCATGATACATGAGCTTCGCTTTAGTGACCTAAAAAATGAAAAAGGTAATCATTTCGATAAAACGTAGACTAAGAACAAAAAAAATTGATATGCTACAAAAGAAATGAAAATTACCATGTCTACCTCAGTTGTTCTACTTTGTTGCCTCATTTGGATTTGCTCATGAAAATCATAGAATTTATTAATTGCCTTTTGCATCACAGACCAACAGTGAGACAAAGAAATACGGTTTCGATTTGATTGATCATTCAATTGTGAATTAAAAAAAATGAGTACTCGTTCCTAGAATATTGTCATGGTCTAACTATTACTAGCAATGGGATCTTGAAAGACCGCCAATCAAGATCTACATAAAGTTTCATCTTCTATAATGGTGAATGCTTTACCACGAGAAACACAACAATTTTCTAAAATAAAAGTAACATCAGTGTTCTATTCAGAAGTTTGTGATTCCTCAAATATTTCAAAATCTTCCATAGTTTGAAGGCAAAATTTGTACAAATAAACAAGTTAAAAAAATTCAATTGGGTGCAACATTCAACACATAGTAAAAAATATTGTAAAAGAAATAAGTAAAAAATAAAATAAAGAAGTGAAAAATTGAAGAACTATCACAGATCAAGATCACACAATGCGAAGATTGTAAAAGAAACAACTGACAAATGAAATGAATAGTGAAGATTGAAGTTAACAATGATGAAGGAAAAAAAAAGAGAGAAATTGTAATGATATTGTGAAATTCAAAAATAAATCAGTCTTATTTTATAGACCACAACAACAGTAACTTTGTGAAATCCTCTGCAAAACCAACGGTAACTTTATTGGAGTTGCACCCTACTAAATGAACGGCTAATTTGAATACAAATTTGAATCTACATGACATGTATTTTTCTCTACTATCCATGCATCAATGTTGGTAAGGCATTTAGTCTTGGTGCCACAAAAAGCAAACAACTTTGGAAGCTTATTGATAGTCTAAACCTGTCACGACCCAAACCTGCCCTTAAAAGTTTGGTTCATGACCGGCCCGTACATAGGCCTCAAACAGAATTAAATTATAATATTTAAACACATACAGGGCCTTAAGCGGAAGCAATATCAATAAAAGATAACATCCACTGAGCTTGTGCATACATGATGGTTTAATTAGATTCAAGCATTTAAATACATTCCCAGAGTTACACATACAATCACAGACTTTATATAGATCTCACACACACTTACATAAGACTTAATAATTTATATGACTCCCAACACAAATTAAGGCCTCAACACGGAGGCATACCCCAGGCGGCTTGGCAAACAGGTAGACCTCAATACAATTCTAGTGTCAATCTCCGATGGCTCACCTACATAAATATACATAAAAACGGAGTGAGCAGGGCTCAGTGAATAATAGCAATGTAAGGAGATGAGTTAAACGAGTATAGGCTTAAAGAATGTAAACATGCATATCAAACCATACACAGATCTTATTCATAATTATATTTTAAAACGGCCTCAGACCTATATATAATACAGAGCGGCTATAAGCCCAGATGTGATACAGGACGGCTGTAAGCCCAGATATAAGATAGAACGACTGTAAGCCCATATATAATACAGATCGGCTATAAGCCCAAATATAATACAGAACGATTGTAAGCCCAGACATATCTGAGATCAAGCTATGGCCCAAATATATCTGAAATGACTATAAGCCCGGATATAAGATGAATCTACAGAAGCCGGATATAAGATGAAGCGGCTATAAGCCCGGATATATCTGAATCAACTATAAGCCGAGATATATCTGAAGCTATAATAAGCGGATATAAAGACGAAGCGGTATAAGCGATATATCTGGTCGGGTTTAGGCCCAACATATTATGCAGAGTGGCCTCAGGCTCAGATATTAACAAATTGGCCTTGGGCCCATTATTAACAAAACAGAATGATTCCAGATACATAAGGATATCATTGTTCCATAATACACATATGTTCCATTTGTTCATCATGAATTCAAATAGTTAACTTGCAGATAACAGAACGTCAGTATTAACTATTAACAGTAAGCAAAATGTACTGCTACAGTACTATTACTTGATAGTGCACAAAGATTTTCCCATGGTTTATTACAAGTTGACATAGTTGTCTTGTGGATAACAGAACATTAATCATAACTATTAACAGAAGGCAAATGTATCACTGCATTAATAGGGATAGAACAATTCACATCATAACGGCCTCAGGCCCACTTCTATTAATAGGGACAGGACGGCCTTAGGTCCATACTAATGCCATTATTCAATCATATCCATTAATTTAAGCAAAGCACAATATTAATGAATATGCCATTCACAAATGACAATACACAAATCATAATCACAAGAAGTAAGTGAGATATATCATTACACTACTATTACTCACAATGATCATCTCCCGGTAGTAATGGGATGATGTCCTCGTCTCGACCTACAAGCACAATACACAACACATAATATGAGATTATATTCGATCCTTTACTTATTCTCTTTGATCATTCAATCAATTAGCCATGGTGGTACCAAGCTCATTATTCCTTACTAAGTTATAATCCATGTCTCATAAAATAGGAGAAATCGATGGGAAATGGTTTAGGTGAAGAAATGGTACAAAACTGGTTGACAGAAAGTGAACAGTCGTCACTAATCCGGGCATAACTATTTCTGTATTTAGAATTTGGGAGTGAGACCACCACCATTGGAAACTAGGCGGAGGAGGAGGTCGCAGATCGTGGGTCAGAGACATCCGCTGGGGAGGGAGGCTCCGGTCTTGGTTCTGGGAGTGGAGACGAGGCTGAGGGGGATCCGGAGGATGATAGCTCTGACCCGGATGGTGATGACGGTGCAGAGATTATCCCGCAGAAGAGGATGAGAGAGCCTCCTCATTCCCGCTCCCGAGGATATTGATGCTATTTCCTGCTTTATTTTACTTTTTGCTAGTAGTTTATAGCACTTTGCATATTGTTAAGCAGTTTCATTTTTTGTAAAACTTGTACCTTTATTTTGTTGTAAAACATGATGGAGTGAAACAGCTTTTGAAAAAGTGTTTGTATTTAAAGTTCTTAGCATCGCAACGCATCATTTTGCACAAAATGGAATTGAATGAAAATGTGCCTTGTGTATTTACCAGGTCAGGTAATAAACCGACGCAACAAATCAAACAACTCAACTTACTAAGAAATAACAGAATCTTAGCAAGTTTACAACTCGATAAGCAAAGTACAACAATGTTAACGACTCAATAAACAAAACTTAACAAAGTTGTGTAAACAAAAAAAGTAACAACTCAAAACACAAAATGCGACAGCTCGACAAAACTTACAACTCGATAAACAAAACAACAACTCGATAAGCAAAAATACAACAGAGCGTACTTCGGACGGACGATCTGGATGATGGAACGTATCTGAAACTAAGAGAAATGGAGGCCTTCGATATTCCCGATGCGTGAAAGTGCCTCAAATTTCCTTCCGGAGGGTAAAACAGGATCATTGAGTATGGTGGGCCACATTTGTTTTTGAGGATTGGAGGGTGGCCGGCCTGCTAGAAAAGATGGCCGGCCGGCCCCCTTTCCTGCAACTTCTAGAATTGTGACACGTGTCCTCGAATAGTGTTTTACCCCTCTATAAAGCTCCGACTTTGGAATTCATTCATTTCATCACTGCTTTGTGCAAAATGGAGGCATTTCTCGCAGAAAATCTCACATCTTGGATCTCTCTTCTGACGGCTCGGCAAAGTTGAACTTCCGGGGTTTACTTGAATGCACTATTCACGCCGGACTCCTACATCTTCCTTTCCTCCATGCCGATGAGATTTTGGAACCCAAATGACGCCGTCTTCACCAGAGGGCAAGAGGTATGTCCTACTTTTGAAGATTTTTAAGCTTTGATGGAGTCTGAACGCTCAGAAGAGATCTTGCCTCAGTCTCGTTTCGGCCATGCCCAAGCTTTAGGGCGGATGTGCGGTCTCAACGCGCATGATGCTCGATCTCTGATTGGTAATGGGATGTTGGATATCCCGAGCCTGATTTACCGATTCTCTGATGCCGGTGACCGCAGCAACCATCATTGGTAAGGTTTCCGACAACATGCCCTCTGCTTGTGCGTGCTATCTCATTTTCTATTTGTGTTGGGCTCCGGAGGGGCTAGCATCCGTTTGATTGAAGTCGCTCAAGGCTTGAGGGAAGGAAAGAGCTGTATCGCCATGACATTGGCCGAGACGCTGCTAGGTTTGGATGCCTTCTACTGCTAAGAGACAACCAGGTTTTCGAGGAGTCCACTACTGCTGTAGGTAATGTTTCCCACCCAAGCTCACATATGTATTTGCTCACATCACTCGACCCTCAGGCTCGGTTTTTCTCACAAAACCCTTATCTCACTTTTTTTTCTCATCACACATCTCTTTATTCTTTATTCTCTCATTTTTCATCCCTCCCCAGATATGGTTAATGGATAAATTGCAAGTTGTGGACTCTTGCCCTGCTTACTCAGCCCGCGGCTACTTCTTTCGACAATGCCTGGTTGACGCCCTTGATGAGGGATGGTGGTTTGAATGGATGTGCAACTTGTCAGCTGAACGCATTGCTTGGCGCTGTTCTTGGCTTAACCTTCCGGTGATGAGCTATAGCATGTTCCAGGATACTGGGATCTGTTTGATCGGCTTGACTCACTTTGTATTCTATTTCCCATTCCGTATCCTGTGCCAATTTGGTCATGATCAAACTTGCCCTCCGGAGGGGATTGAATACCCGGTCACTTTCCTAGTTCGAGGCGCACACCTTGCTCGACAAGCTACGGCCTGGAGGACTAGAAAGCTCCTGCCCCCCGCCCCTGTTTTCGGTTGCACTTTATCTGACGAGTGCTGGGATTGGCTCAACGAAGAAGCATAGGTTGGGCCTAGGTTGGCATCAGAGGCTTCAACTAGCTCTGGCAGGAGGCGCAGGGACACTTGACTTGACTATGCCCCAGATTTATTGCTTTATTAGTACTTTCAACTTTTCTTTATGAATGTAATAAAAAGCAACTTCAATTGTATGCAAGAGTAAGAGAACTCTATTGTGGAATCAAAGAAATTGAGGGTTGTGGTACTGAAAATTCTCCGTTTTTGGTCAAAAAATGGTCTTATTTGTGAAAAGATTATTTTGAACAAAGTCAACTTTTATTAAAACTTTTCAAAACTATTTTCGATATGGATCAGAACTGGACATGCCTGAGATCTATCACTGAGATGCACAACCCCGGATCCTAGCAACTGGAAAGTTGCCCCTAGTTTGAAAAGTGCCTCGGCGATTCATAGCAACGGAAAGTTGCCCCTAGTCTGAATAGCATTGTGCCGGAGATCACAATAAATGCTGATGAATAGAGATGACTGAGATGATCAAATGGACAAAGTTGATCGGGGAAAAGATTGGGGCTGAACTTCAGGATGAAGCTGCCTACGTATCCCATAGATGGGAATCAAGCCTTACGTAGTTCAGGCTTGGGTTCGCTCGGGTATTTCTACTCTCCTTTTGCGCTCTAATTTTTGCCAAGGCCGCCCTTTGCGGGTTTTCAACCTTGCGAGCTCAGTTTTTTATAATTTCAAATTTTCTATGCTCTGAATTTTGCCTAGGTCGTCCTTTCGGGTTTTCGGCCTAGCGAGCCTCTTAGGGGTAGTATTTCTTCAACTTGTCCATGTTCATCGGTTGGGAAAACTCTAAGCCATCTAAATCCATCAGAACCACAGCTCCACCTGACCAGATTGACTTAATAATATAGGGACCAGTCCAATTGGGTCTGAACTTGCCACTTGGGTCGTGGATGGGAGCTCAGTTGTCTTTGAGTACCAAATCTCCTTCTTTCAAATTCCTGGACTTAACCTTCTTGTTAAAAGCCCGGGCGATTCTGCGTTGATAACCTTGGATGTGGTACAGTGCTTTCAGCCTTCTTTCATCGAAAAACATGAGTTCCTCAAATCTATTTTGCTGCCAATCTGCCACGACTATCTGGAACTCGGCCAATACTCGTAATGACGGGACCTCAATCTCAATAGGCAGAACGGCTTCCATCCCATAAACCAATGAGTACAGAGTCGCCCAAAGAGAAGTTCTCGATCAAGTCCTCAGAGCCCCACGAGCAACGGCAATTATCCGCCGATCCCGATAGGTTTCCACCATCTTCTGTAGTATACGCTTGATGTTCTTGTTGGCGGCCTCAACTACCCCGTTAGTTTGCGGCCGGTAAGTAGACGACTTATGAAAAGCCACATTGTATTTCTCCAACAAATCGATCACCTCCTTTTTGAAGTGGGAACCATTGTCTGAAACGATTTCATTTGGGACTCCGTAGCGACAGATAATGTTGTTTCTGATAAATTTTGCTACGTGCGAAGCCTTCAACACCGCATAAGATTGGGCCTCAACCCACTTTGTGAAATAATCTATCGCTACTAAGATGAACTCATGCCCATTCGACCCCTTTGGCGTAACAGCTCCGATTACATCAATTCCCCAGACAGAAAATGGCCATGGCGAAGTCATGTTGTACAGCTTTGACGGCGGGATGTTCATGCGATTTGCATGAATTTGACACTTGTGACATCGCCGAACGAAGCCAATACAATCCTCCTCCATGGTGGACCAATAATAACCCTGTCTAAGGATCTTCCGTGCCAACATTACCCCGTTCATGTGTGCACCACATTCACCCCCGTGGATGGCTTCCATCAGACGCTTTGACTCTTCGGCATCAACGCACAGTTTATGCATTCCCAGATGACCCCGTTTATACAGTTTATCCCCGCAGATGATGAACTGAACTGCCATTCTTCTGATTGCCCTCTTGTCTTTGGCATTTACCCCTGGTGGGTATGCTTCTTTCTCCAAGAAGTTCCAGATGTCGTAATACCAGGGGTGTTCGTCCTGAACTTCATCTATGGCTGCAATCGACTCATAGGCAGGTGCAAATTTCTGGTCAATGATGACTGGACGCATTCGGACTCCACACGGGATGTCTATCATAGAAGATAGAGTTGCTAAAGAATCTGCGAACCTGTTGTTCTCTCTTAGTAGATGAGTAAAACTCAGCTTCTCAAACCGAGGAATCAGCAAATCCAAGGTTTGGTGATACATCATCATCTTTTCCTCTTTTACTTTCCAGTCTCCTTTAGCTTGAGACACAACAAGGTTCGAATCCCCAATGACGTCCAACCGTCTTGCCCCTAGTTCTAGGGCTGCTTCTAGACCAGCGATACACGCCTCGTATTCTGCTTCATTGTTCGAGACTTTGAATCGGAGTTTGAAGGCGAGAGGGATACGGGAATCGTCGGGTGCTATCAGCAACACTCCTATCCCATACCCGTGTTGATTTGACGCTCCGTCAAAGTACATCGTCCAAGTTTCTTCGTCAATATGCAGAATTGATTCATCCGGGAATAGGTATTCGACCGCTTCATCCCCCTCAACCGGGTGGTCGGCAAGGAACTCTACCACTGCTCTTCCTTTCACTGACTTGCGTGTCACGTACGTGAGATCAAATTCGGAGAGCAACAACAACCAACGAGCTAGCCTACCCGTAAGCGCTGGTTTCTCGAAGAGATATTTGATAGGATCAAGTCGCAAAACCAACATTACAGAGTGAGCTAACAGGTAGTGCCGCAGCTTCCTGGTAGCCCATACCAGAGCTAAGCAAGCCTTTTCCAGCGGTGTATATCGGGTCTCATACTCCAGCATCTTTTTGCTCAAATAATAGATGGCTTTTTCCACCTTGTCTTCTGATTCCTGTGCAAGCATGCAGCCCATTGTAGTTTCAGTCACTGATAGATACAAAATCAACGGTTTCCCCGGTTCTGGTGGCGATAAAACGGGTGGGTTCTGTAGATATTCTTTGATCTGTTCAAATGCAGCTTAACATCGGCCGTCCCATTGGAACTTCTTTCCTTTTTTGAGAAGGCCAAAAAGTGGTTCACAAGTCAAGGTTAGTTTTGAAATAAACCGTCTTATGAATTGCACTTTACCCAGAAAGCCTCGCACCTCTTTTTCAGTCCTTGGTGGTGGCATTTCTAGGATGGCCTTGATTTTGGAAGGATCGACCTCGATGCCCCTTTGTGTAATCAGAAACCCTAACATTTTCCCCGCTGTAACACCAAACGTACATTTCTGAGGGTTTAGCCGCAACCGGAAATCCCTGATCCTTTGAAAAAACTTGTGCAAGGCGGTGTAGTGGCCCTCTCTTTCTTTGGATTTGACAATCATATCGTCCACATACACCTCAACCTCTTTGTGGATCATATCATGTAGTATTGTGGTCGCGGCCCGTTGATAAGTAACTCCAGTGTTCTTCAACCCAAACGGCATTACCCGGTAGCAGTATGTCCCCCACGGGGTGGTGAAGGCTATTTTTTCCCTGTCTTCTGGTGCCATCACTATCTGGTTGTATCCTGAGAAGCCATCCATGAATGAGAGCAATGCATGCCCTGCTGTGAAATCTACCAACTCATCGATGTGCGGTAAGGGAAAGTCGTCCTTCGGACTAGCTCTGTTCAAATCCCTAAAGTCTACACACACCCGGATCCTGCCATCTTTCTTCGGCATCGGAACAATGTTGGCCAACCAAGTCGGATATTCAAATACCAGCAGGAAGCCTGCGTCAATTTGCTTGGTGACCTCTTCCTTAATTTTAAGAGCCCAATCCGGGCAGATCCTTCTAAGTTTCTGCTTGACAGGTCGGGCCTCGGGGTCAAGGGGGATCCGATGCTGTACAATCTCAGGATCGATTCCAGGCATGTCTTCGTAGGACCACGCAAAAACATCTTTGAAATCTTTTAATAAAGCGACTAGGCGCTCGCGTTCCTCCGAAGACAACGTGGACCCGATCTGGACCAGCCGCAGGTCCTCCTCAGTACCAATGTTCACGGTAATGATTTTATCCATTAATGGTTAAACAAATCTCTCTTACTCTTGTTCAATTAAACGTTGTAAAACCGAAGGAACTTCGTCCTCGTCGTTTTGATCAAAATTTTGAAAGTCCGAATTAATGCAATAAATTAGGGGCACAGAAAAGTACTCGGAAACCACATTCACCTTATTCTCATTAAGTACATCCAAATCGTCCAATTCATCGGTTACAACAGACTCAAATGAAAAGGAAAAAGACGACCTGGATAGGACTGTGGCATCCTGGTTAACATCCCCAGGAGTACCAGACTCAGACTCAGTCGAGCTGGAATCTGATTCCGACTCACGAGACTCGGTGGAATCAGATTCCGGCTCACTACCGGTGCTCTTGGACAAAAATCCTCCTCGTCTTGCCAAGTGAGAGGTGCGATTGATGCATCCAAGATAGGCACTGGTCGGCTCGCGTCGTTTCATCCCCAATCATGGAAACCACGGTTATCCCCCAAGCACTCTTGGTCGATCGGAAGATCGAGAGGAGACATGCCGATTACTACCCCATTTCCAATTCAGGCCCTCGGGATCCACCGCCTTATTCTCGCTCAACCTTAGTTGTTGGAGTCTGCTCTGTGGCAACATCATCCCGGATAGTTGCAGTCGAAGAAGATTTGAAACTGCACGCGCTTCTTCTCCGCGTTTAACCATGGCTCGGGAAGCCGCAAAATGGAAAGTCCTCCTCCCGTCCGACGTACCACTCAGGTACTGGATGGCCTATGCATTAAGTCAAAAGGCTTCCCGGCTGCCGCTCACGCTCTGCGGCCATTTCCTTTCCTTTCCTCACCCAAATAAAGGTATGCGGGTTGTGTGGCACTTCGCCAACGCAATGACTTTTTCTTCGCTCCTTCCTAATCCCATCCTGGGAATATGTTGTAGCTTGTTCATGAGGTAGACGGATTGAGCACTGACATACACACCTTCATTCACAGCCATAATATTCTGCACTACCCGGGCCTCCGCCAAAGTGAACCCCGATAAGAACACATCCTCGGTGCCGTGCTCGATCTCCAAAACTGGCGTAGACACTTCTGGCGGTGGATGGATGGATGAATTTCCGAAAACAATTGCAACCCCCTTCCCGTGAGGGTATTTCAACATCTGGTGCAGAGTGGAAGAGACTGCTTTTACTTGGTGCAACCACGGCCGCCCCAAGAGCAAGTTGAAGGTTGCAGAAACGTCCAAGACATGAAATTCAATGTTGTGTTGTCTTGGACCAACCTGGGTCTGAACCTTGACAGTCCCCATCACTTCCCTGCTGGTATTATCATAAGCTCTGATTACCTGAGTGGTTGGTATGAAGTCTGCGGGTTTTAACCCGATTGCATATGTTGTTCTGGCTGGGCAGACATTGATAGCAGACCTGGTATCAACAAGTACCACCGGTATCCACTTATCTCTACACTCCACGGAGATGTAGAGGGGTTTGTTATGATTCACGCCCTCAGGCGGCAATTCCTTGTCTGAAAAGGTTAATACCGGGGAACCTCCTCCCGGAAAAACCAGCCCAACCAGCTGCTCTGGCGTAGTTTCGATGGAGAGTTTGGCCTTGTCCATAGCAGATAAGACAGCCTGTCTGTGCACCCTTGAAGCCATAAGAAATCCCTAGATGGAGATGTCTGCCTGTATTTTCTTTAACTGTTTCAGTACAGCTTCTTCCTCAATTTGCTTCTCTCTCTGTTTCTCTGCCTCTTTATCTTTCCCAGATGCTTCAAGTTGGTCGAGGTGTGGGGGCTTGAAGTACCGCCCACTCCTAGTCATATGGTCCACCTCATCGAGGTACCAAGTATCATCAGGTTGAGCACCCGCCCAATCTTCGTCTGTGTGGGCAAGACATAAGTCATCGTCTTCCCACCACATCCCGCTAGCATTCAGCAGACACCTATCTGGTTCTAGCAAGTTTGTACTCTCGGTACTTTCATCCCATATGCTCACAGCATGTCCTGCTCTTGTGCTCGCAGCACTTTCAACCTCTTCATGGTTCTTGGCTTTCCGGATTCTCTCAGAATTCCACCTCTTTTCTTGCTCCTCCTGTGCTAGTAGGGATTGTTGTTCGGTTTTCACAATATCTTGATCCCGAGTGAAATTCTTTGTACCGGCGCTCTCCGGCAATCCATTCTGACTCTCGGCCTTTCCGGCCATCGTTGATACCCCTGCCTCTGTCGGGCCTTGCTCTGGCTGAATTTCCACAATATCTGGCTGGTCATCTAACCACCCGGTAATTTCTGCCGACTCCCCATATTCAAACCAATTGATTGTTGCATCCCCTGCTTCTTGGTCGTTGAAGAACTGGAGGTTAGCAAAATCTTCTTTCACCGTTGTCAGATCATCTGCCCCTTGTTCTAGTCCGTCCCCCCGAATCATGCACAATTCAACTTTTTCTGGCAGCCTCACACTCAGCTCAGATTGGCTTATTGATAAGATATATCCGCTTGGATCATAAGCTCTTCCAGCACAATTCCTGGGCTGTCCCATTCCAGACTCACCAATTCTGTTCTCTTCTGAAACCTGCCCCGTTCCATCTTCGGAGGTCACCACCTCTAGCTCAGATTGGGTTGTGAAGGTGTCCAACATGCACAAGTCAGTGCAATCAGGAAGGATCACCTCCGGCTTGGGTAGGTGAGAGGGAGTAATATAGATACTAGGATCGTAGGAAACGACCCCAGTTTGGATGAGGTTGACTCTTTTGGGTGGTGGATCTTGGTTATGTGCGGGGAGTAGGTTAGTTGTGACGTTGGGTCTTTCGGGAGGCACGATGATATTCTTGTCAACGAGGTCTTGAATCTCGTGTGCAATGGAAACATTGATCGTGTCATGGCCATGTTCTTTGGTGGTACACACAGATGCCATTTGGGTTGTGGGAAGGGGGGAGTGGATTCGGTAGTGGCCTCGGTTCTAGGGGCATCAGATGCTTCTTCCTGATTAACACCCCCAGAGCCTTGGACAGGGGCATGTATAGTGGAGTGAAGGTTCTTTGGCCTCTGGATTGGTATCTCGGGGCTTGGTTACTGCTCCCGGAAGTACTGGAAAAGGGTGTGGCCGCTGCGGGCCTTGGTTGGGAAGGGGGAGTAGTGGTAACCATACCGACCTCCGAAGTCCTTGTGTTGGCAGCGCCACTCGGGCCTGCGTTGTTATTGCGGTTGAATGTCCTTCGGGGCTGCTCTCGGTCCTGGTCGATTAAACCTTGCTTCATCGCATCCTCGATCTGTACCCCCATCTCGTAAATCGAGAAGGTGGGGAAAGGGAGTACGATCATTTTCTGCATTAACTTCGGTTGGAGATTGCGTACAATCATCCGAATTTGATCTTTATCTGTTGGCCTTAAGGTCATCATCGATGCCTTTGCTCTCCACCGAGTAACAAAATCAGAGAAAGTCTCTTTTAGTTCCTGCCTCGTTGTTTCGAGATCACGTGTTGTAATCTCGATCTGCGTATTATACGAATACTGTGCAATGAAGGCCTCAACCAGCTCATCCCAATTTTCTCTTCACATCATCTTCTAATTTTGCGTACCAGATGGCCGCCACCCCCGACAAAGTTTTGCCAAATAAAGAAAGCTTTTGTGGTCGGGTTAGGCCCATTGGCCTCAAGATGTCTGAAAATAGCCAGAGATGGACCATAGGATCCCCTGATCCGTCAAAACGATCAATCTGTGGCATCTTGAATCTGTCCGGCAGTGTCACGGCCACGTCAGTGTAGCCATCTTCAATGTCTGGGATGGCCTTCACCCCCTGCGATTTCTTGAAAAGCTTTTCCAGCTTGCTCAGCTTCAGAGCTGTATGATCTACCTCGAACTCAAATGGAGAGTCCGGGTGGTTGGGTGTAAGATTCTTGGACAGTTGCGGCAGAAGTGGGGGCGGAGCCAGCCCCGTTGGAAGACCTGTGTCCTCTTGAGTGTTCCGGACATCAGGTAAGGTATTCTGGGTGTTTGGGAGGACATTCTGAGGATTTGGCAGAGTATTCTGACCAGTAGATAACTGCTCAGGTAGTGGAGCCGCTGGTGGAGGAGGAGCCTGATGTGAAGCAGACGCTGCGTTCTGCATTGCGACCTAGTGATCGGCTCGACTCTTTGGGCCATGATCATGCTTGTTATTTGGAAAATTCCGCTTGGTGGATGGCATCATCTTGCATCTGCTTCATGCTCGCGTGCATCTGGCGATCATCGCCTCCATCCTCGATGTATTCTCATTGCTCCATCTGAATGGCGGTAAATGTACCTCTCTGGCAGATACGAAATTTCAACGATTGTTTCTGATCCAAAGCGACCCTCTCCGGTAATCCTGTTCGACACACCGCGCCTTCTCGGCCTTCTTCGATAATCGGGGTAGAGAGTGGAACGGATGTCCGTCAACGAGATCCTCGAATCGGTTGAGTCGGCGACCTCGTGTCCAAAGTGCTTGGGGGGTACCTACCGGTTCGGAAGCAATCGTGCTAAAAACTGCCGTAGCAAAAAGATAATAAAGCGAAAAGGAAATAAATAACCGTAAAAAAGCAAGATAACGGCTTAAATTAAATACACACAACACACGGGCATACAACACGCAGCTTGATAAGTGAAAATACATCTGCCTCAATCATCGATCCTGCTCTCAGATCCTGTTTCCCAAAATCAATCGGATATCCGCAGACAAACCGATTCTCGATATCTTGACCGATGCCCGCAGTTCGATGCCCAAACTCAATCGATACATGCATTCCTGTAGAGGCACACTCTAACAAGCACATAGCGAGAAAAGTGAGAGTGAAAACACCCCTATGTTGGGGTAGGGTTTTCGCCCTATTTTGTCGAGCTAGAGTTTCACTACGCACGCAGCCGCTTTAAACAACCTATAAACGGTAAGCAACCCGTCCTAGTTTGGAATGGTCACTATGGATCCAACATACACTAGGTCGAATGGTCAAAGGGTGCCCCGGTAAAACCGGGTTTGTGTTCCCATATTGGCGAGTCAGAATCGGGCCCTTACGGACATGCCTTGACAAGACAAGCCTCCGGCAAACCGCTCAGGAATAGCAGATGGCAAACACGGTGTCCTAGGCGCACCAATGCAAATGCAATGCAAAGAAACACACAAATGTAGTCAAAACCAGATATCACGGGTTCGAGTCAAGTTCTCTAAGTCCCCAGCGGAGTCGCCAGAAACTGTAGACGTCCCCGAACGCATCCCGGGGGAAGGGAGTGCGAATCCCCCCCCCCCCCGTTCTGGTTCGATATTGGGTCACTACAGTTCGAAGGACTCAAATGTCACGGTTCTTAATCTTGAACCGAAGAGTCCAAATCCGGCAAATCGTTTTGAAAACAGATTTTTTGAAAGAAGTGCCAAACATGGATCGCCACAGATCTGAGTCGCCACCTAAATATTTTAAAATGGGAAATTTAGGAAACCCTGACTCGGTGCCAAAAGGCCACGTGTCCGTCATCACCAAAGTTGCCTCGGCTCGGGAACTTGGGTACGATTGGGGAAGGTCACTTCGTGAGCACCCCCGCTCGCCCGGTCAAAGACCGGGCTCTACTAACCATGATATCTGTTTTTGAAAACATTGCGAGTTCTTATTCCGGTTATTAGCCTAGGTTACTATGTGATACGCACAGCATACAAGTATAGACTGAATCGCCTGAATTGGAATAAAACATTTCATGTTTGTCTTTGAAAATGGTTTGATGGTGCTACCCGCAGGTAGGCTAAGACATGGATTTGCCACCCTCGGGTGGGCTTAAGAAAATATGATTTTGCCACTATCTAGTGGGCTTAAAACAAACATTTGATGAATTGTCCCAATTCAAATAACTCAACCTCCACCCACAGGCATTCAAGGCAGTTATATCACATAAACATTTAGCCTCATGGTAAGCATGCTATTTATGGCAGCACTCACACACATGCAAGGATGCTAAAGCATAAAACTCACCGAGTACTCCAAGCCAAAACAGAAGCTTGTTAGAAATCTATGCACGATCCTAAAATATACAGAATTGCCTGATGCAACACATGCAAAAATGCAAATTATAGCAGGCTCGGCTGTCCTAAACATGGCATGTGAAATGCTACGACTATCACGTATTCAATTTGGAATTGAAATACAAATGCAGTTTGTATGATGCGCCGAGTCGTGCAAGCAAAATGATGAATGATGCAAACATGTCATTACATCAGATCTTGATTGAAATATGCCCTATATCTAACCATCGTAAGCAGGTAAATAAAAAAGAAGAAAGACGTGGGGTTGGAAGACATACATCACACTCACCCACACTTATTACAATTATGCCCTCGCACAGAGGATCCGAATAAATAATACAGTCCCAAATGAAAGAATAATACAGTCCGAATAAATATACAGATTCCTAATTAATTAACAGATTAACTAAGAAAAACTGTAAACTGGCATGCAAGCCAGGGGCTACCTTGACTCTGCTTCGGATAATGAAATTATGCATGTTGAGCTGCTTTGCGCGAAAATCCACTGGGATGCCCCAATTAGCCTCTGTTTGCAATGTTTCTCGAAATGCGTGCCAGACTCCGAAAAGTTGCTGATTCTTCATTTTTGCTGCAACAGAGAGCAGGAAAGAGGCATAGCAATGTATTTCACAAATATATGCATGCCTCGATCCTCGTGCCACCAATCACGCATATCGATGCATGATGGCCGAGGAGCCGAATTGCACAACTCAATATAGGATGAATGCATATGGCTGCTACAACAAAACCTAAACTCCATCATGGATAATCCGGAGTGTCAGTGACTTAGGAATTGAGACCCGTTCCGTCACTCGGAGTACGGAACGTGCCTCGTTTCCCGTGCCCGGGCTAACTCCTATCCCGAACACGATGCAATATGCATGATATGCATGAATGCAACTAAAATACAATCCTAGCATGCACAATGCTATGAAAATGAGATGCCTCGAAATGTGTGCACGCGGGCACGCAAATCGAGGCGATGATCCTAAGACATGAAATGGCATACGTAATGCAAATGGACTTACACTAACATGAGAGAGCCTCAGCCACACTCACATAAGAGGCCGTCGGATGAAAATGAAGTGCCTCGAAATGCGTGCACACGGGCACGCAAACCGAGGCAATGGCATAAAGGCATGAAATAGCTTGAAATATGATATACAATGAGACTAAAATGAAATGTCTCGAAATGCGTGCCCGCGAGCACGCAAACCGAGAAAATGACATACGGAATGCAATAGGACTAAAAATTACATACAGGATGCAAAATGGACTTATACTAACATGAGTGAGCCTCAGCCACACTCACGTAAGAGGCCGATGGATGAAAATGAAGTGCCTCGAAATGCGTGCACACAGGCACGCAAACCGAGACAATGGCATCAAGGCATGAAATGAGACTAAAATGGCATACAGGATGCAGATTGGACTTATACTAACATGAGTGAGCCTCAGCCACACCCACGTAAGAGGCCGATGGATGAAAATGAAGTGCCTCGAAATGCGTGCACACGGGCACGCAAACCGAGGCAATGGCCCTAAGGCATGAAATAGCATGGAAATGATATGCAAACATGCAAATGAATTTCAGCACTCACAAATGATGCAAAACAGTCCCGAAAGGTGGGGAAATGGCACCGAATGCACGGAATGGTCCCGAAATGCGATATTAAGCACCCGAAATGGCCTACAGCCATACTAAACATGCATAATTGGTACATGACATGAAAAACAGTGGCAAGGAAGCCCCAAAATATCATTTTTTACAATACAAAACATGGTGAAATAGTAAGCATAGATAGGACAACAATGGCATGCAAAAATGGCTCCACAAGGGAGGCTATGAAGCAAGTGATACATGCAATGCCCAAACAGCAAAATACCCTTCTACAACACTGAATAGGGACTAAAAATATGAACATTTACATTAGATGACATCCCCCAAATCAGTATGAAAACATGCTAAAAATGCCATGCAAGAACTAGGATACATAAGGCTATAACATGAGGTACCCCAAACATTTATCAAATCAGCAAAGACCCTTAATGAAATATGTCAATAAGATCAAGATATGACTTTTTCCAGCACTAATGATGGCCGAAAACAGAAGTTAGATAAGCTTAAAAAGGCATGCAAAAATGGGGCCCAAAGAGGGGTAGAATGGTAGGTACTACATGGAGACCCCAAACAAGATTGATCCCTTCTACAATGTTGTATAGGGACACAAAATAAGCTTACTCACAGTTCATGACATGCTCCAAAACAGACTACATGTAGGTAAAACAAATCATGCAATTTTACGGTAAATATGAGAGATTATGAAGCAAGTGCATGATAGAGAGGCCAAACAGGGTTGAGCCCTTCTTCAATGTTGAATAGGGGCTCAAAATAGGCCCACTCACAGTTTACATTATGCTCGAAAACAGATCACTCATAGGTTAGAAATAGCATGCAAAATATTGACATATAAGAGGATATTGAAACAAGTGAAAGATGAAGGGCTCAAATGAGCCCTTGAACAAACATGAAGAATAGCTCAAAATAGACCTAGTTTCAGTTAAGGTCGGAGCTCAAAACAATAAGCAAATAGGCTTAAGAAATGAGGCAAAAATGGGCTACAAAAGAGGGAAAGTGAGACTTACCCTTGTAGACAAGTCTTGGCTGCCTTTTGCTTGAAGAATGGGAACCTCTTAGCTTCTGGAAAGCCTCTCCTAGCTGCTGGAATGGAGTTGTGATGGTAGAGCTTGAAGAAGATGAAGAAATGGCACCAAAACTTGAAGGAAATGAGGTTGTATGTATGTATATGCTCCAACCAAAGCTTGTAGACTCTTCTCTTGAGTTGAGAGGACACCAATGTCGACAAGAGAGGGAGAGAGGAATCCTTGGCCAAATGGAGGGAAATGAGCTCTTATCTCCCTCCAAAGGGGTCCCCCGGATCAGATATTTTTGGGAGAAAATCAAAGCACAGCTGGAATGCACACATCTTGAGGAAGCAGGCCGGCTAGGCATCTTTGCTGGAGGTGGCCGGCCGGCCACCCCCTATGGCCGGCCGGCCAAGGGCAAAAATGGAAAGTGGGAATTTCTGGCCGGCCACCAAAGGTTGGTGTCCTCCCAAGTGTGTACAACAAGGCCCTGTGGTTGGAATTTGACAACTCTGAAACATAAGAGACAACATGCCACTTTTAGAAGGGGTTCAAAAGGGTCAATGAGAGTTACTGGCCGGCCATGTGTTTTTAGGGTCCTCCCATGTGTGTACAACACAAATATGTGGTTTTGGCTCGAAGAAAATGGCCCTAGGGTGTTCAACATTAGCCCGGAAGTGAGAAAAACGGGCCCTGGGGGGCGCCGGAGGAGCATAACTGGTTGCTAAGACAATTGCTGGCCTCCCACCCTCCAGTGACCTTCTTTATGATAAAACAGAGGTACCTGCCAAAAATGAACAAAAACCGATGCAAAACGAATGCTCGGGGGCCAAAACACGCAGTTCGGGGTCCCGAAAATCGGCCGTTAAGCATCGAAAGTGGTGTTTGGCTATGAAGTGGGTATCTAAGACCCCAGTGCCCCTTGAAAGGGAGTAAATGAGATGCATGCCAAAAACCAGAGGAATCGGAGATGGTTGAGTGGTCCCGAACCGAGGCACACGCCCGACGGCTCAAAAACCGAACCGGCTCGAAATGGGCAAAATGGCCTACGGGCACGAAATGTAACCCACGGCCACTGAGAGATGGTCTACGGGACCTCTCCCTCCCCTCAGGAAAGAAAACAGAGAAAACCAAGTCTGGTTCGCAAACCGAGGCAAGGCACAGAAGAGAGTTCGGAAGTCCGGAGGCAGGGCGCACGGCCGCGACTCTGAGACTTCTGAATGAGCGCAATATGCAACATCACCGAGCGCTCAATCGGTGACGTCTAAGTCTTAAGGTCGGTCAAAAATGGGGTGTCTACAATAGGCCTCAAACAGAATTTAGAATAATATTTAAACATATACAGGGCCATAAGCGGAAGCAATATCAATAAAAGACAACATCCATTGAGCTTGTGCATACATGATGGTTTAATTAGATTCAAGCATTTAAATACATTCCCAAAGTTACACATACAATCACAGAATTTATATAGATCTCACATACACTTACATAAAACTTAATAATTTATATGACTCCCCACACAAATTAAGGCCTCAACACGAAGGCGTACCCCAGGCGGCTTGGTAGACAGGTAGACCTCAATACTATTTTAGTGTTAATCTCCAATGGCTCACCTACATAAATATACATAAAAACAAAGTGAGCAAGGCTCAATGAATAATAGCAATGTAAGGAAGTGAGTTAAACGGGTATAGGCTTAAAGAATGTAAACAAGCATATCAAACCATACACAAATCTTATTCATAATCATATTTTAAAACGGCCTCAGACCCACGTGTAACACAAAACGGCCTCAGGCCCATATACAATACAGAGCGGTTGTAAGCCTAGATATAAGACAGAACAACTGTATGCCCAGATATAATACAGAACGGCTATAAGCCCATATATAAGACAGAATGGCTGTGAGCCCAGATATAATATAGATCGGCTGTAAGCCCAGATATAAGACAGAACGGCTGTGAGCCCAAGTATAATAAGATCGGCTGTAAGCCTAGATATAAGACATAACTTAACTTAGCCAGGCGATCTGAATCGGCTTTAAGCCCAGATATCAACAGATTGGCCTCGGGCCCATCATTAGCAAAACAGAATGATTCCAGATACACAAAGATATCATTGTTCCATAATACACATATGTTCCATTTGTTCATCATGAATTCAGATAGTTAACTTGCAGATAACAGAACGTCAGTATTAACTATTAACAGTAAGCAAAACATATTGCTACAGTACTATTACTCAATAGTGCACAAAGATTTTCCCATGGTTTATTACAAGTCGACATAGTTGTCTTTCGGATAACAGAACATAATAATAACTATTAACAGAAGGCAAATGTATCACTGCATTAATAGGGACAAAACAATTCACATTATAATGACCTCAGGCCCACTTCTATTAATAGGGACAAAGCGGCCTTAGGTCCACACCAATGCCATTATTCAATTATATCCATTAATTTAAGCAAAACACAATATTAATGGAATAGGCCATTCACAAATGACAATACATAAATCATAATCACAAGAAGTAAGTAAAACGTATCGTTACACTACTATTACTCACAGTGATCGGCTCCCGGTAATAATGGGACGGTGTCCTCGTCTCGACCTACAAGTACAGTGCACAACACATAATATGAGATTATAATCAATCATTTACTTATTCTCTTTGATCATTTAATCAATTACCCATGGTGGTACCAAGCTCATTATTCCTTAAAAATTTATAATCCATGTCACAGAAGATAGAAGGAATCGATAGGAAAATGGTTCAGACGAAGAAACGGTACAAACCGGTAAACAGAAAGTGAACAGATGTCACTAATTTGGGCATAATTATTTTTGTATTTAGAATTTACAAGTGAGACTACCACCATTGGAAACTAGACTTCCGGGGCTTGATCTTTGGCTCAAGAATCACTCAAAACAGAGTCTGGAGGCAAAAGATATGCTTATTCAAAGTTGGCTGAATAGAGTTGTCTCCCGCACGTGCGGGAAACAGGGCCGCACGTGCGGGAGAACATGCTTTTTTAGCAGATTCAAATTTGGTTCTGGGCATGGACTGCCGCACGTGCGGGAAGACCTGCCGCACATGCGGCTCTAGGCAGTTTGCAACCCAAAAATGGGTTTTCTTGCTCCAACACTTGGTTTTCCATTTTTAAGCTTGGCTTCTAACATAAATCACTCAAAAACATGTAAAATTGCCCCATAACATGATAAACTAACATCAACTAAGTGTAATTTCATCTCAAACAAATCAATCTTTGCCTCAAAGTTCAAGATTAATGCCTAATCTTCCATGATCTTCAAGGTTCTTAAAACACAATCCACAACCCACAAATTCACTTGATTCTTGCATAATCTAAAATTCATTTCATGATATCCATGAGTTTGAGCTTCACTCATAAACAAAATTAGAGAACTCAATTTCTAATTTCTCAAATTAGCTCAAGCAAACACATACATAAAACCTTAACCCCAAATGGGTTTAAATCTTCCAAGATCTTTATAATTTCTCCAAATTAATACTTTAAACACAAAGTTTCAAGATAGATTATCATACCTAGCTTAATCTTTGTCTATCTCTTAGCTCTCTTCAATTTTGCCCAAGTTTCCACGGGTGATCTTCCTTCTCTTTCTTCAATTCCCTTCAGTCATCTTCAAACCCCCATGATTATTGAGCTTTCCTTCAAGAATCTTGGTCTCTCTTCTCTCTTTCTCTCTCACGGTTCTCTTCTCTCTCTTTTTAGATATTTTGGGCTCCCAAAAGATGAGATCAACCACTCAAAGGCACATTTATATATAAATAAACACACACATGGCTTAACACAATAGGGAGAGCCAAACGTTGCCTTACGAATCGCATGAAATCAAATTTCAATTAAAGTTCCCAGGTGACTCTAAAAATTGTGCTGATCATAAATATGTCCTCTGTTATGGTTTTTGAAGCCTCTCAGGCCTTCAATTGGCAATATAAAGTTAGCTACCCAAACGTGCATTAACGAATCAGACAAATTGGATTTCCAATTAATTTTCCCAAATAGTTCTAAAAATTCCCATTAACATACCCAAGTACTCAATTTTGCTTTCTAAACCCGTAAAGGTCGGTAATTTCAATTCTAAAGCCGTAACTCAACAGATAATGCTTCAATTCAAACATATATCATTAAATTAAAATGCATTAATCCATAAGGACATAAGGGTAATCTCTTATACGGATTTTGGGGTCGTTACAAGAATTGTATTTACCACCCCTTGAATTAAATTGTTAAGTTTTGAACAATGGACATTTCATGGCATCATTGAGCATGATGGTTTTCAAAAGATGAAGATATGATTTATTTACAAAAAGACATAGCATGGCATCTGCATTCATCTCTTCGGGCTTGTATAAAATGTATATACTTTGTTAAGAATTTCCTACTGGGCTTTATGCTCACCCTACGGGATCTTTGTGCAGGAAAAGATGCAGTGATTCTGCCTGACTAAAGGCGAGGAAATATGTGTTGAGAGTACAAGGCTCTCATTTTGCTTTTGATGTAACTCTATTTGTAAGCCAAGGGCTGCATTTGTATGGGTTTGAATAACCATTTTGTGTAACCAGACCTAAGCCTTGGAAACTTGTAAATCCTTGGGGGTATCTATTTGTTTATGTTATTTTGATTTGAAGTTAATGTATTATCGCTTGAAGACTATTTGTATCATGTAATGCAAGTGTAGGTATTTATTTTCAGTTTTACTTTAAAGAACCATGGTTATCGTATTATTATTTGGGTATAAAAATTGGGGTGTTACAATCTATTTCAATATGTTTTCCAAGTAAAGTTAGATGAGCCGAAGCAGGAATTGTTCTATCTATTGTAAAGTTTAAGAAAAATAATGTACCTTATGCACATATTTTAGTCAAATTATAAGAAAAAAAAATCAAATGATGTCCAAACATTATCGCAGCAACTTAATGATACAAAAAGCAAGTATATCAAATAAAAGTTTCAATAATTTTTGTTATATGCTGCTTACTTACGGATACCATAATAAATTATGTAACTTGACAATTTCATAAAAACTGACAATGCAAACACTTATAAGCATGAATCTATAAACATTGTAAAAATAATTATAAAATTCCTATATCAATCGAAATATTAAGGTACAATATCATTCAATTTCCTTAAAAAAATCATTCCACATTTTCTACATAAACAAAAATATACTAATGGCTAATGTTATATTTTTCATCATACAAGATATTTGTGGTACAGGAAATGAGACTCAATAACTATTGATGTATAAAAATATATTACATATTGATACTAATGCATTCTTACACCAATAGTATATAAATAATATGCAATAGTGGGTTCAACAAATTTGTACTATGAGATGAACTATTTAAACAAAATCGTGTAATTAATTTCATACCTTCAATTATATTATATGTGCAGATTATGAAAAATTAAAGTGGGAAATTAATTAAAAAAAAAACTATTTGTGTAATACTATATACTTAAAGGACCTGTTTATTGTTTATTATTTAAGATAAGATTAAGATTTCAACAATTTAGTTATAAATTAATATTTATATTTATAAAATTTCTCATTTCTCATTTAAATTCTTCAATCGAATATTTATTTATTTTTTATTTAGTTGTATTTTAAATATAGATTAATTTATCCATATAAATTTTTATACTTTATATATATATCACATAAAAATTTAAAAGACGTATAGTTACAATATTAACCATTAATTAAAAAAAAAAATCAGGTGCCACAAATAATACACATCCTCAATCACTAATATTGAGATATGCTTCATATCTGATGTACATATCAGATATACATCCGTAACTCCATCTTTATCATTATTTGTATCTATCCTTTGTATCTATCCTTATCTCATAATTTGTATAAGTAGCACAGAATAGTTATGGAAATAATATGATACAAAAATCATTTTCCTTTGAATCCAATCATAATCTTTACAGCAAATTGTTCAAGTTGGTATCAGAGCCAATGGCTTTTGAAATTTCATCCTCCAGTGCTATTCCTCCCTCTACCACAGCACCTTCACCCACCTCTCTTACTCATGCTCATCACTTCATCTCCCTCAAACTCACATCCATCTATTTTCTCTATTAGAAAAACTCAACTTCTTCCTTACGTCCGTGGCCAACAACTCTACCGATATATTGATGGTACATTCTCTTGCCCACCATCCACAGTTGTCCTGAACGGCATCTCCACTCCCAATCCTACACATGCGACTTGGCAATGTCAAGACCAACTCATCCTAAGCCTTCTCATTGCCTCTCTTTCAGATGAAATTTTTCCTCTTGCTGTCGGTTGTAATTCTTCTCGTACTCTTTGGCTCCTCCTTGAGCAGTCCCTCACCTCGCCGTCTCAAACTTGGCTTCTTTAACTTCGTTTGAGCCTTTAACAATTGAAATAGAATGATCGCCCTGCCACTACTTTTCTCAATGACGCCAAAACCATTGCCAATGAACTTGCAACTGCTGGCACTCCTCTCTCTCCTTCCGAGTTCAATCTTTATGTATTCCAAGGCCTTCATCCCAACTTCAAGGATCTCGTCATGACCCTCACAGCTCGACCAGATCCTGTTTCGTTCTCGGAACTCCACAGTCTTCTTTTAAGCCATGAGTTTCTTCATCGCACCACGCCCACACCTGCTCCAACATCTATTCCACAGGCTCACTTTGCCCAGCCAACCTCTCGTGGCCATTCGCGTGGTGGTTTTTCTCATGGCCGTGGTCGTAGCCATGGGCGCGATGGGCACGATCACCCTTCACCCAATTTTGGCTCTCGATTTTCTGGTGGTCCGGGCCTCCTTCCTATCCCATCTGCTAATCATCGTGTCCGCTGCCAAATCTGCAATCGGACCAATCACACTGCTCCTCAATGCTATTCTCGATTTGACTGCCTGGTTGCTCCAAGTGCTTACTTCACTAGCTATGGTTCCGAGCCCCCTTATAGTCAATATGGTGGCTTCAATTCTTTTCCTTCATCCCAACTCGATTGGTTTCCGAATACTGGTGCTATACACCATGTTAACCTCGATCTCACTTCTCTCTCTCAAGTTGATGGCTACCATGGTACCTCTCATCTTCGCATCAGTAATGGTATGGACATTCCAATCACCCATATTGGTTCCTCCACACTTTATTCTTCCTCTCGTTCTTTTCATCTTAACTCCATTCTTCATGTTCCTACTTTTCAAAAATCATTACTTTCTGTCCATCAATTTACCAAAGATAATAATGTGTTTTTTGAATTTTATCCCACCTATTTTTTGATTAAGGACCAACTCACCAAGAGAACTCTTCTCCACGGCAAGAATGAAAATGGTCTCTACCGGCTCTCTCCACCCCCTGAAGCTCTCTCCTCTGAAGTTGTATCTTCTCTTTGCCAGCACCGTCGTCTTGGTCACCCGCATGAGCGTGTTCTTCATCTTATCCTTCAAACTCACACTCTTCCGGTTCAACATCCACAGACTCGCGTCCTAATGTGTCATGCCTGTCCTATTGGCAAGTCCTCCAGACTTTCTCTACCGTCTTCTCCTAGTCGTAGTTTGGCTCCTTTAGATTTAATTTTTAGTGATGTTTAGAGACCTTCCCCCTTTTTTTCCTGTGAAGGTCATAAATATTTTGTAATCTTTGTTGATGACCTTTCTAAGTTCATTTGGCATTTTTCCATGTTTAATAAATTTGATGTGTTTCATATTTTTCAAAATTTTAGAAGTTTGGTTGAACGGCAGTTTTCTCACAAGATTAAAATTATGCAAACTGATTGGGGTGGTGAATATCGTAAACTAAATTCATATTTTCAAAACTTGGGTATTATTCACCGCCTTCCCTGTCCACATACACATGAACAGAATGGTTCGGTTGAACGACGTCATCGTCACATTGTTGAAACTGGCCTAACCTTTCTCGCTCATGCTTCTGTGCCGCATAAATATTGGCGTTTTGCATTTGACACTGCCATCTACCTCATTAACCGAATGCCCTCTAAAGTCATTAACAATATCTCTCCGATTCAATGTTTGTTTTCTAAATCGCCCAACTACAATTTAAAAAAAAAATTTGGCTGTCTTTGTTTTCCATTTCTTCGTCCCTATAACATCCACAAAATTTCTTTTCGCTCCGCTCCTTGCATGTTTCTCGAGTATAGTTCGTCTCATCTTGGCTATCGTTGCCTTGACACCTGCACTGGTCACCTTTATATTGTCCGTCATGTTTGGTTTGATGAATCCACATTCCTTTTCTCCACATCCTTTGCCTCTTCCCACCGGCCCCACCCACTAATTTCACATCCATTCCTTCTTGCCCCCACTCATATGTCCCGGCCTCCATCTACTGCTATACCACCAAACCATCCCACACCCACTGCCCAACCAGATGCCGTTGTAACCTCTCCTCTACCCATGCAACTATCTCCAACTCCACATACTACTGCCTTCCCTAACTCTCCTGCTATAAGTCCCCCCACCCCACTCTACCACACCCGTGGCCTCAACCTTATCGTTGACCTCCACTCTTCTCCCGTCTCTATTCCTTATCGCACTCATCTCATGCTTCTCCGGAACATGTCGATTCAAGCCAATGCCTTACTTACTACATCTGTTTCTACCGACTCAATTGAACCCACCTGCTTCATTTTAGCTAACAAATCTCTCATCTGGCGCAAGGCTATGGCTGAGAAACTCAATGCCTTAATCCGGAATGGCACTTGTAGTGTGATAACCCTGTTTCGTATTATGGTAATTGATCCTTATTATGAATGTGATTATGTGTCTGATATGATTTTGTGTGCCATTTATGTGAATATATGTGGTTTTGAATTTCTATCTGTTCACCGTAGGAAAATCTGTTTGACTTCCTGCTTTAGAAATTAAATTGAAGGCCTTATCGACCACATTGGCCACGAAACCCGAAATTGATTACGCCATTGTGATTAGCGTAATTTTTAGAGCCTACAATGAAATTTAATTGAAAATTGATTCGGATCAAATTAAATAGATTAATTTAATGAAATGGTGCCCAATTATTTAATATTAAAGAAATGTGTTTGAGAAAGAACTTTTAAAGGGGCAATTTACACCCTCAATCACTTTACTTGAGCTCAAAATCAGATTTTGTGCCTAAGAAAGAGATAGGGTCGACTAAAGAAAGAGAAAGTGAAGGAAATGGAAGACTTGAGCAAGAAACTTGAGTAATTTGAAGACCAACTCAAGATTTGACCATAAATTGAAAAGATTGAGCTTCTAGGTAAGTAATTGATTATGAATTCATGAGTTTAATATTGTAATTTTGTGAATTCAAAGTTGAATGGTGATCAAGAACAAGGATTGTGTTGTATTTGATAAATTTGAAGTCAATAGATGTATGCATAAAAGAAATTGCTATGAATTTCCATGTTTGAGCATAATATGTGTGATCCTTGTTGAATTTTGATTAAAGTCCATGTATTTGATCATCTCTTCACCAAATTGATAGTAATGAGTGTATCCCACATGCAAGTACAAATCATGGAGGTATCAGTCTTGAATGTTTGAATTTAGTATGTTGGTGATGAGTTTGGGACAATTTGAGTCATACATGTAATTGATTCATGAAATTGAGCTTCATAATGCAATGAATTTGGTGTTGGATCATGTTAGTACATGTATATATGAAGTTTGAGCCATAATATGCAAGATATGTTGATTTGGATGTAAGTTTGAAGCTCAAGAACAATTCTGGATTTTCCAGAATTTGGCATGTCTGCTCGAGCATGAAAGGTGCCGCTCGAGTGGAAAATACGAGCTCCCAGAACTTTTTGCAGACATGATGTCTGCTCGAGTGGGGAGCTATGTAGAATGACCTTCAGCTCGAGCGTTTGAGTTCACGCTCGAGCGTAAAAATGGGGAAACCAGTACTTTTGCAAACCTAATGGGTCCGCTCGAGCAAGAAAGTCCACGCTCGAGCAAGGACCCCTGTTTCTGAAATTTTGTAAATGTGTTCTGTGTTTCATTTTCCGTTCCCTTTCACTTCTAAGTACTCTTAGGCATACATTAAGCATTATAAATGAGTTAAAAGGATAAGAATGAAGCCTAAAGAGGAATATGTGAATTAAGAATGGATTGAATTGTTTGTGACCCATTGTGTTTATGGAATGTGTAGGGTCGAGCTACAGGGCAAATCATCCTGCCGATCACTGTGAGTAATATCTTGATAAAGATATCTGAAGTATGTTATTTGTCCAATTACTTACTTCTACGTAAGTCTTATAAGTTCATTAATTCGAATGAAAGTATGAATGGGCCAAAGGTCAGTTTAACATAAATGAAAGAATGGATGGGCCACAAGCCAGTCTGACATGAATAAAAGAATGAATGGACCAGAGGCCAGTTTGATGTAAATGAAAGAATGAATGGGCCAGAGGCCAGTTTGACATGAATGAAAGAATGGATGGGCCAAAGGCTAGTCTAACGTGAATAAAAGAATGAATGGGCCAGAGGCCAGTTTGACATGAATGAAAGAATGAATGGGCCAAAGGCCAGTTTGACATGAATGGGAGAATGAATGGGCCAAAGGCCGTTTGACATGAATGGATTGGGCCCGAGGCCATCTGATGTGTTTGGAACCGCAGTTAATTGATATACATATATATATATATATATACCAGACAGAGATGTGAATTGGTCCCAAGGCCGTTTAGTGCATGTTGTTCTAAATACTGTTCGTGTATTTTCCGTATTTGATATTATTTACTGGGCTTTCACTCACGCTCATTCATGTGTCTGTAGGTGAGCCAAGGGAGGTCCAAACCCAGCCTCAGTGAAGTTTGTGTGGAACAACCAAGGTTTTGAAAAGTCAGCCCATACGTCTCACGCACGAGACTCGTCTTCGCCCTTTTGCCATCCTGTTTTATTTTGTCATGTTGGCGAGGACTTTGGATTGCGATTGTATATGGTTTTGATTGGTTGACCTAGACTTGAATGATCTTGTATATACAGAACTTTGTGTTAGTACATATTTTGATGTGAGTTATTAACATGTATATGTATGGATTGTTATGATGTGCCATGTAAGCATAACTCTATGGACAAAGTTTTAAATTTTGCTTTCGTTTGGCCCCTTTACTTTGATGAGTTATGTCTGGTTTGGTTTGAGGCCGTAGGTAATCCCTTGATTACTGGCTGGTTATGCCCTTAACCCATAGGGGCGGGTTTGGGTCATGACATGGAGCTTACATCCGGTCACTCCCAGTACAAACATTGTTAGCTGTAAATGGGTATTTCGGATTAAGCATCGGGTTGATGGTTCGATCGAGCGCTATAAGGTGCACTTAGTTGCCAAAGGCTTTCATCAACAGGAGGGGCTTGATTACTTTGAAACATTCAGTCCCGTAGTTAAACCCACAACCATTAGAACTATTTTGTCTCTTGCTGTCTCCAACAATTGGTCCATTCGGCAACTCGATGTGCACAATGCCTTTCTTCATGGATCCCTTCAAGAAGATGTCTATATGCATCAACCCCCTGGGTTTGTTGATGCAGCTCATCCATCCTTTGTTTGTAAGCTTCACAAAACCTTATATGGCTTGAAACAAGCCCCGCGTGCATGGTTCTCTCATTTGACAGGTTTTTTACTTCAGCTTCACTTCACCGCCTCCAAATCTAATAGCTCGTTGTTTATATATCGCCATGATGGTATTGTCATTTATATTCTTATTTTTGTTGATGATATCCTCATTACCGGCAATTACACTTCTTATCTTTAGCAGCTGATTTCCAAACTAAGCCATGAGTTCTCCATCAACGATCTTGGCACTTTGAATTACTTCTTGGGCATTGAAGCTTGCAAACACTCCCACGGTCTGTTGCTCTCTCAACGCAAATACATCCTAGACCTCTTAAATAAATCCGAAATGATGCTCGCCAAACCTGTTCAGACTCCTTTTGCAACCACCACCAAACTCACTTTGGCCACTGGCCCTCCGATGGCCAACCCTTCCCACTATCGTATGGTGGTTGGTTCTTTGCAATATCTTACTCTTACTCGCCCGGACATTTCCTTCTCCATCAACAGGGTGTGTCAATTCATGCACTCCCCTACTGAAGACCATTGGCAGGTTGTCAAACGGATCCTTCGGTACCTCAAGGATACATCCCACTATGGTCTCTTGCTTCAACCCTCTTCTTCTACCAGTATTCAAGCATTTTCCGATGTTGATTGGGCTAGTTCTATTGATGATCGCAAGTCTACAGGTGGTTATGCCATATATTTTGGTGACAATGTGGTTTCGTGGTGTTCTCACAAGCAACGGACAATAGCCCGATCTTCCACAGAATCTGAATATAAAGCCTTGGCTAATGCTTCTGCCGAAATCTCTTGGTTCCAATCTTTACTCACTGAACTTTGCATTCGATTATCCTCTCCATCCATTCTCTGGTGTGATAATCTTGGCGCCATGCGCGGACTAAACATGTTGAAATTGATTTTCATTTTGTCCGTGAAAAGGTGGCTCGTAAGGAACTTCACATTCAGTTTATCTCTACCAAATATCAAATCGCCGACAT
The DNA here is from genome assembly GCA_025200525.1 of Camellia lanceoleosa. Classification (NCBI taxonomy): domain Eukaryota; kingdom Viridiplantae; phylum Streptophyta; class Magnoliopsida; order Ericales; family Theaceae; genus Camellia; species Camellia lanceoleosa. The sequence goes on from CM045760.1 coordinate 3,294,033, forward strand.
TCTTACTAAAGGATTACCTTCTCAATCTTTTCATTTCTTTCGAGACAAGCTGAAAATTCGCTCTTCAGACTGTTCTGCTTGAGGGGGGCTATTAAGATATGCTTCATATCTGATGTACATATCAGATATACATCCGTAACTTTATCTTTATCATTATTTGTATCTATCCTTTGTATCTATCCTTATCTCATAATTTGTATAAGTAGCACAGAATAGTTATGGAAATAATATAATACAAAAATTATTTTTCTTTGAATCCAATCATAATCTTTACAGCAGATTGTTCAAGTACTAATAACATTAAAAATAAGAAGTATTGACAAACCATGCAAATAATATAAAGCGATCCTGATTTGTTAAGTGGGCTCATGGATCCGTCTCTCTCTATCTCTCTTTCATAGTATATTCACTGTTCACCTTTAACTGGCCCAAGACATGTGACACCACGAGAGTTGATCTGTTATTTTTATGAGAGTTTTGTAACTTATTTAAAGGTCCATAGTTTTTGGTTTTAATCTTATATTAAAAAAAAAAAATGAACCTTTTTTTAAAGGAAAGGGAGAACCTCAGCTTTATCCCCCCATTGAAAGAAGTTAAAAAGATTAAAACAAAAAAAAGAAAAAAAAAAAGAAAAGAAATTGATATTAGAGAGGGCATGCATTGAATAGTGTTTTGGTTTCTGTGCAACCCACCCTCAACGTGCACTTGCATCTCTCCTCTCAATTATACAATACAATACACACGCAGAGAGAGAGAGAGAGACTGTACTGTGTGTGTCTGTAATTGTATGAGTGATTTCGAGAGAGCACATTGAAAGCTGTGTGTCTCTCTCTCTGCCTGTGAACTTGCTCGTTCCCTTTTTTCTGAAAAATAATTTGGGTGTTCGAAGTTGATGACCACCCTCTTTCTCTGACAACTACCATTGTTGTCCTCCATTCCATTCCATGCCCACCACCCATCCAAATTATATTTCTTTTAAAAAAAGTCCACTAACCTTTATTGTAAGTTACAAACAAACTTTATGAATAGAAATCTGTTAGAATAATAACTGACAAATTACTCATTTTTTCAGAATTTTTTTAAAAAAATTACACTTACCTTTTATTAAATTAAAATATATATATATATATTATTCGAAAATTTTTAATAGAATTGGATTGTATGTATTTAGAGAGGTCAGTGCCGTCCATATTTAAAGACATTTTTAACGGTGTATTTTTTTTTATTATTAAATTTGAATAAAAATTTACTTTGATATCAGGTGTTTTAATAGAAGGTTTTAAGGTTTTATCAAACCATCGATCGACCGAACGGACGATCGGCTAGTATAATTTTTTTATAAATTTTTGTCTTGAGATGGTCATCTGGAAATATTCGGTGATGAAAATTCAACGGCAATAAACAGTGATTTGATAAACGAAAATGCATTGGACCCCCACTAGGAGTCGACCCCCAATGAGGTGGAGGCCCGGGATTGGATGAAAAAAACTGTTTTTTTTTTTTTTTAGACTGTCAGCCAGTGGGGGTGCGCCACCTCACTGGGGGTCTAAGGCACTGCTCTTTGATAAAAGTCATAGTTGTCCTCCATTTAATGAAAGATTTGAGAAATTCTGAATTTGATGATAGATTTGATGAACCCTTGAAATTTTAAGTGATATGCCGTAGAGGATACTGATGGGCCCGTAGGGGCCCACCATGGGTCTCATTTTTAAAATCTAAACTGTTAATATACAAAATTCGTCGAGTACTATATACTTACAACCAATCACGTTAATCGGATATCGATAATTACGTGATCAAAATCAGTTTTGTATAAAAAAAATAATCGGTAAAAAAATAAACAGTTGACAGAAATCTAATCCGATGAAATAGCTATCGATATCTGATCAACTAAATTGTTTATAAGCATATAGTACTCAACGAGTTCTATACATTAAACGGTTCAGATTATCAAAACGAGACACATAATGGACTCTTACGAGCCGAGCCCATCAGCACCCTCCAATCCAATCACGAACTGGAGAGAAACCAATCCCTTATTTTTATATATATTTACAACTAGTGGTAATCCGTGCCATGCACGAGACTTTATAAATTTAAAAAAAAATCATTACAATTATCTTGAAGTAATTTAATATTTTATCTTGCGGTATATATAAAATTTATAAGTTAACTTTTATGTTTATAACTTTTTAAATTATTAGTTTAAAAAAATCAAAAAATATATATATAGTGCAATTTAGATAATTTGTATTTGAAAAAAGTTAAACCTGATTAAATGAGATTAACCAAGTTATGACATACCTCTTCATGTTATGAAAATATACAAATTTAAAAGTTATAATTAAAACAAATATATAATTTTATTATTAAATATGAAGTAAAGTGATATTTAACAATAATTAATATAATGTTTCTATTATTAATCCAATAATTTAATTTACATTTCTTTTAATTTCAATTTCATAACTAAAAATACAATACGAATATAATACACACACAGATTTCTAGTCTTTATGAATAAGAATGTTTCAAAATATTTTCAAACTTTCATCATTTTCTTTTAATTTTTTTTTCCTAATTTGATTTTAAATTTGAATAAAAATTTTGATTTGATATGAATTATTTTAACTTTTTCATTAAATTTTTATTAATTTTTAAAAGAACTTTCATTCTATCCCATTTTCTTTTTCTTTTCACCAATTTTGATGAAAAAAACAATAATTTTCAATGTTTCATTTTTTAAAATTTTTATCAAATTATAATTTGATAAAAAAATATATTAAGGGTTGCAGATTCTCTTAATTGGAATTATAATGAAATAACATCTTGAAATAGTTAAAATTTGAGTGTGTAATTGGTTGAAATGTATAATTTAATTAATACTCTTCTCATATTTGTATAAAAATTGACACTTATGACTACATTATTACAAGTTGAATTATGGGAAAAAAAATTAGAATGTCAAACATTTTCCATTTGTAAATATCTTACATATTAAAAAATGAAAAAAAAATGAAAAAAAAAATATGCGTAGTTTTTCAATATGTGTTTATCAATTTTGTTTTATGGATATAAACAATTGATATTTCAATTTAAAAAATTAAAAGTAAAAAAAAATAGATTGGATTTTTTAGAGATAAAAGAAACGATCTAACTCTTCTATATACTATTAAGATAGACTATTTCAATTTAGAAAATTAAAAAGTAAAAAAAAAATTAGATTGAGTTTTTTTAGAAATAAAAGAAACCATCTAATTGTTCTATATACAATTAAGACGGACTATTTTAATTATACAAAAAAATAAAAATTATATTTAGATATTATCCCTATATATTATGTTATTATATACAACTATAGTAGTAACAAATTAACTATAAGAATTTTGCTTCAGAGGGTCGACCCCCAGTGAGGTGGCAGTCCTTGATTGGGCAAAAAACACACTTTTTTTTTTTTTTTTTATTTCAATGCCAACTGAGGCCAAGCTTTCATCGGGGGTAAAGCACTTAAGTTCTTAACTATAATATATATGAAAAGTTATATTAAGCTTTTACTTTCAATTAATTGAATTATAATTAACAAACTAACAAATAGTAGCAATGGTCTAATGGGATAGAAAGAGAATAAAAATAAAGAACACAATGATATTTAAAAGTTTTAAATTTACCTAGTTATACAAAAATCTAATGTTATAGTAAAATCTTTAATTCCCAATAAATTTTCACATTTTTTATAAAATAAAATGACAAAAAACATAAAAAATTTGATATTCATTTTTTTTTATTTCTATTTTATGGTCTTCATTGAAGAAAACAAAATTCGATCAAAATCCTTGGCATGGAACAGACATAGATACTTCGACTACAATTATAATCACCAATAATTTTTCTCTACCATGCAAACATGTAAACAAACGCATAAATCTCATTAAAACCGAAACCAAAAGCAAACTAACAATAGAGAAAGAGAATCACAAAGTAAAAAAATAAAATTAAAAAATAAATAAATTTATAGAGTTAGGGCTGGTTTGGGGTGTCCTAAAAAAGTGCACTTTTTGTCTTTTTGGACTAAAAAAGACAAAAAAAAATATGAAAGTTTGGGTTAACTTTTTGACTTTTTATGAAAAAATGTGTATTAAAAAATTGTATAAAAAAGGTGTGTAGGAGATGATTAGACAGGGGTGGGCCCCAGCGGTACAACCGGCTGGAGGGAATTGGAGTTGTAAATTATTGGGTAATTTTTGTACAAAGCACTGGACGGTTTTGTTTGTCCCGTGAGGGTCATCACAGGTCCCATTTTAATAATCTGAACCGTTAATATGTGTAACTCGTCGAACATTATGTACCTATAAAAAATCACATTAATCGGATATCGATAGCTATCTGGTCAGATTTATTTATTTTTCAATCATTAATTATAATACCATCCATTTGTTGTATATAACTGATTTGATCATATAGTTATTGATATCCGATCAATGTGATTTTTTACAAACATATAGTACTCGACGAGTTATACACATTTAACGGTTCAGATTATCAAAACGGGACCCGTGATATTCCCCACAGGCCAAACAGCGGTGTGTGTGCAAATCACACCCAATCATTAATCACATCCTTTGCCAAGAATGCATTTGTCTGAACACCACTTGATCGGCTCAAATATGTAGAAAATTGATTTTTTAAATTTTTTTTTTGTGAATAGTGATATCTTTTTAAAGTTTGGAGTAACTTTTTAACTTTTTGGCTTATATAGGATAAGCCAAACCAGCCTTTAGAGAATGTTACTTTCAACAACTTAAACCTCACCTAACTCAATACGTTAACTCCTTTACCAGTGCCCCCGAAGTTTAGGAGTTGGGATAACTAATCGATTATTCTTTAAATAAGATTTGAAAATTGATTAATATGTCTCATTAAGTGATTTAAAATTTTGATATATATACATCATAAAAATAGATAATTATATTACTAAATCATAATTCAAATTTAGATATTGTCATATTTTTTTTAGATCCATATCTAAATTCTTATCTTTTTTTATTTTTGTGTGGTTTCTATTCAGAGTTTTTTTTTTTTTTTCAATTTATTTAAGATAGAGTTGTGGGTATTTTTTTTTTAAATTTAATTTATCTGTGGTTTCTATTTGTTTTTAATTATTATTATTATTATTATTATTATTATTATTATTATTATTATTATTATTTAGGTAAGTTATGATGTGAATTAGATTTGTGATAGACATGTGAGTTTTATTGATTTAAAGTAAATGGTTTGAGATATTTTCAAATTAGATTTGTTTAGATAACTTTAAATATTTTTAAAATTTAAAATTGGATATTAAGATGCAAAAGAAAGATTTTAACTGAATAAATAAAAATCAAATTTATTAATTTTATCTGTTTATATATCTGATTTTTAGTGTTTTTTTTTTTTTGATATGTTATAATATAATATATAAGATATAGATAGATATCTATAATTTTCATGAAAAATATTATCTAATTTTTTGGGGAATAAAGAAGGAAGGCAGGTTTTAATATTTTTTTTTTGTTTTTTTGAAAATCGATGACAGAGATTAGGATGGAGAAATTAAGAAATATTTTTGTTATTAAATAAATAAATCAGTCAATATTTTTTAAATTTATTTTATAAATTAAAAAAGCAATAATTTTAGAAAATTGATTAATTTGTCCCATTAAGTGATTAGGCCCTGTTTGGGGACTAACTAAATTAGCCAATTAGCCAAAAAGTTACTAAATTAGTCAAAAAGCCAACCACTCATACCAAAAAGTCAAAGATTCTCTTTTCTTTCTTTTTTTTTTTTTTTTAATTAAAAAATTAAAAAATCCCAAACATACAAGTTTTTTTTACCTACCTTTTTAGCCAAATAGTCAAAAAGTTACTAAATTAGCCTGTTCCCAAACGAGGCCTTAAAATTTTAATAGATATACATCTAAAAAAAATAGATAATTATATTACTAAATCATAATTCAAATTTAGATGTTATATCTTTTTGAGATTTATAGTTAAATTCTTATCTTCTTTATTTTTGTGTGTAACCATAGCGTATGAGAGTAATTGAAAATGGTGCTGCAGTAATTATGAGAGAAGTCAAAAGGGTTTGTGGGTTGGAAGAAGTCAATAAATGCTGATTTTTTTTTAAATCAAAAAATTAGAAAATTAGAATTAGGATATTGGAACTCAAACAAAACTTGTAGATTACAAACCTCCTTTTTCTTATATAATACTAACCTATCACCTGTGTTATGCACAGGATAATTATAGATATTTATATTTGTTTAGATTTTTTTTAATGTATAAATTATGTTTTTAAAGATTTTTAATAAAAATAATTTAACAATCTTATCACTAATCATAGTATATGAGAGAAGTTGAAAATGGTACTGCAGTAACTATACACAGATTATATCTATAATTATTTGTATGAGAGGATTTTAAATGCTGCTCAGAAGATTTTAATCAAATCAATAAATGCAGGCATGTGGAAAGACATGTGGATTGAAAAAAATTAATAAATACTGATCAAAAGATTTTGATCAAATCAATAAATGCTGAATTTTTTTTTTAAATAAAAGATTTAAAAAATTCAAATTGAGATATTAAAACTCCCACGTAGGTCTCGGGGTTAAAAAACATTTTTTTACTATAGACAGATAGATATATTAGTAACTTATTTGCAATTTTGAATACAGTAACAGTAGTAATTTGATGATTTCGAAATTCCCTGGCTTAGGCTACTTTGACCAGAAACACCACTTTGAATATCTCCCTCCACATTAGCAAACGGTTCACTCTCAAGTTGCCCAAAGTGTAGCTTCCGTTCCGTGTCCATCATCGTCTCTTCCATTCACACTTGTAAATGTAATGTACAAGAAAGAGCTTATTAATTATTGATAGTATTAGTCACTCACTCCCACCAGCACCACCACAACTCTCTCTCTCCATGGGCAAGAAGGGACGAGGCTCCTCCTGGTTGACCGCCGTTAAAAAGGCCTTTAGATCTCAATCCAAGGACTCTGAAAAGACAAGTACCAGAAGAAGAAACGACCACAACCACGACCACAACCCCAACCCCAACCCCAACCCCAACCCCAACCCCAACGCAGTTGATCAACCACAACCACAACCAGAAGAAGAAGATAAGGTTCGATTATTTTACCTTCCCCCTCTCTCTCTCTCTCTTCTTGATCTGTTCCTTTTTCATGTAATGTCCCTTTCTTTACTCTATTATGTAGAAAAGAGAGAAACGAAGATGGCTTTTCCGGAAGCCCACGAACCACGAACCAGCAACCCAACAAACACCGCCGAAAATGCCGGCTACCGATTGCAACGGCGGCGGTGGTGTTTCAGATGCAGCAGCTGCCGCCACTGCTGAGCAAAGACACGCCATTGCAGTGGCTGTGGCGAGCGCTGTAGCCGCAGAGGCAGCGGTGGCCACCGCCCAAGCCGCCATGAAGGTTGCTCGGCTCGCCAGGCCACCACCACCTAATTATGCGAGGGAACACTATGCCGCGACTGTTATTCAGACAGCATTCAGAGGATATTTGGTGAGAGAGAAATGCATTCTGATCTAGTTAAGTAAAATGAATTATGATAGATAAATAGAAAGAAAGAAAGAAAGAAAGAAAGATAGATAGATAGATAGATAGATAGATAGATAGATATTTCAATCAAGTATGGTTGCTTAATTTTATGATTTGGGTTTTGTTCAAGGCAAGGAGAGCTCTTCGTGCGCTAAAAGGGCTAGTAAAGTTGCAAGCCTTAGTGAGAGGTCACAATGTTCGAAAGCAAGCGAAGATGACACTCCGATGTATGCAAGCTCTGGTTCGAGTGCAGGCCCGGGTACTTGATCAACGCACACAACGCCAATCTCCACAAGATACCAGAAGCAGAAAATCAACCTTCAGTGACACAAATAGCAGCTTATGGGAATCCCCCTATCTTCTTCATCTTCAACCAGATACTACTACTGCTTCTGATAGAAAGTCAATGGTATTCTCCCGCTTTTATTTACTTGTGTTTTTTTACTCATTCATTCATTGATCCCAAACTTTTCCCTTTGTGTAAATACATTGTTGACAGTCGAAAGATGGAAGTAGCAGCATTGCTGATGACTGGGACGGACGCCCACACACAGTTGAGGAAGTGAAAGCCATGCTACAGAATCGAAAGGAAGCTGCTTTGAAGCGTGAAAAAACTTTTTCTCATGCTCTCTCTCACCAGGTTCATCTCTCTCTCTCTCTCTCAAAATAGTTGATGTAATCCTTCAACTCTGTTGATTGCAGTTCTTCTTTCAAGAGCTTTGTTATAATTTCGGGATTATTTTTTCAGTAACCCATTTGCAATCCATTAACAGACTATACAGAGTGGGGGCAAAACATTCTAAAGTAAAATTTGGGTGAAAATTAGCAGAGTCTTCTCTAATCTTGACTGTCTTTCTTTCAATTGAAAATTTGGTTAAAAACTTGATCGAGTATGATACACTCCATCTTTTCTTTCTTTTTTTAAAAAAAAAAAAAATCAATTTATGCTAAAAACCTGGTTTAACCTAACCATTTATTTATGAGGGGATCATGTCCAATCATGACAAAATTTTGTCAAATTCAAGTAAAAATGGCTGTTGAAAATTTGAAGCATTTGGTTCATCCTTAATTTAGTGAAAGTTTTGCGTTCACCTTGACTTGATACAAGTTTGATGAAATGACTGAAGCTCACATTTATTCATCAAAATTTCAATTTAATGAAAGAATTAGCGAAGGATTGGAGATACTGTACAGAGTTTTTATAAATTGTCCCAACACATCTAATGTCTTCAATGCCTTGATAAGTTGTATCTATGTTCTTACTCTTATGGAAGTTATGAGCTAATTGTTGCAAATGTTCTCTGCAATATTATATCGAAGATGTGGAGAACCAGGAGGAACCAATCATTTGGAAATGAAGACGAGCTCGGAGAGAGACAACCACAATGGCTGGACAGGTGGATGGCGGGGAAGCCATGGGAGGGCAGGGGAAGAGCTTCAACTAATCAAAGAGACCCTATTAAAACTGTCGAAATTGACAATACCTCACAACCTGACTCATACTTGGCTCCTAATTTCCGACGATCAAATCAACCGCAATACCATCCCCAAAACCACAACCAAAGATCCACTTCACAATGCCATGCGTCTCCTCTGCACCATCGAGCCCTCCATGTCTCCCCTGTTACGCCCTCTCCGTCCCAAACAAGGCCTCCCCAAGTCCGCTCTGCAAGCCCCCGCTGTGCTAGAGAAGAACGAAGCTACCAGGCAGCACAGACACCGAGCTTAAGGTCTAATTACTACTACAACGGCGGTGTTGGCGGCGGCGGTGGTGTGGTTCCAAATTACATGGCTGCAACAGAGTCTGCTAAGGCAAGGGCTAGGTCCCAGAGTGCACCGAGGCAGAGGCCATTGACGCCAGAGAGGGAAAGAATTGGGACGGTTAAAAAGCGGTTGTCATACCCAGTTCCGGACCCATACAACAATGGAGGAATTACTGGGTATGGTGGTTATGGAGGTTACAATAATAATAATCTGAGGAGTCCAAGCTTTAAGAGTGTAACTGGGTTTCATTCCAATTATTCATCTTGCTGTACGGACAGTCTTGGTGGTGAGATCTCCCCTTCATCAACCAGTGATCTTAGGAGGTGGTTGAGATGATTTAAACACCAAATACTATATGGAGAATAGCTTCTCTTCACTTCAGATATGGACCAGAGAGTTCAGTCTGACCTTCTAAATTGTGTTAAGTAAGCACTTTTTATAAATTAAAAAGCTTAAATTTTGTCTACCCATTGACTTATTAAATATTGGGTCAAAATTTTTACTCAGATCCAATATTGCGTTTGTGAATAGATGGACAAAATCTAAACTTGTAATTTACAAAAAAATGTTGACGTGACACAATGTGCAAGATTAAACCAAATCCTGTTCATACCCTAGACGGTAGAGAAGTCGACCTCTATATGATACCTTCTAGAGCTATTACAATTTGTTGGCGTTGCTCTTTTATTTTCTTTCTTTTAACCTTCCGGATAAAAAATTGGGGCATTGTGGTTGTTGGAATGAGTGTGTTAGTCAGTTGAATATTGAGTAAGTAGTTGGATTTATTGACCATAAAAGAACAAAAAAGAATTCTTGTTTAGTAGGATTGTGTTCTTGTAGCTATTTTGTTATGTTGTCGAGTTCAATAGTTATCAGTGCAGTCACATGTATGTATCTTGTTTTAAGAGAATTGTTTTGACCTTTTGAGAGGTTATTTTGACTGTATGGTAGAACTAACTTCGTATTATTTGTCGTATTATTTGCTACATCATTGATTGCAATGATCATGCCAATCTAAATTTTTTTTATAAATAATTTATACATTAAAATTTTAAGAAATTAACAAATTGAATTATTAAAATGGAACTTATTATATAAACGTATGACAGCTTTCTATAAAATTTCACATTAGATGATGCAAATAATTCTATCATCTGAATGGGGTAGGGGACAATGGCTTGGGGAAAGTTCCCATTCTGATCAGGAGGAAAGACACTTTCATGTGCTATAGATAGATATATATATATATCTCATCATCCTTTATTTGTGTACTTTTTTCTTCTCCTCTTCTGCGTTTCCATGTGCAAAAAAGCCTCATAAATTTTCACTTCAATACACTTGTTAGTGCAAAGGGGGGCAATCTCTCTCTCTCTCTCTCTCATGCTTTTTCTAGACCTTTTCACCCATTTCTTTCTCTTCCATGCCCCCCATTGAATGGAATGGAAGGCTCACAATGAAACAGAGAAAGTGAGGATCAAAGTGTATATGTATATATATATATATATGTCATCACTGAAATCCAAACTGATTATTGACAAAATTCATGACCCCATATTTAATCACTCTCAGTGGGTGCTTTTGGGAGCTTTGCGACCCACCACCCCCATTATGATATCAGTACGAAAAGCAACTGTAGCTGAGTTGATTGAAATTATTATTTCCAACACTAGTTTTGACTCAAAGGCCACTACTTACGAATTTGCTTCCTCTCATTGCACTTTCTCCTTTCCTCCCTATTTATAATGGTAGAGATGCATTTTAAGATAATCTAACGGTTCAGATCTAATTATTTAAAAAAAAAATTTTTTTTGTATATCTCCAAATCTAGATCGTTGGATTATTTTAGAATCCATCTTCATTCTTGCAAATAGGAAGACAAGGAAAGGATACAGGTAGAGCATCTGGACTCACTACTTACCTGGTACTAACTATTCACTAGTTCTTTGTGCTTCCATTCAAGTTGTTTTTTCTTTCTTAATCTATCTATCTATCTCAAGTTAAATATTGAGATCTTGTTTTATTACGTTTTTAAAAATGTTAAATTTCCAGTAAAATAAATTTTTTTTTTTTCATTGAATCTTAAATGAATAAAGTGACTTAATAATTAAACCTTAGAGCTTGAAAGTTGAAGAGATAATGGCTGCAGCACTGCTAATCTTTGTCAATGACGTTTCATAGAGAAACTGCTACATCAATTTCAACTTCCATATCAGAAAGTCTAACCTTTCAGAAAAACAACTAAAAAAGGAATCAGAACTTTGAATCTACGGTGTAGATTTATTCCTTTTGTTATGGGAATACATCATCAATAAATCTTGCCCATGAATTTAAGATTTTGAGTATTTTTCTGATTTTATTTTCGGAATATGTAGTGTCTTTGCTTCCATATTAATGGTCACTGAAAAATTTCAGAAAAAATAAAGTGAAAAATGAAAGAACACTACCATCATGGAAACCTCATGCTCTGTCAAATTTCAACCATGTAATGTCTTTTAATAACATGAATTTATTGGTTGTTCTTGGTATTGCTGTCAGGGGTGGTGCCCAATACCCATGTGATTGGTGTAATTGTATAACAGATGGGCCAAGTACTTTGTGTTGCTATTTACCAAGTTGGGCTTTTTGGCCTTCTTCTTCTTCATTATTATTATTATTATTATTATTATTATTATTATTTATTTTATTTTTTTTTTAAGTTTTGTTTGCTTTGAATTTTCTGAATTTACTTTTTAAAAAATTGAAACTTTTTGTTTTTCTTGTTTTTTGTTTTTACTAATTTTTTAAAAATATTTTAAGTAATTTTTTTAATTTTTAGATACACTAAATATAAATACACCTAAAAAGTATATAATATTTGTGAAAAAAATGTTCAAAAAATTCACTAAATCCCCAAAATATAAAAATAAATAAATAAATAAAATTTCAGTATATTTTTCGTATTCTTGTGTATTTATTAATTTTTTAAAAATATTTTACTTTTTAGATATATCTAAATAAGTTGCATTTAAAAAAGTAAAGAAATAACTTTGAATTTTAAAAATATTTATAAAAATAAAAAAATATGAAAAATAAAAAATTCAATTTCTAGAAAATTAAAACCAAGCACAACTTTTGCAACATTTCATAATTTACTTGAATTTTTTTTTTTAATACCATGGCTCCTTTTATTTGGACATAAAATATTTTATAACAAAAATTATTTTTAATGTAAAAGGATTTTATGAAAAAAATAGTTGTCAAATTTTCGAATGTTTGGTTGGTATTCAAAATAATATTTTCAAATCAAATCTCAATATCTTGAGTCAAGGCAACATGGCTTTCTCTGCTCTTGAACTTTTCAACCTGTGCAACCCACAATTGACTTACGGATTTTGGAATTGTACATGTGCGAAATAATCTTTCTTATATAATTTTGTTGATCAAGTTTATATTCCTCCAAATGTCGTCATCTAATCACATGAAAATATAAAAGTGAGCTAGCCGGCGGGTGTATGTCGAAAACCCCTCTGACACCTAAGTCAACAAGTAGACAATAGACACCAAAATTCTTGTAATAATCCGACCCTTATATCTGTTACTGGTATATTTTCAGTCCCACGTTCTGTGCGTTGAAATGTTTATGGTGAAATTTTATGAAGAATTAAGTACATGGGTCTTGTGGTTTGGAATCGATATCTATTTGGTAAGAGAGTTATCTGTCACCATTAGAATGTTTGAATCAGGAATTGAGGGTCCTAGAGGCTTGATAATCCAAAATTGATTTTACATTTGAAATCAGCATAATTTTTAAGTAATAATAGTCACTTCCGTAGAAATTTGATTTGGAATAATTAAATCGATTGAATTTTTTTCCTCATTCACTTTATATATATATATATATACATAGTTCCCTAGGCTTTTGACTTAGAATCAAGAAACCCAAATATCCTGAGAAGGTTAGGAAGAAAATTAGGGAAAGGAGGAGAAGACCTACAAGGAAGAGATTGAAGAATTAAAAGAGAGTGGTACAGATTGTGAAGCTCAAGGTATGGAGGTTTACTTTGATTAACTTCTTTCTTGCGTATGGATGAGGAGATTCTTCGTGTATTCATGCACTTAATGCTTGTGTTGGTGTGTGTTATGGCACCTAAAGAGTTGTATAAGTGTCTTTCATCATGTTATTGTTTATGTACTTTGAAACATGTAAAGAAAATTACACTTCATTTCTCCTTCACATACTTGAACAAAAATGTATGAACATGGCCATGAAGGTATATGTTATCAATCTCATGAATTGAATTATGTTTATGAGCTTTAAATTATGTTTATGAGCTGTAAGGGTTGAAGATCTAGTTTAAAGTTAGATTGGTATGTGTTGTAATCCTATTAACACAAGTTTTGAACCTATTTGGAGCCTCATAAACACTTACCAAAAACATGTGATTTTATATGAATTTTCAGACTATTTTTAGGCAAAATCGCCGCGTCTTGAGTCATGGCTGCGTCTTGGGGAAATGGTGCAGTTTTGGGTTTTGAACACTATCTAAAAAGCACGTGCGGGGCTCACAGCCGCACGCGTGGCCCATGCCAGAAAAATTGGTTCGCTCCGTTTTACGTGTTCATTCCTCGAATATTTTTAAAATGTGTATTTGATGTATTTTTTATATTGATAAATTTGCTCGAACCAAAGCGAGTCTGGAAATGATTAACAAAGAACAAGAATTAATTTGTGACTTGTATATGTGTGTCGGGCATACTCCGGAAGGAACCAGCGTCTCGTCACGACACTGTGAGTAATAGTGAAATAACTACACATTTATTTATCATTAATGCTTATTGCTATTAATGTTCTGTCTTCCGTAAATCACTACATTAACATGTATATTGGTTGGGAGTTGGAGTGAATGTAAACGTTGAAGGAACTTGTGTACATCTGGATCACTTTGGAACTATTCCGTTCTGTTATTTCTGGGCCGATGGTCGTTCTGAAAATAACACCGCATCAGATTGACTATATGAACTCTGTAGTTACATACGCGTTGTTATGTAGTAAACTTTGAGTTATGCATTGAACTGTTTAAATACTATTATTCACTGAGCTTAGCTCACTCTGTATTTTGTCTGTTTCTATAGGTAATCAACCGGGAGGTCAGTCCTAACCCCGATATCGTCTCCCTTTTGTCAACGTAAGTCTAGCCAGGCACTTGGAGAAGCACGTGCACTTTAGTGGAGTTTGGTTGAATTTTTGGCTTGTACTCTGATTACCGATTAAGGTTGAAATGTGAATAATGTTTTGTTATGCGCCTAATCTTAGGGCTGGGTCTGTATATACGTATATATATAACCGATGCTTCGATGCATGTTTCCGTATATTATTTTCCGTTATGATGTTTGTGATCCTGGCATAGTAGTGATAGCTCAATGGCGATTGTTGTCTGTTATTTTTGTATGTTTAATGCTTCCATTCAGGCCCCGTACGTTATGTAGATCACATTAAATGTTCGTTTCTGAATAGGTCATGCCCACACTTCTAGGGGCGAGTTGGGGGTGTGACTGTAAGAACCTGAATTTTTAGACAACTAATTAGTTTATTAATAATAATATTAAGTCAATCAATAGTGATTATTAAACTAGTAAATTATAATATTAAAAGCACCATAATTAATACCAATGTTAAATTCTTCTAAATAAAATTATTTATCTTGATGTAATTAAAATTCTGTATCAAAATACCGTGGCGAAAGCTAAATGGATTAAGTTGATAGTAACTAAGCTAGTTAGAATTTAGTAGAAAGAAAACCATCCGGTTGAAAATGATAATATTAAATAAGTAAACAAATAAATAAATAAATGAATTATATATATATATATATATATGTATTGACACCAATTTCATTTCAATTCAAAAAAAAAAAAAAAAAAGGGGTGATCTAGTGCAAGGAAAGTGGCTGACTGCCACTTCCTTTTCTCTTTATCTAGGTAACATGGCTTGCATGCTTATTTTCCCCAAGTGCACACTCAACCTCCCTAAGAGAGGTGAGCATGCAATGGCATTCCAAGCCTTGATAAGGCAGCCACGGCAGCAACCTGCAAGCTGCCAGCTACCATTTAAATCATTGGATGAGAGTGCCAAAACTAGAAGAAGAAGTCAGATTTTCTTTGGCTGTCTTCTGCCCAATAAAGCTGCTGCCAAGGCATGCTATGGCATGCAAGCACACTCTAAACCCCTAGCCATGCTTGTAGATAACAATTCCAAGCAAAGAAGAGAAAATAAAATAAATTCTCTAAGCTCTCCTACATATAGAACAGAATCCAGCCCTTTGCTTTTGTACTCCACGGCTGAGAAAAAAAAAAAGGAGAGAGGGACAGAAAGCAAGAGGGAAAGGAGAGAAGAGAAGGGAAGAAGGGCCAACACTTGGGATTTGTTTTACCTCACTAAGGTAAGGATACACCACCTCAACCCTCCCTTAGATTCCTCTAACTGAAATTATATAATATATGTGTAAGACTAAGCATGGTTAAATCATCTATAACAAAATAGTCTATGCATGTTTAAAACTTTGATAGGATAAGAAGTTCATTGTGCTATAATTTCATATTCCTTCTTGATATAAATATATGGCTTAGCTACTGTTGTTTTTATGTATTTAATATTCTCCATTGTTGAAATGATCTTGTAAAAGAGTAAAATGAGATAAGAATGGCCCCTTTACTTGAAGCATAGATTTTTCTCACTGTTTTACACTTTATCGGGTGAAAAGAGAGCTCTAACAAATTGAAACTAATTGGTGTTAAAAATCTGTGTATACTGGAAGTATATGTAGGTGTTATACACTATGTAAAATTTTTATAAAATAATTGGACATCATTTTCTTACCGAAACGAATATTTTTCCTAAGTGTCGCTTACGACACAGCAGAAGCAGTAACTTCAAACAGGTCCCATTTTCTCTACAAATGGTATTTTTCTGTACGACCACTTGGAAAAGTAAGATTTTTAAGTTACCTTTCAAACGCCACTGGTTTCATAATTTTTCATTAAGTATTGAGAGAAAAACGCCAAATTTTCCAAAATGTGACAGAATCCGTCCAGTTTTGTTACAAAAATTATTTGACCTCCTTCGACTGATTTTCGGTCTTCACACTCTTCTAGAAATATGTTCTAAACTCAAAAATTTAGCAAATGGTTCTGACCATGCCTCTTTTCGACACCGTTTGAGGACCCTTTTTATTTTTCAAACACAGAACACCTGTGCTGACGCTTTCATGGCCTGAATGTATTTTTAACTTCATTGCCGTTTGAAGGCAGCAGCAATGCTGACTTTACCAGATCACCATTTATTCCACAGAATGAATTTTCAAGTGATTCAAATTGGAAAAGTTATATTTTTAAGTTACTTTTCAAACGCCGCTGGTTTCATAAATTTTTACTAAGTATTGAGAGAGAAACACCAATTTTTCCAAAAGGTGACAGAATCTGTCCAGTTTTCTTATAAAAATCATTTGACCATCTTTGGTTGGTTTTCAGCCCTCACACTCTTCTGGAAATATGTTCTAAACTCAAAAATTTAGCAACATGTTCTGACCATGCCTATTTTTGACATCGTTTGAGGCCCCTTCTTATTTTTCAAACCCGGATCACCTGTGCTGGAGGTGAATATAACTCACTGTCCCAGCAAACCAGTTTTCTCCCAAAAATTATTCCTCCATTTTAAAATCGTTTTTAGCCCTGGTATTCTTCTCAGAATATTTTCCTAACTTGATGAGCTAGCACCAGTTAAAATATTATAATGGTTGAACATCGTTTGGTATAGGTTTCATATTTTTTTTTGACCAAACAGTATTGAAGGGAGAAGTATGTGAATTCTTAAGAAATTTTGTGATGACTCCTAAGAAACCCTATCACATTTATTTTGGTTGCCATATAGGATTGTGTTATGCTATATAAACATTATATCACTGTGATCCTCGAACTAAAGCTCGCACATGCATAAAAATGTGGATTCAACGAAGTAAAGAAACATAAAAAAAAAAATTGAACCGATGATACATTAAAAATTTAAAAGTGATGGGGCGAGCCCGGTTTAGAATCTTGCGCGATGAGTTGCAAACCCTAACATGGCACGGGAAGGTATTTCGGCTCTTATCGGTGTAGGCGATATAAGGTTGGTGGTGCGGGTGTCACAACATAGACCGTTCCCTTAGAGGCGGAACCGTGATGTCACGACTCGGGTATGTAACCACAGTGCGTGGGCATCATTGGTAGTTCTTGTAAGTAACATTTGAATATTTGACCAAGGGGAGTCGGAATTGCCCGTGGCCATTGTTTAGCGGTTGAGTGGAAGTAGTACTCATGAGTTACTTAAATTTATCTGATAAACCGAACCCATGAGAATTAAAAAGAGAAGCATGCATTTTCCTCATGATGGATCACTATTTCCGTTGCCATTTTATTTATTCGTTTGTTTAGCAATTGTTATTATTTTCACTATTAACATTTCTGTTGTGCTTATCTAATCGCTTATTATTACATTATTACACAATATTTATTATTTTATGAGTATTATTATCGGGATGGGTATTTTGGGGTGGTAGTATATTACTGAGCTCGTCGCTCATTGGCATTCTCGTTGCCCTGGCGTTTTATGCCAGGTACCGAAGAAAACGAAGGAAACACCGAGGCCTTGCAAGGTGACACTCAGCCTTGGTTAGCTTGAAGAGTCCCCAAATTCCACGAACCATTTCCTATATTTACTAGCTTTCTCTAGCTTTTCTTTCGCAGTTGTTTTAAATTTCTTTTGTGTAGTAAGACTAAGTTTTAAGTTTCATTGGAATTGTAATTTGAAGGCTTTAAAATTTTTGGGTTGTTAATTAATGATATTAGTAATGTTTGGTGGCAATATAAATTATAAGTTTTAAACCTTATTACGATGTTTCCAATTTTTGGGGCGTCACAGTGACAGTTCAATCAATTCAGGAGTAAGAATTGTAATACTATCTGAGATTAGGTTTTGGTTTGAGTTTCTGTAGATTCCGCATGGTACAATCCTAATAGGACTCTAACTCTTTTATATAGAGTTAGAGTTCTCTTAGAAATCACATTACCAAAAGATAATTATCTTTTGACATCCTCCTCACGGCAAGCTAAGTAAGATAGCACAACTCTTTACTTGGCTTTCTGCCGTGTAACTAGACTACTTTTGCTCTGTTCGCCAATGGCTTAGCCGTGCAACATGCAACGCCGTGCAATGTTTACACGGTGCGCCACTAAACTGACATTGCGCTGCTCTCCTCCTAGCTTGGCTCTCCTCTCTGTTTGACTACCACTACAAGAAATTGCACTTTTGCCGACCAAAAATTTAATCTGCAAAAGTCCATTTTTTGGTTGCCAATGGAGGATTGAGAAAAGTAATTAGCGACTAAAATTTTTTTTAGTCGGGAAAAATGTTCTATTTGCCGACTAAATTTTTGGTCGCTAAATATATATTTACCACGACTAAACCATTTTGTAACTAAAACAGTTTCGTCACCAAAAATGATATTTTCCAAACTAAATATATTGGTCGCCAATTGTCACATTCCACAATGAAACATGTTAGGTGCCAATTGTTACATTCCACAATGAAACATGTTAGTTGCCAAAAGTCACATGCCATGACCAAACACGTTAGTCGCCAAAAATAATGTTTGCGCAACCATTACTTTAGTCTGCAATAGACCTATTCCAAAATTAATAATTTTACCGATTAATTATGTAGTCACCAAATATACCCTCTCGCCTACCAACGTTTTGATCACCAACAGTGAGTATTGATACACCGACTACCTTATGTAGTTGGCAAATTATTTACTGATGTTTCTCAACTAATCACTTGGTCACCAAAAGAAAAAAAACAAAACCAAAATTTAGTCACCAACATCCAACAAAATCAATCTGTAATTTATAATAATCCATCCAATCCATTCAATATAATCTGTAATTTGTAATAATCATTCAAACCAACAAAATCAACTAAATCATGAACATTCAATAAAAACACAAAACATCCAATTCCGAACTTGTTTAATTAAAATCATCAACTTTTATAAGTTTTCATCCACAAATAATTCCAAATTACATATTCTGCCAATTAAAAATTCACTTGGAATCTATCTAATCATTCAAGTCACATCCATCTAGCATAAAAATTTAAAACGTAACAAGTAATTGTTATTATATTTTAAATTTTTATCCATACGCATCTATCAAAAAATATAACTAGTAGTCTACCCAAATATTGTCTATACGCATCTATCCAAAAATATATAATCTTTCAAAAAATGTAACAAGTGCCAGCTAGTTCTGTACAATTCAACTTTGTGCACGAGTTCATCCATCTGTACCAAAGAAGAAAAAAAAAAATAATGTCAGTTAAATTTTTTATGCAAATATTTGCACATCAAATTTTTTTCTCAAATTTTTTTGTCTAAATTTCTAACAAGATTTCAATTTTGGGCCTGCTACCAAAACAAAACAACAAAAACAAAAACAAAAACAAAAACAAACGGCAATTCCTCTTACATCTAGAATCAAATCTTGCCCTTAGTAAAATTATCCTTTTCACCTACACATAAATAAATAGCAGTTGCAAATTATAATCCTTTTGAAGAAAATATACAACAATGAAGAGATAAAAGCTAATACATAAATCACTATTATAATAAGAACATGTATATCTCTGTATAATAAGATCTTTAAGGTGAGTTCCATCAATCAACATTTAGATAATCAAACACCAAAAAATCACCATGAACTTTCTTTATTACCCATACTTCTTTCCATTATCATAGTAACTAATATATACTCAAAAAACATAATCATCATACAACAAATTCCATTATGAACTTTCTTTATTACCCATATTTCTTTCCACTTATTTTTCAATTCCCAAATTTCATTATATATAGCCAATCCTTGTTTGTTCCAGATTTAATATAATCAATTATGAAAAGCATATTATGTAAGTTCAACAACTAAAAAAAAAGAAAAAAAAGAAAGGGGAACACTTCAACTTTTAAGGTGCATATACCAGAGCTATTAGACCATAGAAGTCCATTCACACTAACAAAGATCAGATAAACAGGGAGGAACAAGATGGGTTCTCTCTGACTTGAATGTGTGTTTCTCATGCTTGTAGTCTAGTTTTTTCGATGAAATTAATTAATAAGCATAGAAATGATAATTCAAGTGTAAAACTTGTTAAGTTCTAAAAAAATTCATATGGGATTATGATGGTGCTGCGGTTAGATGGGGCCTTACCCACCATAAAGAAAGTGCATATGACTGTTGTCAGGCTTGCTTGGATCATTCAAAACGTGCCAGACCACGCGAAAAGAAATGCAATATATGGGTATATTGCCCATCAGAGACAGGGTGCTATTCCCCCGACATTTATGAGCACAAACATATGGAGTGCTGGCTGAAATATGTAAGCATTGGCGTACCTTCTTATGAAGTTATTAAGTTCTCTTTTTTAAACAAAACCTAATAATTAGAAGCAAAGCTAAAAGCACTGTTGCTCCTGCTTTATTTAAGCTATTTTGCCCCACAAGTTGTAGATAAAAGCTGCACTAAACACTCTGGGCACAAATTTTCATAATAAAGGAATGCTATAAGCAGCTCCATAAGCTTCACCAAACAAGGCCGAACTACTTTGCAATTTAACATTAATTTCATCTGAATTTTTGGTTGTTACTTGCTTTGATCTTTATAACACAGGCGGAAAAAAACACAGAGTGAATTTCAAAGACAAGTATTCTTAATCTTACAGGAACTCCCACCCAAATGTGCCCGTGACTGTTCCATTGGTCTCTGGTGTTGTTACTGCATAATTGGTTTCTGTCAACAATTGACAGCAAATCTGAAGACGGAAGAGTTAGAAACTGTCCACTGTGTTGTGGAAACTATACAAATACTACCTATGTGAAGCCACGCTGTAATTGTAATCTCTAGAGAATCTGAAGGCGGTAAGAGTTAGAAACTGTTAACTGTGTTGTGGAAACTTTACAAATACTATGTACGCGAAGCCCCACTGTAATTGTAATATCTAGGCTCGCAGTATGCTCATATATCAGTTGGGGCTTTCAACATTTGTTGTCTTTTTTATTGTTTCACTCTTTTTGATGTTGGTGGGATTTTGTTGGTGATTCATTATGGTGGGTTTGGTGCCATTGTTTTGAAGTTGAAGTCCAGTGCTAAACTGAGAAAAAGGGGGCTTTATAATAGTCAGATGTGCACTTGTGCAAATGCTTGTGCCCCAAGGATGTAATATGATAAATTGTTTCAATATATTATTGGTATTGTCAACTTATAAGCATCTCTCTCTCTCTCTCTCTCTCTCCAAATATTTTAACTATCTTGGCTATGCATGATTGTTAGAGCATGGTTGGTTTTTGGCAAAGCAAATGTAACGAGTATTCAATAATTCAAACAATATTGATTTTAACATTTTCTTTTATCATGACTATGTAAGATCTTAAGATAGAACACTTCATAATTCTGTCAAAATTATAGCCTTGTTAAAACAAATTCTGGAATAACAGAGACAATCTCAGCACCAAACCAATTTTTTACTCAACCATGGCTCAACATATATATATATATATATTTTTTTTTGGATACATCCGAATAATAAGACATTATATTATCTTGAGGAAGAGCGGGAGGGGGAGTTGAGGTTCAAACCCCAGCATGCAGGGAGTCAAGGCCCACACCACCGGACTATCCTCGTAAACTCGTGTTCAGCAACATTAAACATAATTAACAGATCACAATCAAATTTATTTGTACTTTACATAATAGCTACGGGCAAGGGCAAACCACGATAGAAACGTTCAACATCTATTTTAAGTGAAAAATGTCAAACAAAACAACGCATATCACACACACACACACACACACTGGTCAGGAGATTTTTGACTTGCAGAGCAGTAGTGTTTGACTTTTTGTCAATCAGTATTTCCCAGCATTGACTATTAATATCTGAAACATGTATGGAGTGTTAATAGTATATATGTATATATTAGCATTTGGATCAAACAAAACAGACTACAAAGTTCTTTCCCTCTCCTTGACATAAATCCAAACTACCTTAGCACCATATTCTACTATAATTGTGATCGCATGCACAAACACACAAAAAGAAAGAAGAGAATTGACCCAGCATCACTTCTTCCACAAGATATCTGATGCATATGAGAACAAAACTAGGAGTCTTACATTTTAAAGGCCTGTATTGTATGGGACCATCCTCTTGAATTACACGTTTCAGATACCTATTAACTAGAAATGGCAATGGATAACCTACTCTGTGGGTATCCATGGAGACCCGATCCAAATACATGGGATTTTTCCTTTTTTTGTAACTGTCGGGTCAGTAAGTGGTGTTCTTTAAACCTCCACTGGGGATGGGTTCCCACCCATTTCCTTGTATGTTTTCACTACTCTGTTTACAACTAGGGTTCTAATTCTCACTCTCTCTCATCCTCTCACTGCATCAACGGCAATTTGTGACAGCAACAATCTAGCGGTGGCGATCTCCGTTGGCACTTACCACAGTGGTTCTCCGGCGTGGTGTTCTCTTTCTCTTTCTCTTTCTCGCTCTCTCGTTCAAAAACTTAATGTACACACCGGGTCTAAAAATCCTAAATAACATCACAAGCTTTTGGGTTTGCGTGTTGTTTGATTCCTTGAAAGCATAAACCACATCACAAGCTTTTGTTTCGCATCTGGGTTTTCCGATCTGATCAGAAATCTGTCTCTGATTCCATCCCAATTTTCCCCTTGAACTCAAGTGGAAGTTGAGTTCATTGTTCTTTGCTGATCTGCAACAGCAAAAGTCGATATGAAGGTACCCCCAAATTCCCCTCTTTCCCAATTCATATTAGCTGCTGAATTTGAGATATTCAGTGTTTTGTTTTTTAATGGGTACCTAAAAAAATTGCAAATTTCGGCTGAAAAAGAGCTTATTTGACGATTGTATGAACAAATTAGCCCATAAATTTACTCATTTCAGTATCAATTTGATATATTTCGATTCTTGCATGGGATTTAATTCCTTGAGTTGTTAGATTGTTTGGTTGGTATTTGATTGTTTTATTTATGTATTTTGTATTCAGTTAAGATTCAATAATAATTATGTATTAATAATTAGGATCAATTTTTGGCTTAGAAGTTTGACTTTGAAATTATCCATGAGAGGTAACCAGCAACAGATTAAGACTCCAACCAGAGCCTCTGAGCTCTGTCCACCCCACATTGTTCTGAGTAAAACTAACAATGAACAAATTTCTAATGAAATGTGTGTAATAGGGAGAAACTGAAAGAATTCTTTGGTCGACAGCATCTAATCATTAGCAACACACCAAATTCTAATGAAATGATTATTTAAAGGTACTTCATAATATTCCACACTGCAGAGTCATTTCAAATTCTATGGCTAGTATAAGTTTAATGGAACTATGAAACTAAACAAAACCCAAGGAATTTTAAAAAAGGTATAATAGAGCAGGAAGTTAACTATAGACTAACAAGGCATAATCAAATAAACTATTAAGTAAATTTCCTCTGCCTATATGTCATTTACTAACTTAAAAATATATATATATATTTCGGGATAAGTAACAGAATATATATTAAATATATAATTTGATATAACAGAAGGGCATGTTATTTAAAAACACAAACTAAAATAAAATTAAAAAAGAAGAACATGCATGCTATATGTTGGAAACTGCTGCTCAAAGTCAAAATTCCACAAAATGAACCAAAAAAAATGAAGGTAAAAATACCCGGTATATAATTTACCATAGCCAAAAGAGCTGCTGCAGTCAGTCCAGCACCAGTGCCCTTAACTTCCTACATGAAGGGCAATTGAACAAGATTGACAAATATCAGTTTGTAGAAAATTCACAGTAAAAACAATATATATATATATGTTCCAACATATCAAAAATAAGAATAAAAACAAAAATAATAACATGTTCCAAAAGACAAATAAATCTAGCCAGAAAGTGAACCTTTGTTAGCAGATAGGTTGCCCATGCAGCATTAGCTGAGAATATTGGAGCCGTAAATACACAAACGGTTTCCAATAATAGAGGAATATTCAAAGAATTCAGTATCCTGCCATGAGAAGGGAAAAAAAGAAGTCTCAAAAATAACTACAGTAGAACTCACTCACATTCACCCTTCTGATTGTTTTGTAGTATTAGGAAAACCAAATTTACAGAATTCACTCATTTAGCAAAAGACACAGAGAAATCTAATGTCCTTAATCTCACAATCTTAAATACACACCACCACATGGTGCCTGCTGTCAATGTCAATCTAGGGTATTCAGTTCCACCAATCACACGTCCAAGAGGATACCTTAGAACAAGTCAAATATACAGTGTCACTTTACATTCATTAAACAACAACCTATAGTAGAATAAGTAAACAAGAGTTTTGTCAAATGAACTAATCAACCACTTGAATAAAAATTACCACGTCTGGTCATCAAACCAATTCCAAAAGTCATATATTCCATTCTTTATGAGATACTGAAATAAAAAACATTCTTGTCATCTTCAATATGCTTTAAAATTATTACAAAATAATTAAATGAAGTGAAGCACACACTAGATAAGATATTCCACCTCCATAACCACCTGACCATACAAATGCCATCAACATACATGCTAATATACTTCTGATTTGGTAGGAAGGGATATTCTAGTTTTTTTATAAGCAAAAATTTCTAAATTTATTAAACTGAAGTCCTCCTAATGCGATTGAAAGAGAGTAACTAACAAATCGGAATAGAGCCACAACTCTTTCAGTATATCAGCTGCAAGTGCGGATCCTCATGGTGGAAAACGAATTAAACTATAACCTCAAAACTAGCAAGCACAAAGGATGTTTTTTATAAAATTTTGACAGAAGTAGACTCAATAGCTACAATTGGACGATGGATTAGACCTTAACCATTGCCTTAAAAACTGCAGTTATGGAATAGTCATATTATCATTCATTTTAGTTTTTTTTTTTGCTAATTCATAATATCATTCACTTGCTTCTTCACTTTATTTGACATTTGCATGCGTATTTTCTGGAGTAGAGTTTATTCATATGAGTTTGCAATTCCTAGTCTTATTTATTTATTTATGTTCTCCAGGATTTTTAAGCATTGATAATGTCTAAAATTGGAGCAAACTCCCAAGCAAACTCCCAACTACCCGTTGATGGTTTACAACCATCAATATCGGTTGAGAGTGAGACCTCTCTACCATCACAGCCTCCCCTCCCAAATCAAAATGTCATTAATGTAGATGATTCTGATTCTAGTTTAGCTACCAGGAAAAAACCCAAGTTTTGTGTGGCAACACTTTAAGAAGGAAGAAATTGATGGGGTATGGAAGGCAATATGTAATTATTGTAAGAAGCATCTTGGGGGTTATCCGAAACATGGAACTTCACATTTACGTGATCACTATAGGAGTCGTCTTAAGAAAAGGGAGGGAATGGACATGAGGCAAAGAGTTTTAACTAGCAACTTTAACAAGGAGAGCCTGAAAGTCTCTTATAGTTTTGATGAAGATATTGCTAAGAGAGAGCTTTCAAATGCCATAATCTTCCGTGAATACCCTTTGTCTATTGTGGATCATATTGGGTTTAAAAGATATTTGATGGCACTTCAACTATTGCTTAAAGTACCTTCTCGAAACACAGTGAAAAGTGATATTTTGAAGATCTATGACAATGAGAAGGAGAAGATAATGATATTGGTACAAAGCAATCAAAGTAAAGTGGCAATCACAACTGATATGTAGACTTTTAGTAATCAAAAGAAAGGATTCATGGCGGTCACGACACACTTTATTGATGATTCTTGGTCATTGCAAAGCCGTATTTTGAGGTATATTTTTGCATATAAATTAATCTATGTTTTATTATAGATTGTTGTTGCATCATATAGTATATACATTCTATTGAAAACATGTCTTGATGTGCTTTTGGTGTTGAACAATTACAATGAAAGCTATTCATAATGTTTTGTTGATCAGAATTTTGTTTTAATTTATGATTTTAGGTTCATTTATATTCCATGTCCACACACAAAAGAAGTTTTTTGTGATACTTTGCTCAATTGTTTTATGGATTGGGATCTTGATAGAAAAGTATCTGCTATCACTGTGATGGATTGGGATCTTGATAGAAGTTCCTTGGGATAATTGTTCCACCAATGATGCGATGATTAACATTTTGTTGGTTAAATTGGATAGTAGTTCTCTTTCTTTGGGAGGGACTTTGTTTCATATGCGTTGTTGCGCACATATTCTCAATTTGATTGTCAAAGATGGATTGGATGTGATAAGAGTAGGTATAGAGAAAATTTGGGATAGTGTAGTTTATTGGACAACAACTTTTAAAAGAGTAGAAAAATTTGAAGAAACAGCTCAAGTAAAAAATTTGAATACTAAAAATATAGGACTTGATTGTGCAACTAGGTGGAATTCAATGTACTTGATGCTTCAAACTGCCTTGTTGTATAAGGATGTATTTTACCGCTTGAAATATAAAGAGACCCAATACACAACATTGTTAAGTGAGGAGGAGTGGGAGTTTGCTAGAGAAATTTGTGGGAGGTTCAAGATATTTTATAGAGCAACTGAATTGTTTTTTGGAACTAAATATCCAACGGCCAATGCTGCTTTTCCAAATTTATGTGAGATTAGGATAACAATCTCTCAATGGCTCTCTTGTTCAATTGAGGTGGTTAGGTTAATGGCATCAAAAATGTTGAGAAAGTTCGATAAATATTGAGTTGTTATACATGGTCTTATAGGTTTTGCTGTTGTACTTGATCCTAGGTATAAACTTAGTGTGTTCGAGTTTTATTTTGATAAACGTTATGGAGATACAACTGAAGAGGAAATTGTGAAAATTCGCCAACTTTGTTATGATTTGTTGCAAGAATATCAAAGAAAACTTTGTTTAGGGACTGATGCTAATGTTGAATCTTCTACGAGTTCAAATTTGGGGGATTCAGAGGTAGTTTCATATTATGATTTGTTTATTAGTAGAAGAAAGCGAAGAAAAAAAGTTAACAATGTAGCATCAGAGTTGGACCATTATTTAGGAGATGATGTTGTGACAAGAACCCCCAATTTTGATGTGTTGACTTGGTGGAAATCAAATGCGTTGAAGTAGCCAACCTTACAAGCAATGGCTAGGGATTTTTTAGCTATTCAGGTATCCACTATTGCTTCTGAGTCTACATTTAGCACTAGTGGTAGGTTGGTGAACCCGTATCGGAGTAGACTTCATCCAGATACTTTGGAAGCATTGATGTGTGCACAGAGTTGGTTGTGCGCTATAGAGATGCAAGGTACTTAAATAAATCAATATGTAATTATTTTTAAAATAAATATATTTTCATTGAAGTCTCAATACTTAATTTCTTTTCTTATTTTTCAGGTAATTCAACATTGGAATCAGTTGGTTATGCTACTATATATGATGAGATGGATGTGAATCAGAGTTGATCTTTTTTTTGCATTTCTCTTGTTGAATGGCTCAAACTTTCATGGTAGGATCTTTTTGCATGTTATAAATTGTCTTTCAGTATATGGATGTGATTTTTTCTTTGATCTTTATTATCCTTGTGTAGGTTTTGTTGCTGGAGTGTTGTTGCTGTAAGAAACTTGTAAAAAATTAGAGTTGAAATGTCAAAAAATGCACTTCGTTGAATTGGGAGCTGAAATGTCAAAGAATGTGCATTAACCCCCATTGCCATCCCTACTGACCCACATGTTTTGGTTAATTTTGGTACAATATCTCTTAAACTTCTTTAATTGAACTTGCTACAAGCTGTTAAGAAAAAGGGAAATAGTTTTGGCATTTTCGAAGCCAATAACCCATCAACTGCCAGTTATGTAAAGAAAAGGAAAAATCAATGAATTTCTTATTCTCAATCAATCAATAAGTAGTCTTACATCATATATATACATCAGCTGAGGTGTATTTCCTCTTTTAAAGCTCCTAACTAACATACTAACAAACTTAACCAAACCTAACTAACTGTAGTTACTCAGGTGTAGTTCTAACTAATTTTGGTGAATCAGTTGCACACTCCTTGTGACAGCTAATCACAGATTTACTTATACTGCAGCCTTGCTTAGCTTGATCTGAATAGGGGTTGGAACCACCATGAGCTTGGATTTTAAAAACTGAAACTCGATAGTGGGAAGAGGTTTGGTAAAAATATCAGCCAGTTAGAGATGAGTGGGAACAAATCTGATAGCAAGGGATTTGGCAAGAACTTTCTCACAAACAAAATGATATGTGCTTGGTGCAGCAGGCATGGAAAATAGGATTATAACTGATAAAGCACTGTTAATGGCCAATGAGAGGTCAGGTCTGATAATAGTAAAAGGTATTGTAAAGCACCAACTAAGCTTTTGTATAAAGATGGATTAGAAAAATGGAGCAGATCAGATTCTTGCACTGAAGTTTGAGAGAAATTGGGGAAGAACAAGGCTTGCAATCCAACATGCCCCCTTTGGATAAATGTCAATGGCATACTTGGACTGAGAGAGGAAATAACCAGAGTTAGTTGCCTGAATGGAGATACCTAAAAAGTAATTAACATCTCCCAATTCCTTCATAGAAATCACCATGCATGAGGATGATTAAAGAGGAAATAAAGGACGAATCTCATCCAGTGATGAGGATGTCATCCACATAGATTAAGACCACAGTGAGCGAGGTAGAAGACTGTTTAACAAACAAGGAGTTATCACAATGAGTAGCCCTGAAGCCCATGGAAGTCAGATGGGCATGAAAAGTGGAGAACCAAGCCTGTGGAGCTTGTTTAAGCCCATATAAAGCCTTGTGCAACTTACAAACATGATGAGGAAGAGTAGAACTGATAAACCTGTGAGGTCGACATAAGTAAACTTCCTCCTCCAATTTTCCATGTAAGAAAGCATTGGAGATGTTGAGTTGTTTAATGGGCGATGATGATATCAAAGAAAGAACTCGATGGTGGGTTGCTTAGCAACAAGACCGAAAGTCTCTACAAAATCAATACCCTCTTGTAAGTAGCCCTTAGCAACTAGTCGAGCTTTATGGCGAGCAATAGACCCATCTGAATTCTTTTTGAGCCCGAAAATCCACTTACAACCAATAGCCGATTTACCAACACGAAGGGCACAAGAGACCAGTACCTTGCTTGAGTAAGGCCCGATACTTTTCAAGCATAGGTTTGGTCCATTAAGGAGTTTGAAGGGCTTCTCAGAATTGGATGGCTCAATGAGAGTAGAGCAAGGGAAGAAGAAGTGGAAGAAATAGAGAACTTCTGAACTAAATGGTTGTGAAACAATTTAAATTGAATATGGCACAATAGAAATTTTCTAATAAAGAACTTCTGAACTAAACTCTTAAAAGATAAATGGTACTTGAGAAAAGAGAAGATCAAAATCACCCGTGGCAACCTCATTCCAAATCTGCTCCATTTCAATTAGTGAGAAATCAAGTTGAACTATGCAGAATAACTAAAATGCCTCTATCGGAGATCCAGGAACATATTATTATTTTGTACGCATTAAGAATAATAGCAGTAGGAGGGCATAAAGAAAAGAAAACATGTTGATGAACCCATATCGACAATTAGTAGCCCATAAGAATCAAACAGAACCAGAACCTAAACAAGGAGGAAGGGGAGAGAGAGAGAGAGTGAGTGATTACCTTAGGTGAAGGGCAATAAAATGCTTGCTTCTCATCCTCATTCTATGGACCAATTGTTCACCCATTTCAATTATAGGATCAGTGAACTTCAAGGCATGATAGTTAACTCTGCATCTAAGCTTTTGCAACCTGTATCCAACCTACTTGAAAGTCTATAATCAAATTTGTTGAGCTGAACAGCCTTCATAAGAAATGAAAACCACAAAGTATTAGTTTTATATTTTTTTCAAAACAGCACATGGAATGAAATCTCCAACTCACATATCAATTGATTTTTTTGTTTTTCTGTGAACTGCTCAAAAACTTATTTTTCTCCTCAGATTATCTATTCACACATAGGAGACACTAGAAATCTAACCTTCCTAGGCTTGTGACCATTGTCAATAAGCTCCCAGCGCTCTTTATCTAAACAGAGTACTTCCACATCTCCATTATCATATAGTAACTTTAACACAAAATTGATCAGAGAAAACTTCCTTTTTCGGTAAGTAAATAAATTTTATATTAAAAAATATATATTACAGAAAGGTTAAATGAGATGCCTCAAGAATCAAGCTACCTAGTCTATAAAGAAATTAAAACTCTCACAACTCAAGAGAATGGGTATAAAAGAATTATCCTTACATCTCATGAAGATCCCCTTAGCCAATGAAATTATATGAGTTACAATTATAATTTGATTGATGAAAAGTATCTCCAAAGCATGACTAGCTATGAGTATTTAAAATTAAATTTTCTTTTAAAAAAGGACAGAATAGTACAGCTTACCACTTGTTTCTTTTTTCAAGGATCATAAGACTTCACCACTCCATAGAATTTGTTGATTTCAACAAGAAGCACTATCAAGACAGTAGCACATTTATACAAGGTTTCTCAGTAATGAGTTCTCCATTTTTTTTTTCGTTGATAAATACCACTGAAGTTTCATTCTCATTGATTGTTATAACAAAATAATAGATGCCTGACTCTCATTGATTCAAAAGAAAGTCTCCATCTCACTTGGCCACTAAACCTTGTCATTTCTCCATCGCACCCTCCCTCTCTCATTCAATCTCTTTTCTTTCTCACTCCTCTCTGATTTTCTCACTGGTCTCTCTCTTTCTCTCTCTCCCTCTCTCTCTCTCTCACACCTCTCTAACTCTTGCTCTCTTCTCTCTATCTCCTCCTCTCCCTACCCTCACTCTCTCATTGATGAGTTATATGAATTTAGATGTATTGTAAGGTTTGAGTTTTTGGTATAAATTTGTTTAAAAATCTCATGAGCCATGTAAATTTTTTTATATAATTTTAGAGCTCTAAAAGCCTTTATCATAGACAGTAATAGCTAGTATTATATATCATAAAATTTTAATAGAATGTGCAAAGTTTAGAAATAGAATCGGATTCAAATCAATTGAGCCCAATTCATTTTCTCCCCCTTGTTTTATATTCTGTAATGAACACTAAAGTGACAAAAAATATAGAGTTCTCATATTGTCAACATTTTAAATCATGCATTAGGATTGGAGATGCTCTATCTAACAGGGCATAAAGTTCTTCAACCAATCAAATTTCTAACCACAAACAAAACCTAGCATTTATATTCAATTTAAACTATAATTTATATACAAAACATTTTTCTTTAGATACAAAACCTAAGAAAAATTAATTCAATCTATTTCAATGCAAAATTTTTTTAGACATCCTAAGTTTTGTGGATAAAACACACAGATTGCTCAGATATATTCAATCTCATCATTATTTCTATTCAATGACGTCACAAACATATACGAAACACTAAAATTACCTCTCATCAATTGTATGAATCTGAAGCAATAGAAGGGAAAAAATAGAGCATAAGCATCAATGAACTTAGGTAATCAATTCTAGCAGGAGAAAAAGCTCTCAGAAGACAATGTAAAAGATTTGTCAAGTGATTTGCAACGGAATGCTATTCATATTACTTTTATCAAATCACTAGAGGAGATTCTTCTCTGGCTACTAGGTATTGTGACTGGTATTCTTGTGATCAGTTTGATAGGTATTTTCCTTTCAAGGTTCATATTCTAGATAGGGTTCTTCCTTGCAGTTAGGACAACCATCTACCCTGCATCTTAATCCAAGTATCAGCCAATTCTAATGTATATTTCCCAAATATGTGCCAACATAAGTAGGGTCCACTTGAAACAATTGGGTGCGATAATTCAAGTAAAAGCGATTGCCTCAAAATAATCATCTCAAGTACATGGCGACACCTCTATTTATTGCATCACTAATCTATACACCATACTACACAAATCAAACCGAGCTTGTGAAAACATTAAATATCTTATCCGGAAAGTAACATCCTATGATTCTCCCCAATAAAATAAACAAAAAATAATAATAGTAATGAAGCAAGGCTATGTAATAACAACAAATTTTAAGCAGATGAGATTAAAACTAACAATCAAAGTGTGGAAGTCATCCAACCTTTTCTAGATTAGCTATGGACAAATTTTGTTGCAACATTGAATCTTGGATATCCAAAGCTTACGTAGTAGTATACGACTAATTGAAGTATTAGCACATTCAAGAATCCAAGTAGTAGTCCCAAATTAGAAAGTGATCCATCATCATAATTATTGAAGTCACAAAAAATCAAGCAATTCAAATAGCTTCTTGAACAAAATCGAAAGAAGAAAAAAATCCATGTACTCAACAGATGTAACACCAAAAAGCGTGAAGAAAACAGCAATTCAAATCCATCAACTCAAAGAACATGAAAAAAAATTATAAAAAATTACAAATAAATAAAATAAAATAAAAGGCAGGAAGAAGCAGACCCCAAATAAAGTCAATGAGTGCACAACTGCCTTTGATGGTTTTCCTTGTACTGAAACAAACCAGAAAAGTTAAAATTAGTTGTGTGAGTGATTTTCTGATCACACTGCCCTTCTTAGTGATTCAGCTGTAGAACACAGGCAGAACAGATGGCACCCTGTTATCCTGCACAGAAGGAAAAAGCTCCGGCGGTGGTTCTTCCACCCGGGGGCACTCCGACGATCAAGTTAGTATCTCTCGAAGATAAACAAGTGCTTAAATTACTGCTCAAGACTTAAAATTGCGTACCTTAGACCCGCCGGAGGTGCCCTTCTTTTATAGTTTTTCTCTATCCTAGTCCCACTAGAAGTCTCACTTCCATGGACTCCAATTCTGGATTTACCTTGGACTCTTCAAGAGATAAAGATAGACCCCTTGAGAGTATCACCTGTATCCATCTTGTAGTCTTTCTTCATTCTATAGGACTCCTGTCCCTTATCCATTTATCCCGGATTCCTGTATTCTCGCAGATAACCTCGGCAACCCCGAGATCACCTCGGCGTAACGACCACAACACGTGGCACCTCGGCTGACACTTCGGTGTCACCTCGACTGACACTTCGGTGTCACCTCGGCCACGTGTTGGTACTCAGAAAATACATCCCCACAACTGCCCCCTAGGTTCTATTACCTCGGCATTCTGAGATAATGGAACCTATATTTGAACTTCTTTCTCGTACGTCGGCTTAGGAACTTTCTAGCCGATGTCATTCACTTCAGGCCGATATATCCTCTTTTCAAGAACAAGAATTCACATAAACTCTCCCATGCGCATGAGCTGTCATGCATCACTTTTTAACCAATTAAACTTCGTGTTTCGTTTAGTTGGCTCGTGCGATTCACGGCGCTGGCTTCTGCGTGTGCGCTGGCGTATCGTTACTCAGTGCAATAATTGCACTGCATTTTGCCGCCGTTTCAAATATTTGACAAAACTGTTGCCTCTCTCCTCATTCTTCACTTTTGCACTCAATTTTTTCTGCTTTCTCTTTCTCTCAAAACTTTTTCTCTTTTGCGTCTGCCATTGCTTCGAGCTTCGACTCTGCAACAAACTTCTTCTTCCATTCTCGCGAAGCTCCTGCTACTGTCGTCTGTCCTCGGCGAATTTCATTTCAGCGCCATTTTATCTGGTAAGCAACTGGCCCTTCTCTCCCAGTTCTTGATTATTTCTGGAATTTCCTGTTCGTTTTATTCTGCTCCAGCATCCAATCTGTGAATCGCTCACCTGAATTTATCCTATTTTATGATTTCGTACATATCACGAACACTTTGCACCATTTCACTACTGTCCTTGGCTCCCAACCCTTTGTAATCTTCATTTTTCTAATAACCCATTGTTTGCTCTTGAATCTGAAATTCGCCTTTGTTTTTCTGCCTTTTGTATTTTTTCCAGATCCGTGCCCTTGATCTTCGTCTTCATAGCTTAAGGTTTGGGATTTGTTTATAGAACCCTCGATTTTTAGGAAAAACTGAAACAAGCCTTACCTGTATTTTCCCGTCTCGTAGCCGAGGTTTTTGCAACCCTTCTGGATTAACCCTCTTCTGAAACCCAGCCTTCTATACTTAGATTGACACAATGGGTATGTGGAGACATAGGGTAAATACCCCAACCAAACTTGAATTTTTTAGGCAAGAATTCTCTATTTCCGCTGATGTTCACCTCAGGCTGGCTGGGGATGATGATTCCATTATGCCTACAGACAATACCATGCCTTTCCCTGTTGTAGCGTTTGTAGAGTGTGGACTTCGGCTCCCACTTAATCCCCTTTTTTGTGAAGTTCTTCACTACTACACCTTGAACCCTATGCAACTTACCATAAACTCCTATAGAATACTTAATGGTATAATAGCTTTAGCTCGGCAGGAGAATGTTAGGATCACTCTTGCTGACATTCAATATTGTTACACTATGTGCGCCCTTAACCTGAAAGAGAAGGGTTTTGTATATTACCTTAAGCCGAGGTCTACCGAATTTAAGATCATAGCCGACCTCCCAGACTCCAATAAAGGGGCTGGAGATGATTATCTTATCGCTCGAACCGGGAATTTGGTCCAGACAAAGAAGTCCATCTCTTCCCTCTCCCCCGAACAGTAAAAGAGGGCAAGGGTAAGAGCCCAACACCAATTTACTTAGCTGTTGTCTTTTTCAAGTCTTTAAAAGATTTTATTTGTTTCTGAAGTTGTGTTTTTTTTGCAGACGTTCGCAAGCCCCCCAAGGATTTTCGTCAATTTTACTTCCTTGGAAAAGATTTAAAGAAGCTTTTGAACCTTCCTGTCCAAAAGCGAAAAGCTCCACTCCTACTGAATTTCATCCCTTCCTACAAATCGACCTTGCCAGACGCCCCAAGGAAGAAGAAAAAGAGCCACTCTCCAGCTACCGCCACAACTCAAGTTGCTTCCTCATCCCGAACAGACCAAGGATCCACATCTGACCCAACCAATCAACCTTCTACCTCGGCACCATTCTTGGTACCAATTCCTGAAAGGAAACGCCGACGTAGACTCGTTAAAACAGTCGAAATGGTTCACCCAAGGCCAGTCGCCCAAGACCTCCTGGCCGACCTACCAACTGATGTTGATGCCATTCCAACTCAAACAGTGCCTCCGTCAAAACCAAAAAGAACTAAGAAAGCTTAGCCAAAGGATAAAGCAACTGAGGCCGAGGCTGAGGATGCCGTTCCCATCTCCCAGTTGGCTGAAAGCAAGAAGACCGCTTCTACTTTGGTCAAAAGGTCTGCTGAGACTCAACCCTCAGAGTCCCAAAAATCGAAAAAGCCGAGGTCTTCTTCTGCGAAAACTTCAAAGTCCAAGATACCAAGTGTCCCTTGGGCCCCCCAATTTACTTTGGAAGCCAGGCCAATAATGGCGAATGAGAGTGCCGACGACATAAATGTCGGCGTGGCTCT
This sequence comes from Camellia lanceoleosa, assembly GCA_025200525.1. Lineage (NCBI taxonomy): Eukaryota > Viridiplantae > Streptophyta > Magnoliopsida > Ericales > Theaceae > Camellia > Camellia lanceoleosa. The sequence goes on from CM045760.1 coordinate 3,329,896, forward strand.
CAGTACTGCATTGCTTTTGCCTGGTGATTTGGAGCGAAATGCTGGGAATAGTGAGTATGAGAACTACTCTTTAATGCTCCAACACTCAGTTCAAGTAAGTGCTTCAGTTTTAGTACTCGTCCTTTCTTTTTGTTTCATACTTTGAATCTTTTCCTAACACTTCTATTTCCTGTCAGGCTGTCCAATACGCCCATTCCTTTTCAATGCAGTCATTTGAAAATCGGGAAAAGTTGGCCGAGATGAAGAGGGAGTTTTCTGCTCTTTAGAAGATTAATAAGGGCCTTCAAGCCAAAATGAAAAAGTTAGAAGATCAAGCCGAGGCTGCTACCAAGGCCTAAACCTTGGTCAAGAAAAAATTTTAGGCCGAGGCTATAAAGAATGTTGCTGAGGCGCAAAAGAAGGAAGCCGAGGAAAAGCATTAAGCGGAGAAGGAGCTTCAGTGAGCTCTACAAACTAAGGAGGCTGAGATCAAAGAAACTGATGAAAAATCTTATGCCCAGGGCGTGGCTGATGTCACTGAAGATTACAAGTTTCAAGTTAGGCAGGCATGCAACAGGGGATTTTCCCTAGGTTGGATGTCCCTGGTGAAGAAGCTTGATCTTCCTGCTGACTCGCCCTGGCGCAAGGCTGAAGCTATTCCTCTTCCCTTTCCTCCTCCTCCTCCTCCAAGTCAAGCTGAGGAAGAAACTGAATCCGAATCTGAAGCCGAGGTTGAGGATAAGGATGCTGGTGCCCTGGTAAGGAAGGCCAAGGATGCTAATGAGACCAAGTCTCTACCTCAGGGTGATCAAGTCATGGACTTAACCCAAGATGATGAGACTGAGGAAGTGTCTAAGGGGGCTGAGCCAGGGCAGCTATCATCCGACCTCCTTCTGGCTGAAAGAAGTCTTAGTAAAACACTTGCTGAGATCGACGCCGAGATTGCGGCAGATAAGGAAGCCGAGGTTCTTGTGGAAAAAGATACAGAGGTTGTGGGAGAAAAAGATACCGAGATGGTTCTCCCAGAGTCCTCCGAGGTCTTAGTTCAACCATCTGCTAATGCTGAAGATGTTTGAATGTTTTTTGTTCTTTTTTCTTTCTTTTGTACTTTTGTTTTCTGAACAATGTAAGCTTTGTATATGGCCGATGTGCCTTTTTCCATTCTGATGCTGGATACAACTTTCTTCTACTGAGTGTTTGTACTTTTATATTCTTATGACTGCTTCTGCATGATTCTATACTTAGAATATTTTGCAAGTCTCTCCTCCTTTGTACAATCTCCTCGGGGATAAATACCTCAGGTATGTTTACCTGAAGATTTATCTCGGCTAGGACTTCACCTGTAAATTTTCCATAAACTTCAACAAGTATAAAGCATATAAACTTAATTTAACTTCACCTTGTAAATTGTTACAAATTTCAACAAGTGAAGATAAACAATTATATCGGCTTAACTTTAACTTGTAAATTGCTACAAATTTCAACAAGTAAAGATAAAGAATTTATCTCAACTTAACTTTAACTTGTAAATTGCTACAAATTTCAACAAGTAAAGATAAGGAATTTATCTCACCTTAACTTTAACTTGTAAATTGCTACGAATTTCAACAAGTAAAGATAAGGAATTTATCTCAGCTTAACTTTTAACTTGTAAATTGCTACAAATTTCAACAAGTAAAGATAAGGAATTATATCGGCTTAACTTTAACTTGTAAATTGCTACAAATTTCAACAAGTAAAGATAAGAAATTTTATTTCAACTTAACTTTGGTTAAGTATAATCTCTGTTTAGCTTCGGTTAATCATTATCTCAAATTAACTACGGTTAAACATAATCTCGGCTTAACTTCGGCTAAGCCGTACTGTCTTCTCTCTGCCCCCAATGTGAACCTAAGTTCCACTTGGGTTCTCATTATTCAAAAAACAACTGTGCATAGTTTCATAAGTTGTGGAAAATTCTGCTAAGATTTTATTGATCATATCGGCGAAAAATAAAATCAAACAGGCATCTAATGATAGAAAAACTTTAAATTACAAATGTTCCATGGTCTTGGCAATGCTTTGCCTTCATTATCTTCGAGCCGATATGCCCCATTTCCTAACACCGAAGTAATTCTGTAGGGTCCTTCCCAGTTTGGGCCAAGCTTGCCCTCTCTGGGATCCTTCTTATTGCCGACGACTTTTCTCAAGACTAGGTCATTGACTTGAAAATCCCTTGGATTGACCTTCTTGTTGTAAGCTTTGGCAAGCTGTTGCTGGTATGCTGCAAGCTGGATTGCAGCTTTCTCTCTTCTTTCTTCTAGTAGATCCAGATCTCGGGCTAAGAGCACATCATTAGTCCCGTTCTCAACTCCCTGTGTTCTGATCCCTGGGATGCCGATCTCCAATGGAATGACTGCTTCTGTGCCATAAGCTATGGCAAAGGGGGATTCCCCTGTTGATCTTCTTGGCGTAGTGCGATATGCCCAGAGTACGTTAGGCAATTCGTCTACCCACTTTCCTTGTGCTGCCTGCAGCCTCTTCTTTATCCCATCCAGAATTACTTTGTTGGATGCTTCGGCTTGCCCATTACTTTGGGGAAAGCTTGGTGTTGAAAAGTAATTCTTTATCTTGAACTTTGCACAAAAATTCTTGATGAGTTTGCTGTCAAACTGTGTTCCGTTGTCGGCAACTATTGCTCTTGGAATCCAAAATCTGGTGATGATGTTTTTCCAGATGAAGTTCTTCACATCCACATCTCAGATTTTGGCAAGAGGCTCTGCTTCTATCCACTTTATGAAGTAGTTTGTTGCTACCAGTAGGTACTTCCGCTGCCCAGTTGCTTGGGGCAATTGTCCAACGAGATCCATGTCCCATTGGGCAAATGGCCAAGGGCTGGAAACCGGGTTCAGGTCAGCAGTTGGCTGATGTATTAAAGGTGCAAACCTCTGGCATTGTTCACACTTCTTTACATAGGCTTCTGCATCTTTTTGCATATAGGGCCACCAATACCCCTGGGTAATGGCCCTATGAGCTAACGATCTGCCCCCTGCGTAGCTTCCACAAACTCCTTCATGAATTTCATATAAAAAGTCTTCGACCTGAAGAGGGTGTACACACCTTAAAAGAGGTCCAGTGAAGGATCTTCTGTAGAGATGTCCTTCAGCCGATCAATCTTGCCGACTTCAATCGACCTTGTGTGCTTCCTTTCGATCTTCGCGCTTCCCTCTTTTAGGAATGCAATAATTGCATCCATCCAGCTTGGTCCCATGTCCACACATAATGCCTCTTGCATTGTGTTCGGTGGCTCTATGCTCGGGCCTGATAGGTAATCGATCATTATTGTCCTCGTCTTTCCGGTTTGTATTGAACTTGCTAAATTGGCCAACGCGTCAGCGTGGTTGTTATCGTCTCGGCTAACCTGAAAAAGTCGGCAGTTTTGAAACAAGGCTGCCAGCCTGATGGCTTCTTTTGCGTATGTCGACATCCTTTCATCTCGGGCTGCAAACTCTCCTATAGTTTGATTCACTATAAGTTGTGAATCACAAAAAACTATTACCTCATCCGCTTCGCGCAAATCGCCTACCCAAAGAATCAATGCTTCGTACTCCACCTCATTATTCGAGGCTTTGAACCCCAGTCGAATGGACTGCTCCAATATCTCTCCATCGGGGGATATTAACACTACTCCTGCCTCTGCCCCCTGCCGGTTTGAGCTCCCATCAACAAAAAGTTGAAAGGAGTCGCCGATGTAAATGCTGCAGGGTCTGAGTTTTTCCTTCCTTGGTTCTTTAGCCTTTGGCTGGGCTTCTCCTTCCTTGTTTGGACATCGTTCATCTTGGCTCAACGGAGCCCGATGTTCGATGTATTCTGGCGAGAACTCGGCCACGAAGTCGGCCAAGACTTGGCCCTTAATTGCTGTTCTCGGCCTGAACTCCAGGTCATATTGGCCCAAAACTACGGCCCATCTTGCTATTCTTCCAGTTAAGTCTCCTTGTTGCAACAAGGATTTTAGTGGGTGCTCTGTTAGAACCACTATCTTGTGAGCCTGAAAATAATGGTTTAGCTTCTTTGAGGCCATTACCAAGGCCAGCATTAATTTCTCCAGTGGTAGATACCTTGTTTCTGCATCGGCCAAGGTTTTACTTACATAGTAAACAGCCTTCTGCTCTCCCTTCTCTTCTCGGATTATCACAGCACTTACTGCGTGCTCTGAAACTGCTAAGTATAAAAACAGTTCCTCCCCAGGTTGAGGTGTTGAGAGGACTGGAGCTGTGGTAAGATATTTCTTTAGGTCGGCCAAAGCGGCCTCACATTCCTCTGTCCATAGAAAATCCGTGGCCTTTTTCACCAGATTGAAAAAAGGTTTACATTTGTCCGAACTTCTTATGAACTCCGTTTAGGTCGCCCTTCCAAAGAAGCATTTGAACCTGTTTTGCCGATGTCGGACTCTGTAATTCCAGGATGGCCTTGATCTGATCTGGGCTGGCTTCAATGCCCCTTCTAGTCACCAGGTATCCCAAGAACTTACCGGATCCGACTTCAAACGCGCATTTCGATGCGTTTAGTCGGAGCCGATATGTTTTGAGTATTTCAAAGACCTCTTTTAGGTCAGCAAGATGATCCTTTGGTTCCTTGGTCTTCACGACCATGCCATCATCGTAGACTTCTACGGTTCGGCCAATCAAGTGTTTGAACATCTTGGTTACCTTTTAGTAAGTTGCTCTGCGTTCTTCAACCCAAAAGGCATGACTCAGAATAATGCACCTTTGGGAGTGATAAACGCTGTCTTTTCCTCATCCGGGGGGTACATGGCTATCTGGTGATACCCCCTATATGCATCCAAGAAGCTCATCCTTCCATGTTCAGATGTGGCGTCCACCAACTGGTCGATCTTTGGCAGAGGGAAGCTGTCTTTGGGACAAGCTTTGTTCAAGTTTGTAAAATCTACGCAGACCCTCCACTTGCCATTCTTCTTCTTTACTACCACGGTGTTTGATAACCATGTCGGATAATTGGTTTCTCTGATGGCCCTGGCCTCCAGAAGTCTGTCTACTTCTTCCTCCACTGCTTTGACGTGCATCAACGTCGGTCTTCTAGCTCGTTGTATTACAGGTTTGGCCGACTTGTCAACGTTGAGTCTGTGACATGTGACCTCGGGGTCAATGCCAGGCATTTCATAAGGTGTCCAGGCGAACACCTCAATATTTTTCCTTAGAAAGGCTTCCAACTCCCTTTTTTCTTCTTCGGCAAATCCTGTGCCGAGAAGAAAGAAGCGTTCCTCATCGCCCTCCTGGACGGGAATTTTCTTCAATGCTTCTTCACTTTTCTCGGTCGGCTCCTTGCCGACATCATCTAGGACCTTCATGTCCTCTTCTTCGACTTCTGCCTCCTCTAGTTCTCGAATGCTGCAGGTTAATTTCATTGTTGCCATGGAGCAATTTTTTGCCTGCAACTGATCTCCTCTGACTTCCTCAATCCCATGTTCTGTTGGGAACCGTAGCAGTTGATGCAGTGTTGAGGGAACTGCCCCCATTGCATGCAACCACGGCCTCCCCAAGATAATGTTGTAAGGCGAGGGCGTGTCAATCACTATGAATTCTGTCTTGATCTTCTTTGTGCCGGCCTGTATCTCCAAGCTTGTTGCGCCTAACGGCCATGTCGGCATTTCATTGAAGCCGACCATGGGGCCATTTGACTGCTCCATATCATCAGGGTGAAGGCCTAACTCCTTGTAACATCTGACATACATGATGTCGCAGGAGCTACCTTGATCAATCAGGATACGTTTCACCTAGCACTCCCCAACCTGGAGGGATACTACCAAGGCATCATTGTGCGGGTGCTGGACCATATCAAGGTCGGCTTCTGTAAAGGCTATCATCGGTCCTTGGCACTCTTTAGGCCGAGGTCTTTTCAGTCCGACCTGGTTGACGTGCTGCAGGTGTTTTACCCTCTGTGTCTCCCTCCGTATGTCATTTTCATTCACCTTTGAGTGGATCACATTGACCACCCGAGGTCCGCCTACCTGAGGTTGCTGTGCTGGGGGTGGTGGGACTGCTGGTGCTTGAGGCAATCGTGCCTGTTCTTCCCTTGTTTTGGCCTCATCCACAAGTTCTCTCAGATGGCCTTGCCTCACCAAATCTTCTAAGTGTGCTTTAAGGGCTCTGCAACCCTAAGTTGGGTGCCCCTCCTCATTGTGGTAAGCACAATGCCTACCAAGGTTTCTTCCCATAAATTCTCCTGGTGCCCTTGCCGGCGCCCTGAAGTAGGGTTGATTTCGAATTTGATCAAGGACTTTGTGGACCGGAATTCGGAACACCGTCGTCACTGACTGCTTAGCCCTCAACTCTGTCTCCTGTTTGTTGGGTCCATTGTTACCTCGGCCTCGCTTCGGCGAGCCATTGCCTTTTTCTGGCTTTGTCTCCTTATTCCCCGATGTATCTTCCTCAGCTCTGGCATACTTCTCGATTCTCGACATGAGCTCTTCCATGCTCTTTGGTAGGGTTTTTGCCAAAGACTTCCGCAGTGGATAGTCATCCTTCAGGCCATTCTTGAAAGACACGACCGCCACCTCCTGGTTGCATTCATGTATTCGATTGAACACCTCATAGTACCTCTTTGCATAGGCCCTAAGGCTTTCATCTTTGCCGATCTTCAGAGCCATCAATGCATCCACCCTCAATGGCTGCAGTTTGTTTGTTATGAACCTGGCCACAAACATCTCGGCCAGGCCTTCCCAAGTCTTCACGTTGCCCTTTGGTAATTTGTGGAACCAATCTGATGCAATCTCCCCGAAGGATGAAGGGAACACTTTGCAGAGCAACGACTCGTTCCCACTATATAATGCCATTGAATTCAAAAATAATCCAACACGGAAGTTAGGGTCTGACTTACCATCATATATCTGGAACCTCGGCATACTGAATCTTTTTGGTGCGATGAATTTGTCCAATTCCATCGAGAATGGTGTCCTCGGCTTAACCGGGGAGGTTACTTCGGCTCCGGCATTCTCCTGCTTCCTCTTGAGGTAATCTCTCAAGTCTTCTTTACTTCTTCTGTGCTACCGTTTGTCTTTGGACTTCAGCCTTTTCGGCGCACTACTCTCAGCCTCATGGTGGCCCCTTTTCGATTCTTCCCCGCAGGATGCATCGAAATACAATACTCGCCCCGGAACATGCCGATGTTCTTTGGGGTCTGCCTCCTTCTCGTGATATGTCCTTCGGGACTCTTCTCTTCTCGGCTCTCCTCAGCCGACTTCCCTGGAGGATCGGTGAGAGTGCCTTCCACTCCTCGTGTGCTGAGGGGCTTCGGGGATTTCTTTCTGCCCCTTCTTCTGGGCATTTGCCACTGGCATTGGCGTGTCCTGTAGCGGGTATGGCGGCTGCATGACATTATTTTGCATCATGAAGTTGACGACCGATTGAAGGTCTGCCAACTTGTTTGCCATCTCTTTTACTTCTTCATCCCTCCTCAGACATCTGTCTTTCCAGGTTTGGAGGTCGTCCTCGTTATAGTATTTGCCCTGGTCCGCTTTCTTTGATGTGTCGCTATCTTGGCCGACGCCTTTCTCTGTGTGATTCTGGTCACGAGTTTCTTCGTTGTGGTCTCCTCCTTCAGCGTTTGGGTCGACGGGTCTTCCACTCCCAGCAGGAGTGTTGTCCCTAATTTTTTCCTTCTGTGTGTTACTGGCCATCTACTCTTCTTTCTTTCCCACAGACGACGCCAAATTGTGTGAGTGATTTTCTGATCACACTGCCCTTCTTAGTGATTCAGCTGTAGAACACAGTAGCAGATGGCACCTGTTATCTCGCATGTATGAAAAGGCTCCGGCGGTGGTTTTGCCACCCGGGGGCACTCCGACGATCAAGTTAGTATCTCTCAAAGATAAGTAAGTGCTTAAATTACTGCTCAAGACTTAAAATTGCGTACCTTAGACCCATCGGGGGTGCCCTTCTTTTATAGTTTTTCTCTATCCTAGTCTCACTAGAAGTCTCACTTCCATGGACTCCAATTCCGGATTTACCTTGGACTCTTCAAGAGATAAAGATAGACCCCCTGAGAGTATCACCTGTATCCATCTTGTAGTCTTTCTTCATTCTAGGACTCCTGTCCCTTATCCGTTTATCCCGGATTCCTGTATTCTCGCAGATAACCTCGGCAACCCCGAGATCACCTCGGCGTAACGACCACGACACGTGGCACCTCGGCTGACACTTCGGTGTCACCTCGGCCACGTGTTGGTACTCAGAAAATACATCCCCACATTAGTATATGGAGACAGGTATCTTCAATAGAAAACAAGAATGAATTCAGCAAAAACAACTACTGAAGTCTAGAAAATACGTCAGTGTGTACAGCTAAACAACTTACCAAATATTATAGGCAAAATTACCAAGCAAATGAGGGAAGCCATGCTCACCAACAGTGAGCATCCTATCGCATGAATCCAACGACCTATAAAATGCAAAAAAAAAAAACAAAAAACAAAAAACAAAAAAAACAAAAACAAAAACAAAAATGAAATAGATTAAATTTCATCAAAACATAACTGGTCATCCAAAGACCTTTAATGTTTCGATCCAAACCCTAGAAGTAGATTCAGATCATAAAATAAGAAGAAACAAAGAGGGAGGAGATCCGAGAGAGAAAGGAGGAGAACGAAGAGATTACCAGATAAAGAAGTTGGGGAGTTCATACAATTGGAGGTCTCTTCTTCAAACGACCATAGCGATTTATAGAGCGAGAAACAGAGCGAAATCGAGAGAGAGCAAAATCAAGACAGATTTGGAAAATTAGAGTGAAAGGGGATAGGGCAAGTTTTATATGGTTTGGAGATACGGCAAGCTCGAGAGCGAGCTCGAGAACGAGAGAGAGCGCGAGACTGAGAGAGAGAGCGACAGATAACCTGGTATTACGACAGTGGTTGTGGCGATTAACGGCGAAGGCGGGCTCCAATAGGTTATATATTCCCACTAAAATTTTAGCACCTTTGGCGACAAATGTCAAATTTTGTCGGCAAAAATTTAAATAACAACTAAATTATTAGTACGACGACTAAAATGTTAGTCATCAAAAGTAGAAATTTGGCGACTAATTTTTCTTTCATTAGAAAAAATGAATGTAGCAGTACTAATTTTTCTTTAGTCGCCAAAACTTTATATTTGCCAACCAATTTTTTGATCGCCAAAGGGTAAAAATAAAATTATGGCTGCTATTTGCCGACTAAATTTATTTTAGTTGGCAAAAATTAGCATATCACGACTTAAACATATTTCAGTAGCCTAAAAACTAAACTAACGCCGACTGATATTTATTTTGGTCACCTATTATGGCCTCTTTAGGTACTGAAATTTTTTTTGGTTTCCAATAAATAATATATCCCAACTAAAAAAATTTAGTAGCCAAATCCTAAACAAACGCCGACCAATGCATTTTTTAGTCGGCAAAAATTGCACTTTTGGCGACTAAATTCCTTTTAGTCGCCAAAATTATAAATTGTTGCAGTGTACCTTGCTTGGTAGCTCAGCCATGGCGTTAACCGCTACTAGAAAGTAGCTAGGTCCAAAAATATGAACATTTACTAATTTGATCGAACATTTTTGACCACCACTTCAACCTAAGTCTGCCCAATTTGGCTATTTAAATTAACCTCTCAAGAAACTAAAGTCATTTTAAGCTTCTTTGGTGGAAGATTTTGTTCAACCAAACACTGTAATTTGGGAAAAATATGTTATGTTCAAACAAACAGAGCCCACATGTATAATGAAATTAAAATTTGGGGTAAACTACCAATAGATCTTAATAATTGGACTTAATTCTCATCAAGTCTTGTTGAAAATAAGTCTTGATAAAATTGTCACTAAAAATAATTTTTTTGTGACAATTTTTTATATATGTCGTTAAAAATTGACAATTAGTGACTTTTTTTGTCATGATTTTTATAAATTATCGTTAAAACTTACAATTAGTGATTTTTTTTATGACAAAATTTTCTCATAGGACCTATTAGACAATAAGTCCACTTATTAAGAATTACACGCAAGTACCTCTTAAATTTGTGCATTCAGAAGCTGTCAATTATATAGCCTATGTGGCATTGGTGTTTTTATAATTTTTCTTCAACAATAATTGTTCAAGAGCATGATAATGCCTTCTTATGAAAAACACATTAGTTATTTTGTATTAAAAAGATAAAGCGCTAGTAAGGTTGCTAAACAAGCTTGCTTAAAAAGTAATTGAAAAAGTAACAAAAAGAAAAATTGGAAGGTGTTGCAAAGGATTACTGTCTCAGAATGCTTACTTATTTGGCTAAACAATGAAGATGGAAATAGACTTTGAGATCGCCCTAGGCTTCATGAAGACATATATACTCGAGGAAGTGGAGGCAGCTTGGGATATTCAAGTATAGAATCCATTAGCGCTAGCTCCTCTCTAGAAAAAATAAAAATATATATAAAATCAATGCAAAGACGTATCACGTCACGCGCTCATTGTATGTTGCTTTTTAAATCAATATGTAAATATGACGATTACTTGAAGTATTATAATATATATATAATTATATCTTAAAAGTGAAGTTCACAATTCATATATAGTTGATGAACCCTTGGAACTTAATAGGCAAGTAGGTTGTTGAACTTCTTGGTTGTGCCATGCTATGGAAAGGTTGTGTTGTGTTGTGTCATGTGTGCTCACAAATCAATCACAGCACAAATCTATTGTGCCCCAAGATTAGGCTCACCTTAGCAAATATTAGGCCCAGACCGAAACACAAAATGAAGCAGCCTAGCATATCGTAGCCCAATTTTCTTTTTAAAATCAAAATATAATTAAAAATATTTTTATTATGTATTAATTAACACTTTTGTATACATTAATATAGAAGGATCGACAATTTAGTGATAATTAATAACTAAAACTAATGCAATAAAGATATTTTCAGTTATATGTAGATTGTAGAGATGTGTGTCTCTACTTGCCACCCCTAAGTTCATTCTCCTAAGCATACAACTTTTTTATACAAAAAATCATACAAAAATGTGATGGTGGTAATATTCTAAAGAGTGTTATATAGAGTAGCGGAGTCAGGAATTTAATATAGGGGAACACCTATTAATTATAATCTCAAAATTTTTCTTCCCCAATCAATAACAATAACAATAACAATAACATAATAATAATTTTTTGAGCTAATATTAAACATTAAAAATTAATATTCATTACAAAAAGTTTTTGATTTTAAACTTTTACAATTGACCCCGATGGGTTTTCATCTTTTTAAATCTTTCCATGATAGTATCATTGCCAATGCCGTCAAAAATCTCTCTCAATGTACACAACCAAGCTATCATTCATCCATTAATCATTCATTTGGTTCTGCAACCAATTCTTCACAATATTCATAGCTGAAAATACACTTTCAACAGTAGCTGTTGCAATTGGTAAAATTAATCCTAAAGTCAAGAGCAAATACACCAATGGATATACTTTGTCTCTTCCAGTCTCTACCATTTTCTTAGCAAGATCGGCAATTCCATTCAACATTGAGAACTCACTACTGGATAGCATGTCGATGATATATGTATCAAGTTGATCATTAAGTACCATGAGTTCCAATGAGGAAAATTCTTTGGGATAAAATTCTGCAAGATGAATTAACTTTTTTCTGTCAAAATTAGAGAAAGAGTTAGATGGATTCAAACATGCCACACAAAGTAACAACTCAGTGTTCGACTCAGTGAAACGGACATTTAGTTCTTGAATTTGCATATCCAAAACAATGTAGAATAACTTAGCACGATAGTGATGTAAATTTGTAATTTCTTGAGCATTGCGCCTTTTTCTCCCTCGAGCTACAAACATATCATCCATTTGGAGAACATCAATTTCATGCTTTTCACAAAAAGACAAAATATCATCAAGTAAAGATGTCCACCCACTCTCCCTCATCTTTTGGAGCCGAACTTTATAAGTTTGAACTAAATTAATGGCATTAACAATATGTTGATCTTTCCTTTGTAATGCTTGTGATAACTCACTTGTAATGACCAATATCGTTTTCATCAAATGAAGGTTGAATACAAACTCAAATGATTGAATTGAGTCCAACAATACATTTTGCTTCTGCTTGTTGTTCTGAATTTGAACCATCCTCCAAAATCATTTCAAGCATATCAATCACTGTTGAAAACATACTAGCCAAGCTGACTAAAGTACTATAGTGTGAACCCCAACGTGTATCACTAGTACGTTTAAGATTAGTTTATTGATTTAAGTCTTGCCCACTAGATAGCTCTCTAGTATTAAGTGCCTTAGCAACTTTTGTAGCTTGCTTCTCCCTAACAATATCTCAGCGTTTACATGATACTCCAACAACATTCACCACATTAGAAACCAAAGTGAAATGTAAAGCAATTTGATTTTGATTCTTTGCCATGGCTACAAGTGCCAATTGCAATTGATGAGTAAAACAATAAACATAATATGCACAAGGATTCTCTTTCAGTATAAGTGTTTGAAGACCATTAAACTCACCTTACATATTACTAGCCTCATTATATCCTTGACCCCGCAATCTGGAAATACTCAATCCAAGTCTGCAGAATAAATTTTCCACAGCTTTTTTGAGTAAGAGAGCATTTGTATTAGTAACATGCTCAATACCCAAAAAGCGCTCAAGCACTTAGCCTTTTTTATCAACATATCGTATTACAATTGCCATTTGCTCATTGATTGATATGTCATGAGCTTTATCAATCAAAATAGAAAAAAGTGCATCACCAAGATCTCTAATAATCACATTGATAATTTTAAATGCGGCCACATTTACAATGTCTTTTTGAATATCAGGAGATGTCAACTTGAGATTTTGTGGAGCATTGCTCAATGCAACCACTTTGACATCTTCATTATGATCAACAAGAAACTTGAGAAGTTCAAGAAAATTTCCTTGGTTACTTGAATTTTCAGATTCAGCATGCCCACGAAACATAAGTCCTTGTCTTAGAAGAAATTTGACACAATCAACCAATGCATTCAAACGGGTTCGATACTCAATTCGAGATTGATTAAATTGTTTGAAAAAATCATTTGAATATGTTGGTTTTGGTTTAACAAGTCTTGACATTTACTCGGAACTTGATTATGAGCATTATTGGGACCGTCAACATGAGTCTAAATTTTTTCTTTTTTCTTCCAATTTGAGAAATCCTCACCAACAAAAGAATCACCACTAGCTTGATCTCCAATATCGGGTTTGAAAAGATAACAACATAAAAAAAATACTGCATCTTTTGCTACGCTATGCTACAACCAATTAGGAAATTCACTAAACCAAGCCTGATTAAATAGCCGAAGCTTTTGTCCAAATGATTTTTGTGAAAAATTATGACCATGAGGTTGACAAGGACCTTTTTATAGATATGCCCTACGAATTTGATCTCGATCATTAGCATTATCGTCCATAATATGAGGCTTTAGTCTTGGATTTGCAGGTCTACTAAGTTGATTTCTATATGACTTTGTTTTGCAGAAGAATAATTATCATCTTCATGATTCCAACTTTGATTTTCTTTTGAAATATTTCTCCATGACTGTTTGAAAAAACTAAAATTCAAAATAAAAATTCATAATCAAAATCACAAACCGCCACAAATCAAAATCTCAAATTCTAATACAAATCAAAAAATTTAAATTTAGCACAAATCACAACAAATCAAAATTTCTAATTTTAGCACAAATTATAACAAATCAAAATTTCTAATTTAAATATTAATCAGTGCAAATTAATATTTTTAATTTTAGCACAAATCAAATCCCTAATTTTAGCACAAACAACAACAAACCAAAATTCCTAATTTTAATATAAATTACCACCAGTTAAGATTCATAATTTTAGCATATCAAAATATCTTATTTTAGCATAAATAAAAAAAATTTAAAAAAATTTTACAAATCAAAACTTAACAAATAATTATAAATTAATACTCATAATTTTTATTTAAAAGTAAAAAATAATAAATAAAGTTACTTGTAAATAATGAAGAGAAGATACCAAGGTTGTAGTGTGATCCCAAATATATGTTGTGTGATCCTAATTTAGTGAATCACGAGTTGGTAAATTTCAAAGTAACAAAGGAAGACAAAAAAAATACGAAGACACTTAACAAGTACTGTGAATAAATAAAAAAATAAAGAATTTCATACACTTGTAGGGTTTTAGCTTTGCTATAATTGGAGTTGTGTGCACTCACCCAAAAAAAAGTTGTGTGTCAGCGTTTGGTTGGGATTGGGATTCAAAAAAAATAAAAAACGTGAGTACGTGTGGTGTGTCAATGTGTTTGGGTAAATTGGGAGGGCTGTATATTATGTATAGAAGGGCCACTGTGTATAAGCAAGACTCCACCAAAAAAGAAAAAAAATTAAAAGTCGAGGGGACACATGACCCCCCTCGCCCATATGTCCCTCCGCCACTGGTTATATATCACTTTTAAACTATTTTATTTCATATTCATAGCGTACATTCTTTAATTCTTTTTTCCTTATATAATTTATTCCAAACATTGAACCAACCACAAGCATGTGACTAGCATTTGACAAAAATCTCAGGGCATAATTGGGTGTAGACACCCCATTTTTGACCGTCCTCAAGACTTGAACGTCATCGTTTGAACACCTGATGATCATCCATGTTCGTGTTCGTTTTGAGTTCTCGGAGGTCTCGGCCATGAGCCTTGCCTTAGGATCTCTTAACTGGACTATTATGTGCTTGGTTTTGGACCAAGAACTTGTTAGTTTTCGCTTCTGAGGGCAAAGAATGGCTTGTCAACCATCCCCGGATCCCACCGGCCAAGGCATGATGTCACCGGCCATGTTCTCTTGCCACCGGCCATTGGTGATGGCCGGTTGGCACCTTTGATGGTCGGCCGGCCTTTAATTTGGCCAATCGGCCATACTTTCTGGCCGGGACCTCTTTTTTTTTCTTTTTTTAGGCATTGTGGATGCTAGTTGTGCTAGCTGGAGCACACAGATCTGTCCTCCATACACGTGTATGGAGGATTTGCACCCTTTTGTTCTAAGCTTCTTGAAGAAGCTTGCACCATTTGCTCTAGCTTCTTGAGGAAGCTTGGACCTTTGTCTTAGCTTCCTCAAGAAGCTTGAACCCTTTGTCTTAGCTTCCTCAAGAAGCTTGACCCCTTTTGTTTAGCTTCTCTAAGAAGATTAGGCCCTTGTCTTGCTCTATAAAAGAAGGCCTCTCTTCTCCTTTGAAGAGGTTCAGAAAATCAGAGATATATATGGCATATACACCACTCTCTCTCTATATCTCCCTCTCTTTCTACATTTGTGTGTGTTAGAGTGTCCAAAAGTGAGTTTTGTTCTTAGTTTTGCACTAGTGTTACACCATACCTTGGTTATTGAGGTGTTGAGAGGTTGTTCTTGGAGCTTTTGAGTTGGTTTTGATCAGAAAAGGGGGTTGGAGTTTTGGTTCTTGAAGTGTTCTTCAAGGGTGAGCACTATTGCTTTATATTCCCCATTCTTGCACTAACTTTTAACCTACTTTGCATACTATTTTGAGCTTTGTGTATAACTGATAAAAGTTTTAATTTTTCATGTTTAAGATGTTTCATTAAGGTCATTTTTGTGTTTGGGGTCGACCTCCCCCTATTAGGCCTTGTTTGGCCTCTTTTGTGCCTTCTTTGTTGAGCTTTGGGAACTTTCGTATATTGGCCTTCTCACCACTGAAATCTAGAGAATTTTCAGTGGTGGTGAAGGGGTTTTGAGGTCTTTCATAGGGGAGGGACACCCCTCTCTCTTTGTGTCTCATTTGCTTGTGTTTTGGCTCATAAGGGAAGCATGCATGCCTAGCTTTGTTTGGCTTTATTTCAGAGGTTATTTGGTGTTTATCTAGCATGTTTTACCACTGTTCCATGTTGGTTCGTCGACCCCTTGCATGCACCATACACTTGCCTTGCATTCCTTTATTTTTGCCTAGAGATGCATCTTGCATTTGGATCACCATGCTTGCATGTTTTGGCTTAGCCTTGTGAAGTTTTTGGTCATGTTTTATCATGTTTAAGCTCTATTGGGTGTTGATTTGATCATGCTTTCCATGCTTTGTATAGCCTCTTTGCATTTTAGCTTGTTGGCTTCAGGTGTGTGAGTCTTTAGCATGCATTACTTAGACTATTTCAGTGATTTGGAATCACTTATCATACCATTTCAGTCCATGTTTTATGCTTACATGCTTGCACTTGTTACCCTTTCAATGCCTTGAAGAGTTGTGGTCCTATGCATCCATGTTTGAGTCCTTGGTGTATGCCTTTTTGTTTAAGTCCTTGGGCTGCCATATCAGTGGATTTTGGGGTGTATTTTGATGCATTGAAACTCTGTTTTTGGTTGCATAATCCATGCCATGTGGTCATGATAGTTGTAGTGGAATGCTCCCCTTTATGCCTTAGTTTTAGGCCCATTGGTGTGCATGTTTGCATGAGCATTTGTCCATCATTTCCATCACTTTTGGCCACTGTTTCTGGCAAGGCTGAGGTCTACCCTTTGCGGTTTAAGTCCACCATTGCATGTTCGTCGCACGTTTATTGCATATTTGGTTCATTGTGTGTTGGCACATGCTAGTTCCATTGCATTTTTTTTTCTTCATGTTTGCTACATTGCATTTTGCATGCTTGGCATATTGCATATTTGCATTTATAGGTTGCATTGCATTTGGCATATTTTGCTAGCTTAGCCTCATATTACATACTTGATGCCATTTTGTACACTTGAGCCATATTGCATACATACATTGCATTATGTTTGGTTTGGGGTGTCAAACCAAACATGAGGAATGAGGTGTGTTCGTACTCAAAGTGACGAAACACGCCTCAATCTTCGGTCACCGACGCCCTTGATCTCAACATGATAGGGCATGAAGCATTCACTTGTTTGTTGCATTCATTTACATTGATTTGCGAGTTTGGTGGCTCGAGGGCCGAGGGCCACACTCCCTTGAGTCTTTATAATGATAGGAAAAGTGGCCATGCACACATTGCTTTGAAATTTCCTTGCTATGCACTGTCTGTCCTCTGCTGCTGTTAAAACAGGATTCTGTAGGAAGGTTTGGCTGACCGACTACATACAGTGCCGATCGACCAAAAATATATGGCCGATGGCCTCACAACTGGTCGATGGCCATTTATCAATGGCCGGTGGATCTTTACCTTGGCCGGTGGCATCCCAAAATGATTAGGGAGTGGTTCAGAAGCATCAAGAATATTTTCACAATTCTTAGAGGTGCAGAATAATGCAAACAGAGGCAACAGTGGCATGGCAATGGGTTTTCGAGTGAGGCGATCGAGCATGCATCATTCAAGCATTTCGAGGCAGGGCTGCGGCCACCTCCTTT
This sequence comes from Camellia lanceoleosa, assembly GCA_025200525.1. Classification (NCBI taxonomy): domain Eukaryota; kingdom Viridiplantae; phylum Streptophyta; class Magnoliopsida; order Ericales; family Theaceae; genus Camellia; species Camellia lanceoleosa. The sequence goes on from CM045760.1 coordinate 3,347,255, forward strand.
TGTAATTAATTTATTAATTGATTAGGGTTTTGTAATATTTAATTAGCTAGGGTAGTTAATTATTTATTCAGTTTGCATTATTTATTCAAATCCTCCGAGGAGGGCAATTTTGTAATAAGTGTGCGTGCGTGTGATGTATGTTTTTCCAACCCCACGTCTTTCTCCTTTATACTTACCTGCTTACAATGGTTACATTAGGGCATGTTTCAATTAGCATACTTATGCTCGCATGTTCGCATTCATCCATATGTCTTGCATGCACTGGGCTCGGCGCATCATACTAATTGCATTGTATTTCAATTCCAAGTTGAATACATGTTATCTGTAGCATTTCACATGCTATCTTAGAATAGCCGAGCCTATTATAGTTGCATTCCTGCATGTGTTACATTAGGCATATCTGTATAGTTAGGATTCATGCATGTTTTCTAATTAGTTTCTTTCTTTGGCTTGGAGTACTCGGTAAGCTTTTATGCTTTAGCATACCGCATGGGTGTAAGTGTTTGCCATGATAGCATGCTGACCATGAGGCTATGTGCTTATGTGATATATCTGCTTGAATGCCTGTGGGTGAATGTTGGATTATCTTTATTGGAATAATGCATTGACTGTGAGTTTTAAGCCCACTTGAGAGTGGCAAAATCATGTTTTCTAAGCCCACCCGAGGGTGGCAAAATCCACGTCTTAGTCTACTTGCAAGTAGCACCTCCAAACCGTTTTTCAAAACGAACATGAGATGTTTTGTTCCAATTCAGGTGACTCAGTCTATACTTGTATGCTGTGCGCATCACATAGTAATTCTAGGCTAATAACCGGAATAAGAGCACATATGTTTTCAAAACTCGATATCATGCTTAGTAGTGGTCGATCTTTGATTGGGCGAGCGGGGGTGCTCATAGCTGACCTTCCCCAATCGTACCTAAGTTCCCGAGCCGAGGCAACTTTGGTGATGACGGACACGTGACCTTAGGCAGCGAGTCAGGGTTTCTTAAATTTCTCCAAAATAAAATATTTAGGTGGCGACTCTGTATCTGGCAAAGCAGTTCATGTTTGGCACTTTTTTCTAAAAATCTGTTTTTCAAAACGATTTGCCGGATTTGGACTCTTTGGTAATTTATCGGTCTCGTATTACACTTTGCGGGATTAGATTCAGAACCGTGACATTTGAGTCCGAACTGTAGTAAGCCCAATGAACAAAACGGGATTTCTCCGGGGACATTTGGAGACGTCTACATTGGGCTACGTGCTTTCCTTTGGAAATGTTTACACAACATTCTCCTAATCAGGAGGAATCTTCATAGAAGGGATATCACAACTGATGTGCAATGCCCAAGATGTTTTTCTAGCTTTGAAACAATTGAGCATGTTTTCTTTGAATGTGAAGTATCACAGCGAGTATGGCGAGGTACCTCATTGGGCTTGGACTTCTCGCAAGGGAAACCATTACCTTTTGGAGATTGGTTTCGAAGATGGATTGACAGTGTGTGCGATGAAGAGATAGTTATACAGTCCATTGCGATTTTGTGGGCCATTTTGTTACAAAGAACTCATGCTATCTTTTCCAATTATTATTTGCTGTCTACATACATGACAATCTGAAGGAAACAAATCATGTGAAAGAGAATTGTTGCATTTTGGGTAGTTTACTCACTAACAGTTCAGAATTTCAGGTATGGACTATATATGGTCATTGATGGATCATGTACAGCAACACAGCAATTGGCAGGAATAGCATGGTTGTGTATTCACAGTAATCAACAGAAGGTAGCACAGCAGGCCAGTCAAATGAATCTGCCGTCCCCTTTGGTAGCTGAATCGCAGGCATATTTGAGGGCTACCCAATGGGCTGCGACATGAAGACTATCATGAGTACCTATTTTCACACATAGTCAAGTTTTGGTAGATACTTTGTTAGGCTATTCGCATTTGGATTGGCAAGTTTCTAATGTTGTTTCGGATTTTAGCAAGTTTTTTTAGTTTTTAACTGTATCGAAGGTTCATTGCTCCATAATTAAGCCAGCACATGAGTTGGCCAGATGTCTAAATGGTTTAATCAGTTAATCATATTATTATTTTTGTTTTTTTTTTTTTAAAAACAAACAAACTTTTCATTTTTAGTATTACTAGTATGCCACCCGTGCTATGCACGGAATAAAATAATATATTATTTATTAAAAATACAATAATTATATTTAATTTTTTTGTATTTTGTCTCTTGTAGATAAAATTTTATATATAAGTTTAACAGTTTTGTTTCAAATGTTCCTTTACCATAATATATAGTATAGATAGATTAAAATTGTTGTATTGACAATTAATAATTAAAATTATGCTTTGTTATAAAAAAAAATGACATTGTTCTAATACTTCACTATTTTAGAATAAAAATATATGAATTTTAAAAAATTGCCATATTAGTTTTTAAGAGGGAAATAATTAAAGAAATTTTAAAAACTTAATGAGTACTAAGAAAGAATTATCGTAACATGTAATTTAAAATATCAAACAAAAAGTTAAAAAAATAAATTAGGACTTTAAAAAGATGTGATTACAATTAAAACTAATGCCATATTTATTAATAAGTATAATTTTATTTGGATATCTATTTACACTTTAACATGCTTATTTAAAACAAAAATAAAAATAAATAAAAATATTAATAATTTTGAGTTTTAAAATATGATTTTGTAGACTTGCTATATTAACTTTTGGAAGGAATATATTGAAATTTTTTACAAAAATTGAATATTAGTCATTGAACAAATCTCATAAGATTTAAAATAAAATTTATAAGAGGAAGAAATTAATGATATTGCGACATATGCATTTCAACAATTTTAAATTTTGAAAAATAATAGATTAGGACTTTCAATTTCAATTATCGTAGAATATTTTTATTTATATAATAAGATAAATAAGGATAGGTAAAGGTATATCAAAATTAATTATAAATATAGCTATATTTAAAAGGATATGGTTTTGTATAGTTATATTTTAAATTTCAAAATTTATTTTTTAACTTCCTATATAAAAAGATTCAAAATTTTAAATTACATATGATTTTTTTCTAAAAACATTGTGTTTGGTTTGTGTTTTGAAATAAACTTTCAAAAAAAAAAACAGGGGAGAGAGTTTAGAAATTTTTTTAGTTTGTTTGGTTGTATATATTGAAAAAAGTTTGAAAGTTTGAGATGATTTGATATTTTGTTATAGTTGAATAGATGTGTGAGAAAAAAAGTAATTGAGAATGAAAGATGAGAGAAAAAAATAATAATTAATTGATGTATAGGAGAGAGAGAAAGTGAATTTAGAAAAAAATTTTGAAAATTTTTCTCAAAAATTATATCTTGAGACACAAACCAAACAAACCCAAAACTCACAGTTGAGTAGGGAGAGAAGTACCATAAAAAAAGGGAGGAGCTACATATATTAAAGATAAATAATTAAATAATTGACTATCACCCTTAATAGTTTTAAAAAAATAAATTAAAAATAATATATATTCTTTTTATAGTTTTGAAAAACTATTAGTATATGCTTTTGAAGTAATGATCTACACTAACTGTCAATTAACACATATTATGATATCAAAAAAAAATTAAAAGTAATTTTTTTTTTTAAAAAAAAGTAATGATATACAAATATAAAATCAATAAAAAAAACTTATTAATAATGATTTTGTTTGCATTTTGATCTATCACTTTATAATGAGTGATATATTTTTTATTATACAAATGACTCTGTCAGGCCATTTTAATATAAAAATTCTAGTAAAACGATATTAACCAACAAAAAATAGTTATAAACAAAAAACAGATAATGGTTGGTAGAGAGGAGAGAGAAATGACACACAAAATATGAGATATAAAAACAAAAAATAGTGTACCTAAAGAATGAAACAATATGTTTGAAGAATACAATAGACTAAAGATAAACTAACCTCCAAATTGTCTCATAAAGAAAGTTAAATAACAATGAGTCTCATCGTTCTATCGTTCCATGAATGTAATATTTATAGGGCGAGGATGACATGAATGACTTAAAAAAACTATAATGTATGATGGTTAGGTTTTTGGGAAAGGAGAAATAATTGGTTAAAGAAGAGTGCACAAAAAATCATGAAATTATTATGAAAAATAATAAATTATGAGATTTTAAAAAATTATATATAGTATTGATATGCTTTATTTGGGAATAAAATTGTATTTAATTATGGAATAGGGAGAGAATCTAGATATAAGATTTAATTTTTATTTTTTGTTAGCCTTAATTTTAGGTTTATATAGATCAGACAAATTATGAAATATATTAATAGTATATATTTTATGGGAGGTGAGAAAGTATTCTTTTTATTAGATTTAGGAGAGAGAAGATTGTATGAGATTTATATTCTTTTTAAATAAAGGTTTGATTTATTTTGAGAGGGAGAGGGAGGTTAAGAATTGTGTGATTTTTTCTCTCTCTCTTTCTTTCTTTTCTTTTTTTTTTTTTAAAATTTTTTTTGTGGCTATTGACCGGCAATATATTTGCATTAAAATTTTTTGAAGGTTAATATTTATGTCTTTGGAATAGCCGATAAATGTTTTAATTTTTTTTTATAAAAATCAAAAATTCAAAAAATTAGATTTAAGGTTTTGAAACACTTAGAGCCTCTAAGATGAAAAGTCACTTTGGTATAATATAGTATAAATAGATAGATTATGAGATTTAGGAAAGAGACACTGCTAGAAAATGCACTTTTATTGGCGTTTAAAAAAACGCTGCTATAGATATTAAAAACGTCGCTAATTCTTTTTGTGACGTTTAGTACCAAACATTGACAACGCGGCTATTGCTATAGCTTTACGGCGTTTAAAAAACGTCGTTATATTAGTATATGCAGCGTTTTTTTAAACGTTGCCAAATGTCCTACCCTAATGGTACTATAACGTCACTATAATATTTAGCGACGCTTTTGAAACGCCGTCATAGATATTTATACATTTTAAAAATCTAGCAGTTGGGGTTGGAATATAGGGATGTTTAAAAAACACCACCATAGCCTTTTCTTTTTTCTTTTTTTTTTTTTATTGTGCTAAGGTTGACATTTAAATATAGCGACAGATATTCATACCTGTCATAAACAATTATTAAGAACTAATAATTGATGTATATTAAAATAATAAATAAACTAAGCTTGAAAACAAAATTAAAAATAAGAAACAATGCATTGCATACTCAAGAATAGAAACAATTCATATTCAGACTTTAAATACATCAATGAAAATCAAAATGGTCAAGAAAAAGTCAAATTACTTAAACTTCAAAAGTAGCTCTCATCAGTGTGAGATGAACAACATTTAAAAGAGGTGATTTGCCAAAAAAATTTGCACAGAACCCCATAAGCTGTTTTAACAATTACAACCTTCAAGGCTATCATCTTAGCTACTACTTTAAAGATGAACAAACACAAACACAAACACAAAGCAACAACAACAACTATTAAAAAGATAAAGATCTTACATAAGTGACTCCCAAGTTGGGCATTAGCAGAGACCAAACAGAACAACTATTAAAAAAAAATGTCTGCTCAAGTGAAGAGACTCCCAAGTCCTACTTCTAGTAGAGTTACTTACATCCTCTACTCAAGTGACCTCCATCTGGGCTCATTTCTGTGCTGAGAAATTGGCAATTATTTATCTTCATTTGTCACCACAATAATAGCTGCTAGGTTTGTCTTTTATTCTACATCGTTTGCTCTCAAGTATCATACAAGCAAAACTAAGAATTTACAATAGAGACGTTTCAACATTAGATAAATATTAGTACAACCACTTTGAGTCTAGTTTCTCACTTATTAACAAGCTCAAACATGAAATTGATAAAGTCAAAACAATCAGGATGTAACAACCCTCGTCATTGTTTACCGATTAACTATCGAATACTGCTAAACTGAGACTGATTATGATAAGTAGTGGAACTGATTGAAATACTGAACTAACCGACTGAAATCTGAAACTGATTGATTGACTGTATCTATTTAAATGTATTTCTATCTGTTTGACTGTTTGACTATCTGTTCATATTTTTATGTTTAAACTGCGAATTGAAGGCCTTATCGGCGGCCGAACTAGAAATTGATTGATGTTTTGAGATCATTGGAATTTATATGATTTTATGATATATTTAATTGAAAACTGATTTGGTATGATTAAATTAGATTAAAATAAGCTAAATCACATAGTTTGGCATATTTACCATTTTGCCACACTAGTGGCCCACTATCTTAAACATATTTTAGCCTCTTTACACTCTAGCAAAACATTTCTTCAGCTCATTTCATGTTCCCACCGAATAGAGAGAGAGAGAAAGAGTTAAGAGAGATTTGGCTACATCTTGTTGAATTGCTTGGAAATTGAAGAGTAATTTGCAAACTTGAGCTTATATTCTCATAATTGAAGACTTAGGTAAGGAGACTCAACCTCTCATTGTTATGTTTAAGTTGATTCTTGCATGGTTCATGTGTAATTGAGGAGCCAAGTCATGACTTAGTTCTACCATGTTGAATTATAACTTAATTCATTCATGCATGTTTGTATTGTTGACTCTTGAGTTGATTTCATGGAAAATTGTTACATGCATGTCCAAGTTCTAGCTAAGGTCCATGAAACCATCTTTTTGAAAGAATTAGCTCATTTGAGCTTGTATTTAAAGCTTTGAAATGATTTGAGTCCATGCATGTTGCATGTTCATCTTGTTCATGGAAATTGGTTTGAAATTGGATTTAATTGAAATACTCTTGGGCTTTGATTTATCAAATTGATCCTTGAAACATGTAATATTATGGGTTTTGAAGTGTTTTTTAGAAAATTAGCCCAAGAGGATCGAAATTTGTCCATTTGAACTTGATTTGAGCTTGGAAGTTCAAATATGGAAATTCCAGATTTTGGACTCCCGCTCGAGCGGGGAAAGTGGCGCTCGAGCAGGAAATTCATGCTCCCAGTACTTTGCACTGTTCTGGAGTCCGCTCGAGCAGAAGAATTGACGCTCGAGCGGGACCTTGTGTCTTACGCTCGAGCGGCTATCGAGTGCCCATCGAGCGTGATTTTCGAGCATCCAGTACTTTTGCCATGTTTTGCAGTACGCTCGAGCGTGGGAAATGATGCTCGAGCGGAAACCTTTGTCTGCATGTCTGCTCGAGCAGGGAAAGACACGCTCGAGCGGGACTCTATTTTTCTGAAGGTTCTGAAAATATTTTCTGAGTGCATCTTTACATCCTCATTTCATCCTAGGCATTCTTAGGCCTAGTTTAAGGCATCTTAATGAGGATATAGATGTAGAACATACCGAGGCAATTAGGGATTAAAATATTATCTTTCCCAACTGTGTAGCTTAGTGTGTGTTCGACCTGTTAACTGTGTAGGGTTGGCGACTGGAGACGCGCTCTAGCTTACTGTAGCCCAAAACTCTGTGAGTAACAACTGTGTAAAGATATGTTCAAAAATGATTATCTTCTGAACAATTGAACTGTACTATTTTCTGAACTGATACTGTTAATTGAATGAATGTATGTCGTATGTTCTCGAATCAGACAGGCATCCTTAGCAACTACTGCATTTCGTTATCACAGAGATCTCTATCGGTTCCCTTGTTGGAACCACTCAAGCATCGATTGATGGCCATCATCTCATTACGCTTTTTAAGACCTCATCTTTCTTATCGCATTGCTATGCTAATGGATGTACTACATATGACTGTTATGACTGAATGACTGTTATACCGAATTAATGAACTGTTTTCATTACTGTAAGGACATTTATTCTTGACCTCTTTACGCATTATGTTATTCACTGGGCTTTAGCTCACTATTTATATATATATGTAGGTGTTCAGGCACCAGACCGGAGCTAGGAGCGTGGGTTAGACTCCCCTTTTTGTCAAGCCAACTACTGTGCCTCACTGCGAGGTTCCGAGCTTGTCAAGCTATGGCTTAGAGGTGTTTTATTTCCCCCATCTATCTCTGTGTCTATTTTGTATAACTGTATAGACTGATAGCACTGCATTGTACTGTTTAATAGGGATTCGGTCCTTGTTCGGAATGATTGTAAATATTGTGCATACTGTTTGTCATTAACTGTATATATGTATGAAAAGTCTTTTTGCATACAGACTGTCACAACTCATTGGACATTGTTTATTTACTATATCGGCTTTCGCCATGCCCCTCAGATTGCTTTTATCAGATATCATAATGTGCCTTCGTAATCTTGGATTATTGGCGATTCTGATGCTAAACCCATAGGGGCGGGTTTGGGTCGTGACATAGGACTAGTCCATAAACTGGCTGATAAAGTCAAAACAATCAGTGTAATGACCGGGTATGCTGTCTGCCTTGTTTCCTTAGTTTAAACTTGGGTTTGCCTTGTTAGAGTACTAGGTTTAACTGGGAGTCTAGTTAGCAGTTTGAGGTTTGTTACATTTGAAAAGTTTTTCTCAAAATCCTTGTCTTTGTTCATTTTTGTGTCAAGATCCATATGTTTCGGAAGGTATGGGTTTGGATCCGAAGTGTTCGGTGTTGAGCTGGAAATTTTCTGGGCTGGAGGACAGAGCCGCACGTGTGGGGCCTTGGGCTGCACGTGCATGAGAGGGGCCGTACGTGTGGGAAACAGGGGAGGCCCAAGGTTGGCTACTGCAATAAAGGCAGGTGCGGAAAGGAGGTGCGGAAATGGGTGCCTCACGTGTGGGAGTTGGCTGAGTTCGAAAATTCTATTTTTCTTCTTTTTTGGGGCTGTGCACTTTCACTTTTTACACATCTCTCTCTCTAAAAATATCATTTCCTCTCCCTTCTCTCTAAAAACACCCACCAAACACCATAAACACTTGATCTCTTCGAATCCACTGGTGTTTTGATCTATCATCCTTCACAAACTTTGGAGAGCTAAGCGAGGGCTTCACTTTGTGCGGTGGAGATCGAATTTCTACACCATTGATTTTGGGGTTTCATCTCATCTCTTTATCAAAACTTGAGATAAAGGATTTCTTAGAGTTATATATATATTTTTGCAAGATTTTGGTTGAGTTTTTGGAATTTCTCTTATGAATTTTGAAACTTGATGGTTGGTTTAACAATATGGGTAGTTTGGGAGTAGATTTGGTTTCATGTTTCTTTTGAAATAATTTCTTGAGGGCCTTGAACTACATTGATTGAGGAAGAGTTGTTTTTGAAGAAATTCTTACAAGTGATTTGGGTGTGTGTTATTGTGGTGAGAAAAACCTAGAATTTAGGGGTTTCTAAAATATGTTGGGATACATGGTTGACATTGTATAAATACTATTTTGTGTGTCAAAAAGAGTAAAGGATGAGGAAATTTCTTATATGTGTGTGTGTGTGTGTGTGTGGTGATGAGTTTCATGAAAAATGAAAATGTGTTGATATTGGAAGTTGTTGTTCAAATGTTGTTTTAGTCTTGAAATGACTAATTTGTTGAAAACACGAGAAATGTAGAAACATTGTTATTTTTGATGAACTTGGATAGATAGATGGTTATCTTGTGAAATCACCTTGGAAATGAGGAAATTGGTGTTATGAATCTTCATGGTTGAATCATGGGATGGAATTGTAAATGGAAGGGATATTGCATTATATTGATGATTGTTGCATTTTCATCTTAATTCATTTGATTATGGTAAATTTTGATTATTGGATTTGAAAACTTTTGCATTGAGAAAAGCACATTGTGAAATAAGTTTTTATGGAATTGTTTTGGGATGAATACGTTGGTAAGTCCAGATAGGAGGTGTAGATGAAATTGATTAAGTTGGCCTGAGTGTCCGAGGTGAAAGACTGAAAACACGCACGGAGGAGATACCACTTCCCTTCCAGTTAGCAACCGGTAAAGTGAGGTTTTGGTAGTGCTAGTTATGCCTACTTGCAGACACCAACCTAAGGATTACCTGAGTCGTATTTACCACCCCTTTTGAATTAAATTGTAAATTTATGAATTGTTGAGATTTCAAGTTATCATTGAGCATGATGGTTTATTTTAAAAGATGTAGATGTGATCTTCTTTCAAAAGGCATAACATGGTATGTGCATTTCATTTTTGGGAAGCTTGCATAAAATGTATATACTTTGTTAAGAATTCTCTACTGGGCTTTATGCTCACTCCTATGAGATTTTAGTGCAGGAAAGGACGTGATGAACCAGCCAATCTAGGGCGTGGATGTATGTATCTAGAGCACAAGGCTCTGTTTTGTTGTGATTGAATTTTTGTAAGCCTAAGGCTATAACTATTTGGGTCCGAGAGACCATTTTTGTGTAACCAGGCTTAAGTCTTGGAATATGTAAGCCCCTTGAGGGCATTTTATTTATTTTTGGAATTGACGTTCTACATGCTATAGATTCATGCATTTGATATCATTGAATGTATAAATTGCATGTGGGACTATTTTGTACACACTTTAATGATCAATGATATAATAATTGGACAATTGCTAATGTTGGTTAATGTACCTAAATTATGTTGGAAAATTTTGGGGCATTACAATTAGAACATGAAGCTAAACTCAATTGACTATAATTTTATTCAAAAAGCAGGCTCCGAATATAACGACAAGGTTGACATAATTAACAATGTGAAAGCATTCAAATAATTCATCGTCTTACCAGCAAAACCTTGCACCATTGTCATTACCCACTTAGCTACTCGCTGCTTCAACCAAAAGGCGCAGAATATTACCAAATATCCCACAAGATTTGGATTTTTTTCAAGGTACTATTCTCTAGGTTAATATATAAAAATATGTGGTTGATTTGCCTATAAATATATGAATAGCTAGCGGCATCATTTTATATAGATATATGATGTCCAGCATTATTCACAAAATCTCTAATAATTTACTGCTCTATCTTCCCTATTTTGAATGAACCCATAAAATTAGTTCCATCATTTCATCACCAATAATTATTTCATCTTCGTCCACTACGTAATCAGAAGTACCATGGGCACACAAATATACAATTTAATAAGCAATTGAGAAAAACTGCATAGTTTAATCGGGTTCTATAATACACACAAATTAATCAAAATAAAATAAGAGAATTAAGTATAAAAAAATACCCTAAACATACACAAAACAAGGATGAAAAAAGAAAAGTATATTATGTTAAAGGCATACCTTCTTCACTTTCTTTGTTTGATGATTGCATAGGAGGAAGCGCCTCCAACAAAAATGTCGCAATAGCTGCAAAGTCTATAGCCTGATCAAGAAAAGAAAACAAGGGGAGAACAAGACTTTATTGAATTTTGGCATCTAAAAAAAAAATAGTAATAAACGTGAACTTTTTCACCAAACTTATTATTAATACAAATCCAAAGAGTCTAAATGAAGAGCAAACAAACAATACTAGTACATTATGAAATCAAATCATTTCCTTACCATATCAAATGAACAGCCAGACTGAGAAAAAACAACTCCAGCCGTTTCCAACAGATTTCCAAGAAGGCAGACATAACTCGGAAATTCAGTTGCAATATCATTAGGTAAAACATTAGCATGATTTTGCACACATAATGCCATCTGATGAATATAATGTACACTCAGCCCCCATGTCGCAAAAATTTGGATAAATAAAGGAAGAAAATTTTAAAGTTTTTATAACAAGGTAATAAATGTTTGAAATAAAACTTTTTGGCAACAAAATTAACAGGAGAAAGAGAGATTCTACCCCACTAGACCTTGGTGAAATCTAAAACATAAAAGTATAATGTTGCAGTGTGGGGACTGAGAAAACCAAACTACTTCTTTTAGATATGGAAAAAGCTTCCACAAGAAAGGAATTGTAAGAATTTGTGATGATAAACTCCATCAGGGATCAATATTAGCACAAACACATGATCTCTAACCAACATGAGGTATAATGAGGGCAAGGATACTCTCCAGAGAAGATATCTTCCCAACAAAATCTTGAAATTTTATACTTTTCTACAAAATTGAGAACACATCATCAAAGTAGTCAATCAACATAACGACTGCCTCTAATAAGAGGATTGTTGATGTACTAGATTTATTAGACATCATAAACAGTTGATCCTTGAACTGATTTCTGCTAATAGAAAAACCTCTAGTAAGCAAGTTTCTGTTTCAAAGCAACTAAAACATAAAAACTGCATCAACAAGTTTATGGTTCCACACCAAAGTGATCAAAGTAACAATTTCTAATGGCTTTATATCAACTATAGCTAAACATGTTTCAATACTAGAAACTTAGCTATGTATGTTGACAAAAATTGAACATCGATACAAGATTCAACAAGTTGATTATTTACACAGAGATATAATTCTACCTCATACTTCTATAACCAATAAAAAAAAAAAAAAAAAATTTTGATTGAAAATGTATGCAAGCAACAAACCTTACAATGAAATATGCTAACAAGTTTAATGGGGTCAAACTTCAATAAACAACAAAATCAAAGAACTAGTCCGAGCTAAACCTTATCAGTAACAAGGTTAGGTTATCCAACTTAGATTGAACCATAAAACCACTCAAATTTATGACTTCCATCATCCATAATGAGGAATGAATGGCCATAATGTCATGGATATCAACTGCTTAAATATGAGATTTGTCTTTCTATTTCTTTTGATAATAAAAGAAAAAAACAGAAGTTAGAAGTTTACAACCACAGTTCAGCACCAAATGCTTATCAGGAAACCCATTGGTCAAGGAGAAAAGTGCCAATGTGAAGCTTTGGGTATCATACAAAGAAGAGATTACTTGTATTAATATAGAAAGAGGAGAAAGTTCAAGTTAACTAAAGGATTACTTTAGCAGCTGATTGTTCAAGCTAAAGTAATGCAATATAATTCTTGTAGTCTCACTACTAAAGTAGCATGATGTGAGAGTTCCTGAGTCATATTTGATTTCTTCATATAAGTTTTATGCATTGAATTAGATTAGTTTGATTCACAAATATAATTAACGGTCATAAGGTTCACAAGTCTATTAGGTTGTAATTATCTTTTTTGAAGTTCACTTAAGTTCAATTAAAATTTGTTGTTACAAATCCTAATGCATATATCTTTTTTATGGATTAAAGAAGAAAAGTAACTGGCAGAGAAAATCAGAATCCAGTCCAAAAGAATGCTTGGATGTAAAAAGACATCAAACAAAAATGTAAGATCAGGTGGATTCAAAAAGATAATGGAGATTCAATTTGGAGCAGGCACATCACCAAATCAAGTTACCATATGGACATTAGTAAAAACCACAATTACAAAGAGAGAGAAAAAAAAAATAGAGAAATAAAACCATGTACTAACTTGAGGGTGAGGATCCAAGAATACTACCTATCCACATTTTGGCAATGCTTCCCATAAGTCATAAAGAAATGCTCTCTCACCCTCAGACGTTTAGCTTCCACTGCCTTTCTTTCTCTGAAGCATTTCTGTAAGTAGAAATTAGTCAAGTTCCAAACCTCACAAGAAACAAATGAACAAGTTTCTAGGAAGCTTCTCTAAAGAATAACAAATGTAAAAGCTTCACATTATAAGTTAGAATAATAAATAATTTTTTTTTGAAAAAGGCTACTACATAAAAATTGAGCAAATGCCTGTTCTTGATCCCCACAGCTGAGTTGCATTTGTTAGCCTTTGCGAGAAACTAACGTTAACAAAGTTATAGTCATGTGTGTACTTGGGTAACCGATACACGACTTTGAAATTTTAAAGTAAATACACATTCTTATAAATTAGAAATATAATAGGGTGTGGAGGGGCAAGCAACCCTTATATTGATCCCATACCAAAACCGAGTCAGGCTTGCTTATGTAGTCCTAAACCCACACATTAGATGGAAAAGCAGGCAGGTACTCAAGTAATCGGACTTGGATTGCCATTCCTACTGAAGAAGATTCACAAGGCAATAAAGAAATAGTCTCCAAATTCATGATAAACTAACTATAACTAGATTAGTGGATCATTGAACATTAGCAAATTCATGATAAACCAAGTCAACTAGCAGTATCAAGAACATCAAAACATTTCACACAAACAAAACATCAATCATTGAAACAGAGATTATGATATGGTATTTTGATTGTGTAGTATATACAAATATATACACATTTATACAATTACTTGGCAACAACCAAATCAACAAAACAGAAGAGGGTTATAGTGTGTGTATATATATAGAATCACTGAACCAACACAAACAAAATAGAATCATTGAATCAGATTTACGATAATCATGTATATATAGAGAAAGAGAGAGAGAGAGAGAGAGAGAGAGAGAGAGAGAGAGAGAGAAAGAGAGAGAGAGAGAGAGAGAGAGGGATAGATCTGAACCTTTCTGCCTTCTCTCAATGTCTTGATCTCCGCAAATGCAATGCCTTGATCTGCACAAACGAAAATCAATAACCAAATCAACAGAGAGACCTTCGAAATCGAGAGAAAGAGAGAGAGAGAGAGAGAGAGAGAGAGAGAGAGAGAGGCCTTTGAAATTGAGAGACAGAGAGAGCTTCAAAATCAAAATCAAAATCAAAATTGCCGAGATGTCATTCTGAGATATCACAGAGCTGAAGCAGATTTTGAAGCATTCGATTGGTTTGTCTAAGATTGTAGATGGCAGTGCTCAAAATCAAACTTTGAAATCGCAATCGCTCTGAGAAACTACGAGATTGAAGCCATACGGATGCAGATAGGTTGGCTCTGAGAAATTTCAAAATCGCAATCGCTCTGAAGAAGAATCGAGAGAGAGCAAGAGAGTGAGAGATTTGATTGAGTGATAGATTCAAACTAGATGGCGGTGGGTTTTGAAAATAAAGGGTTGGAGAGACAAAATAGGGTTTGGAGGGAGACACGATTTGGAGGCATTTCAAAGCGTCTTCTATTCATAAAATGGGGTCGTTTTGATTCATATCAAATGCGACATTTAAAAAATGCCGTTAATTATTAGAAAAAGTGACGTTTAATAAAACGCCGTTAAATCCCTAATTTCCTCTAGTGAGATAAATATTAAGGGAGAGATTTTAGGAACTTATAATTCAATTTTTTTTTTTTTATTATTTGAAATCTATAGTTACTTTGTTAGCTAATAGTATTATTTTTAAATATTTTTAAAATTTAAAAAAATAGCAAATTTAGGTTGTTATGTTTTTTAAAATTTTTTTTTTTAAATTTTTATAATTTATAGTTAGGGAAAATCCCAAATTCCAATCTTTTGATCCATTTAGTCCTAATTTTAATCTTATGAACCAATAAGTCCCACCCCAGTGTTAAAGACCAATTGGCCCATGTTTTATCATGTAATGTAAGGGTATTTGTGGGTTTTGCTTATATTGAATTTACATCTCTGCCCCAAATATTTCGTTTTGAGGAAATTTGATTTCCCTCCAAAATAATCGAAACGAAAGAGTCGTATAAGGAAATTTGTGATGCGTTCCGATGTTAATGGGATTTTGTTTGGTGTGTTGGTGATCTATCTTGAAAGGATAACATTGAGTCAATGTGGATTGGTACACTAATTTAAACATTCCTTTTATTCGTAAACCCTAGAAACATACGAAACCTTGTATTTTGGCTATACGTTTACATCGTAAAGGTGGAGAGGCCATTGCAACATTGTGTGCTCGTGTGAAGAGGAAAAACTCCATAAGTCGTCGCCAATGGTTGTGTCATCAACAAATGGCAACAGGTAAATTGCTCCGTTATGTATGTGTACTCACGATATTGTCCGTGTTCTTTAGTTTGATTTGTGGATTTTGTTTGAAGTGTGTAGTAAGTTATCCAAATGTACAGATTGTTGATATTAATGGGCAGTGTTGATGGTGGGGTTAGTTAGATGTTCATTTGGATTCCTCTCTTTTGTTGTTGTCTTCTGGTACCTGGTTATATTAAGGTGTGGTTTGGGTTTTTTGATATGGGGGTAATTTACATTAGAAGCAATTGATGTGGTTTTTGTCATTGTAGGGACAAGGGGGAGAATTCCTCTGTTTTTGGTTTGGTATAAATTAGGTTATGGTAATTTTGTATTGTAAATGGTTTTTGTAGAATTAGGAGATTGGAGTATTTTTATTGCGCTGTGTAATGTTGGGACGTCATCATATTCCGTGTCATAATATAATTAGGAGGCTTGATGTGTGAGGGTTGAGTTGTTGTTTTTGTTGTGGGGTTATACTGGTGGGGATGTGTGTCATGATGTTGGTGGGACTGCATTTTGGTTGTCGGTTATGTTTGAACAGGAGTTGGTTTGAAAATATTTGACGTAGATGCATGCATCATGAGCGAAACGTAACTCAATTACAACAACGTAGTGAAATGTATACCACGAATTATAAGGCAGGATATGAAAACAAGAATTATGCAGCCGACTTAAGTACATTGTTTTGTACTGTGATGAAATCCGGATGACTTATTTGTAGAACATTTAATTTGTTTTGGTGGTATGTTGTTGTGTGAACACAATTGTCCCTTGCATGTTGGTCTGTGGCTGATTGGTAGTGTGCAGTGTGGTATTGGAGTAGTGGCAGTGGATGTTGGATGTTATGTACATTAGAAGCACTTGGTTTTGGTTGGTGGTTCTGTTTGTGCATGAGTTGTTTAGAAAATATGTGACATAGATGCGTGTTGTATGAACGCGACGTAACTTTATTACATTAATGTAGAAAAATGTGTACAACGAATTACACGATGGCAAATGAAAACAATATTTACATATCCAACGTAATTATATTGTTTTGACTTGTGTTGACATTCGGTGGAGTTGTTAGTAGTACATGTAATTTTATTTTTTTTAAATAGGGTACATTATTGTTTGCACACGATGGGTTTGTGACTAAGTGGTAGGGTGTACTATGGCATTGGAATAGTGACAATTGATGTGTGATGGTGTGTACATCATGTGCACTTGGTTTAACTACTAACGTTGTGTCACCATTGCGAATTTAATTCAGTTTGCTTTTGTAGTTGCATGTTTGTGTGATATTGTGATTGGTGGCGACAATTTGTTAATTTTTATTGTAATGATGACTAGTGTGTGACACTATTGGTAGGTAGCATTGGCTGGCAACATGGGAAAAGGGTCGTGAATAACAGCCCACCATGTTCGCAGCATACCGGCAACACGTCAACTAGGTTGGCCACAAAGAGGCAAACTAGACTGCCATTGAAGAAACAGAAAGTAAACATTGTTGCAGTTATAAATTCTGAAATCGACCTGGCAAGACTAATGTACTGGTCCAATATATCGGGCGTTATCAAGACTGTGTTTGAGTTAGAATTAGGTGATAGGCATATTCAGCAATTGGAGAAAACACCATTCTGGCCGATGATTGATGCTATCCGTGTCCACAAGTTAGATCCAAGAGCGTACATGAAGTGTGATGCCACGGTGTGCGGGATAATTCAAACGTACCAGTCGAAGGATGAGAAATTTTACATTAGTGAAAGTGGACTTTCCTTGAAAAACAATGACATTCGATTCATGTTTGGAATATAATGTAGGAAAGACAAATTAGATTTGGCTCAAGGTGTGAAAGGTTTGTCAAATTTTATGCAAAGGCGGTGTTCGAACGTTGGTCAGATGTCTTCGAAAGTAATTAAAGATTTGCTCATGGAGGCAATTTGTGGTCGTACGGAATGAGACGAAGAAGACGTAGTGAAGTTGCTTTCCCTTTATATTTGTGCTAAATTATTTTTCAAAACTACGGGTGAGCATATATGGTGGGCGTTTGTACGCGTAATTGACAAACTGGAAAGCTTAAGGTTATACGACTGGGCTGCAGCAATCCGTAACACCCTGATCAGTTCACTCAATAAAACGCATGGCAGGCCAGAGAGGGTTATAGGATGTGTGGTTTCGTTGCTGGTATGTATACCAAATAAACTATTGCAGACATATCTATTTCTCCAAAAACACAATTGTATTTGTCTTGCTTCTGCATCTAATGTTTTTCCCCTGTCATTGTTATTCCAGTTTCTTATTTGTGAGCATTCAAACATCATGACGCCGAAGCGTAGTAATGTGACGCCTTGATTTTGCAAATGGAACATTGGCACACTCGTAGGGAGGTTGAAAGCGGTAAACTTGATGGCGAAAGGTTCAATTAAGGTATGGCACAAAACATCTCCAAAATGGTTGTTTTAATTGCCCATAAGTTAATAATTATGTGTGCGATACTATTGACATTTTGCAGGTTAATTGTGATAAAATTGTTGGGACAAGTAATGAGTGTTACTTATTTAAACCGGCACAGATTGGGAATGAGACAAATCGGAGTGAGGAGATCGTGATTGATGTGGATCCAGTTAATGTGTGGATACGACATGGGGCTGATGTCGGTATGACTGATGTGGAGCCAAGCTTTGATTGGTGGCCACCTGACTCACCTAATGGTGGTAACGTTGAAATGAATGGTGTATGTGAAAATGAGAACTTCAATAGTAAGTCGCCGGATGTTAAGAAAAGTATAGGTAGGAAGACACTTGCAACCGGAGAATCATGGCCAGTGTTGTTTCTAGATCTGCTAGACTTGTCATGCACACCAGAGGATGATAAGGTGAACACCGAACCAGAGGGCCAGAAGAATGAGTTGAGAAAAGCTAATGAGAGAATTAATGAGTTGGAAAAGGAAATTAAATCGAAGACAACACGGGGATATCAATTGGAACATCGGGTCGAATCGATGGAGAAGATGCTTGGGGCACAAGCTGCTAATTTGTTTATAGGATTTGACAGCGTTATCGTTGGAAAGGATGTTGAAATTGCACACCTTAACACCCTGGTCGAATAGTTGAAAGATACAATAGCCAAGTTGGAGGACAATCTTGATGATCGTGAGGTGTACGAGGTGACACAATCCGTTGCAAATGAAGGATCCAATCAACGAACACCTTCTAATAGTCATTCTGGAAAAATGGATGGGACAAACAATGACACAAGTGGGGAAATTGCACAGCATCCATCATCCCTTACAGCTCGAGTGAAGGCTAGCGCGAAGCCTGCATTAGAGTTTGTTGAAAACGTGGATGAAGTAGAAGATCTGACTGTGGACAACGCGAATAGGTATGTCAGGGGTCATTCAACTGCATTTGGTGTTGGTGGTGTTGGTGTTGGTGTGTTTGACATTGGAACTGGTTATGAGGATAAAACAGCAGCTTTGAGGCCTGGTTCTGAGATCAAATCAATGGTTAAACGTTTGAAGAACAAGCTGAGATGTGAATTTAGACTGTCTAACTACGAGTACATAGATGCAGTGGGTCGAGGCAAACAACGCAGTAGAGTGGTGTTGCGCAAATCATCGGAGCCCAGGGAAATTTACACTGTTGAGGATGTTGACGTGGAGCGTAAAACATGGAATGGTTTTGGTATGAGCAAAAGGCATGCCATGTGGAACTTGTTGAAGGATGATGAGTTGAGAATGCTAAATAAAATATACAGTTTGGACGGTGGCGGGTAAGTTTTTGTTTTGAATTTGTTATAATACTTGGATGGTATGTAGTAATCAATGTTCTTGTTTTGTTGTTGTTGAATTTGATGTGTGGGTTGCAGGGCACTAATATAGGATGGTGGGGACAATGGAGTGCAAGTGAATTTCACTGACGTCCATGACTTGGTACAACAAAACTCGATCCATGGGAATGTATGCGTATCTCTTATACTTTTAAATATTGTTGGCATTTGATTTGAATGTGGAATGTTGTTGTTCTTATGAGAATTAAAGCGTTGCTATGTTGGCATATTTGGTTGTAAGGATTACATGCTTAAAGAAAGGTGTGCAGTTAGAAAGTACGATGAATGTCATGTGTATAGAAAATTTACATTTGTGAATTGTCATAGTTTTAGTGTACACAATATGAAACCCTTAAAAAAAAAAAACCTACTCGTGCAGTATCCAGTAATTGTATGCTTTTGTGTTACCATAGCAATGGAGTGTGTGCATACACGTCGACATTATGATCATAATGTATCAAGTACACAAAAACGGCAGTTTTTAGTACATATATATATTTCAAGGAAATACTTACGGTTGTCATGATGTATAGGTAATCGATGCGTATGCCAAGATACTGATGGCAGTGCAATGGAAGGCGGCTGGAAGAACAGAAAATGGGGACATGACCTACGTGTATAGTAGTGTGTGTTTGGTACGTTATGCACATGTTGTACATTATCTACTAGTATGAAAATAGGTCTTTATAACATTACAGAACAATTGTGTAAAAATGACATGTACCATGTCTGCAGGACATGATGAGGAACACCAGCGCAGTGTTGAGGACTAAATACTTGAACGTTAACACAAAGGCAGCACGAGAGTGTAGACACACGGTTTACCTAATATACCATACGAATCATTGGATTGTGATGGTCCAAGATGTCGAAAGTGGAGAATGGAAGCATTACAATTCTATGAGGCCGAGACATGGGGTTCAAGATGTGCATTACAATAAGGCTCTTAAAGTGGTAAGTGCTGTAATGGTTTTTGGGGATGGTGGGCTTACAATGTTCGGCACGCGATGGTTTGTTTGTTTGCACATGCGTGTCGAACGTTAGTTGGTTATGAAATAAATTGCATGCAACGGGACTAACCTACCATGAAATTGAGCACCAGAAAAATTGGGTGGCTGACCACCATACCAATTTCATGAGGACCAGATTCGCAATGACAGATGTTCAGAGTGATCACTTTGGTGGTGCTCTTGTGTTAGTTGTGGATTGCCTGTAACAAGTGCCCGAGTCATAAGTGTGCTTAGTTTCATGTGGTTTTTATTTTATTTTATTTTATTTTTTGTGTTAATAAATTTGTGGATGTAACATTGTCTATGTCGGCTGTGAATGCAGGTCAGACTACGCAATTGTTGTATGTTTCATTATACGCCAGTACATTTATGGGATGGAAATCGACAGCACGATGAATGGGATCACACCTACTGGTCTACGCGCTGCGATGGTTAAAATGTTCTTGAATGAACCAACACGAGGACTTCGTACTAGGATAGGATAATGTGTTTTTCAGAAGCATCATCAGTAGCCTCCTCACCTCCACATTTGTCTGTTTTGTTTTATTGTCAATGGATTATGTCTTTTTTTTTGGATCATAACGGTTAAACGTTGATGTCATATATGTGGTAGGTTAATTTTTTTGTTGGACAAATTGTTGGTCTCCAAAATTTTGGATTAATTATTTACACATTTTGAACTTGTTGATCTAGGTCCGAACAGTTATGTCAATTTGTGAGGCACCATGACATGGGCTGATTACGTTGACCATTGTTGAACATTGATGTTCATAGTTTCAAATTGTTTGCTTATTTACCTGTTTTATGGTACAGTGTTTTGGTTTGAGGTTGTTCGGCTCATGGTTTTGTGTTGATAAGAGATGAACACAGTGAATGTTTTGTTTTGGTACGAGACAATTATGTGTTTGGCTTCAAATAATAGGTTTAATGAATGGTTTGCTGTTTGGCATATGTGGAAGTGACCTTTAATTGTAGTTGATGAACACAGCATGGGTTGGGTTTTGCTATATGTGTCCGTAAATTATTAACTACATCGCATGGTTATGAAATTGTAAAGTTATGAACCTAGTCATGGAAATTTACATTCGGAAGGTTTGATATGAACAATTGTAATCGGTCAGTTGGTGTCGTAAATTGGTTGATTCAGTGTTATGTATTTTGGTTTGTGTCAGTGTGTGTTGTGAACAAACTATGTGTTATCGTAATAAATGCAATTAATGAGGTTTGGGTTGATGTTGGGTTTTGTAATGTAAATTAATAAAATGGAGTAGAACATAAATAAGTTGAAAATCGCAAATGTGTAACCATTCTGCAATGTTTTTCATCATCCACAATGTGAATGAAAATGATGTGCAGTTGGACATAATGTTTGTCACAACACATATGTTGACATTAAAACACATCAATGTTTCCCCAATTAAAAAAACATTAAAATGAAATTGAAATTGAAACCGATATGTATTTTGTGACAAATCCAGTTGCAGGGAAGACAAATTACACAACATCTGGGCGTTTATATTGGCTCTTTACATGCCTTTCTATTGTGGTTGCCCAACTTTTAGCATCAACCACACCGAATGCGCTGTACTACTTCGCCTTTCGATGGAATCTGCTTTCACTTGGGCCTACCCGGCGGACGCTTAACTGTAGGCGGCGTATTCATGTAGTCGGCTGGTGTGGTAGATGGCTTTTCAACAATTGGAATAGGATATATTGTTCTGTTGTACGATGCTTTGAACATGTCAATGTGGAATGCACGGTCTATCAATTTGTGAATGTTTCTCCCGCTATTATGGAATGCGATAACGGCATGGGAACAAGGAAACCCGTTAATTTGCCACTGAAAATAAGAACACGTCTGCTTGGCCACATCCACCAACACTGACGGATGGGAGTGGACTTCGTATATATCGTCATTAGCCTGGTTGACGTACCACAGCCTGCTGTCATTGTATGCCTTTGCTAAGTTTTTATCCATTTTTGGACATATTACACCGGCCCATTTGGTGCATTTAACTCTACGTTCTGCCATCTGCTCCATGATTTGTTCCCTTACCATATCAACCAGTCTAGTAATAGGAAGATGACGAGCATCACTTACCTAGTTGTTGAAAGACTCAGCAGCGTTAGAGCACATCTCACCGTAGCATTGGCCCCTGCAAAATAACCAATATGAATACAAATGAAGGACATAAACGATGATGAAATATAGAACTACTTGTTCTATACCGTTGGGCAGTGTGTGGACTACCTGAAATACATGTTAGCCCAATGTTTGGGATGCAAATCTTTCATAAAATTCTCGACCACAACCGGACTATACTTCTTTAACACCTCTAATTTCTTGTTGAAACAACTGACAGTGGGTGCGTAAGCACAATCCCTTAGTTTGCACATCAAGCCAATCTTGGGTGATGTGATGACGTATTTCATTCGCTCTTGTAAATTCATTTGAAGATGAAACAAACAATATCCGTGGTGTGCCAACGGGAATATGTTTGGCATGGATTACAGCAACCCAACGTGGCGGTCAGATATGAAAGTCAACGTCCTACCGTCGCCAACAACATCTTTCAAATTCTG
This sequence comes from Camellia lanceoleosa, assembly GCA_025200525.1. Classification (NCBI taxonomy): domain Eukaryota; kingdom Viridiplantae; phylum Streptophyta; class Magnoliopsida; order Ericales; family Theaceae; genus Camellia; species Camellia lanceoleosa. The sequence goes on from CM045760.1 coordinate 3,370,343, forward strand.
AAGAAACCATTCCCAGTTGGTGAATTCTCGGAATCAACAATAGTGAATGCCACAGGAAACAATCCTACATAGATAGCATGAAAGCATGTGGTATAATAAAAAATGATATAATTAATTAGATGGCATATAATCAAATTTGGTAATGCAATGTGACTTGTTTTATAACCATGTGTACAAATACATGATGAAATATAATATTCCTGTAACAAGAACGTGTAATATGTTTTACATTACATCTATTGTCAATTCCATGACATCCCATTTGTATATGGTGAAAAATATGCAGTCAGGTTGTGTAGACCTGACTTTCTTCGCACGCCCCCCTCTCGGAGAGGGCGCGAATTTGGTCTTACTACAGTTCAAACTCCTGTCGCGGTTCTGAATCTAATCTCACAAAGTGCAATGTGAGACTGATAAACACCAAAGAGTCCAAATCTGGCAATTGGTTCTGGAAAAATCAATTTTGAATGAAAAAGCGCCAAACATGGACTGCTTTGTCAGATTATAGAGTCGCCACCTAAATATTTTGTTTTGAAAAATTTAAGAAACCCTGACTCGTGCCAAAGGCCACGTGTCCGTCATCACCAAAGTTGCCTCAGCTTGGGAACTTGGGTACGAGAGGGAAAGGTCCTGAAATGAGCACCCCTGCTCACCCGATCCTGATCAAAGGATCGGCCTCTACTAAGCATGATATGTCGTTTTATAAACACATGTGTTCTTATTCCAGTTATTAATCTAACTTACTATGTGATGCGCATAGCATACAAGTATAGACTCGATCACGAGAATTGGAACAAAGCAACTCATGTTTGTTTTCGAAAATAGTTTGAAAGTGCTACTCGCAAGTAGGCTAAAGTGCGGATTGGCCACCCTCAAGTGGGCTTAAAACATGATGTTGCCACTCTGCAAAGTGGGCTTAGAAATCACATTCATCGAATTATTCCAATTCAGGCAATCAAGCCTTCACCCACAGGCATTCAAACAGTTAAGCACTTAAGCAAAAAGCCTCATGGCAAGCATGCTATCATGGCAACACTCACACTCATGCAAGGATGCTAAAGCGTAAAAGCTTACCGAGTACTCCAAGCCAAAACAAAAGCTAGTTAGAAATATGCATGATCCTAACTATGTTAACAATGCCTAATGCAACGCATGCAAAAAATGCAACTAAATAGGCTTGGCTGCCTAAGATGGCATATGAAATACAACAATTGATACACGTATTCAAATAGGTATTGAAATACAATGCAGTTTGAATGATACGCCGAGCCCGGCGCATGCAATACAAATGAATGATGCAAACATGCAAGCATAAGGTATGCTAATTGAAAATGACCCTAAAATTAACCATCAAAAGCGGTTAAGTAAAAGGGAGAAAGAAGTGGGGTTGGAAGACATGCACACACATACTCACCCTTATTACAACAATACGCCCTCGCGAAGGAGGGTTCGAATAAGCTAACTAGCTATGCTAAGCCAAGCTACTTATTACAAACCAACTAATTAACTAACTTAGCTAATTAATTATTACAAACCAAATGAGATTGAATAACTAGCTAATCTAAGCTAATTAGAATATTACAAAGACGAATTAACTTAGCTAAACACATTAACTAATTAATTACAAAACCAATAAATTAACTTGCTAAGAAAGTAGTAAAATGGCCTCAGGGAAGGGAGACATGCATGCTCGGTGTGCTTCACCCGAAAACACATTGCCTTGCCATGAGTTGCCTTTGTTTGCACTCACTGTGATCTCAGGACACTGCACAAACTTCCAGATGGCTTCTCCCATAAAATAGGATCACTTTGGACAATTTCTCCTTCAGGTGACTAGTCGATAGGCTACTTAAACTGGCCGGCCGACCAGTACATGTGGTTGGCAGGCTAGTGCAAGTGGCCGACCGGCCACTTTTCTTTCCAGAATCCTACCTTTGCTGCAATAGAGAGCAACAGAGCCAAGGCAATGTATTTGGCTAGAAATATGTGTACTACCACCCTCCTCATCATGTCTTAAGCTCAAAAGAGTGTGGTACTTGGCTCTCAAGCCACCAATCAAGCATCTCAATGCATGATGGCTCGAAAACCAAGCTTGTACAAGCTTAGTCAATGCACACATAAGACTCAAAGTGACGTCAACCCATCATGCATGCTCAAGGGTGACAACGACCTAGGAATGTGACACATTTCATCACTTTGAGTATGAAACGTCTCACATTTCTTGTGTTTGGATTAACGTCCGATCCAAACAAATGCAATGCAACACACATATATTATCTTGGCATGTTTTACTTGATTCAATTCTTGTTTACTCATTTACATTACCAAACCATTCCTTAATTGGTTAAGTCCAATTGTGAAAAGTCCTCTAATTTGAAAGATGACCTAAGCTTTGAATGCCTTGAGCATGAAGAAAGTATCATGCTATTGGTTAGTTGAAATCTTCAAGGGAGGATTAAAACCAATAGGCATGAATGCCTCAAGTTCATGCTCAAGGCAACAAGGGGCTTTAAGGCCACTTTCAAGGTGAATGAAAGTTTAAAACAATGGAGTGCAATGACACACATTTCAGCACTGAAATAGCATGCTAAGTGACTTAAAAAACAATGCAAACACCTCATGCAATGCATGCTCAAAGGCTTAACTCATTAAGCCAATGAAAGGGGTTGTGCCACCACCTTACAACTGTAGACACCCCATTTTTGACTGCTCTTAAGACTTGGGCGCTACTGATGGTTTGCTCAGTGATGAGAACTGTGCAGGGGAAAAGTTCAGTTTCTTCGGCAAGGAGAGAGGCAAATATCAACTTCATACCCCATTGTGGACCAAAATTATTTTTGATGGTTTTTAGACCTTAAAACCCTCTCTTCAAAACATTTTTGAAATAAAATTCCCACGATGTTCCGACGCTCGCATTTCGGTAAATGTTGCGCTTTTCGGTAAATCGAGCAAGAACAAAGGGGAGATGAATGAAAGAGAGATGAAATGTTTGAAAAATCTTTCAAAACACCTTACTTAGGGGTTTGAAGTTGAAGAAAAGAGGAGAAGAGGGGAGAAAACTAGTTTGGGAGTGGTTCAGCATGAATCCGAGAAAGAGAAAAGTCTGCGCAGCTTCCCCGAAATGGGTGTAACTCTTTGCACAAGAGGAATTAAAATATGGGGCCACCACCATTGGAAATATTACTTCCGGGGCTTGATTTTTCACTCAAGAATCTCCTAAGTCCAAATCCGGGGGGAGGAGATATGGTTGGTTGAAGTCCGATTGGACCGAATCTGCGCGGCTTTACGGAAACTGGCATAACTTTTTCTACAGAAGGAATTTTAATGCAAGGTTTGTGCCATTGGAAAGCTAACTTCCGGGGCTTCAATCTGGACTTCCACTGGCACTTTTTGACCTCATTAGCCACCCATCGGAACTCTATTTAGCCGACCGGCACAAAAGATTGCCGGCCGGCCAAAAGTGCCCAGAACTCAGATTTTTGACAGATATTTATCAATACACTGTGGCAGATATTTTCAATGGGGATATTTTGACCAAAAGCTCTTATTTTGATATACATAGGGCCTTATATCCCATATGGCTTAAGGTTAGAACAAAAAGGTCAAGTTTTGGGAGCTTCTCACTCTAAGAAACCTCTCTCTCTCTAATTCCAAGCTTCAAAATCCTTAAGTTCCTACACCCATTTCTTCACCACCACCAAGCACCACCACCACTACTCCATTCCAGCAGATAGGAGTGGCTTTCTAGCAGCTAAGAGGCAACATTTTTCAGTCCTAGAGGTAGCAAAGGTTGGGTCTTCAAAGGTGAGCACCCATTTCCCTCTTTTGTAGCATTTTCTTGCCTCATTTTTTAAGCCTATTTTCTCACTGTTTTAGGCTCCGACCAAAACTGAAAGGGTCACTCTTTTGAGATATTATTCATGTTTGTTGAAGGGTTCAACCCTATTTGAGATCACCATCTTGTACTTGCTTCAATATCATCTTATATGTCACATTTTTGCATGAAATTTCTAGCCTATGAGTGATCTGTTTTTGGGCATAATATAAACTGTAAGTGGGCCTATTTTGAGCGTCTCTTCAACATTGAAGAAGGGATCAACCTTGTTTGGGCCCCCTATCTTGCACTTACTTCATAATCTCTCCTATTTACCGTAAATTTGCATGATTTGTTTGGCCTATATTTAAATTGTTTTGGAGCATGTCATGAACTGTGAGTAAGCTTATTTTGTGTCCCTATACAACATTGTAGAAGGGATCAACCCTGTTGGGGGACTCCATGTTGTACCTACCATTATACCCCTCTTGTGGCCTATTTCTTGCATGGATTTTTTAGCATGTTTGCCTACTGATTTGAGGGTTTTCATATACTGTAAATGTGCATATTTTTGGTCCCTCTTCAGTGTTGTAGAAGGGAATTTTTCCGTTCGGGCTTTGCATGTATCACTTACTTCATAGCCTCCCTTGTGGAGCCATTTTTGTATGCCATGTTAGCCCCATTTGTGATTGCTGTTTGCCCATGTTTTGTACTGTAAAAATGTGAGTTATGGGGCTGCCTTGCTTCTGCCTTTTCATGTCATATGCATGTTTGGTGTAGCTATAGGCCATTTCGGGTGCCAAAATTCATGTTTCGGGATCATTCCATGCATCAGGTACACTTTGGCCATGTTTCGGGACTGTTTTGCCCCACATTTCAGTGCTGAAATTCATTTGCATGTTTGCATATCACGTTTCCATGCCATTTTCTCAGTTTGCGTGCCGGTGTGCACGCATTTCGAGGCGTTTCATTTTCACCCATTGGCCTCCTATGTGAGTGTGGCAGAGGCCCACTTGTGTTGGTGTAAGTCCATGTTGCATTGTGTATGCCATGTTTCAATGCGTTGTGCATGTTATGTTGTTAGCGTTGTGTATGCCATGTAGTTGCATTGCATGTTTGTATGTTAGCTTGCATGCTTAGGTTGCATGTGCATTGTTGTGCATTGCCTTGCCTCTTGATCAACCATGATTGAGGCTGGGTCCCTTGCATGTTTGGTGTGCATTACACTTGATATTAAAATGCACACTTGACTCTTTGGCCATCATGCATGGAAATGCGCGATTGGTGGCTCGAGAATCGAGGCACATCCTCCTTTGAGTCACAAATATGATAAGGAATGTGTTTGGTGCATACATTGCTTGAATTGAGCTGCCATGCAAGTTTTGCCCTCTGCTTTCGTGAGTTGCGTGTTCGAGAATTCATTGCCTGGCAAAGATTTAGTGCCGACCGGCAGTCAATCAATGGCCGGTGGATATATTTTGTGCCGATGGCTACATCCTAGTGCCGGTGGTCATTTCCTCCAGACGGTGGGATTCTCCAGTGTCCAGAGAGGCATCCTTGAGACTTTGGTAGATTTCAGAGGAACAAAGCAGGGAAAACAGAGGCAGGCTAGGCATGGCAGTACAATTCTGAGCAGAATCTGAGTGTGCATGCATTTGGCTCTCCTCCCGAGGCGGTTTACAGTTTTAATTAGATTAATTAATTTGTTTAGTTAATTTAATCAATTTGTAATATTTGGTCCCTCCGAGCGAGGGCAAATCTGTAATAAGTGTGCGTGGGTGTGTGCATGTCTTCCAACCCCCACTTCTTTCTTTCCTTTTACTTACCTGCTTTTAATGGTTAGTATTAGGGCACGTTTATTTTAGCATACCTTATGCTATGCATGCATGCATCCATGCATTTGTTGACATGCATTGGGCTCGGTACATCATACAAACTGCATTGTATTTTCAATTCCAAATTGAATACGTGCATCGAATAAAGTGCATTTCACATGCCATCTTTAGGGTTAGCCGAGCCTACTCTAAATTGCATCCTTGCCTGTGTTGCATTAGCCACTTAACATAAACTAGGACATGCATGTTTGCTAACTAGTTTCTTGTTTTGGCACGGAGTACGATGTAAGTATTTTACGCTTTAGCATATCACATGCGTGTGAATGTTGCCATGACAGTATGCTTACCATGCGGCTAAGTGCTTATGTGAGATAAACTGTTTGAATGCCTGTGGGTGGAGGTTGGGTTGCTTGAGTTGGAAAACTCATTGAAATCCGTGTTTTAGACTACTTGCGAGTAGCAAATTCCAAAGCATTTTCAAAACGAACGGATATACAATGTTTGTTTCCAAATTAGGCGATTTGGTCTATAACTGTTTGCTGTGCGCATAACATAGTAATTCTAGGCTAATAATTGGAACAAGAGCATGTAATGTTTTCAAAATTGGATATCACGGTTAGTAGAGGCCGGTCTTCGGACCGGGCGAAATGGGGTGTTCATAGCTGACCTTCCCCGATCGTACCCAAGCTCCCGAGCCAAGACACTTTGGTAATGACGGACACGTGGCCTTCGGCACCGAGTCAGGGTTTCCTAAATTTCCCATTTTAAAATATTTAGGTGGCGACTCTGTAATCTGGCAAAGCAGTCTATGTTTGGCACTACTTTTTCAAAATTTGTTTTTCTTCAAAACGATTTGCCAGAGTTGGACTCTTTGGTTCAAGATTTAGAACCGCAACATGAAAAAAGGAGTCCGAACTGTAGCATAGAGGCCCACGGGCGCTGTTACAGTTTCTGGCGACTCTGCTGGGGATTTAGAGAGCTTAACTCGAACTCGTGATATCCTGTTTTGACTACACTTATGTGTTTCTTTGCATTGCATGTGCATTGGTGCGCCTAGGACACCGTGTTGGCCATCTGCTATTCCTGAGCGGTTTGCTAGAGGCTTGTCTTGTCAAGGCATGTCTATAAGGCTGACCAGTTGCAGGCTCTGCCAGTATGGGAACACAAACCCCGGTTTTACCGGGGCACCCTTTTTGACCATTCGACCTAGTACATATCGAAATCCATAGTGACCATTCCAAGCTAGGACAGGTTGCTCACCCGATATAGGTTGTTTGAAACCGCCATAGGCGTAGTGAAACCCTAGCTCTCGACAAAAAATAGGACAGGAAACCCTACCCCAACATAGGGAGTTTTGGCTCTCTTTACTTGCTATGTGCTTTTAGAGTGTATCTCACAGGAATGCATATACCGGTTTGCAAGTCTGGTATCCGACTGCGGGCACCAAGACGATATTTTGAGAATCAGTTATATCTGCAGGTATCAGATTCAGATTTAGGGGGCAAGATTTGAGAACAAAGGATCGAGAATAGAATACAGTTGTTCAACTTTGCTCGTATCCGCTCCAAAGGAAATTGAGCCGAGATGTCTGTTTTCTCTTTTGCTAGGGGGGTAGTCCTGGAATCATAGCTTCAGAAGGCTCCACTATCTCCCGGGTACATTGGACTAGTGCTGATAGACTTTGTTAGATCAGAAATTCAATTCAAGGGCAACCAGTGTTCTTTCGCTGAGGCAAGGCAAAGAAAGGCCAGTTAGGGCTCACCGGTTCATCTGATCCGACAGTCACCAGTCACATCATCAGCAGACCCGTGATGGCACAGGGTTCAGAAGAATTTGTGGCCGTGATAGCAGCGTTAAATCAGGGAACTGCCATGCAGGCTGAGACCGGTATTGAAACGCAGCGCCCATCTGGGGCATCTGCCTCACATCCAGCTTCGGGACCCCAGCCGAACTTTGATCCACTTCCGCCAGTTGAAGATTTACAGGGTTCGAATCCCCAAGAAGGGTTGGCTCAAGCTCGAGTTGTCAGGCCCCTGGTGCAGCCTATTGAGAGGTTTCAACCCTTTCATGTTGATGAGTTCAATCCGACTGCAGCGAAAATTGCGAGCCTTGAGAAGCAATTCAAAAAGGCACAAGGCCTTAACTCCATTCCCGACATTGAGGATGGGCACACTGAGTCTGCCGTGCGGCTCCCAGACAGATTCAAAATGCCATATATTGACCGTTTCGAGGGTCGGTGATCTAATGGTACATATCCGACTTTTCTTGGATGTCCGGCCGATGGGTCCGACTAAGCCACGTAAACTCTCAGATGGAAGAACCCTGTCGGGTGTAGCAGCCACTTGGTACGCTAAGTTGGAAGATAAAGTGAAGCAAAATTGGGAAGAACTGGCTGAGGCCTTTGTCGATCAGTATTCGTACAACACCCAAGTTGAAATGACCATCCAAGAGCTTGAAGCAACCCGCTAGAACCCAAAAGAGCCTTTTGTGGAATTTGTTGCCAGGTGGAGAGCAAAGGCAACACAGATGACGGATCGTCGCCCTTCGGAGAGGGATCAAGTACAGATGATGGTGCGAAACCTCGAGCATGATATGTTACAAAAGTTGATAGTTGCTCCGCTATTCACTTTCAAAAGTTTACATGAACTGGGGGTTCAGGTCGAGAACGCGTTCAACAGTGGGATCATTCCCAGAACAAGTGAACCGACAGGGAGGGTGATTTCAGGAAGTACCAATGCTGGTGGTAGCCCTATTCCCAAACCCACAGAAATCAATACAGTCACCACAACCAACCCTTTTGCCAAACCAAGCCTACAAAACAATGCCAAATTTCGAGCTCAGGCGTAACTTTCACCCCCCTCTATATGAGCCTAACTAGCGCACTAAAAGTCTTGATGGAAAGAGGGCATCTCAAACCCCTCGATCCTCAACCTCTTCCTGACCCACTCCCAGCCAGACATAACCCTTCCAAGCATCAGATGTACCATCGCCAGCCATGTCATGGCACCGATCACGTTGCACGCTTCGTCATGAGATCCAAAATCTCATTGACAACCAAACGATAGCTCCACCTTCAGACCCCAATGACCGAATACCTCATCCACATCTCAATCTAATCCACACATTGGCCGTCCCTTACGACCCTAGCATATACATCACCCCAGCCCATCTGCCTAAGCATGCGGTGTTCATTCCAGAAAGCACGGACTTGTGCATGATGGATGCACCTGAATCCGAATCATCTCAAACCTGTGAGCCCACTACTTCTGAGCTGATGAGGATGATCGAAGATCTTCAGAGAACTGTGGCAGATCTAACCTTTGGAGTTTTGGCTCCGTCATTAACCACGTCACATACCAGGGAGTTCATGTCAAAAGGCTCCCCAACCTTGGGACGGGTTGCATCGAAAGAAGGCCAATCCCTTGGCAAAATAGAGGCAGGTGGTAAGAACAAGGTAGGGGCAGGCATTGGCCCCCATGAACACCTTCGGCGGGATGTTGAGGCTTTGAAAGCTGAAGGACTGAACAAAGAGCAAGTCCTTGCGGTTGTTACAGAGGCTGTGGATGACATTTTTGCCACTCAAGTTGGGGGCAGTTTGAATCAAGGGGTGAGCCGAGAGAAGGGCCTTTATACCAGGAATGTTCCTTTCAACTCTAGCCCGTTTCGGAAGAGACCAAAGAAACCCAACAAGACTGTCAATCCCTTTTGCTGGTGCATCCAGCAAAAAGCCACAAACCTTAAAATACCCACCTCGGGGCCAGAGGGTGTTTACCCCATCAGACATGTCACTATCACGCCTTGAGGGTCCTAATAAAAAGGCACTCAAACCCTAGAGCTACGGCCATTGCCAAATAAACTTCCTCCCTCCCATGATCCGACCAAGTATTGCGCCTTCCATCAACAAGTTGGCCACGTCACTGATAGTTGTTACCGTCTTCGCCATGAAATACAAGATCTGATTGACAATAAGGTCATCGTCGCACCAGCCCTTGCAAAGTCTATCCACACTGGATCGGTGAACTTGGGGGATAATGTGAATACGTGATCTGGAGATGAACCACCTGCGGGCGTCGTTCAGTTTACTTCAAATGTGGTGGATCGCGTGCACTATTTTCAGCAATGTACAAATGCTGTTAATTTTGCTTTCTGACTTGGGTATTGGGTCAGTTTTGTTGTGTTGCTTTGAGTCTGTCTCTTTATTTTGAGTCAATCTTTTTATTTCAAGTCTGTCTTGTTGTATCGAGTCAGTCCTGTTTTGTTGAAGTCAGGTGATTCCGAGAGTGTTACCTCGGACATCGCTATCTTGTTTTGTGTTTGTCTTTTTGCTTTCTTTTGAGACTGTTTCTGCCAGGAGCTTGTGCCAGCTAACAGATCTTGAATGAAACAAAGAAGGATTTTCACACTCTCGTGTTTGCTTCTGCCGTGTGCCAGTTGTACTAGAAATTCCAAGTGAGATGGCAGTATTTGACTAAAAGCTATGTCTTTTCTGTGCCTTGAATTCATTGCATCGACCTAAGTTTTTCAGAACTTTTTGAACACTGTGGTAAAAACAAAGAGGAAGGAATTCCTTGGGTTTTGCAAAAATTGATCAACTTGAGAGAAAGAAAGGCGTGCTAAGCCCTTAATGAATGAAATCATGCTTGTCGGCGTGAGTACTGAGAAGGATCCTGGTTCGATCCAGACTGGTTCCACACTATCTTCTGCGCGAGCGATTTGTTGCTTTCTTAAAAACTATCAAAAAATGTTTTGCGCGGTCCTACGAAGGCCTGTGTGGAATCGCTCTTGAGATTGTGCAGCCTAGGATCGCTCTCAGCCTCCAGACTCGACCACCCTTTGCTTTCAAACCTTGAACTGGCATTTAGAATGTTCAATGGTCGACCACAATGTAAGGCCTGTGTGGCCAGATTTGAAGTAGCCCTCGAACAAAAGGCATCGAAGTCAGACCAAGAAGATTAGACCTCATCAGAAGAAGCTTGCAAAGCAAGATCAGAAGCACCCCTCGAACTAGGGGCAAAAAAAAATATCCGATGTGCTCGAAGAGCCAAAGGTGGGTCTTTCTGCAAATCAATACAACAGCCACTCTCCTGGATACAGGGGGCTTCAATCTCAAAACCATTTGGCATGGACTTGTTACACTTTTACCCTTTGAGAGGCTCGCTGGGCTGAAAACCTGGAAGGGCGACCCAGGCAAAAGTTAGAGCGAAGAAAAGAATGAAAAAAGAAAAAAAAAAAAGAAAAGAAAAAATGCAAAGATACAAAAAATGCAAAAAAAAGAAGAAGAAGAAAAGAAATGAAAATGAAAAGAAAGAAGAACAAAGCTCGCAAGGTCGAAAACTCGCGACGGGCGCCTTGGCAAAAGTTAGAGCCTAAAAATGAGAGTTTAAATACCCGAGTGTACCTTAATCCCGAACTACGTAAGGCTTGATTCCCATCTTTGGGATACGTAGGCAACTTCATTCAAGTCCAAATTTCAAAACACTTCAAATTCAGTTGTGTCCATGAAATGCTTTTGATCATCTTTGCCTTCTCTGTATCCAAGAGTTCGGTTGTGATCGTCGCTTTGAAGGATTGATTTCAATACGCTGCGGTGCCATTTAGACAAAGGGCAACTTTTCGTTGCCATTCAATGCACTGTGGTGTCATTTCAAACAAGGGGCAACTTTCCGTTGCCATGCAGTGTCCTTCAGACAAGGGGCAATTTTCCATTGCTATGGGTCTAAGGTTGTGCATCTCAAAGAGTTAGTTCCTTGCTTGTTGAGCGGTGGCCGTTTGCAAAAACAGTTTTTGAGAATTTTTACTGAGGTTGACTATTCTCTCAAAAATCATTCCATTTTTCCAAAACTGGACCATTTTCTTGGACCCAAAAAGGAAAATTTTCAGTGCTTACAACCTGACTTGCATGATTTCAAATCAAAAATCGAATAAGCATGTTAATCTAACTTTCATGTTGGTCAAAATTGTTTTAAAACAACAAATGGTCGAAATGATGAACTAGGGGCACAGTTGAGTCAGGCTTCCTGTCTTTCCCCCATTTTCAACATACTTACCAAGAAAGGCACTCTACCTGCCAGAAGAGGGCACAACTGAAGTTAGCAAAAAGGACTGAAAGCTCTCCCATCCTCCAAGCAGCGAGGTATCAAGCCATGTGCGAAGCATAAATTGGAATGGGGCGAGATGTTCCACTTCCTCATCTGGACAGATCTAACCACGTCCAAACTTCCCAGCAGGGCATCATCAACCGATGTTAGCTGCAGATTCGCTACACACCCAGTTGTGGCACAACCTCTCTGTGGGAAAGTTCACTGCTGTGTGCGGAAGAAAAAGAATCTAGCAGAATGCTAGGGGCAAGAGCCCACAACTTGCTGTTTATCCATCAACCACCCAGGGGAGGGATTGAAAAATGAGAGATTGAAGAATAGAGAGATGTGTGATGAGAGAAAAAGTGAGGAAAAGGGCTTTTTCAGAAAAACAGAGCTTGAGGGCCGAGTGATGTGAGAATCACAAATGAGAAAGGGTGGGAAATAATACCCGATGAAACAGGCTCCCTGTGCACATTTGAGTCTTGTGTTTTGTTTTGTCTGTCTTGATTCTTGTTTTGAGTCGTTTCGAGTGTCAATAGATGTATTTAGGTTGTTTACCTTTTTGTTTTTCGTGTTGAGTCGTTTTGCTGTGTTCAGTCGTAGACTCAATACCCAGTTGAGAAATCATTTTCAATTTCGATTCAGAAATAAAATTATTTTGTGCTCAGAGTTCTGTGCCATTCTCCACATTTGTGCAAAACAATATTTGTTCTTTCAATAAAACTGCAGGGCCCACCCCCGATAAGTGTGAACAGTAAAACCAGGACCTATCTGAAGCTATATGGTTCCGGACTGCAAAGCTAAAGAAAAAGGAAAATTTTGGTGCATCTTAGTGTGTTTCAATTTCGGCAAATTCCGGGATTGTATTCCGGATGTACCTCTTTAAGCCTTGTCAATGCTACCGAAGTATGAGTGCGCCTCTACCTCAAGTGTAAGCCTGCTTCAAGTTAGAATGGTAGTCCAAGCAACATCCGAGGGTTTCACATGTAGATGTTACCTCTCGCCAATATAAACAGGGTGTTCCCTTTTGAGCTGAGCATGTTGCAAAGCCCTCTGAGAGGTAAAATAGAGGCACCAGAGTACATGTTTGATACTCCTCTATTGCATAGAATATGAACTTTCATATCCACTGTTGTTGCATGCGTGCTGCACATCGTTATGATTTCTGCATGGAATATGCTTCCTTTCGATTCCGTATAGAATATCCTTTGCTTTCGATGTTGCATAGAATATGCCTGTCTCATGCATAGAAAATGCACTCTTCCATACTTGCATAGAACATGCATTTTATCGCACTTTCTTGTGCATTGTATCTCACTCGCACTGTCTTGTGCACTTACACTTTGTATCTCACCGCACTGTCTTGTGCATCTTGTGGTTGTATCTCGATCGCACTGTTTAGTGCATTTCAAAATCACTTGCGCTGTTTAGCGTATCGCACTGTCTAGTGCATTTCAAATCACTCGCACTGTTTAGCGTATCGCACTGTTTAGTGCATTTCAAAATCATTCGCCCTGTTTAGCGTATCGAATTGTTTTGTGCATCACATCATCGCGCTATCTTGCGCACCTCCATCGCACTATTTTGTGCATTCCATTTTACTCGCGCTATTTTGCGTAACGCACTATCTTGTGTATCACATTTCATTCGCGCTATTTTGCGCATCGCACTATTTTGTGCAATTCATCATTCGCGCTATTTTGCGCATCGCAGCACTATTTTGTGCACCTTACTTGCATTTTGCATCCATTCAATCGCGCTATTTTGCGCATCGCACCATCTTGTGCATTCAATCGCACTATCTTGTGCATCGCCTCATTCGCGCTATCTTGCGCACGTCAATCGCACTGTCTTGTGCACTCGCGCTTTCTTGCGCATCGCACTATCTTGTGCATTCCATTACACTCGCGCTGTTTAGCGTATCGCACTGTTCTGTGCAATTTACTTTCGCGCTTTCTTGCGCATTGCACTGATTTGTGCATTATATTGTTTCATTCGCGCTATTTTGCGCATCGCACTATTTTGCAAATTTTGCTTGCATTGCACATGCATTTTATCGCGCTATCTTGCGCACCTTACCTGCACTTGTTAGTGCATGACGTTTCATTCGCGCTATTTTGCACATCGCACTCTCTTGTGCACCTGTATAGCATTCTTTTGTGCATTCACTCTTGCATTGCACTGTTTTGTGCATCTTGTTAGCACTGTCTTGTGCATTCCAACCTGTTTCGCACTGTTTTGTGCATCTCCTTAGCATTGTTTTGTGCACTCACTCTGCATCACATTGTCTTGTGCACACTGTGTTTTTGCATAAATCCTAAATTTTCAAACCGGCTTCGCGTAGCGTATTAGTCCAATTATCAAAGTCTTCCTGCATATCGTTTGCGTCCTGCCCCTGAACTACGCTGGTTTGATTCCTTGCAAAGGGATACGTAGGTAGCCTGCGGGCACAACCATTTATTTATCAGTATTTTGTTTGTTTGTCCAAGTCTTCAGCCTTGTCAAAAATGGGTCGTCTCTGAGCTTTGACATTCACTCATGTCATTTCATGACTTCCGAGTTCTGTCAAAGAGGGGCAACTGTAGACACCCCATTTTTGACTGCCCTTAAGACTTGGGCACTACTGATGGTTTGCTCGGTGATGAGAACTGTGCAGGGGAAAAGTTCAGTTTCTTCGACAAGGAGAGAGGCAAATATCAACTTCATACCCCATTGTGGACCAAAATTATTTTTGATGGTTTTTAGACCTTAAAACCCTCTCTTCAAAACATTTTTGAAATAAAATTCCCACGATGTTCCGACGCCAAGATTTCGTAAATGTTATGCTTTTCGTAAACCGAGCAAGGACAAAGGGGAGATGAATGAAAGAGAGATGAAATCTTTGAAAAATCTTTCAAAACACCTTACTTAGGGGTTTGAAGTTGAAGAAAAGAGGAGAAGAGGGGAGAAAACTAGTTTGGGAGTGGTTCAGCATGAATCCGAGAAAGAGAAAAGTCTGCGCAGCTTCCCCGAAATGGGTGTAACTCTTTGCACAAGAGGAATTAAAATATGGGGCCACCACCATTGGAAATCTTACTTCCGGGGCTTCATTTTTCACTCAAGAATCTCCTAAGTCCAAATCCGAGGGGAGGAGATATGGTTGGTTGAAGTCCGGTTGGACCGAATCTGCGCGGCTTTACGGAAACTGGCATAACTTTTTCTACAGAAGGAATTTTAATGCAAGGTTTGCGCCATTGGAAAGATAACTTCCGGGGCTTCAATATGGACTTCCACCGGAACTTTTTGACCTCATTAGCCACCCGTCGGCACTCTGTTTAGCCGATCGGCACAAAAGATTGCCGGCCGGCCAAAAGTGCCCAGAACTCAGATTTTTGACAGATATTTATCAATACACTGTGGCAGATATTTTCAATGGGGATATTTCGACCAAAAGCTCTTATTTTGATATATATAAGGCCTTATATCCCATATGGCTTAAGGTTAGAACAAAAAGGTCAAGTTTTGGGAGCTTCTCACTCTAAGAAACCTCTCTCTCTCTAATTCCAAGCTTCAAAATCCTTAAGTTCCTACACCCATTTCTTCACCACCACCAAGCACCACCACCACTACTCCATTCCAGCAGATAGGAGTGGCTTTCCAGCAGCTAAGAGGCAACATTTTTCAGTCCTAGAGGTAGCAAAGGTTGGGTCTTCAAAGGTGAGCACCCATTTCCCTCTTTTGTAGCATTTTCTTGCCTCATTTCTTAAGCCTATTTGATCACTGTTTTAGGCTCCGACCCAAACTGAAAGGGTCACTCTTTTGAGCTATTATTCATGTTTGTTGAAGGGTTCAACCCTATTTGAGATCACCATCTTGTACTTGCTTCAATATCATCTTATATGTCACATTTTTGCATGAAATTTCTAGCCTATGAGTGATCTGTTTTCGGGCATAATGTAAACTGTAAGTGGGCCTATTTTGAGTCCCTATTAAACATTGAAGAAGGGATCAACCTTGTTTGGGCCCCCTATCTTGCACTTACTTCATAATCTCTCCTATTTACCGTAAATTTGCATGATTTGTTTGGCCTATATTTAAATTGTTTTGGAGCATGTCATGAACTGTGAGTAAGCTTATTTTGTGTCCCTATACAACATTGTAGAAGGGATCAACCCTGTTGGGGGCCTCCATGTTGTACCTACCATTATACCCCTCTTGTGGCCTATTTCTTGCATGGCATTTTTAGCATGTTTTCGTACTGATTTGAGGGTTTTCATATACTGCAAATGTGCATATTTTTGGTCCCTCTTCAGTGTTGTAGAAGGGCATTTTTCCATTCGGGCTTTGCATGTATCACTTACTTCATAGCCTCCCTTGTGGAGCCATTTTTGTATGCCATGTTAGCCCCATTTGTGATTGCTGTTTGCCCATGTTTTGCACTGTAAAAATGTGAGTTATGGGGCTGCCTTGCTTCTTCCTTTTGATGTCATATGCATGTTTGGTGTAGCTATAGGCCATTTCGGGTGCCAAAATTCATGTTTCGGGATCATTCCATGCATCAGGTACACTTTGGCCACGTTTCGGGACTGTTTTGCCCCACATTTCAGTGCTGAAATTCATTTGCATGTTTGCATATCATGTTTCCATGCCATTTCATCGCGTATGCCATTTTCTCGGTTAGCATGCCCGTGTGCACGCATTTCGAGGCGCTTCATTTTCACCAATTGGCCTCCTATGTGAGTGTGGTAGAGGCCCACTTGTGTTGGTGTAAGTCCATGTTGCATTGTGTATGCCATGTTTCAATGCGTTGTGCATGTTATGTTGTTAGCGTTGTGTATGCCATGTAGTTGCATTGCATGTTTGTATGTTAGCTTGCATGTGCATTGTTGTGCATTGCCTTGCCTCTTGATCAACCATGATTGAGGTTGGGTCCCTTGCATGTTTGGTGTGCATTACATTTGATATTAAAATGCACACTTGACTCTTTGGCCATCATGCATGGAAATGCGCGATTGGTGGCCCGAGAATCGAGGCACATCCTCCTTTGAGTCACAAATATGATAAGGAATGTGTTTGGTGCATACATTGCTTGAATTGAGCTGCCATGCAAGTTTTTCCCTCTGCTGCTGTGAGTTGCAGGTTCTGCAGGAATTCATTGCCGGCCGGCAGTATTTAGTGCCGACCGGCAGTCAATCAATGGCCGGTGGATATATTTTGTGCCGATGGCTACATCCTAGTGCCGGTGGTCATTTGCTCCAGACGGTGGGATTCTCCAGTGTCCAGAGAGGCATCCTTGAGACTTTGGTAGATTTCAGAGGAACAAAGTAGGGAAAACAGAGGCAGGCTAGGCATGGCAGTACAATTCCGAGCAGAATCCGAGTGTGCATGCATTTGGCTCTCCTCCCGAGGCGGTTTACAGTTTTAATTAGATTAATTAATTTGTTTAGTTAATTTAATCAATTTGTAATATTTAATTAGCTTGCGTAGTTAATTATTTGTATTATTCTTTTGGTCCCTCCGAGCGAGGGCAAATCTGTAATAAGTGTGCGTGGGTGTGTGCATGTCTTCCAACCCCCATTTCTTTCTTCCCTTTTACTTAACTGCTTTTAATGTTTAGTATTAGGGCACGTTTATTTTAGCATACCTTATGCTATGCATGCGTGCATCCATGCATTTGTTGACATGCATTGGGCTCGGTACATCATACAAACTGCATTGTATTTTCAATTCCAAATTGAATACGTGCATCGAATAAAGTGCATTTCACATGCCATCTTCAGGGTTAGCCGAGCCTACTCTAAATTGCATCCTTGCCTGTGTTGCGTTAGCCACTTAACATAAACTAGGACATGCATGTTTGCTAACTAGTTTCTTGTTTTGGCACGGAGTACGATGTAAGTATTTTACGCTTTAGCATATCACATGCGTGTGAATGTTGCCATGACAGTATGCTTACCATGCGGCTAAGTGCTTATGTGAGATAAACTGTTTGAATGCTTATGGGTGGAGGTTGGGTTGCTTGAGTTGGAAAACTCATTGAAATCCGTGTTTTAGCCTACTTGCGAGTAGCAAATTCCAAAGCATTTTCAAAACGAACGGATATGCAATGTTTGTTTCCAAATTAGGCGATTTGGTCTTATAACTGTTTGCTGTGCGCATAACATAGTAATTCTAGGCTAATAATTGGAACAAGAGCATGTAATGTTTTCAAAATTGGATATCACGGTTAGTAGAGGCCGGTCTTCGGACCGGGCGAAAGGGGGTGCTCATAGCTGACCTTCCCCGATCGTACCCAAGCTCCCGAGCCAAGACACTTTGGTAATGACGGACACGTATTCCTTCGACCGAGTCAGGGTTTCCTAAATTTCCCATTTTAAAATATTTAGGTGGCGACTCTGTAATCTGGCAAAGCAGTCCATGTTTGGCACTACTTTTTCAAAATCTGTTTTTCTTCAAAATGATTTGCCAGAGTTGGACTCTTTGGTTCAAGATTTAGAACCGCAACATAAAAAAGGGAGTCCGAACTGTAGCATAGAGGCCCACGGACGCTGTTACAACAACATAAGCCTCAAAGGGCTAAACTAAATCAAAACAAACCCCAAACATGCCAAAATAGTGGCCAAATCATGCTGAGATTGAAGTTTACAAGGCAAGAAAATCATGCATACCAATTGGCCAACAAGCAAGGCATAAGGCTTAACTCTTAGAAGCAATGAAAGAGTAACACATGCAAGAGTATGACAATGGTATAAGCTTTGAAATTACAAGCTAAATGATGCCATATCATGGAAATAACTCAAACAAAGCATGCTAGAGAGCCCAAAACATAAAGCTAGCAAAGCCAACTAAACCATAGCCATACAAGACAAGCCTCAAAGGACCAAACCAACTTTGGACAAACTTCAAATATGTCAAAATAAAGGCCAAAACATGCTGGGATGGAAGTCCATGAGGCAATAAAATCATGCTCAAGTATTGGTTGACAAACAAGGCATAAGGCACAACTCACAAAAGCTATGAAAGAGTGGAATATGTGAGAATGTGACTATGCTATATACACTGAAATTATGTGAGAAACGAGTCTAAGACATGCAAACAACTCAAGAAAAGCATGCTAGGGACTTTGAAACTCAAAGCTAGTCAAGGGCCTTTACACTACAACCATGCACAACAAGTCTCACATGGCCAAGACCACTCAAAAAAAAGCTAAAGCATGCTAAAATAATGGCAAAAACATACTGAGGTAGAGCTAACACAAGCTAGGATGATGGGCTAAAGCATGAAGCATGTTAAGCTAACAAGCATGATTGCACTACAAGTGCAAGATATAAGCAACAAGTGGCCAAACCAGCCCAAAACAGAGTTAGAGCAGGTCCAAAAAGTCACAAAAACATGCTTGAACTAAGCTTTAAAAAGGGAGAAACACATGCTCACTTGATAGGCCATCTATGCATACAAACAAGACATGAGGAGAGGGGACCACCCCCTCCCATTTTGGACCTCAAGATCACATTTCCACCACTAAAATTCCTCTGGAATTCAGTGGTTAAAAGGCCAAAAAGAGATTATTTCAAAAGCTTAGAAAGGTAGCTCAAGAGGCTTTACAAGCCAAAGAGCAAAAGAGGGGAATTAATCGTTAACCACACAAGGCTCCAACCAACACTTAGAGACCTTAAAAAATAGAACTTTTTGAGACTAAAACCAGCTTCAAAGATGCATACAAAGATGGCAAAGAAATGAACTTAGAACAAAGCTTAAAAGGGGGAAATTCTTACCCTTGAAGCACAGCAAGAAGACAGCAAGCTTCTGAGCCAAAACCAAGCCAAACAACTCCAAGGAGCTCAAACAAGGCCTCCAAGATCTTCAACACTAAGGTGAAGGTGTTTGACTAGGTGTTTTAGTGCAAATATATGAAGAAAACTCACTTTAAGCTTAATATAACACAATATATATATATAGAGAGAGAGAGAAAGAGAGAATTCTAGAGAGAGTGGGAAATTTAGCTCTGAAATTTGTGAACCTCTCTAAAGGGGGAGGGACCTCCCCTTATATAGAGCAAGCAAGCAAAAAGGCTTGCTTGATCCCTCCATACACGCGCATGGAGGATGAGTTCAGTGAGCCACAGCTGGCTCAAAAGATTTGAAAATATCTAAAAAGGAGAAAAATTGGCCATCGACCAGTTAAGGTGGCCGGCCGGCCACTTGAAGTGGCCTACAAGAGAGGAAAATGGCCGGTAAATGACACAAGTGGCCGGCAAGGCTTTCCCCCCTAGGCAAAAAGGCACAACGTTTGGCCCAAAAACCAAGGCCAAAACACAAAGTGTTAAGAGGCTCAAAGACAAGGCACTTAGTCGAGACCCTCGGGTGCTTAAAACAAGCACAAACATGCGCAATCATCGAGTGCACAACCGATGACGTCAAAGTCTTGAGGTTGCTCAAAAATGGGGTGTCTATAGGTTGCATTGTAAAGCATATCAAATGGAACACTATCTGACTAGATATACATTTGGAACAAAATAAAAACACATCGGTATCTTGATTGCCATCTTTAGCTGTAGTAGCAAGCAAATTACCCTTGAACTTGCCTTTGAGGAATGTTCTATCTAGGAAGGGCAAAGGCCGACAATGATTAAAGCCATCTGTACAAGCATAGAACGATATGAAATACCGAATGAACCTCCCACTTATTTGATCAAATTCAAGATTAATGTAACTATTGGGGTTTCTTTCCATAACGACTTCACTGTACCACCTTAGTTAGTCGAATGACATGGCATAATCCCCATAAACTTCACCCTTTGCTTTCTCGACACCCAACCATGCTACCCGGTAACTAATGTCCAACCATAGTCATTTTTTAAATCAAACACCACATCTGTAGGGCGTACCAATGGCTGACCACGCACCTGATCTACGACAACAGTAGACACCAACTCAGACCCCGTACATGGGTTCCTATAAGTCCGTACTGCAGCGCCACAAATGTGTACACTATCGAACCTCTTAACACATAACACCCTGATTTATGGTAACACCCTCACATGAACTGACCAAACACAACCCATAGCTGTTACAAACTTACACACTACAGTAATACGAACCGAATCATTTTTAATGTACTTGAATCAAATCCACGTTCCACTGCATACTTGCATAGAACTTCACGGAATTCATTAGCCCCCTCGTCGAAACATTGGCCCACATAGGTAATCCCATACATCCATTGAGCGGACAAAAATATCTTCGATTTGTTAGGGCAATATGCTGGTAACAAATCCATTTGGTAGTCATGACCGAAATTCAGATTACCAAGGGGATTGACACCATTCTCCGTACAATCCACCACCCCAACATTGCCCCCTATCCCAACACTGCGCGCCTATATTAGAACATCAATGTGATTTAGCCCGAACGACTTAGCAAAACACAACATATTTTTAATATCATCATCATTATCCACCTTAAACTTCTTATACCCAGGAACATCAAACAACATACAGACCGCCCCCAGTACCAACTGTAGACACCTCATTTTTGATAGTCCTTTAAGACTTGGATGTACTTGCAGGTATATCTGATGGCGAGTCTGATTGCTCATCGAACGCTCGAAGTCCACAGCAAAACGCCACAGGTTTGAGTTTTCCAAACCCTGCATCTATTTTGTCTCATCTTTGGACCATGCTTAGGTATTTTCAGAATGAAGTTGTTGATGGCCTGTCGGCCATCCTTAAAGGCTACCGGCCATGGCTTTTGGCCTGCCGGCCACTGATGTGCCTTGCCGGCAGGCTATCAATGTTTCCTGCAGATATTTTGTGCCAGCTGTTTGCACAAGTTCATGCATCTTCCA
This sequence comes from Camellia lanceoleosa, assembly GCA_025200525.1. Classification (NCBI taxonomy): domain Eukaryota; kingdom Viridiplantae; phylum Streptophyta; class Magnoliopsida; order Ericales; family Theaceae; genus Camellia; species Camellia lanceoleosa. The sequence goes on from CM045760.1 coordinate 3,391,897, forward strand.
ACATGTGGATGACTGGATGTTTGTGAGGGGATTTTGTATTTTCTATACATAAGACCCCTCTCTCTCTCATGTGTGGGGGTTAGAAAATTTGAAGAAAAAAAATTCTCTCTCTTACAATTTTGTGCCTTAAAGTTTGTTTTCTCTACACTTTTACATACACTACCTTGATCAAAGTTACTTCTCTTTGAGCTGAGGTTCCTTGAGACTTGATTTGAGCTCTAGCAAGTGGTTTTAGCTTAGAGTTGTGCCTAGACTTGCTCTTTGCTTCAAGAGGTAGTTTACTTGCTTTGTTCACTTGTGTAGCATACTTGTTTTCTCATCTTTTAAAATTGTTTTGAGGCTGGTTTTGAACTAAAAAAACCTCTGTTTTTATTACCTGAAAATGGTGATTTGAAGTTTTTTTTAGTTAAGGGGTGGTTCATCTGTCTTGTTTCCTTGCTTGTAAAGCTTTTGTGCCTTTATTCATCACTTTAAAACCAACTTTTTTGGGCCTTTTAACCACTAAATTTCAGAAATTTTTTAGTGGTAAAAAACTTATTTTAAAGTCCAAAATTGGAAGGGTTAGCCTGTCCTCCTTGTGTCTTTCTTGTATGCCTAGTTAGCTGCACATGTTAGCATTTTTTTTAGCCTAACTTAGCTCAAGTCCAGCATGTCTTAGCCTCTGAAATAACCTATTTTAGCTTTTTTTTTTTGGGTTGGTTAGTTTGTTTGAATCTTGTTTTGCATAGTTATGGTGCAACCCCATGCATTAGCTTAATGTTTTGGCTTTCTGTGTCTTGAGTCTAGCATGTTTTAGACCGTATTTAGGGCTATTTTGCCTCTATTTTTGGTTTTTGTTTTATTTGAGTCTTGCATGGCATGGTTGTAGTGGTAATTCCTTCATTAGCGTAGTGTTTTAAGGCTTTAACTCTCATTGGTGTGAGTTGGTTGCATGTTTTTAGTGCTTTTATCACTTTCAGCACTTTTAATCTCTACAACCTCCCTCAGTTCTTCACTTTTTGGTTTTGTTTTGAAAGTGGTTTCAAGCCACTTGTTTGCCTAAGTGTGAAATGGAGGTGTTACACCTAATGGTTTAATCCCTCAAGGGGTTCATTACCAACAATGTAATGCCTCTTTCATACCCAAAGAAACTTGTGGTTTGAGCCCTCTTTCCATTAGAGGACACTCACCAATGGACTTAATGGATTAAAGAATGATTTGGTAATTAAAATATGTAAACAAAATTGACAAGCAAAAGTGACAAGATAAGCATGTCTTTGTGTTGCATTGCATGTGTTCAAATTGGACGTTAATTTGAACACAAGGAAAATGAGACATTTCATACTCAAAAGTGATGAAATGTGCCACTTTCCTTGGTCTCCATTGCCCTTGATCATGCATGATAGGGTGGTGGTCATTCGAGTCTTATTGTGCATTTATCGAAATTTTACAACTTGGATCTTTGGCCATCATGCAATGAAATTGCTTGATTGGTGGTTTTGGATCCAAGTGTGTCACTCCTATGAGGTTTTGAGATGATAAGGAGGGGTACAGTACAAACAAACCCTTGGAAAAATCTTCCTTTTGCTCTGTTTGTGCTCTATTGTAGTATGGTGATCCAAAGCATCAGTGGTCGGCAAAGCCTCATCAATGGCCAGCAAGGCTTCATTTCTGGCTCGCAGTATACCTCTCTAGCCGACAGATGGCCGGCAATAGCCATCCATGGCTGGTAGGCCACTGATGTAACCCTCAGAAAAGATTTGGTAAGTTGGAGCAGAAAGGTTCTAAAGTATGCTCAACCTTGCAAACAGAGCCTTTCGAGGGCAAAACAGAGGACTTTTTGGGGAGAAAACCGAGCGCATGCATCTTCTACTTCCCGAGGCAAAGCAGTGGTAGTATAGTTTAATGCCTTGCATGATTAGTTAGTGTGCATTTGTTTTAATTAATTAGTTTACTAGTTGATTAAAGTATTGTAATAATAAGTAATTAGTTTGCTAGTTATTCATTTGATTTGTAATAATTAGTCTAATTAGTTTAATTAGATTAGTTTGATTAGCTTAGCTTTTATTCATTCGGACCCTTCTTCATGAGGGCGTAATGTTGTAATAAGTGTGCATGCATGTGTGTATGTTTTCCAACCCCACGTCTCTCTCCCTTTTATTTAATCGCTTTCGATGGTTAGATTAGGGATCATGTTACAATTAGCATATCGCATGCTTGCATTCATTTATCTTGTCTTGCATGCATTGAGGCTTGACGCATCATTCAAACTGCATCGTCATTTTAAATACTTCTTTGAATACGTGTTTAATCGCATGTTGTTCAAATCGATCCATATGCCATATTAGTAGCCGAGCCTATTAATGCATATTGCATGTGTTGTATTAGACAGTTTGTATAGTTAGGATCATACATCTTTCTAACTAGTTTTTGTTTTGGCTTAGAGTACTCGGTGAGTTTTAAGCTTTAGCATACTTTGCATGAGTGTGATTGCCATATTGCCATGTTTCGTATGCTTGCCATGAGGCTATGTGCTTAAATGCTAATTTGCATGAATGCCTGTGGATGAAGGCTTGTTGTTTGAATTGAAACAATTCAGCAAATGTGCATTTTAAGCCCACTTTGTTGCATGGCAAATCATGTTTTAAGCCCACTATGTTTGGTGGCAAATCCGCAAACTTTAAGTGTCACGACTCAAACCAGCCCCAATAGGTTTAGTGTCGTAACCGGCCAGTAATCCGTGATTACCGAAGGCCTGTTTAACAATAATGACAATAATACAATATAAAGGGGCTGGCAGAAGCTTTCATATACATAGTTATATCCACGAACACTTAAGTCCATAAAACACATATATGCAAGACAAACCACAAGTTACGGGATTAAATCCCATTATAAAAAATGGTATTAACAAAAGTCACAAAACATTCTTTTTACTTAGCAATATCAAAAGGGTGAATTTGAACCACCCAAAGAGTCTTGACACATATTGGTTCGGAACCACGCGAGGAGGCACAATAGCTGACTTGACAAAACAAGAGTTCGGGTCGACGCCACTAGCTTTGATCACGTGCTCAATCACCTACAAATATATCGTAACCAGTGAGCTAGAGCCCAGTGAATAACAGCTGTGTAAAGAGGTTAAGAATGATTTCCTTACAATATTTGAAACAGTCGATTATCAATAGATTAGTTGCAATCAATATCTTTTTGTCAATCAATCGTTCAATCGTACAATTCAATCAATCATATTCGTATAAGTCATATGTGGTACATCCAATAGTAACAATACAATAGGTCTTAAAGACCGAACAATCAATTGATGGCCATCAAACAATAGGCAATAGTTCTAAGAATTGGAACTGACAAAGATCTCTGTATCAATAACAATAACAATAACAATATACTATGGATGCCACGAATACAATTTAGAAATTAGGATCATCATTCAATCGATAAAAGAAACATCATTTTAGGAAACAATATAATTTATCAATCAGAAAATAAATACGATTGAACATATCTTTACAATAGCGTTACTCACAGTGGGCTCCTGAAAAACACGTGCTAATCGTTCGGCGTCCGACCTAAAAAAAATAAGTCAAGTACAACACGATTACAATTACACTTTTACAATCTATTTAATTTGGTTACTTGTTTGTCTTTCGGTTTCTCTCATTTGATTCTAATTTTTCATTCGGTTATTCCTATTTATTTTTCTTCCATTTCTTTTAAATATGGATGACTAGTATTAGGAATAAATTAGATTATTAACCTCCAATTAAAATATGTTTAGCTATGTATTAACCAAACTAATTAAATATAAATAATCTAATCATAAACCAACCCTTACTAAGTTCACTAATTACACAATCAAACCTAAGTTAGGCTCATTCACATTAAATTACAATTATTCAGTCATGTTTAAATTACTAAATCAGAAACTTATAAATATGTGCATTTTGCAATTTCAACTCTATTTTCAAGCAAATCAAGGCCCAAATAATTAATTTTCACATTTATTTCCATAATCTTAAGCCTAACTTAATTTCAATTGAATTTAATTAATTCTCAATTACGACTTAATTTGATCAAATTTTTAATTGAATTCTTATAAGGCTCTAAATATCAAATTAAACCCATTCTTCCATTTTTGAAACTCAATTTCATGAAACATCCATTTTCGTGAACCCAAGCTCTAATTCATCCTTAATCTCTCCTTGAACTCCATGAATCATGTTGGAAAATAAGTTTAGAATCATTGTTCTTTTGAAAATATGTCATGCATGTAAGGATTATGAGTTAAATTGATCAATTCTTCAATTTTTTCACATGTATGCCCTAAGCTCTCAATTACATGAGCAAATCTCCTATTTAAGGACAAATTCAATTCATTTAAACTCATGTCTTGGAAGATGATGTGTAATAGAGCTTCAATATCAAGAATTGGGAATAATTTCTTACCTTAATTGATGCTTCAAGACCAAAATTTCAGCTTTCTTAAGGTTCCTTTTCTTCTTCCTTTCCAATTTCTTTTCTATGAGCTCAACTCACTCTTTCTCTCATTCTCTCTCTCTCTCTACGTGGGTCTGTGAGTATGTGAAAAAAAGATGACTAAGGCAACCAAGCACTCTCTCTCTTAGTCTATATTTATGAGATGAGTAGAAATATAATTTACTATTTAGTTTTTTTTTCAATTAGTTTGTTAAATTGAGGTTCCAATTAAATTAAATAAAAATAAATAATTAATTAAAAAAACAACACTCATTTCTATCCAAATAAATTAATCCTCTACGTTAAATAATCTCAATTATACTAATGTGAATTAGGCTCTAATTCCTATACACTTGTTGTTTTCTAACTTTTAAAATTAGTGAATCAAACAGTTTTAATTTTTATTCTCACCTATCTATTCAATCAAGCAATCAAGCAAGTCAATAATTATCAAGACAATCAATAACAGTTAAGCACATAAGCACTCAGTTAACAATAAATATATAATTAATTAATTAAATTAATTTTAACTAAGGAGGTGGTTGTCTCATTAAACCCACTTGAGGTGGCAAATTCAAACCATTTTCGCAAATAAACATGAGTTGAATTGTTCTAATTTGAGCAAATTAGTCTATACTTGCTTGTGCGCATCGCATAGTAAAGCTAGTTTAATAGCCGGCATAAGAGCACATAATGTTTATAAAATATCGTATCATGATTAGTAGATGACGATCTTTGATCGGGTGAGCGGAGGTGCTCAATTCATGATCTTTCCCTCCCGTACCTAAGTTCCCGAGCCAAGGCAACTTTGGTGATGACAGACACGTGGCCTTTGGCACAAGTCAGGGTTTCCTAAATTTTTCCAAAATAAAATATTTAGGTGGCGACTCTGTATCTGGCAAAGTAGTCCAATTTTGGCATTATTTGACTTAAAATCAATTTTTCAAAAAGGTTTGTCGGATTTAGACTCTTTGGTGTTTATTAGTTTCACATTATACTTATGAAACTAGATTCAGAACCGCGGGAGTCTGAACTGTGAGACCTTCATTTCAAACCTTTTCGAAAGGCGGGGCGCAGAAAAAAGCGAGTCCACACCAATCCATCAACTTTCACACAAATAAGATCAACAAACTGTGCGAATGTCAACCTGTGCTGCAACCAAACAAGAACGTTGGTCTGTTCGTACGTACACACCAACAATAGACCATTATCCATACCTATTATGTAAGAAACAAACCACCAAATCGCATTTAACATTCGTACACGCAAAACCATCAATATGTAAGTGATATTAATGTCGCCAAAAAAAACACACAAAACAATAATCCACACCGGTAGTTACCACTCAAAAAACAACACAACCCCCCCTTCCCAAACACACCCACAACACCCAGCCACACACACCACTAAACAAAATAAAAAAAATAAATCCCAACACACTAACAATCAAATTACTCACCTGTTAAACTATGATGGCTTTAATAATGCCTGCTGAAACACAGCAACACACCACTGGAAATGAATACAAACCCAGACTACAGTCGTTGATAGAAAAATATCCACCACCCCTAGACAAAAAGAACAACACACTCCCCCCTCCCCCCTAAAACAATGAGAACAATGTTAAACAATTCAAAAACGGAATCCCAAAGATAACATTTCCTTATTTCCATCCAAAACTGAATCAGTTAATTAGGAAAACAAAATCAAGGGTACACATGTAAAAAAAAAAAAAACCATCTAAATAAAACATACCAAAAAAATAGGACTAATTAGTGTATAAGAAAACTCTTAAGACCAAATGGTTTAACTTTCCTCCATTTAGGATTTATTAGTTATTTTTCCTTATAGTTACTTTGTTAGCCAATAGTACAATTTTTAAATATTTTTAAAATTACAAAAATTAGCAATTGTGATTTTATGTTCTTTTTAAGGGAATTTTTTTTTTCAAATCCTTGATATTAAAATTTTATAAGATAAATGACATATAATATTTTTATAGTAGTTAAGGTCCCTAAACATTTCTATAGAGAAAATTAAACTCAGAGAAATTTTACATGACTTAGAGAAATTTCAAAATTTCTCTGTGATCATACCAGAGAAATTTCAAAATTTCTCTGATTCGGGGGTCGAAATTTCTCTAAATCAGGTGAAATTTCCCTAAGTCAGGAAAAATTTCTCTGAGTCAAATTTTCTCTATGGAAATGTTGAGAGACATTAGCTAATAAAAAAATATATATATTGGACCTCTCCTGTTACACAAAGTTGGAGAGAGATGTTTCACTAATTTTTCCTTCTTTTTAATCTATAACGTTTTTTTTAAATATATAATTACTTTGATATGAGATGAGAATAAGGTGTATTTTTTTTTTTTTTTAAATGTATAATTACTTTGTTAGGAGATGAAATTTAGGAAATAGAGAAATATTAGGAGAGAGATTTTAGGAACTTGTAATTCAAAAATTTAGATGGTTTTTTGTTTTTTGTTTTTCTTTAATCTATAATTTCCTTGTTAGCCGATAGATTTATTTTTAAATATTTTTAAAATCACAAAGAATAGCAATTGTGGAATGAGAATTTGGAACTCTCACAACCCTTCTCATAAACTCCCATTTTCCTTATATAATATATAGATAAAGACAATGATGTATTTCAATTTTATTTCTCAATAAAATAATGTAAAAAAATGTATGAAATTTTTATGTCAAAATTCTATTATTATTTAATATTGAGATTGAAATAAAAAGTAATTAAAAACTAGGTAATTTTTTTTTAAAAATGTATTAATTCCATAAACATTTATATTAAATTCAGGGAATTATTTATTTATTTATTTTTTCTGGGGCCCTTGATTGTTAATCCAGCATGACTAGAATAGAAGCTAATAGATATAAGTTATAATCCATAATATCTATTATAAGATTATACAACAAAATTACTTGCACCATGTTTTATATAAATTTTGGGCAAAATTCAACTTACTCTCTTGTAATTTAGGTTTGGAGTACTTTACCCCATTATAGTTTAGAGATAGGTAGAAAACTCCCACGTAATTTTGGATTAAATTGCAACTCTCACTCTGTTAGTTATAGACATAAAATGACCATAATATCCCTCTAGTATGTTACCTCATTTTTTGCTTTTCCTATTTTATTTATCTCTCTTTTATTAGTCTCATAATTTGTAACTTAAATAATATAGTTTTCATCAAAAATTAATTTAATTAAATCACAAGTGATCATTAACTTCCTAATTATTTATTCAATTCATAACTTTTCAACCTAATATAAGTTTAATTATATTTTCATAACAATATATATATATATATATTATATACTGTAGACATATTGGAATTTAAATAATTTTCATACTAGTAGACATATTGGAAGGAATCATCAAAGCATTTCTGGTTTAAAAAGAACATCATGAATATGAATTAAATCATGAATCAAACATTATGAATATTTATCAAACATCATTAATCATCAAGCAGTAAAGATAGAGCCTATTAAAAGAGGGAGGGGAGGAAGGAAAAAATTGAAACACTGAAATTATATTTCTTGGTAACAATTGAAGACGTATTTTTGGATAACAAGGAGGGTGGTGACGATGATCAGAGAGAGAGAGAGAGCAGAGACGACATCGATGGTCCAAAAGAGAAGAGAAGGTGGTGGCAATGGTCGAAAAGATGAGAGGCGGCAACAATTATTGGGAAAATGATAGGAGAGGAGGCGAGGATTGTTGGGTAAAAGAGAGGCAGTGGTGGAGATGGTTGGGAAGAGGGAATGAGGCGGTGATGATGATGGTCTAGAAGATGAAAGGAGATGACGACAATAGTCTGGAAGGGGATAGAGAGAGAGGAGCAGCGATGACAGGTAAAAGGGTATGACTCGTTAGTGTTAATGCTTGAAGGTTAGAGTTTTGGGGTTTGGTGATTGAAGATGAGGAGAAGGGTAGAAATGTCTTTTCTTATTTTAATTTTATCTTAATTTAAAAAGAAAAAGAGACCCACTCTCAAACATGGTAGGTGTATTACATATTCTGTTAGTTTGGACGGAAAGTGTAGTAGTTGCGATTTAATTCAAAATTATGTAGGAATTTTCTGTCTATTTCTAAACTATAAAAAGAATAAATGTTACAAACCTAAATCACAAGAGGATAAAATGAATTTTTCCCATAAATTTTTGCATGTATATATGTGAATTACATTTAATAGGATTGCGACATTCCTCATGAATGTAATCCAGGCGTGGGATTAAGGGATAAAGTCATCCAAAAACACCTCCACTAGTGCTTTACATCAAGATTGTGGCGAATCAAATTATGCTCCCAATATGGAAGCTCAAAGAAAATAATTCTCCTCCTTGTCCTCTTTTTCCTTTCCTTTCCTAGTTCTTTTTCATTTGTTAGTTGGTTGATGCTTAGGCCTTAGTTATCGTAACACATTAGCCCCTGATAACCGAGTTGGACATGGTTCAAATTTAGAAGTTCCATCAAAATACTCACCATCTTTTCGAAATTTGTGACTCACATTCAACCAACGGTGATGCCCTATGTAACAAAATTTCCTTCCATTCTTCAAATACCAATGTCGAGTACGTATGTTACAATAATGACAAGCTAAAGCGCCTTTCATACTCCATTCAGACAAATTTGCATATTCAGGAAAATCATTTATTATCCACAGTAAGACCGCATGCATTCAGAACATTTGATTAGCTTTTGCATCGTACGTCTAAACATTATTTTCCCACAATTCATTCAGTTTATCCACTAACAAGCACAAGTAGACATCAATGTTATTACCAAGTGAAGAATAACCATCAATGAGCAATATCATCATCATGTGTGGTTGCTTCATGCACAACCACGTTGGCAAATTATAAAGCATCACAATAACTAGCCAACTGTTGTGAGCAACATTTATTGCCTTGAATGGATTAAATCCATCTGCTGTTAAACCTGGTTTGACATTGCAAGGCTCACTCGTAAACTTGGGATACAAAGTATCAAAAAAAAAAATTAGACAGGAGAGTCAGTACGAGGTCTCATTTTGTCATCATCAAATCGGCTCTCTGTATGCCATCTCATTAATGAAGCAGTTTTGGATGACATGAACAATCTTTGAAGCCTTGGAATCAAAGGAAAGTATCTCACAATCTTCTGGGGAATTCTTGATTGCTTCTTTTTATAATCATTTTTCTTACCCTCAAACTGTTTGTATCTAGGCGTCTAACACACTATGTAGTCATCCCTACTAGCTGTCTCCTTCCAATACAGTGAGCAATCTTTTGGGCATGCATGTACTTTATGATAATGGAGGCCCAATTCCATAAAGAATACCCTCGTTGCATAGAACGACTTTGGCAAAGTTTCACCTTTCGGGAATGCATCCTTCAAAAGTTTAAGCAATATCGTGAAAGACTTGTCGCTTCATCCACTAAGGCACTTGATATGCAATAATCGAACAATAAATGAGAGCGTTGAAAACTTATGACACTTTGGATACAACTCTCTTTTGGCCTTTTTCAATAAATTGAAATTTTTTTTTAGTTTTTATATCCGGGCCTATAGAACTTCCTGTCTCATTACTAGCAAGATGAACCAGGCTTGGTAGCGGAAGTCTGAACCCCTCATATATCATTTCATTGACTTCATCATCATCATTCGAATCACTAATATTCTCATTCAATGGCACAGACGTTGGTAAATCTTCCCTGTGAAAAATCCATTTGATGAGGCTTGGAGGAAACCCATTGGCCATTAAATGTTCCCCCAAAAGGTCTATCTTTACTAGTTTAACATTCCAACACCGTTTACATGGGCATGTGACTTCATTTGATAGAGGATTGTTTTGGTATGCAAGTTTAACAAATTCTTTAACCCCTTCTATATATTCTGGGTGCAACCTATGCTAATTTATTCAACTTTTATCCATATGACTTCGTCTTACACTACAAATGTCATTGCCAAATCCACACAGTTCAAAATTATCATTTCATTTTAATTATTCTTAACCACAATTAAGTACCTTATAATGCATGCAACATGACACCATTCACCTCTAACTCTTGTGTAATAGGTTGGTTCATCATACTTTCCCATTCAGGAATACACAATCTATATTGTAAAATGTAGCTCATACAACTCTATCATTCTCTAACTAAATTTCAGCAGCATCTCTCCATGGTTCTCCAAGTACATGACATAGACTGGGTGTACTGCTACACCTTGCCTAGTATGCACCCGGAGAACATGAGGAACTACTACATGAAATCTCTACGAGATGGACTACATTTAAGCGGTAGAAATACTAATTACAACATAAACTTGTGCTCATGAACTGTCCAAACTGGACAATCCAAGAAGAGCTTCATCAAGGATGACTAGGTATCTCTAATGAAGATTCTTGGACGGGTCTAGAGCTATTTATGCATGCATGGATAATTACTTGCTAATTTAACAACGGTCATGATTTTTGCATCCTAGTGGTGCAACCTAAGTCATAACTATCAAGCATACTAGAAGCATTTCTAGCATAAAGCATATTAATGAAGAAACTAAAAAGTTTCTACAATGCTCTTGATAAATTATGATACAGAGCTTTATCAAGATGATTAGGTATCTCTAATGAAGATTCTACAAGAATAACCAGATTATCCTGATTGATCACAAAGTAAAAAATTCCATGATTGTAGTTAATAGCACATTACATGACTGTAGAGGTGTCCTATTTTTCTTACTACAATCATCTTCAATAGGACACCTCTAATGAGTTTATGTTAGCCCCTAGTTTTACTGCTTGAGATATAAAGTGTACCTATGTTGGTTTCTAGGTTAAGGTTCTTTATGTGAAGAACATACCCGAGAACACTCCTACAGAACAAGTGAAGCAACTATTTCAACGCCATGGCGAAGTTTCAAAAGTTGTTATGTGTATGCCAAATCTGGTGGCAAACGAAATTTTGGATTCGTCTATTATGCAAAAAGGTCAAGTGAATTAAAGGCTATCAAAGATGCAGAGAAATATGAAATTGATGGTAGTGTTCTTGCATATTATACGATTCAATTACTTAAAGCAAGTAAAGGCTGTAGAATATTGACATTGAAATGATGAGTAAAAGATGTGTATGTCAATTCTTTGTTGTGGTAATGACTGCATTAGTCTTTTTATTTATTTATTTATTTATTCTGATGTTGTCATGCCCTGATATAAAATGATGGAATGGTAAATTTTAGGTTAAATTGTTCGAACCTCCCTTGGTGTTTGGAGAAAATATAGTAAGTCTCATTATTGTCTTGACTACACAAACCTCCCTTTTAGCAAAAGGACTGGAACTAATGTAGATGGTGCGAAACACAAACAGAAACAACATAAAATACATATAAACTTTCTAACTTTTAAGCTATCTGTTGCTTTTGTTTCTGAAATCCTTTTGTCCGGGAAAATGATATGAGCAATGGCTATATACTGCAAGTCAGGAGTTGGAAGTTTGTCTTGCTAAGCCTCAAAGTGATAAGAAGTTTGATTGGACTAATCCATACATTTCCGGCCCCCATCCAAATTACATTCCCCATCTTGGCTGTGGCGGCTTTCCTAGAAATCCATATGGCTCTTTAGGGACCGGATATGGCACTGCCACTGGGTTTCAGCAGGTATATTGGTGGACTGCTAGGATCCGGTGCATTAGTGCTAGGATCCGGTGCATTAGTGCATTGTTTCAAACCTACAACAGGTCCTATTTTGCCTCAGACATGGTGGCTGATCCGTCTGCTAGCCGTCTGGCCGGTCTGCTTTACTGGCCGCTTTCTGCGTGTTTGGCTCGCTCGCTTTTACTTTGACAAGTTTGTGCTGGTTTGGTCTGGTTTGGTCTAGTTTGGTCTATGCTGGTCTGGCTGATCTACTCTAGTATTTTGCTCTGGTCTTTTCTTTGGCTGCTGTTGTGTTTGTATTGATGCCGGTTATTTGTCAGAGTTATATGCTGGGCTGTTGGGTTGAATGTATGTGTAACAAGCCCGCGAGGGGACCTCACTGAGTTACAGTTCGGACTCAATTTTGTCACGGTTCTTAATCTTGAACCGAAGAGTCCAAATCTGGCAAATCGTTTTGAGAAAAACAGATTTTGAAAGAAGTGCCAAACATGGACTGCTTCGCCAGATACAGAGTCGCCACATAAATATTTTTTATGGGGGAATTTAGGAAACCCTGACTCGGTGCCAAAGGCCACATGTCCGTCATCACCAAAGTTGCCTCGGCTCGGGAGCTTGGGTATGATTGGGGAAGGTCAGCTATGAGCACCCCCTCTCGCCCGATCCGAAGATCGGCCTCTACTAACTGTGATATCCTATTTTGAAAACGTTATGTGTTCTTATTTCGGTTATTAGCCTAGAATTACTATATTATGCGCACAGCAAACAAGTATAGACTAAGTTGCCTAAATTGGAACAAAGCATTTCATGTTTGTTTATTTTGAAAATGGTTTGATGGTGCAACCCGCAAGTAGGCTAAGACATGAATTTTGCCACCCTCAAGTGGGCTTAAAACTTGCATCCAATGCATTGCTCCAATTTAAGTAACCTAACCTCCACCCACAGGCATTCAGTCAGTTATATCACATAAGCATCTAGCTTCATGGTAAGCATGCTGTCATGGCAACATTCACACACATGTGGCATGCTAAAGCATAAAAACTTACCTAGTACTCCAAGCCAAAATAGAAACTAGTTAGTAATCATATGCATGATCCTAGTTCATGTTTAAACTGGCTAATGCAACACATGCAAAGATGCAATCTAAACAGGCTCGGCTATCCTAAACATGGCATGTGAAATGCAACAGATAACACGTATTCAATTTGAAATTGAAATACAATGCAGTTAGTGTGATGCGCCGAGCCCGGTACATGTAATACAGATGAACGATGCACGCATGCATAGCATAAGGTATGCTAATTTAGATATGTCCTAGTCTAACCATCATAAGCGGGTAAATAAAAGGGAAGAAAGACGTGGGATTGGAAGACATGTACACACTCACACACGCTTATTACAAATACGCCCTCACTCAGAGGGACCGAAAGAATAATACAGTCCGAATAATGAATCAATTGTCCTAGCTAATTAATTATTACAAAACTTCTAATTTAATTAACAAAGTAAAAATAGAAGGAAGGTGGCCGCAGCCCTGCCTCGAAATGCGTGAATGATGCATGTTTGACTCGTCTCGCCCGGAAACTCGCTGCCATAGCACTGTTGCCTCTGTTTACACTGCCCTGCTCCTCTGAAGACTGCACAAGTCTTGGGTTAGGTTCTTTGCACACTGTGGAACACCACCGGCTGGGAGGAATGGCCACCGGCCACTGATGAAGCTATCGTTCATTCATTGATGGCCGGTCGGCACTGGAGATGGCCGGCCGGCCAAAACTTCCTGCAGAAACTGGTTTTTTGACAACAACAGAGGACAAGCAGTGTACGGCATGGAATTTCAAGCAAATGTAAGCATGGCTACACTCCCTATCATGCAATGGACTCAAGGGAGCATGGCCCTCGACTCTCGGGCCATCAATTATGCATGATGGCCTAAGAGGCCAAGTTTGCCATGCAATGTAAATGCATGCAACAATCAAACGAAAGCTAACACCTTATCATATTGACATCAAAGGCATCGGCGACCGAGGGTTGAGCCGTGTTACGTCACTTTGAGTACGAACACTTCTCAACCCTCATGCTTGGTTTGACACCCCAAACCAAGCAATATGCAATGCATGTATGCAACATGGCTCAAGTGTGCAATCATGGATCAAGTATGCAACATGGTATCAAGGTAATGAATATGCCAAATGCAAGCCAGGATATGAGATGCGACTAGCTAACAATATGCAAATGTGTAAACATGATACAATGCTAGCATGATACTAATGTAGTGCAACATGCGTCATGCCAAGTATGCAAAGATGGACTTATACTGAAATGAGAGGGCCTCATTCATCCTAAAAGCAGGCCTAAATGATGTACGAAGGTAACAAATTGTGAAGCAAACAAGCATGCTAATTGGTCCAAGGTTCAAAGCTAGTCAAGATGTTTGAACTAAGGCCATGTCAACCAAACCCCCACAAGGCCAAGATGACTGAAAATAGTCTAGGGGCAGACCAAAATACAACTAGGACATGCATGGAACATGGTTAAATCATGCCAAGAAATGGGCCCAAAACAAAAGGCATGCAAAGCCACCAAGTGAAGCATTACTCTACACCTACCCCAACCACTCATGGCATAGACTAAGCAACCAAAAACAGATTTTCAATGCATCAAAATACACCCAAAAACCCTCTGATATGGCAACCCAAATGATCTAAACAAAAGGCAGGCACTATGACCCTCCTCAAGGCACCAAAGAACAACCCCTCAAGGCATGAAAGGGATGATGAATGCAAGCATACAAGCATGGATTAGGGACTGAGATGGCATGTGAAATGACTCCAAATCATTGAAACAACCCAACTAAAGCATGCTCATGACTCACACACCCGATGCCAACATGCTAGAATGCAAAGGGGCCATACAAAACATATCAAATACGACCAAACTAGCACCCAACAGACCTTAAGCATGATAAATCATGACCAAAAGCTTCACAAAGCTAGGCAAAAATATGCAAGCATGATGGTCTAATGGCTAGATGCATTTCTAGGCAAAATGAGGGAATACAAGGCAAGTGTATGGTGCATGCAAAGGGTCAACAAACCAGCATGGAATAGAGATAAGATATGCCAAATAAATCCCAAATAACCTCTGAAATAGAGCCAAGGACAACTACTCATGCATGCTACTATTATGAGCCAAAAATGAGGACAAAAGAGAGACAAAGGGAGAGGGGTGTCCCTCCCCTATGCAAGACTTCAAAACACTTTCTTCACCACTGAAAATCCACTGGATTTTAGTGGTGAGAAGGCCAATACACCAAAGTCCTCAAAGCCTAACAAAGAGAGCACAAAAAGGGGCAAACAAGGCCTAAGAGGTGGAGGTCGACCTCCAACACCAAAATGACCTTAATGAAGTATCTTAAGCATGAAAATACAAGACTTTTTTCAGTTATACACAAAGATTAAATCAGCATGCAAGATAGACAAAAATCTAATGCAAGATTGGGGAATCTAAAGTAAAGAGTTTACTCTTGAAGAACCCTTGATGAACAGCAAGATCAGCCACCTCCCTCTGACCAAAAATAGTCCAAAAACTCAAGAACAAATCTCGAAAGCCTCTCAAGGTCGAGTTATGGTGTAATGGTGTGTGTCTTAGTGCAAAACTAAGGCAAAAATACACTTTTTGGGCTTCCAAACACACACAAAGGATGAGAGAGAGAGAAATATAGAAAGAAAGAGTATATGACAGATGTATATATGTATAAGCTCTGGTTTTTTTTGTTCTAACCCTAACAATGGAGAAGAGGGAGGCCTTATATAGGCAATACAAAGCTTGAAGCTTCTCCAAAAAGCCAAACAAAAAAGGGTCAAAGGGAGCAAAGAGGGGGAGGCTTCTTGAGGAAGCTTTGATAGCTGGGAAGCTTCTTGAGGAAGCTTTGACAAAGGGTCAAGCTTCCTCAAGAAGCTTTGACCAAAAGGGTGCAAAAGGTGCATAACAAATACACTATGCACGGGGAAGAGTGTTGGTGCATTCCAGCTAGCACAGCTGGCATGCACCTTGCCTGAAGGGTGCAAAAGGTGCATGCTGGCCAGCAAAAGAGGTCACCGGCCAATAGAAGTGCCGGCCGGCGACATAAAATGCCGACCGGCCATTGGTATCAAGAAACCATGGCCGGTGGCAACAATGAATGGCCGGTGAGTAAAAGGGGAGGCCGGTGGGGTGTGGGGATGGCCAACAAGCCATTCCATGCCCTTTAAAGCAAAAGCACAAGCATTTGGTGTAAAACCAAACACAAAACAAACTCGTTGAGAGATCCTGAGGCAAGGCGCGCAGCCGAAGCCTCCGGGAACTCAAAACCAACACGAACATGGATGATCACCGGGTGTTCCAACGGTGACGTCCAAGTCTTGAGGTCGGTAAAAAATGGGGTGTCTACAGTTGCCCCTCTTTGATAGAACTCGAAAGTCATAACAATGACGGGAGTGATTGTCAAAGCCTAGAGACGACCCATTTTTGACAAGGCCGAAGACTTGGACAAAGCATGCAAGACAAACAAGATATGCGCCCGAAGGCAGGGGCAAGATGCAAAACAATGCACAAAGCCGAACATAACTTACGATCATGTAAACAAAACTGTAACGAAGCACGCACAATGCAACAGTTTTAAGCTAGCATACACCAAACTACACTACAATGTAGAAAGGATATAGGAGAATTATACAATTCTCATTATGTTTCACTCGGAGAATACAATACCTGTGCGGTTCGTCTGGTTGCACCAACCTCGAATGAACCGTACATACAATATCATGCCTGAAAAGAAAGCAAACTTAACAGGTACCATATCGTTAGCAACATGCATGATAATGCAATCGAAAGTGCGTAATAACGCAAGTCGAGTGGGATGCATAACAATGTTGTGAAAGCACAAACACATGTAAGTAAAGCATAATGTGACAACGCATGCAATGTGTATAGAAACTTGGAATTGAAAACATGTAAGTAAAATGATGCACGCATGCACGTAATGTGTATAGAAAGGAATTTGAACACATATAAGCAAAGCAATGCACGAATGCACGCAATGTGTATGAAAGGAATTTGAACACATATAAGTAAAGCAATGCACGCAATGTGTATGAAAGGAATTTGAACACATATAAGTAAAGCAATGCATGCATGCATGCAATGTGTATGAAAGGATTTTGAACACATATAAGTAAAACAATGCACGCATGCACGCAATGTGTATGAAAGGATTTTGAACACATATAAGTAAAGCAATGCACGCATGCACGCAATGTGTATGAAAGGAATTTGAACACATATAAGTAAAGTCATGCACGCATGCATGCAATGTGTATGAAAGGATTTTGAACGCATATAAGTAAAGCAATGCACGCATGCACGCAATGTGTATGAAAGGATTTTAAATATGGTAAAGGTAAGTCATTCAATGATATTGAAATGCAAAGCACTGCAACGCAGCATAATTGAGGTGATTTGTGGAGTTCACAAGATACAAAAAGGATACGGGGGGAGGAATTCCTCGTACGTATGGAGCATCGCTCATAGCAGACACAACTTGAGGTCAACTCGGAGGTCTACGAATGTTCTAAGGGTGTACTTCCTTGCACCGCTTCAAGAAATGAAGGTGGCCAAACCATACAATTGATCAAACAAGAGCGCGAGAGATGTATTGACTGCAAGGGAGGGGCTACCGGTATCAATTTTGATACTTTGCTGCCTTGCTCCTTCTTTTTTTGCTTTGCTTTCCTTTTTACCGGTAGTTTAAGCACATTGCACTGCCTCAGGAAGATTTTATTTTAAGAGAAACTGTATATGTTTGCAAAATACATGATGGAAATGAAACTACTTTTTCGAAAAGTGTTGTATTTGAACGTCCTATGCATTGCATCGCACAGCATCACATAACAATGTGAATGAAAATCGTTTGAAAAATAGAGCATTCGCATCGTAATAATCAGGTAGTGAACCAATTTACAACTCAATGAGCAAAACAGAGAGACTCAACATAACCAACCAAGCGTGAGTGCAACTCGATAAGCAAATTAGAGACTTGACGAGAGTGATATACAACTCAATAAGCAAAGGTACAACAACTCGATAAGCAAATATGCGTGACTCCGCAAGAATTGATCACCACAGGGTAGTGGAGGTGGTGGAATTCCCCAATCCTTAGCATAAACAGCTCAGAGAACTAGAAGGGAGACCACCGGCCAGAGATAAAGGCCGTCGGCCATGGGAACTTGTCACCAGCCAAAAGTGGTGGCCAGTTGGCACTACATTTGGCCGGCCGGCCATAAATTTTTGGGACCACCAGAACTTTGACATATGTCCTCCACTCACACCTTATCTCCTACAAAAGGCCTCAGCTTCGTAGTTCTACTCAATTCAACACTGATTTGCTCAAAATAGAGGGATTTCTTGCCCAAAATCTCTCGTCTTGGATTAGCAACTTGGATGGCTCGAAAAAGTTGAGTTTCTAGGGTTTCGGCATAAACGCACTATTCACTCTGGGTCGTACCCCGTTACACCTCCCGTTTCTCCATGCGGCGGCGAGGTTTTGGAATCCGGTGACACATGTCTTTAGCTTTAGAAGGCAAGAAGTGTGTCCTACCTTTGAAGATTTTCGAGTTTTACTGGAATCTGAGCGTGACGAGGAGATCCTGCCTTATCTTAATTTTGGCCATGCCCAAACCTTAAGGCGAATGTGTGGACTCACTATGCGTGACGCTCGGTCTCTGACTTGTGACGGAATGCTGGACGTTCCCAGTTTGATCTATCGGTTTTCCGATGCTGGCGATCGCAACGGCCATCATTGGCAAGGCTTCCGGCGACACGCCTTTTGTTTATGCCTGCTATCTCATTTTCTGTTTGTCTCAGGCTCCGGAGGATCTAACGTTAGATTGATCGAGGTTACCCAGGGCTTGAAAGAGGGCAAGAGTTGTGTTGTCATGACTTTTGCTGAGACGTTGATGGGGTTAGACGCCTTTTATCATCGAGAGACGACCAGATTTACGGGGAGTCCTCTATTGCTACAGGTAAAGTTTCCCACCCAATCTCACATATGTACTATTCACGCCACTCGACCCTCAAACTCGTTTTCTCACAAAACCCTTTTCTCACTTTTTCTCTCATCGTATATCTCTCTATTCTTTATTCTCTCATTTTTCATCCCTTCCCAAGTGTGGTTGATAGACAAGTTGCTGGTCATGGACTCTTGCCCAGCATACTCAGCTCGCGGCTACTTCTTCAGGCAACATCTGGTCGACGCCCTTGATGAGGGTTGGTGGTTCGACTGGATGTGCAATTTATCTGCCGATGTCATTGCTTGGCGGTGCCCTTGGCTCAATCTACCGGCCATGAGCTACAGCATGTCCCGATAGATTGGGATTCAGTTGATTGGCTTTACTCACTGTGTGTTCTATTTCCCATTCCGATTCCGACGCCAGTTCGGTCATGACCAGATTTGCCCTGCGAAGGGGATAGAATATCCTGTTGCCTTTCCGTTTTGGGGTGCGCAGCTTGTTCGGCAGGCCACAGCGTGGAGGACAAGAGAACTCCTGGCCCCCGCTCCCACTTTCAGTTGTACTTTGTCTGATGAGTGCATATATTGGCTTAATGAAGAGGCACAGGTCGGGCCCAGCTTGGCACTAGAGGCTTCGACCAGCTCGGGGAGGGGGCGCAGGAATACCTGACTTATCTATGTCCCGGATTTATTGCTTTATTAGTACTTTCAAGTTTTCCTTATGAATGTAATAAAAAGAAACTTTAATTTGTATGCAAGGGCAGGAGAACTCTTTATTGAAATCAATGAAATTGAAGGTTGTGGTACCGAAAATTTCCCGTTTTGGTCCAGAAATGGTCTTAGTTGTAAAAAGATTACTTTGAACAAAGTCAACTTTTATTAAAACTTTTCAAAACTATTTTCGGTATGGATTAGAATTGGACATGCCTGAGATTTGTCACCGAGATGCACAACCCCGGATCCCAGCAACTGGAAAGTTGCCCCTAGTTTGAATAATGCTGACCTTCAAGATGGCGGAAAGTTACCCCTAGTCCGAATATAGCACCGCAGAGATTACAATCGAATTCTTGAATGCCGAATAGACAAAGATGACCGAGCTGATCAAATGGACAAAGTTGATCGGGAAAAAGTTTATGGCTGGACTTCAGGATGAAGTTGCCTACGTATCCCAAAGATGGGAATCAAGCCTTACGTAGTTGAGGCTTGGGTTCACTCGGGTATTTTCACTCTCCTTTTATGCTCTAACTTTTGCCAAGGCCGCCCTTTGCAGGTTTTCAACCTTGCGAGCTCAGTTTTTATAATTTCAAATTTTTCGTGCTCTAACTTTTGCCTAGGTCGCCCTTTCGGGTTTTCGGCCTAGCGAGCCTCTCAAGGGTAATATTTCTTCAACTTGTCCATATTGATCGGTTGTGAGAACTCCAGGCCATCTAGGTCCATCAGAACGACAGCTCCTCCCGACCAAATAGACTTAATGATGTAGGGACCAGTCCAATTGGGTCTGAACTTGCCCCTTGGGTCATGGATGGGAGCTCGGTTATCCTTGAGTACCAAATCTCCTTCTTTCAAATTCCTGGACTTAACCTTCTTGTTGAAAGCCCGGGCAATTCTGCGTTGATAACCTTGAACATGGTATAGTGCTTTCAGTCTTCTTTCATCAAAGAGCATGAGTTCCTCAAACCTACTTTGCTGCCAATCTGCTTCGGCTATTTGACACTCAGCCAATACTCGCAATGATGGGACCTCAATCTCGATAGGTAGAACGGCCTTCATCCTATAGACTAATGAATACGGAGTCGCCCCAGTGGAAGTTCTAATTGAAGTCCGGTAGCCCCACAGAGCAAACGGCAACTTATTTGGCCAGTCCCGGTAGGTTTCCACCATCTTCTGCAGTATATGCTTGATGTTCTTGTTGGCGGCCTCGACTGCTCCATTGGTTTGCGGCCGGTATGTGGATGACTTATGGAAAGCCACATTGTATTTCTTCAACAAATCAATCACCTCCTTCTTGAAGTGGGAACCATTGTCTGAAATAATCTCGTTTGGGACTCCGTAGCGGCAGATGATGTTGTTTCTGATGAACTTCGCAACATGTGAAGCCTTTAACACCGCATAAGATTGGGCTTTGACCACTTTGTAAAGTAATCTATCGCGACCAGGATGAACTCATGCCCATTCGACCCTTTCGGAGTAACAGCCCCAATTACATCGATTCCCCAAACTGAAAAAGGCCATGGCGAAGTCATATTGTACAGCCTCGATGGCGGAATGTTCATGCGGTTTGCATGAATTTGACACTTGTGGCATCGCCGAACAAAACCAATGCAGTCCTCCTCCATGGTGGACCAGTAGTAATCTTGTCTGAGGATCTTCCGTGCTAGCATTACTCCATTCATATGTGCACCACATTCCCCTCCATGGATGGCCTCCATTAGGCGCTTCGACTCTTCAGCTTCTACACATAGCTTATGCATTCCCAGATGACGTCTCTTATACAACTTGTCCCTGCAGATGATGAACTGAACAGCCATTCTTCTGATTGCCCTTTTATCTTTGGCATTTGCTCTTGGTGGATACGTCTCTTTCTCCAAGAAGTTCCAAATGTCGTAATACCAAGGGTTGTCGTCCTGAGCCTTATCTATAGCAGCAATTGATTCATACGCTGGCACGAACTTCTGGTCAATGATGACTGGACGCATCCGGATTCCAAACGGGATGTCTATCATGGAAGATAGAGTTGCTAGTGAATCTGCAAACCTGTTGTTCTCTCTTGCGAGATGAGCAAAGTTTAACTTTTCAAACCGAGGGATTAACAAATCCAAGGTCTGGTGGTACATTATCATCTTTTCTTCCTTGACTTTCCAATCTCCTTTTGCTTGAGACACAACAAGTTTCGAGTCCCCAATTACGTCCAACCGTCTTGCCCCTAGTTCCAGGGCTGCTTCTAGTCTGGCAATGCATGCCTCATATTCTGCTTCGTTGTTCGAGACCTTGAATCGGAGTTTGAATGCTAAAAGGATACGGGAATTGTCAGGTGCTATCAACAACACTCCTATCCCATACCCGTACTGATTTGACACTCCGTCAAAGTACATCGTCCAAGTTTTAACATCGATGTGCAAAATGGCTTCATCTGGGAATAAGTACTCGACTGCTTCACCCCCTTCCACTGGATGGTCGGCTAAGAATTCCGCCACTGCTCTTCTCTTGACTGACTTATGTGTCACATATTTCAGATCGAATTCGGAGAGCAACAGCAACCAATGAGCTAGCCTACCCGTAAGTGCCGGTTTCTCGAAAAGATAATTTATGGGATCAAGTCACGAAACCAACATTATGGAGTGAGCTAACAGGTAGTGCCGCAGCTTCCTGGTAGCCCATACCAAGGCTAAGCAAGCCTTTTCTAGCAGTGTGTAGCGAGTTTCATACTCAAGCATCTTCTTGCTCAGATAGTATATGGCCCTCTCTACCTTGTCCTCTGATTCTTGTGCGAGCATACAGCCCATTGTAGTCTCAGTCACTGAAAGGTACAATATCAACGGTTTCCTTGGCTCCGGTGGTGATAATACGGGTGGGTTCTGTAAGTATTTCTTGATTTGTTCAAAAGCAGCTTGGCATCGGCCGTCCCATTGGAATTTTTTTCCTTTCTTCAGGAGACCAAAAAGTGGTTCACAAGTCAAGGTTAATTTTGAGATAAACCGTCTTATGAATTGCACTTTACCCAGAAAGCCTCGCACCTCTTTTTCAGTCATTGGTGGTGGCATTTCTAAGATGGCCTTGATTTTGGAAGGGTTGACTTCGATGCCCCTTTGTGTAATTAGAAACCCCAGTATTTTTCCCGCTGTGACACTGAATATACACTTTTGAGGATTCAGCCACAACCGGAATTCTCTGATCCTTTGAAAGAACTTTTGCAAGGCAGTGTAGTGGCCCTCTCTATCTTTGGACTTGACAATCATGTCGTCCACATACACCTCAACCTCTTTGTGGATCATGTCATGCAATATTGTAGTCACAGCCCGTTGATAAGTAGCTCCAGCATTCTTCAACCCAAACGGCATCACTCTGTAACAGTATGTCCCCCACGAGGTGGTGAAGGCAGTCTTTTCCCGGTCTTTAGGTGCCATCACTATCTGATTGTAGCCTGAGAAACCATCCATGAATGAAAGCAAAGCGTGCCTTGCTGTAAAGTCCACTAACTCATCAATATGCGGCATGGGAAAGTCGTCCTTCAGACTAGCTCTGTTCAAATCCCTAAAATCCACGCACACTCAGATTCTGCCATCTTTCTTCGGCACTGGAACAATGTTGGCCAACCAAGTCGGGTATTCGGATACCAGCAGGAATCCTGCATCGATTTGCTTGGTGACTTCTTCCTTAATCTTGATGGCCCAGTCAGGGCGGATCCTTCTGAGTTTCTGTTTAACAGGTCGGGCCTCGGGGTCAAGAGAGATCCGATGCTGTACAATCTCAGGATCGATCCCAGGCATGTCTTCGTAGGACCACGTGAAAACATCTTTGAAATCTTTTAATAAAGCGACTAAGCGCTCGCGTTCCTCGTAAGACAACGTGGACCCGATCTGGACCAGCCGTGGGTCCTTCTCAGTACCAATATTCACAGTAGTGATTTCATCAACTAAAGGTTTAACAAATCTTTCCTGCTCTTGATCAATTAACCGTTGCAAAACCGAAGGAATTTCTTCCTCGTCGTTTTTGTCAAAATTTTGAAAGTCCTGATTCAAGCAATATATCAAAGGCACAGAAAAGTACTCAGAAATCACATCCATATCATTCTCATTATGTACTTCCAAACCATCCAATTCTTCTTTTACAACAGACTCAAAAGAGAAAGAAAAAGACGACCTGGACAGGACTGTGGCATCCGGGTTATCATCCCCAAGAATACCGGACTCAGACTCAGTTGAGCTGGAACCTGATTCCGACTCACAAGACTCGGTGGAATCAGATTCCGGCTCACTACCTGACCCAGTGCTGCTCGACAAAAATCCCTCTTCGTACTGCCAAACGAGGGAGGGTGCGATGGATGCATCCAAAATAGTTGACAGTAGGCCCGCAGCCGTTTCATTCCTAATCATGGACACCGAGAAGTTATCCCCCAAGCACTTCTGTTCGATCGGAGGATCTGAAAGTAGACATGCCAGTGCTACCCCCATTTCAATCTTGATATCCTCAGACTCCGTTTCCTTACTCTATTCAACCTCAACTGTCGAGTCTGCCTACTCTTCGGCAACATCATCCCCAGATAATTGTAGGTCGAAGAAGATTTTGAATCCCGGCACGCGCTTCCTTTCTGCATTCAGCCACGGCTCCGGAAAGCCACAAAATGGAAAATCCTCTCCCTCCCGAACGAAGCGTCCGTTTAGGGTACCCTGGATGGGCCGGTGCATCAAATCAAAAGGTTTCCCCATTTGTTTCGCTCTGGCTCTTCCGGCCATTTCCTTCCCCTTTCTTACCAAATCCTCTTTGGTGGGCAAATAACCCAAGCCAAAGATATGGGGGTTGTGTGGCACTTCGACCAATGTTACGACACCCTTCCGACCACTTTTTCCCAATCCCATCCCGAGGATGTGTTGGAGCTTATTCATGAGGTATACTGCCTGAGCACTGACATATATCCCTTCGTTAGTAGCCATGATGTCCTGTACAACCCGAGCCTCAGCTAGAGTAAAACCTGATATGAACACATCCTCCATGCCGTGTTCAATCTCTAGAACAGGCATGGATACCTCCGGTGGTGGATGAATTGATGAATTTCCAAAGACAATGGCTACTCCCTTCCCATGGGGGTATTTCACCATTTGAGGTAAGGTGGACGACACCGCCTTCACCTGATGCAGCCACGGCTGTCCCAAAAGCAGGTTGAAGGTTGCAGGAACCTCGAGGACATGGGAATCTATCTCGTGCTGTCCCGGCCCTACTTTAGTCTGAATTTTCACCGTCCCCATGACTTCTCTACTCGTGTTGTCGTATGCCCGAATAACCTGGGCTGTTGGTGCAAAATCCGCGGTTTTCAAACCGATCGCATATGCTGTTCTTGCCGGGCAAACGTTGATGGCGGATCCGATATCAACAAGAACCACCGGTATCCATTTATTCTTACACTCCATAGAGATGTAGAGTGGCTTGTTATGGTTTGCCCCCTCAGGTGGCAGTTCCTTGTCGGAAAAAGTCAGCGTCGGGGTAACTCCTCCCGGAAAGACTAATCCTACCAGCTGTTCTGGCGTGGTTTTTATTGAAAGCTTGGCCTTGTCCATGGCTGATAGGACAGCCTGTCTGTGCACTCGTGATGCCATAAGCAGTCCCCAAATGGAGATGTCTGCTTGTATCTTTTTTAATTGTTTGAGCACAGCCTCCTCTTCAAGTTGTTTTTCCTTCTGCTTTCGCCTCCTATCTTCCGAAGCCTCTGGTTGATCTAGGTGCGGGGGTTTGAAGTACCGCCCGCTCCTTGTCATATGGTCGACTTCTCCAATATACCAGGTGTCGTCGGGTTGGTTGTTTCCCCAATCTTCGTCTGTGTGGGCAAGACATAAATCGTTGTCCTCCTACCACATTCCATCTGCAGCCGACAGACACCTGTTCGGCTCTGGTACAACTGTTCTCATACTCGCAATACCTTCCATCCCTATGCTCGTAGCAGTTTCAGTCCTCACATGAGCCTTAGCCTTCCTGATTCTCTCAGAATCTTTAAATCTTTCCTGTTCTGACTGTGTTAATACAATGGTACATTCGATAATCCTTAGTCAATATGCTCCAATCTGGCGAAATTCTTCAGACTGGCGCTCTCGGCAATGTACTCGACTTTTCGGCCCTTCCGCCTCAATCGATACCTTCGCCCTGCCCCGTTACGTTGGAACTCTTCCACCATATCCGGTTGATCATCCAGCCATCTAGTGGCCTCCGTCGATTCCTCATAATCGAACCAGTTGACTGCCGCACCCCCTAATTCTTGGTCATCGAAAAACTGTAGGTTGGCAAAGTCCCCTTCCATAGCCGTTAGATTATCTGTCCTCTGTCCCGAACCATCCCCTTGGATCGCACATAGCTCTGCCTCCGTCGGCAAGTCCACTTCTAGCCTATCCTGGCCTATTGACGAGATATAGTCGCTCGGACTGTGCATTTTCTCAATAGAATTCCCAGATTTCTCGAACTCTAGCTCAACAACCTTCTTCTCCTTTGAAATCTCCCATCTTCCGTCCTTGACAGTCACCACCATGGGCTTAGGTCGGGTCGTGGAAATGTCCATTATGCACAAGTCAGTGCAGTTGGGGAGGGACACCTCAGGCTTAGGTAGGTGGGAAGGAGTGATATAGATGCTAGGATCGTAAGACACGACCCCAGTCTGGATGAAATTGATTCTTTTGGGAGGTGGAGCTTGGTTATGTGTAGGGAGAGGGTTTGTTGTGACATTGGGTTTCTCGAGAGGCATAATCACCCCGTTATCGATGAGATCTTGAATCTCATGACATAGTCGGTAGCACAGATCGGTGTCATGACCGTGCTGCTGGTGAAATACACAATATTTGGCTGGGTTGTGGGTAGGGGGAAGCTTTTCCAGTAATGGCCGCGACTCTAGGGGCTTCGGGTGCCCTTTTCTGATTAAAACCCCCAGAGCTTTAGACAGGGGCATATACAGTGGAGCGAAGGTTCCTTGTATTTTTGGGTGGATATTTGGCTGTTTGTGGATGGCTTCCGGACGCATCGAAAAATGGCGTGGCTGCCATGGTTCTTGGAGAGGGGTTGGTGGTGACCATACTTACTTCGGAGGTCCTGGTGGTTGTAGCGCTGCTCGGGCCCGCATTAGTGTTGCGGTTGAAAGTTCTTCGGGGTTGTTCCCAGTCATTATCAATTAAGCCTTGCTTCAAGGCGTCCTCGATCTGTACCCCCATCTCATGTAGATCGGCAAAGGTAGGAAAGGGGAGTACAATCATCTTCTGCATTAACTTCGGCTGGAGATTGCGCACAATCATCCGAATCTGATCTTTGTTTGTGGGCCTTAAGGTAATCATCGAAGCCTCAGCCCTCCATCTGGTCACGAACTCTGAGAAACTCTCTTTAGGCTCTTGCCTTGTTGTTTCGAGATACCGGGTCGTAATCTCAATTTGTGTATTGTATCAGTATTGTGCAATGAAGGCCTCAGCCATCTCGTCCCACTTCCTCTTGACGTCATCTTCCAATTTGGCATACCATATGGCCGCCACACCCGACAGGGTCCGGCCGAACAGAGACAACTTCTGCAGTCTAGTGAGGCCCATTGGCCTTAAAACATCTGAAAACAATCTTAGGTGCACCATGGGGTCCCCGGACCCATCAAACCGGTTGATATGAGGCATTTTGAATCTGTCAGGCAGTGTCACGGCTGCGTCAGTATACCCATCTTCAATATCAGGGATAGTCTTGACTTCCTGGGATCTCTTGAACAGCTTTTCAAGCTTGCTCAACTTCAGTGCTGTGGGATCCATCTCGAACTCAAAGGGAGAGTCCGACAGGTTGGTAGGTGTTTTGGATAACTGGGGTTGAATTTGGGGTAGGATCGGGGGTGGAGGTGGTCCTGTGGGAATATCCGTATCATTCTGAACATTAGCTATCTCCCCGAGGGTTGGAACTCCCGGCGGGAGAGGAACTTGCTGCGAAGCAGATGCTCCGTTTTGCTATTGTAACCTCACGATTAACTCTGCTTGTTCATTCATAACCGTAGCCTTGTTGTTTGGCAACTCGCTGTCGGACGAGATCTGCGCATCATTTTCATGCTCTTCTGAAGTCATGCACCATCTCCTCTAAAATTTGCCGCCATACTGCTCGCTCGATCAATTATCGGTATATGTTCCCTTTCTGTGGGAGAAGCAGAATCCTGATCCCTACTGTACACAGGTGGGGTAGACAAAGCCCTCTATACTGACTACTGAACTGGTGCCCTCTGCCTGGCTGTCCTCCGTCTCGTAACCGGGGGTAGAGAGTGGTACACTGGTTGTCCGTCTACTAGATCCTCAGATCGATGGAGTCGACGACCTCTAATCCAGAGTGCTTGGGGAATATCTACTGGGTCAGAAGCAATTGTGCTCGACTACCTAGGAAAAAGATAAATAAAGCGTATAAATAAACAGACAATCGGCCAGCGTAACAACGTAAAATAAACACAACGCACAGCTGGGTATCACAACATCCTGCCAATAAGCTGAACACACTGTTTCTTAATCACTGATCATTGCTTCCAAATTGTTGCCCTCAAGTCTGAATCTGATACCCGTAGATAACTGATTCCCCAAAACACTGATGCCCGCAGGCCTGATTCTCAAACTTGCAAACTGATATGTGTGTTCCTATAGAGATACACTCTAAAAGCACATAACAAATAAATGAGAGCCAAAAACACCCCTATGTTGGGGTAGGGTTTCCCTGTCCTATTTTGTCAGGAGCTAGGGTTTCACTACGCACGCAGTGGTTTCAAACAACCTAACATTGGGTAAGCAACCTGTCCTAGCTTGGAATGGTCACTATGGATTCCAAATATGCACTAGGTTGAATGGTCGAAAAGGGTACCCCGGTAAAACTGGGGTTTGTGTTCCCATACTGTCAAAGCCCACAACCGGTTAGCCTTATGGTCACGTCTTGACAAGACAAGCCTCCGGCAAACCATTCAAGAATGGCAGATGACAAACACGGTATCCTAGGCGCACCAATGCACATGCAATGCAAAGAGACACATAAGTGAAATCAAAACAAGATATCACGAGTTCGAGTCAAGCTCTCTAAAAATCCCCAACAGAGTCGCCAGAAACTGTAACAAGCCCGCGAGGGAACCTCACCGGGTTACAGTTCGGACTCAATTTTGTCACAGTTCTTAATCTTGAACCGAAGAGTCCAAATCTGGCAAATCGTTTTGAGAAAAACAGATTTTGAAAGAAGTGCCAAACATGGACTGCTTCGCCAGATACAGAGTCGCCACCTAAATATTTTTTATGGGGGAATTTAGGAAACCTTGACTCGGTGCCAAAGGCCACGTGTCCGTCATCAACAAAGTTGCCTCGACTCGGGAGCTTGGGTACGATTGGGGAAGTTCAGCTATGAGCACCCTCTCTCGCCCGATCCGAAGATCGGCCTCTACTAACCGTGATATCCTATTTTGAAAACGTTATGTATTCTTATTTCGGTTATTAGCCTAGAATTACTATATTATGCGCACAGCAAACAAGTATAGATTAAGTCGCCTAAATTGGAACAAAGCATTTCATGTTTGTTTATTTTGAAAATGGTTTGATGGTGCTACCCGCAAGTAGGCTAAGACATGAATTTTGCCACCCTCAAGTGGGCTTAAAACTTGCATCCAATGCATTGCTCCAATTTAAGTAACCTAACCTCCACCCACAGGCATTCAAGCAGTTATGTCACATAAGCATCTAGCCTCACGGTAAGTATGTTGTCATGGCAACATTCACACACATGTGGCATGCTAAAGCATAAAAACTTACCTAGTACTCCAAGCCAAAATAGAAACTAGTTAGTAATCATATGCATGATCCTAGTTCATGTTTAAACTGGCTAATGCAACACATGCAAAGATGCAATCTAGACAGGCTCGGCTATCCTAAACATGGCATGTGAAATGCAACAGATAACACGTATTCAATTTGAAATTGAAATACAATGCAGTTAGTGTGATGTGCCGAGCCCGGTACATGTAATATAGATGAACGATGCACGCATGCATAGCATAAGGTATGCTAATTTAGATATGTCCTAGTCTAACCATCATAAGCGGGTAAATAAAAGGGAAAAAAGACGTGGGATTGGAAGACATACACACACTCACACACGTTTATTACAAATACGCCCTCACTCGGAGGGACCGAAAGAATAATACAGTCCGAATAATGAATCAACTGTCCTAGCTAATTAATTATTACAAAACTTCTAATTTAATTAACAAAGTAAATATAGAAGGAAGGTGTATGCAACGCAGCCTGACCACCTCGTAAATGATGCATGTTTATTTCGTCTGCATGGGACTCGCTCACTTCGCCATAGCACTGTTACCTCTGTTTACACTGCCCTACTCCTCTGAAGACTGCACAAGTCTTAGGTTAGGTTCTCTGCACACTGTGGAACACCACCGGCTAGGAGGAATGGCCACCGGCCACTGATGAAGCTATCGGCCATTCACTGATGACCGATCGGCACTGGAGATGGCCGGTCGGCCAAAACTTCCTGCAGAAACGGGTTTTTTGACAACAACAGAGGACAAGGAGTGTACGGCATGGAATTTCAAGCAAATGTAAGCATGGCTACACTCCCTATCATGCAATGGACTCAAGGGAGCATGGCCCTCGACTCTCGGGCCATCAATTATGCATGATGGCCTAAGAGGCCGAGTTTGCCATTCAATGTAAATGCATGCAACAATCAAAGGAAAGCTAACACCTTATCATATTGAGATCAAAGGCATCGACGACCGAGGGTTGAGACGTGTTACCTCACTTTGAGTACGAACACTTCTCAACCCTCATGCTTGGTTTGACACCCCAAACCAAGCAATATGCAATGCATGTATGCAACATGGCTCAAGTGTGCAATCATGGATCAAGTATGCAACATGGTATCAAGGTAATGAATATGCCAAATGCAAGCCAGGATATGAGATGCGACTAGCTAACAATATGCAAATGTGTAAACATGATACAATGCTAGCATGATACTAATGTAGTGCAACATGCGTCATGCCAAGTATGCAAAGATGGACTTATCTTCGAAATGAGAGGGCCTCAAATTCATCCTAAACGTGGCCCAAAATGATGTACGAAGGTAACAATTTGTGAAGCAAACAAGCATGCTAATTGGTCCAAGGTTCAAAGCTAGTCAAGATGTTTGAACTAAGGCCATGTCAACCAAACCCCCACAAGGCCAAGATGACTGAAAATAGTCTAGGGGCAGACCAAAATACAACTAGGACATGCATGGAACATGGTTAAATCATGCCAAGAAATGGGCCCAAAACAAAAGGCATGCAAAGCCACCAAGTGAAGCATTACTCTACACCTACCCCAACCACTCATGGCATAGACTAAGCAACCAAAAACAGATTTTCAATGCATCAAAATACACCCAAAAACCCTCTGATATGGCAACCCAAATGATCTAAACAAAAGGCATGCACTATGACCCTCCTCAAGGCACCAAAGAACAACCCCTCAAGGCATGAAAGGGATGATGAATACAAGCATACAAGCATGGATTAGGGACTGAGATGGCATGTGAAATGACTCCAAATCATTGAAACAACCCAACTAAAGCATGCTCATGACTCACACACCCGATGCCAACATGCTAGAATGCAAAGGGGCCATACAAAACATATCAAATACGACCAAACTAGCACCCAACAGACCTTAAGCATGATAAATCATGACCAAAAGCTTCACAAAGCTAGGCAAAAATATGCAAGCATGATGGTCTAATGGCTAGATGCATTTCTAGGCAAAATGAGGGAATACAAGGCAAGTGTATGGTGCATGCAAAGGGTCAACAAACCAGCATGGAATAGAGATAAGATATGCCAAATAAATCCCAAATAACCTCTGAAATAGAGCCAAGGACAACTACTCATGCATGCTACTATTATGAGCCAAAAATGAGGACAAAAGAGAGACAAAGGGAGAGGGGTGTCCCTCCCCTATGCAAGACTTCAAAACCCTTTCTTCACCACTGAAAATCCACTGGATTTTAGTGGTGAGAAGGCCAATACACCAAAGTCCTCAAAGCCTAACAAAGAGAGCACAAAAAGGGGCAAACAAGGCCTAAGAGGTGGAGGTCGACCTCCAACACCAAAATGACCTTAATGAAGTATCTTAAGCATGAAAATACAAGACTTTTTTCAGTTATACACAAAGATTAAATCAGCATGCAAGATAGACAAAAATCTAATGCAAGATTGGGGAATCTAAAGTAAAGAGTTTACTCTTGAAGAACCCTTGATGAACAGCAAGATCAGCCACCTCCCTCTGACCAAAAATAGTCCAAAAACTCAAGAACAAATCTCGAAAGCCTCTCAAGGTCGAGTTATGGTGTAATGGTGTGTGTCTTAGTGCAAAACTAAGGCAAAAATACACTTTTTGGGCTTCCAAACACACACAAAGGATGAGAGAGAGAGAAATATAGAAAGAAAGAGTATATGACAGATGTATATATGTATAAGCTCTGGTTTTTTTTGTTCTAACCCTAACAATGGAGAAGAGGGAGGCCTTATATAGGCAATACAAAGCTTGAAGCTTCTCCAAAAAGCCAAACAAAAAAGGGTCAAAGGGAGCAAAGAGGGGGAGGCTTCTTGAGGAAGCTTTGATAGCTGGGAAGCTTCTTGAGGAAGCATTGACAAAGGGTCAAGCTTCCTCAAGAAGCTTTGACCAAAAGGGTGCAAAAGGTGCATAACAAATACACTATGCACGGGGAAGAGTGTTGGTGCATTCCAGCTAGCACAGCTGGCATGCACCTTGCCTGAAGGGTGCAAAAGGTGCATGCTGGCCAGCAAAAGAGGTCACCGGCCAATAGAAGTGCCGGCCGGCGACATAAAATGCCGACCGGCCATTGGTATCAAGAAACCATGGCCGGTGGCAACAATGAATGGCCGGTGAGTAAAAGGGGAGGCCGGTGGGGTGTGGGGATGGCCAACAAGCCATTCCCTGCCCCTCAAAGCAAAAGCACAAGTATTTGGTGCAAAACCAAACACAAAACAAACTCGTTGAGAGATCCTGAGGCAAGGCGCGCAGCCGAGGCCTCCAGGAACTCAAAACGAACACGAACATGGATGATCACTGGGTGTTCCAACGGTGACGTCCAAGTCTTGAGGTCGGTCAAAAATGGGGTGTCTACAGTATGCTAGGCTGCTAGGTTGAGTGGGCTGGCTGTTGGGTTGATAAATGGGTGTTAGTTCTGGTCTAGGCATTTGGACTGAGGTCTTATTTGTTTCCCTGATTTTGAATGAGGATTGGTCTTGTTGGTGGTATGGTCTTGTTGAGTCTGCACTACTGTACTAATGTTTAGGGGGATGAGTCTGTATTATGCTCTGCTGATGTTCTGGTGTAGTTGGTGTGTATGATCTGTTATGTTTGCTCTTTCTATTATATCTGTCCTATTTCTGGGATTGTCTCTTTGAGTTGAACCTGTTTTTGATGTTCTATCTATGGCTGCTGGTTTGTTGCTCTGTTGGTTGCTTTGCTGATGTGATACCCCTGTTCCGTATTATGCTAATTTATCCTCCTTATGCATATGATTATGTGTTTGATATGATTTTGAGTGCTATTTATATGAATATATGTGGTTTTGAATTTCTATCTGTTCATCGTAGGAATAACTGTTTGTTTATCTGCTTTGGGAATTAAATTGAAGGCCCTATTGGCCACCGAAACCAAAATTGATTATGCCATTGTGATTAGCATAATTTTTAGAGCCTACGGTGAAATTTTATTGGAAATTGATTCGGATCAGATTAAATTGATTAAATTAGTAAATTGGTGCTCAATTATTTTAATATTTAGAATTTTGATTAAAAGAGCTTTTAGTGGGCCACTTTCACTCAAATTCTCTCTTTAGTTTATTTTGGCTGATTTTTGACTCTTAGAGTAGGGAAAGGGTTGGCTAGAGAGGGTGAGAGAAGAAGAATTGTGTTTGGCTCAAGTTTGTGAAGAATTGGAGGATTAAACTCAAGAATTTGCTATAGATTGGAAGAATTAAGCCTCTAGGTGAGTAATTCATGAATTTTGAGTTATCATCTTGTGAATTCACGTTTGAATAATGGTCAAGAACATGGATTGGTTTGATTATGAGGAAATTGAGTTGATTTTGTTGTATTGAAAGCTAATATGTGCATGCATGTATGCAATTGCTTGAATTTGCATGTTTAAGTTTAAAATACATGATCTATGAAGAATTTTGGTTGAAGCTCATGTTTGTAATTGCCAATTGCACCATGTAAGTTGAAATGGGAGTGATATCCCATATGCATGTACAATTTATGAGGAATGAGTTTGAAATACATGGAATTGTTGTCATGGTAGCAAGTTTGGGGTAAATTGGAACATGTATGTAAATGGTTTATGAAATTGAGCTTCATAATGTGTTGAATTTGATATTAGTACATGCGTAGGTGAAGATTGAGCCAAAAGCATGCATTTAGAACCTTTGAATACCTAGTTGAAGCTCATGAATGTGTTCCGGAAAACCCAGAATTTTTGATGTCCACTCAAGCGGGGGAAGTGCTGCTCGAGCGGGGAATTCGTGCTCCTAGTATTTTTGCAGACATGGATGTCCACTCGAGCGGGGAAGTTCACGCTCGAGCGGGGAGCCATGTAGAGAGGCCTTCCACTCGAGCGCCAGAGTCTACGATCGAGCGTGAATTCAACATAACCAGTACTTTTGCAGGCCTCAAGGGTCCGCTCAAGCGGGGAAGTCCACGCTTGAGCGGGGACCCTGTTTTCTAAAATTTTGAAAAGACATTCTGAGTTTCGTTTTCCGTTCTCTTTCACTTCTAAGTACTCTTAGGCATGCATTGAGCATTGTAATTGAGTTAAAAGAATAAGAATAAAGCCTAGAGAGGAATATGTGAATTAAAGAATGGATTGAATCGGTTGTGACCCATATGTGTTATGTGATGTGTAGGGTCAAGCTCCAGGCCAAATCAACCAGCCGATCACTGTGAATAATATCTTAACAAAGATATCTAAAATATGTTGTTGTCCAATTGCTTACTTCTATGTAAGTTTTATAAGTTCATTGATTCGATTGGTGGACAACGTTTACTATAGCAAATGAGTGGGCTAGAGGCCAGTTTGATTTGAATAATAGAGTGAATGGGCCAGAGGCCGTTTTGACAAGAATGAATGGATGGGCCAGAGGCCGTTGTAGACACCCCATTTTTGACCGTCCTCAAGACCTAGACGTCACCGCCTAAACACTCGGTGATTATCCATGTTCGTGTTCGTTAGGAGTTCCCGGAGTTCTCGGCTACGCGCCTTGCCTCAGGACCTCCGAACTTGACCGTTTTGTGTCTGGTTTTGCACCAAACACTTGTGCTTTCCCTTGGAAGGGCAGGGAATGCCTTGTGAGGCATCCCCACACACCACCGGCAGTGGCTAGAGGCCACCGGCTGGTTGATGTTGCCATCGACACTATATTGTGCCGGTCGGCAGTCAATTTTGTCAAAATGACAATTTTGCCCTGCCGACTACTGTCTAGTTGCTTTTTGAGATATTTTTAAGCAGCTGTATCACACTAGGATGAGCCTCTTGTTTGCTTAGTGGCTAAGCTTACAATGTTGTCTCCTCTATAAGAGGAGGCCTTGTCTTCTTGGCTAAGGGTTGCCCATTAGAGAGACCTAAAAACCAGAGCTCATATATCTCTCTCTATATTTTCCATCTTTCTCATCCTTGTGTGTGTATTTCAGACCTAAATAGTGTGTTTTACCTTACTTTTACACCATTACACACACCATTACACCTAGCTCTGAGATTGAGGGACTTGGAGGGTTGTTTGTGGTGATTTTGGACCGACTTTGACCACTAGAGAGTGGCTAGACCACCTGTTCTTCAAGGGATCTTCAAGGGTAAACTCTTTACTTTAGTTTCCCCATTCTTGCAACTAGTTTCTACCCCTCTTGCTTTGTGTTTTGAGCTTTGCCTATAACTAAAAAAACTCTTATTTTTACTTGCTCTTGAACCTTCATTAAGGTCATTTTGTGGTTCGAGTAAAGGCTCACCCTTTTAGGCTTTGTTTGGCCATTTTGGTGTTCTTTTGGTAAGGCTTTGTTTACTTGGCGTTTTTGGTCTTCTCACCACTGAAAACCAGTGGGTTTTCAGTGGTGAGGAAGGTGTTTTGAAGTCTCATATAGGGGAGGGACACCCCTCTCCCCTTTGTCCCTTGCTTGCCTTTATTTTTTACCTAAAAAAATAGCACGTGTGCATGGTTGGTTTTGGCTTCATTTCAAAGCATATTTGTGGTTAATATGATATGTTATGCCTCTGTTTTAGGTTGGATTTATGGCCCTTAACATGCCTCTCATACTTGCTTTGTAATGCTTTACTTTGCTTGGAAGTGTGCCATGCCATTAGCCTACCATATCCTCATGTTTTAACCTTGCATGTTATAGCATTTGATCTTGATTTGCCATGAAAAGGGGCTGTTAGCCACTATTTTTGCCATGTTTGGCATGTTTGGCATTGTTGTCTTGCTTGTTGGCTTGTAAGCTTTGGGTGTGTGAGTCCTTAGCATGATTAGTCTACCTTAATCTTATGAGTTGGCATCATTTTAGATCACATTTCAGTCCCTATTCCATGCCTATATGTCTCCGTTTATCACCTCTTCCATGTCTTGAAGTGTTGGTCTCTTATGCTTTAAAGAGGGTATTGTACATGCTTGCATGATTAATGCATTTTGGGGCTGCCATACCAAGGTTTGTGGGGTATTTTTTTTTTTTTTTTTTTGCATGATGGAACTCTGTTTTTGCTTAAATAATTCATGCCATGATTGGTCTTAGTAGTGGTGGAAGGGTGCCCCCTTTTTGTGCCTTAATCTTAGGCCATTTGACTTGCATGTTTGCATGAGTATTGGCCACCATTTTGGGCATGTTTTGCCACTGTTTTGGGGAGATTTGAAGGCTGCCCCATTGTAGTTAAATCCACCATTGCATGCTTGCCTCATGGTGGTTGCTTAATTGATTCATTAAGTGTTACTACATGTCATTCCCATTGCCTTAAGTGTCCATGTTTGCATTACACCTCGCATTTTGCATGCCTAGTATTGCACACTTAATATCATGTTGCATTGCATTTGGTATGCCTTGCATTTTCGCATTATTGTTGCATTGTTGAGCGTTGTTGCATACATGCATTCCATGTCTTGGTTTGGGGTGTCAAACCAAGTGTAAGGGTTGAGATAAGTTCACACTACAAGTGGTGCAACTTATTTCAATTCTTGGTCACCAAGGCCCTTGACCAACACATGATAAGGCTTTGGTTTCATTTGTGTGTTTGCATGCATTTTTACATTAAAATGCAAACTTAGTTCCTTAGGCTATCATACACCAAGATGCATAATTGATGGCCCAAGAACCAAGGGTCATGCTTCCTTGAGTCCCACGCATGATAGGAAACATTGGCCATGCATAAATTTGCTCTAAAATCCATATCATGCACCGTTTACTTTCTTTGTCAGCCAAACCGTCTCTCTCAGAATTTTGTGCCGACCGGCAAGATAGAGTGCCGACAAGCACTTTATGAACAAATGATAACTCCAAATGCAATGGCACACTCTTTAGCCGGTGGTGTTCCCCTTCAACCGGTGGTGATCTTCAGTGTATGTAGAAGGTGTTCTGAGACTTTGGCAGTTTTCAGAAAGACCGGACAGTGAAAACAGAGGCAGCAGTGTCATGATACGGGTTTCCGGGCGAGTCGGATTAGAGCATACATCATTCACGCATCCCGAGGCAGGGGCTGGGGCCACCTTTCCTTTTTGCATTTAATTTGACAAATAGAAATTTTGTAATAATTAATTAATTTATTATTCGGACTGTAATATTTATTCGGTCTCTCTGTGTGAGGGCATATTTGTAATAAGTGTACGTGGGTGTGTGCATGTTTTCCAACCCCCATTTCTTTCTTCCCTTTTACTTACCTGCTTTTGATGGTAGATTAGGGCATGTTTATTTTAGCATACCTTATGCAATGCATGCGTGCATCCATGCATTTGTTTACATGCATCAGGCTCGGTACATCACGCTAACTGCATTGTATTCCAATTTCCAAATTGAATACGTGCTATTTGTAGCATTCCATATGACATGCTTAGGACAGCCAAGCCTGTTTAGATTACACCATTGCTTGTGTTGCATTAGCCACTTAACATGAACTAGGCCCATGCATGGATTTCTAATGAGCTTCTGTCTTGGCTTGGAGTACTAGGTAAGCTTTTATGCTTTAGCATATCACATGTGTGTGAGTGTTGCCATAATAGCATGACTACCATGAGGCTAAGTGCTTATGTGACATAACTGCTTGAATGCTCGTGGGTGGAGGTTGGATTACTTGAGTTGGAAAAGCTCGTTGAAATCAGTATTTTAGCCTACTTAAGTAGTAGCAAATTCCAAAGCATTTTCAAAACCAACGGATATGCAATGCTTATTTCCAAATTAGGCGATCTAGTCTATACTTGTTTGTCATGCATACCATAGTAATTCTAGGCTAATAATGGAATAAGAACACATAAAGTTTTCAAAATCGGATATCACGGTTAGTAGAGGCCGTCTTGATCGGGCGAAAAGGGGTGCTCATAGTGACCTTCCCGATCGCATCTAAGCTCCCGAGCCAAGACCACTTTGGTGATGATTGACATGTGGCCTTTCGACCGAAAGTGGTTTCCTAAATTTCCCATTTTAAAATATTTAGGTGGCGACTCTGTATTTGGCAAAGCAGTCCATGTTTGGCACTTCTTTTCAAAAATCTATTTCTTAAAACGATTTGCCGGATTTGGACTCTTTGGTTCAGATTTAGAACCGTGACACAAATCGAGTTTGAACTGTAGCGGGGTCCCTCGCGGACGTGTTACAGTTTCTGGCGACTCTGCTGGGGAGTTTAGAGAGCTTGACTCGAACTCGTGATATCCTGTTTTGACTACACTTATGTGTTTCTTTGCATTGCATGTGCATTGGTGCGCCTTGGACACCGTGTTGGGCATCTGCTATTCCTGAGCGGTTTGTTGGAGGCTTGTCTTGTCAAGGCATGACCATAAGGTCGACGGTTATGGCTCGCCAAGATTTTAATACAAACCCCGATTTTACCGGGGCACCCTTTTTGACCATTCGACCTAGTGCATATTCGGAATCCGTAGTGACCATTCCAAACTAGGACAGGTTGCTTACCCGATATAGGTTGTTTGAAACCGCTGCGTGCGTAGTGAAACCCTAGCTCTTGACAAAATAGGACAGGGAAACCCTACCCCAACATAGGAGTGTATTGGCTCTCATTTATCTGCTATGTGCTTTTAGAGTGTATCTCTACAGGAACACACATGTCAGTTTGCAAGATTGGGTATCAGGCCTGAGGGCACCAGTAACAGTATTTTGGGGAATCAGTTATTTGTGGGTACCAGATTCAGACTTGGGGGCAATACTTCAGAAACAGTAATCAGTATTTGAGGAACAGTGTATCGAGTTCAGCGTGTTATCCAACCGTGTGTTGTTTATTTTATGCCGTTATGTCAGTCTCGATTTTTGCTTATTTATATGCTTTATTTATCTTTTATTAGGTAGTTGAGCACAATTGCTTCGACGATAGATATCCCCCAAGCACCCTGGATTAGAGGTCGTCGACTCCTTCGATCTGAGGATCTGATAGACGGACAACCAAAGGTACTAGACTCGAGGTCACCAGCAGAGGACATTAGTACAAAGTGATACCAGAGGGCTTTATCTACCTCACCTGTGTTCAGTAGGGATCAGGATTCTGTGTCATCAACAGAGAGAGAATACATACCGGTAATCCAACCAGAGCAGGATAGCATGGCTAGTTTGGAGGAGATGGTGCGCCACCTTCAAGAAAGCATGAAAGCAATGCAGCAGGATGCCGTTCGTCAGGAAGATTTCGCCAGCAACAGCCACGCTTGAGAGAACAGCAGAGACAATTGCTGTGCTAGAGCAAAGAAACCGAGCATCTACTTTGCATCAAGCTCCTCCCCCACCAGGAGTTCCTAACGCCGGGAGACAACCAATGTTCGATCGACAGAGCTGCCCACAGGACCACCCCCACCTCCAACCCTACCTCAAATCCAACCTCAGCTATCAAAAACACCCACCAACCTACCGGACTCTCCCTTTGAGTTCGAGATCGATCCCATCAAGACTAAAGTTGAGCAAGCTTGAAAAGTTGTTCAAGAGGTCCCAAGGGGTCAAGACTATCCCCGACATTGAAGATGGTTACACCGACGCAGCTGTGACGCTGCCCGACAGATTCAAAATGCCTCATATTGATCGATTTGACGGGTCCGGGGACCCCATGGTACACTTAAGACTGTTTTCAGATGTTCTAAGGCCAATGGGCCTCAGTAGGCTCCAGAAGTTGTCTTTGTTTGACCGGACCCTGTCGGGTGTAGCGGCCATATGGTATGCTAAGCTAGAAGATGATGTCAAGAGGAGTTGGGACGAAATGGCTGAGGCCTTCATCGCACAGTATTCGTATAATACACATATTGAGATTACGACCCGTGATCTCGAGACGACTAGGCAAGAGCCTAAGGAGAGTTTTTCAGAGTTTGTAACCAGATGGAGGGCCAAGGCTTCGATGATGACCTTGAGGCCTACGGACAAAGACCAGATTCGGATGATTGTGCGCAATCTTCAACTGAAATTGATGCAAAAGATGATAGTACTCCCCTTTCCTACTTTTTCTAACCTACATGAAATGGGAGTGCAGATTGAAGATGCCTTGAAGCAAGGTTTGATTGATAACGACCAGGAGCAACCCCGACGAACTTTCAATCGTGGTAGCAATGCAGGCCCGAGTGGCACTACTACTACGGGAGCCACCGAAGTAAGCATGGTCACCGCCAACCCCCCTTCAAGAAATACGGAAGCTGCACCATTCTCCGGCGCGTCCGGAAGTAACCCGCAAACAACCAAATACCCACCCAGAAACACCAGAACCTTCGCCCCACTATATATGCCACTATCCAAAGCTCTGGGGGTTTTGATCAAAAAAGGGCATTTGAAGCCCCTGGAGCCACGGCCCCTACCAGAAAAACTTCCCCCTACCCATAACCCAGCCAAGTATTGTGCGTTTTACCAGCAGCACGGTCACGACACCGACCAGTGCTATCAGTTACGCCATGAAATTCAAGATCTCATCGATAACGGGGTGATTTTGCCTCCCAAGAAGCCCAATGTTACTACAAATCCCCTCCCCATACATAACCAAGCTCCACCGCCTAAAAGACTCAATTTCATCCATACTGGGACCGTGTCCTACGACCCTAGTATCTATATCACACCTACCCACCTGCCTAAACCAGAGGTGTTCCTTCCCGATTGCACCGACTTGTGCATGATGGACATCTCCATGACCCAATCTAAGCCAGCGGCGGTGACCGCCAAGAACAGGAGAAGGGAGATTCCAAAGGAGAAACAGTTTGTTGAGTCAGAGTTTGCGGAATCTGGGAGTTATGTTGGAAAGACATATAGTCCGAGTGACTACATTTCATTAAAAGGCCAAGATGGGCCCGGAGTAGAATTGCCAACAGGGGGAGAGTTGTGTGTGATCCAAGGAGATAGTCTAGGAAAGGAATGATGATGTAACAATGTGAGGAGGACTCGCCGATCTCCAATTTTACAGTGACCAATACCCAGAGGACGCAGCAGTTGCGTGGTTCGATTATGAGGATTCAGTGGAAGTTACCAGGTGGTTGGACGATCAGCCCGATGTGGTAGGAGAATTTCAGGCAGAGCAGAGTTCAGCAGGAATGAGAATATCAGCGACGGCCGGAAGGGTCAAAGAGCGGAACACATCGCCGGGGGACGCCGGTGTCAAGAATTTTGCCCGAGATTGGAATATTTTGAGTACAGAGATGATTGAACAGTCAGTCGTGTCAGAACAAGCAAGTTTTGAAGATTCCGAGAGAATCAGGAAGGCGAAGGCCCATGTG
Organism: Camellia lanceoleosa; assembly: GCA_025200525.1. Classification (NCBI taxonomy): domain Eukaryota; kingdom Viridiplantae; phylum Streptophyta; class Magnoliopsida; order Ericales; family Theaceae; genus Camellia; species Camellia lanceoleosa. The sequence continues at coordinate 3,433,751 of CM045760.1, forward strand.
GAAGTTGAAACTGCTGTGTGCACAGGAACCGAGAATGCTGCGGGCATGTGGATGGAAGGTGCTGCGAGCGCAAGAACAGTCATACCAGAGCCGGACAGGTGTCTGTCGGCTACTGATGGAGTGTGGTGGGAAGATGAGGACCTATGTCTTGCCCACACGGATGAAGATTGGGGGAATAACCAACCTGATAACACTTGGTACCTTGGAGAGGTCGACCACATGACGAGGAGTGGGCGATATTTCAAACCCCCACACTTGGATCAATCAGAGGCCTCAGGGAAGGATAGGGAAGCCGAGAAGCAAAAGGAGAAGCAACTTGAAGAGGAAGTCAGACTCAAACAAATTAAAAAAGATACAAGCAGACATCTCCATTTGGGGATCGCCATGGCCTCATGAGTACACAGCAAAGCCGCTTTTGATGACCATAGATAAGGCCAAACTCTCCATAGAGACTACATCGAGCGGTGATTGACCGGTTTTCCGGAGGAGGTTCCCGGCATTGACCTTTTCGCTAAAGAACTTCACCGAGGGCGTAAATCACAATAAACCCCTCTACATCTCCGTGGAATGTAGAGATAAGTGGATACCAGTGGTACTTGTCGATACCGGGTCTGCCATCAACGTCTGCCCAGCGAGGACGGCGTATGCAACTGGCTTGAAAACTACAGATTTCATACCAACAGCCCAAGTCATCCGAGCATATGACAACACAAGTAGAGAAGTAATGGGAACAGTTAAAGTTCAGACAAAGGTTGGGCCGGGACGACACGAGATAGATTTCCATGTCCTAGAAGTTCCCGCAACTTTTAATTTGTTTTTGGGGCAGCCGTGGCTGCATCAGGCAAAGGCAGTATCATCTACTTTACATCAAATGGTGAAATACCCCTATGGGAAGGGAGTAGCCATTGTTTTTGGGAATTCATCAATCCACCCACCACCGGAGGTATCCACGCCTGTTTTAGAAATCGAGCATGGCATGGAAGATGTGGTCATATCAGGTTTTACCTTGGCCGAGGCTCAGGTTGTACAGAATATCATGGCCGCTAACGAAGTAATATACGTTAGTGCTCAAGCAGTGTACCTCATGAACAAGCTCCAATACATCCCCGGGATGGGATTAGGGAAGAGCGGCCGTAAGGGCATTGCAGCGTTGGCCGAAGTGCCGCACAACCCCCATACCTTCGACTTGGGTTATCTGCCCACCAAGGAAGATTGGGTAAGAAAAGGAAAAGAGATGGCAGGAAGAGCCAAAGCAAAACAGATGGGGAAACCTTTTGAATTGATGCATCGGCCCATCCAAGGTACCCTAAACGGACGCTTCGTCCGGGAGGGGGAAGACTTTCCATTCTGTGGTTTTCCTGAGCCATGGCTGAATGAAGAAAAGAAGCGCATGCCGGGGTTCGAAATTTTCTTTGACCTACGATTATCCTGGGATGATGTTGTTGAAAAGCATGCACCCAACAGCTTGAGACCGAGTATAGCAAGGAAGTGGAATCTGCGGCACGAGTTTGAAATGGGGGTAGCTGCATGTCTACTTTCGGATCCTTTGATCGACTGTGTGCTTGAGGAATGACCTCGGTGTCCATGATCGGAGATGAAACTCATGGGCCTACCATCGCCTATTTTGGATGCATCCATCGCACCCTCCCTCACCGGGCAAGACGAGGAGGATTTTTGTCAAGCAAGACTGGTCAGTAGTGAGCCGAATTTGATTCCACCGAGTCTTGTGAGTCGGAATCGTTCCAGCTCGTCTCGAAGTCTGAAGTTCGGTATTCCCGGGTGATAACCCTGATGCCACCTATCCAGTGTCGTTTTTTCTTTTGAATCACTGTAATGAAGAATTGGACGGTTCGGAAGTATCTAATGAGAATGAGGTGACTGTGGTTTCTGAGTACTTTTCTGTGCCTTTGGTTTATTGCTTAAATCAGGACTTTCAAAATTTTGATGAAAACGACGAGGACGAAATTCCTTCGGTTTTGCAACGACTAATTGAACAAGAGCAGGAGAGGTTTGTTAAACCCTTAATGGATGAAATCACTACCGTGAACATTGGTACTGAGAAGGACCCGCGGCTGGTCCAGATCGGGTCCACGTTGTCTTCCGAGGAACGCGAGCTCTTAGTCGCTTTATTAAAAGATTTCAAAGATGTTTTCGTGTGGTCCTACTAAGACATGCCTGGAATCGATCCTGAGATTGTACAGCACCGGATCCCTCTTGACACCGAGGCGCCAAAACAAAGCTCAAGGATCCGCGCTGATTGGGCCATTAAGATCAAAGAAGAGGTCACCAAGCAGATTGACGCAGGCTTCCTGCTGGTGTCCGAATACCCGACTTGGTTGGCCAACATTGTTCCAAAGGTCAAGAAGGATGCGGAATCCGTATGTGGACTTCAGGGATTTGAACAGAGCCAGTCCGAAGGATGACTTTCCCTTGCCGCATATCAACAAGTTGGTAGATTTCACAGCGGGGCATGCTTTGCTCTCATTCATGGATGGCTTTTCAGGTTATAATCAGATAATAATGGCACCCGAAGATCGGGAGAAGACTGCTTTTACCACCCCGTGGGGTACATATTGTTACAGAGTGATGCCATTTGGGTTGAAGAACGCTGGGGCTACATATCAACGCGCTGCAACCACAATATTACATGACATGATCCATAAAGAGGTTGAGGTGTACGTGGATGACATGATTGTCAAGTCCAAAGAAAGAGAGGGCCACTACACCGCTTTGCAAAAGTTTTTCCAAAGGATCAGAGAATTTCGGCTGCGGTTGAATCCTCAAAAGTGTACATTTGGTGTTACAAATGGAAAATGGGATTTCGACACACAAGGGGTATCGAAGTCGACCCTTCCAAAATCAAGGCTATCTTAGAAATGCCACCACCAATGACTGAAAAGGAGGTGCGAGGCTTTTTGGGTAAAGTGCAATTCATAAGGCGGTTTATCTCTAAACTAACCTTAACTTGTGAACCACTTTTTGGTCTCCTAAAGAAAGGAAAGAAGTTCCAATCGGACGGCCGATGCCAAGCTGCATTTGAACAGATTAAAGAATATCTACAGAATCCGCCCGTGTTGTCACCACCAAAGCCGGGAAAACTGTTGATACTATACCTATCAGTAACTGAAACTACAATGGGCTGCATGCTCGCACAAGAGTCGGAAGATAAAGTGGAAAGGGCCATTTACTATCTGAGCAAGAAGATGCTAGATTACGAGACCCGCTACACTCCGCTGGAGAAGGCTTGTTTGGCCTTGGTATGGGCTACCAGGAAGTTGCGGCACTACCTGTTAGCTCACTCTGTAATGTTGGTTTCACGACTTGATCCCATCAAATATCTTTTCGAGAAACCAGCGCTTACGGGTAGGCTAGCTCGTTGGTTGCTGTTGCTCTCCGAATTTGATCTCAAGTATGTGACGCGCAAGTCAGTAAAAGGAAGAGCGGTAGCAGAGTTCCTTGCCGACCACCCGGTTGAAGGGGATGAAGCGGTTGAGTACCTGTTCCCAGATGAAGCCATTCTGCACATCGAAGATGAAACTTGGACGATGTACTTTGACGGAGCGTCAAATCAATACAGGTATGGGATAGGGGTGTTGCTGATAGCGTCTGACGATTCCCGTATCCCTTTAGCATTCAAGCTTCGATTCAAAGTCTCGAACAATGAGGCAGAGTATGAGGCATGTATTGCCGGTCTAGAAGCTACCTTAGAACTGGGGGCAAGGCGATTGGACGTCATTGGGGATTCGAACCTAGTTGTGTCTCAAGCTAAAGGAGACTGGAAAGTCAAGGAGGAAAAGATGATAATTTACCACCAGACCTTGGATTTGTTAATTCCTCGGTTTGAAAAGCTAAATTTCACTCACCTAGTAAGAGAGAACAACAGGTTTGCAGATTCGCTAGCAACTCTATCTTCCATGATAGACATCCCATCTGGGGTCCGGATGCGTCCAGTCATTATCGACCAAAAATTTGCACCTGCTTACGAGTCAATCTCTGCCATAGATGAAGCTCAGGACAATAACCCCTGGTATTACGACATATGGAACTTCTTGGAAAAGGAGACATACCCACCAGGGGCAAACGCCAAGGACAAGAGGGCAATCAGAAGAATGGCTGTTCAGTTTATCATCTACGGGGGTAAGTTGTACAAAAGAGGTCATCTGGGAATGCACAAGCTGTGTGTGGAAGCCGAAGAGTCGAAGCGCCTGATGGAGGCCATCCATGGAGGAGAATGTGGGGCACATATGAATGGGGTGATGCTGGCACGAAAGATCCTCAGACAGGGCTACTACTGGTCTACCATGGAGGAAGATTGTATCGGCTTTGTTCGGCGATGCCACAAATGCCAGATCCATGCGAACCGCATGAACATCTCGCCATCAAAGTTATACAACATGACATCGCCATGGCCGTTCTCAGTTTGGGGAATCGATGTGATTGGAGCTGTTACTCCGAAGGGGTCGAATGGGCATGAGTATATCTTGTTAACAATAGATTACTTTACGAAGTGGGTCGAGGCCCAATCTTATGCCGTGTTGAAGGCTTTGCAAGTCGCAAAGTTTATCAGAAACAACATTATCTGCCGTTATGGAGTCCCGAATGAGATCATTTCGGACAATGGTTCTCACTTCAAGAAGGAGGTGATTGATTTGTTGGAGAAGTACAACGTGGCTTTTCATAAGTCGCCCACGTGTCGACCCATCAACCAGCAGCGGTTGAGGCCGCCAACAAAAACATCAAACACATATCGCAGAAGATGGTGGAAACCTATCGGGTGGCGGATAAGTTGCCGCTTGTTCTGGGGCTACCAACTTCAATTAGAACTTCTACCAGGGCGACTCCGTATTCCTTGGTATATGGGATGGAGGCCGTTCTACCTATAGAGATTGAGGTCCCGTCTCTACGAGTATTGGCTGAGTGTCAGATAGCCGAGGCAGATTGGTAGCAGAGCAGATTCGAGGAACTCATGCTCTTTGATGAAAGGAGATTAAAAGCATTGTACCATGTCCAAGGATATCAACGCAGAATCGCCCGGGCTTTTAATAGGAAAGTTAAGTCTAGGAATTTGAAGGAAGGAGATTTGGTGCTCAAAGACAACCGAGCTCCATCCACAACCCAAGGGGCAAGTTCAGACCTAATTGGACAGGTCCCTATATCATCAAGTCTATCTGGTCAGGTGGAGCTGTGGTTCTGATGGACTTAGATGGCCTAGAGTTCTCCCAACTGATCAACATGGACAAGTTGAAGAAATATTACCCCTGAGAGGCTCGCTAGGCCGAAAACCCAAAAGGGCGACCTAGGCAAAATTCAGAGCACAAAAAATTAGAAAGTATAAAAACTGAGCTCGCAAGGTTGAAAACCCGCAAAGGGCGGCCTTGGCAAAAGTTAGAGCGCAAAAGGAGAGTGAAAATACTCGAGTGAACCCAAGCCTGAACTACGTAAGGCTTGATTCCCATCATTGGGATACGTAGGCAGCTTCATCCCGAAGTTCAGCCATAAACTTTTTCCCGATCAACTTTGTCCATTTGATCATCTTTGTCATCTTTGCCCATCAGCATTTATCGCAATCTCCGGTACAGTGCTTTTCAGACTAGGGGCAACTTTCCGTTGCCGTGCAGTGCCGCGATACCATTCAAGCAAGGGGCAACTTTCCAGTTGCTAGGATCCGGGGTTGTGCATCTCAGCGACAGATCTCAAGCGTGTCTAGTTCTGATCCATATCGAAAATAGTTTTGAAAAGTTTTAATGAAGATGACTTTGTTCAAATAAATCTTTTTACAACTAAGACCATTTCTGGACCAAAACGGAAAATTTTCAGTACCACAACCTTCAATTTCATTGATTTCAAATAGAGTTCTCTTGCTCTTGCATACAATTGAAGTTGCTTTTTATTACATTCATAAAGAAAACTTGAAAGTACTAATAAAGCAATAAATCTGGGGCATGGTCAAGTCAAATGTCCCTGCGCCCCCTCCCAGAGCTGGTCGAAGCCTCTGATGCCAAAGTGGGCCCCTCATGCGCCTCTTCATTAAGCCAATCCAAGCACTCATCAGACAAAGTACAACTGAAAGCGGGAGCGGGGGCCAGGAGTTCTCTCGTCCTCCATCTTTGTGGCATACTGGGCTAGTGCACCTCGAATCGAATGTAACCGGTACTCTATCCTTCCGGTGGACAAGTCGATTATGACCAAACCGGGCGCAGGATACGGAATGGGAAGTAGAAGACACAGTGAGTCAAGCCAATCAATTGGATCCCGGGTTGACGAGTCATGCCATAACTCATCATTGGGAGATTGAGCCAAGGGCACCGCCAAGCAATGCGATCTGCGGACAAACTGCACATCCATTCAAACCACCAACCCTTATCAAGGGCGTCAACTAGGCGTTGCACGAAGAAGTAGCCGCTTTGAATATCTTTGGGCAAGAGTCCACAACCTTTAGTTTATCCATTAACCACACCTGGGGAGGGATGAAAATAAGAGAATAAAGAATAGAGAGATGTACGATGAGAGGAAAAGTGAGAAAAGGGCTTTTGTGAGAAAAACCGAGCCTGAGGGCCGAGTGATGTGAGCAAACATAAATGTGAGATGGGGTGGGAAACATTACCTGCAGTAATAGTGGACTCCCTGCTAATCTGATCGTCTCTCGACGATAGAAGGCGTCTAAGCCCAGCAATGTCTCAGCCAAGATCATGGCGATGCAGCTTTTGCCCTCCTTCAAGCCTTGGGCAACCTCAATCAACTGGACACTAGGCCCTCCGGAACCGGAGACGAACAGAAAATGAGATAGCATGCATAGACAGAGGGCGTGTCGCCGAAAGCCTTGCCAGTGATGGTCGCCGCGATCACCAGTCTCAGAAAAACGACAAACCAAACTCGGAACATCTAATGTCCCGTCACAAATCAGAGAACGAGCATCGGGCATTGAGAGCCCACACATTTGTCCTAAGGCTTGAGCATGGCCAAAACGAAGTTGGGGCAGGATCTCCTCATTGCGCCCAGATTCCAATAGAGCTTGGAAATCTTCAAAAGTGGGACACACCTCTTGCCCGCTAAAGTTAAAGACATGTGTTACTGGGTTCCAAAACCTTGCCGCGGCATAGAGGAATGGAGAATGCAGCGGGGTACGGCGCAAAGTGAATAGTGAGTTTATGCCGAAAGCCCGGAAATTCAGCTTTTTCGAACCGTCCAAGTTGTTAATCCAAGTTGCGAGATTTTGAGCAAGAAATTCTTCCATTTGGAGCAAATCAGTGTGGAAATGAAGAGAACCACGAAGTTGAGACCCTTTTGAAGAAGATAAGGTTGAGTGAAGGACATATGTCAACATTCTGCTGGTGCTGACAGTTTAGTGCCGACCGACCAATTATAGTGCTGACCGGCCATCTGTTTTGGCCGATGGATCACCCTTTCAGCCGATGGCCATTCCTCAAGGCCGGTAGCCTTTCTGCTGGGCTGGTGGTTCTCTCCCTTGTCCTCTGAGCTGTTTATGCTAGGAATTTGGAAAATCCCACCACTTCCAATACCCTCCAGTGATCAATTCTTATGAGGGCGCGCCCATTTGCTTATCGAGTTGTTGCATATTTGCTTTTCGAGTTGTATTTCACTCTCTTTAAGTCTTTGTAATGTTTATCAAGCTGTACTCGCATTTGGCTAGTTTGCTGAGTCCCCCTGTTTTGCTTATCGAGTTGTAATTGGTTTACTACCTGATTATTACGATGCGATGCTTTGTTTTCAAAACGCAGTTTCAATTTCAGTCACATTGTTATGTGATGCCTTGCGATGCGATGCATAGAACACGCAAATGTAACACCTTTTGAACAAACAATTTGTTTCATTTCCATCATATGTTTTGCAAAAAAACACACTTTTGATAAATAAAACTCACTGAGGCGGTAATGTGCTTAAACTCCTAGTAAAAAGAAAAGTAAAGCGTAAGAATAGCGAGTAGCAGAGTCTTTGGGTTTGACACCCAGAACCTCCCCCTTTCGGTCATCGTACCTTTTGCGCCCTTGTTGGTCGGTCATGTGATTTGGCACCTTCATCACTTAAGCGGGCACCCAAGAAATCAAGCCTTGCCAGAACATAAGTGGAGCTTGAGTTGACCTCGTACCACAACTTTTGTGAGCGATGCTCGTGACATCGGAAGGACGTCCTTCCGTATCCTTTATATCTTGTGAATTCTCTAAATCATTTCAATCATCTTGAGTTGCGATACGTTGCATTCAAGATCATGTTTACCATGATCGGTTTCAAGTTCCTTTATATACACATTGCATTGTATCGTGCATTGCTTCTTGATATGTGTTCAAGTTCCTTTATATACACATTGCATTGTATGCGCATATTGCTTTACTAATATGTGTTCAAGTTCCTTTATATACACATTGCATTGTATCGTGCATTGCTTCTTGATATGTGTTCAAGTTCGTTTATATACACATTGCATTGTATGCGTGCATTGCTTTACTGATATGTGTTCAAGTTCCTTTATATACACATTGCATTGTATGCGTGCATTGCTTTACTGATATGTGTTCAAGTTCCATTATATACACATTGCATTGTATGCGTGTATTGCTTTACTGATATGTGTTCAAGTACCTTTATATACACATTGCATTGTATGCGTGCATTGCTTTACTGATATGTGTTCAAATTTCCTTTATATACACATTGCATTGTATGCGTGCATTGCTTTACTAATATGTGTTCAAGTTCCATTATATACACATTGCATTGTATGCGTGCATTGCTTTACTGATATGTGTTCAAGTTCCTCTATATGCACATTGCATTGTATGCGTGCATTGCTTTACTGATATGTGTTCAAATTCCTGTCGATACACATTGCATTGTATGTGTGCATTGCTTTACTGATATGTGTTCAAGTTCCTTTATACACACATTGCATGCACGTGTGCATTGCTTTACTCACATGTGTTCGAGTTCTCTTTCCATACACATTGCGTGCATACGTGCATTGCTTTACTCACATGTGTTCAATCCTACTATCTTGCTGTACACATTGCATGCATCGCCACGCACTTTTGACTGCATTGTCATGCATATTGCTAACAACATTCTACCTGTTAAGTTTGCTTTCTTTGCAGGCACGATATTGTATGTACGGCTCATTTGAGGCCGGTGCAACCGGATGAGCCGCACAGGTATTGTATCCTCCGAGTGAGACGTTTGAGAATTGCATAATTCTCTTACATCCTTTCTGCATTGTAGTGTCGATTGGCATATGCTAGCTTACAACTGTTACATGCGTGCTTCATTACAGCTTTCTTTGCATGATCATAAGTTATGCTCGGCTTCTTGCATTATCTTGCATTTTGCCCCTGCCTTCGAGCGCATACCTTGTTTGTCTTGCATGTTTGTCCAAGTCTTCGGCCTTGTCAAAAATGGGTCGTCTCTGGGCTTTGACATTCACTCCCGTCATTGTTATGACTTTCGAGTTCTGTCAAAGAGGGGCAACTGTAGACACCCCATTTTTGACAGTCCTCAAGACCTAGACGTCACCGCCTGAACACTCGGTGATTATCCATGTTCGTGTTCGTTGGGAGTTCCCAGAGTTCTCGGCTACGCGCCTTGCCTCAGGACCTCCGAACTTGACCGTTTTGTGTCTGGTTTTGCACCAAACACTTGTGCTTTGCCTTGGAAGGGTAGGGAATGCCTTGTGAGGCATCCCTACACACCACCGGCAGTGGCTAGAGGCCACCGGTTGGTTGATGTTGCCATCGGCACTATATTGTGCCGGTCGGCACTCTTTTGTGCCGGTCGGCACTCAATTTTGTCAAAATGAAAATTTTGCCCTACCGACTACTGTGCAGTTGCTTTTTGAGATATTTTTAAGCAGCTGTATCACACTTGCTTCCCCTTCATACACGTGTATGGAGGGATGAGCCCCTTGTTTGCTTAGTGGCTAAGCTTACAATGTTGTCTCCTCTATAAGAGGAGGCCTTGTCTTCTTGGCTAAGGGTTGCCCATTGGAGAGACCTAAAAACCAGAGCTCATATATCTCTCTCTATATTTTCCATCTCTCTCATCCTTGTGTGTGTATTTTAGACCTAAATAGTGTGTTTTACCTTACTTTTACACCATTACACACACCATTACACCTAGCTCTGATATTGAGGGACTTGGAGGGTTGTTTGTGGTGATTTTGGACCGACTTTGACCACTAGAGAGTGGCTGGACCACCTGTTCTTCAAGGGATCTTCAAGGGTAAACTCTTTACTTTAGTTTCCCCATTCTTGCAACTAGTTTCTACCCCTCTTGCTTTGTGTTTTGAGCTTTGCCTATAACTAAAAAAACTCTTATTTTTACTTGCTCTTGAACCTTTATTAAGGTCATTTTGTGGTTCGAGTAAAGGCTCACCCTTTTAGGCTTTGTTTGGCCATTTTGGTGTTCTTTTGGTAAGGCTTTGTTTACTTGGCATTTTTGGTCTTCTCACCACTGAAAACCAGTGGGTTTTCAGTGGTGAGGAAGGTGTTTTGAAGTCTCATATAGGGGAGGGACACCCCTCTCCCCTTTGTCCCTTGCTTGCCTTTATTTTTTACCTAAAAAAATAGCATGTGTGCATGGTTGGTTTTGGCTTCATTTCAAAGCATATTTGTGGTTAATATGATATGTTATGCCTCTGTTTTAGGTTGGATTTATGGCCCTTAACATGCCTCTCATACTTGCTTTGTAATGCTTTGCTTGGTAGTGTGCCATGCCATTAGCCTACCATATCCTCATGTTTTAACCTTGCATGTTATAGCATTTGATCTTGATTTGCCATGAAAAGGTCATAGCCTTTGCTTTTTGCCATGTTTGGCATGTTTGGTATTGTTGTCTTGCTTGTTGGCTTGTAAGCTTTGGGTGTGTGAGTCCTTAGCATGATTAGTCTACCTTAATCTTATGATTTGGCATCATTTTAGATCACATTTCAGTCCCTATTCCATGCCTATATGTCTCCGTTTATCACCTCTTCCATGTCTTGAAGTGTTGGTCTCTTATGCTTTAAAGAGGGTATTGTACATGCTTGCATGATTAATGCATTTTGGGGCTGCCATACCAAGGTTTGTGGGGGTATTTTTTTTTTTTGCATGATGGAACTCTGTTTTTGCTTAAATAATTCATGCCATGATTGGTCTTAGTAGTGGTGGAAGGGTGCCCCCTTTTTGTGCCTTAATCTTAGGCCATTTGACTTGCATGTTTGCATGAGTATTGGTCACCATTTTGGGCATGTTTTGCCACTGTTTTGGGGAGATTTCAAGGCTGCCCCATTGTAGTTAAATCCACCATTGCGTGCTTGCCTCATGGTGGTTGCTTAATTGATTCATTAAGTGTTACTACATGTCATTCCCATTGCCTTAAGTGTCCAAGTTTGCATTACACCTCGCATTTTGCATGCCTAGTATTGCACACTTAATATCATGTTGCATTGCATTTGGTATGCCTTGCATTTTCGCATTATTGTTGCATTGTTGAGCCTTGTTGCATACATGCATTCCATGTCTTGGTTTGGGGTGTCAAACCAAGTCTAAGGGTTGAGAGAAATTCACACTACAAGTGGTGCAACTTATTTCAATTCTTGGTCACCAAGGCCCTTGACCAACACATGATAAGGCTTTGGTTTCATTTGTGTGTTTGCATGCATTTTTACATTAAAATGCAAACTTAGTTCCTTAGGCTATCATATACCAAGATGCATAATTGATGGCCCAAGAACCAAGGGTCATGCTTCCTTGAGTCCCACGCATGATAGGAAACATTGGCCATGCATAAATTTGCTCTAAAATCCATATCATGCATTGTTTGCCTGCTGTTGCTGTCAAACTGTCCTCTGCAGGAATTTTGTGCCGACCGGCAGTATAGAGTGCCGACCGGCACTTTATGAACAGCCGATAACTCCAAATGCAGCCGGTGGCCACACCCTTTAGCCGGTGGTGTTCCCCTTCAGCCGGTGGTGATCTTCAGTGTATGTAGAAGGTGTTCTGAGACTTTGGCAGTTTTCAGAAAGACAGGACAGTGAAAACAGAGGCAGCAGTGTCATGATACGGTTTCCAGGCGAGTCGGATTCGAGCATATATCATTCACGCATCCCGAGGCAGGACTGGGGCCACCTTTCCTTTTTGCATTTAATTTGACAAATAGAAATTTTGTAATAATTAATTAATTTATTATTCGGACTGTAATATTTATTCGGTCTCTCTGTGTGAGGGCATATTTGTAATAAGTGTGCGTGGGTGTGTGCATGTTTTCCAACCCCCATTTCTTTCTTCCCTTTTACTTACCTGCTTTTGATGGTAGATTAGGGCACGTTTATTTTAGCATACCTTATGCAATGCATGCGTGCATCCATGCATTTGTTTACATACATCGGGCTCGGTACATCACGCTAACTGCATTGTATTCCAATTTCCAAATTGAATACGTGCTATTTGTAGCATTCCATATGACATGCTTAGGACAGCCGAGCCTGTTTAGATTACACCATTGCTTGTGTTGCATTAGCCACTTAACATGAACTAGGCCCATGCATGGATTTCTAATGAGCTTCTGTCTTGGCTTGGAGTACTAGGTAAGCTTTTATGCTTTAGCATATCACATGTGTGTGAATGTTGCCATAATAGCATGACTACCATGAGGCTAAGTGCTTATGTGACATAACTGCTTGAATGCCTGTGGGTGGAGGTTGGATTACTTGAGTTGGAAAAGCTCGTTGAAATCCGTAATTTAGCCTACTTGCGAGTAGCAAATTCCAAAGCATTTTCAAAACCAACGGATATGCAATGCTTATTTCCAAATTAGGCGATCTAGTCTATACTTGTTTGCTGTGCGCATAACATAGTAATTCTAGGCTAATAACTGGAATAAGAACACATAAAGTTTTCAAAATCGGATATCACGGTTAGTAGAGGCCGATCTTCGGATCGGGCGAAAAGGGGTGCTCATAGCTGACCTTCCCCGATCGTACCCAAGCTCCCGAGCCAAGACCACTTTGGTGATGACGGACATGTGGCCTTCGGCACCGAGTCAGGGTTTCCTAAATTTTCCATTTTAAAATATTTAGGTGGCGACTATGTATCTGGCAAAGCAGTCCATGTTTGGCACTATTTTTCAAAAATCTGTTTTTCTCAAAACGATTTGTCGGATTTGGACTCTTTGGTTTAGATTTAGAACCGTGACACAAATTGAGTCCGAACTGTAGCGAGGTCCCTCCGCGGACGTGTTACAGCCGTTTCGACACGAATGAATGGGCCAGAGGCCGTTTTGACATGCATGAATGGGCCAGAGGCCGTTTCAATATGAATGAATAATGGGCCAAAGGCCAGTTTGTCATTTGAATGGGCCAAAGGCCAGTTTGACACAAATGAAAGTTTAAATGGGCCGAAGGCCAGTTTGGCATGAAAGTTTAAATGGGCCGAAGGCCAGTTTGACATGAAAGTTTGATTGGGCTGAAGGCTAGTTTGACAGGATAGTATGAATGGGCGAGGAGGCTTTAATACCCGACCCTAAATCTCGATTCATTATCTTTTCAAGCTTTTGTTCTCAGATCTCTGAATATCTTATGAAATTTTATGTATAAGTGCGTAAATTGCATGGAAAGAAGACATAGTGACCCTTATCTGCTGAGTTCAAACATTATCTGTTACACTTGAATTGCTTTTATCCTAAATTGGACACCTTAGAGATTTAATTTTCGAAATTGATTTGATATTTGAAATCTACAAGATTTTTAAGCTTTAATAGGATTTTCTGAAATTTTCATTTCGCATCATAAAGCGATTGATTTTCGCCTTTTATGCTCTTATATATATATTGCTATATATCTATGTCTAAGACTTGTGGAACTTGTGATCAAAACGTGGGACTCTAAGAGGGAGAGAAGAGAGAAACGTGGGTGAGGAATTGGGGGAAATTGTGATTCATCAAGGAAGCTCATCAACTTATTGGGTTTGTGTGATTTAATTGAAGGTAATTCAAGTTCTCTTGTGTAGCCACTTAAGAGTTGAGATATATATATATATATATATTTGTGTTTGATTCATGGATGCTCTATATTTGATCTAAGTAGGGTTTCTCATTAATTGGGTATTTTGACATCCTGGACATCCATTTTAGAGTGTGTACCATTAATCCATGCATTCATGTTAATATTATGTGATGTGGTTGTTAAACTTGAAGAACTTGAATATATTCGGAAAATAGGATGGAATTTGTGGAAGTGTTGGCTTGTTGAAGCCTTTAACTTGGTTTAAATTGACATGATTAAGCTTTCATCCGTGTTGTGGTGTTGTTAAGTGGAAGTATTGCATGAATTTTACCTTTGATAGCTTAAAATTGAGTTTTGATTGTGGAATTTTGGTTTGAAATCGGGCCGCCTCAATTGGGTTGTCGTCCGCCGAGCGAGGTCAAGGCCGCCGAGCGAAAATGCACCTCTCAGAAGCTTTTTCCGAATTACCGTCCGCCGAAGCGATAAATGTACGCTCGAGCGTAAAAATCACCTATTCAGTAATTTGGTAACTTTAATGTCTCGCCGAAGCGACAAGTTGCGCTCGAGCGGAGGACTATTTTGCGAAAAGAAAAATGTGATTGTTCCGTTTTTCATGCTTGATTCTTTGGTGCTTATGAATATTTTTCTGACGAGTTTTGATAGTCATATGGTGACACATAACATGACATCTTAAGGATATACAAAGGAAGAATACTAATTTGTCAGCTACATTGTGTGCAGGACACACTCCAGAAGGAATTAATACGCCACCACAACACTGTGAGTAATAGTGCAATGCATATACATTTATGTATCTGCTTCAGAAGATATGATCGTAAACTATGTATTGATCTGGAAATGAAAAGTGGAAACCATATTTGTATATCTGTGCCGTAAGGCTATCTGTCTTAGGCTATCTGTCTTAAAGGCTATCTGCGGCCGTAAAGGCTATCTCGTGTCGCAAGGCTATCTGGCCGAAAGGCCAATCGATAATTCTCGCCAACAGCCAACTGCTTACTTGGTAATGTACAACTATGCATTGTGATTTAAATTAATTAAGTACTATTATTCACCGAGCTTGTCTCATTCGTAATTTTGTCTCGATTCAGAGGAAGTCACTTGAGAACCGCTTAGCCGCTTCATGCATTTTGTCGCTTAAGGATAACCAGCATGTGAGGGAACCCTTACATAATAGACCGCTTTTGTATATGTAATTTTTGGTATCCATGTTGCTGGTCAGGGTTATTGTATCTATTGTTTTGTGTGCCTAATATCTGGGCTGGGTTTGTAGATGTTTTGTAACCTACTTCTGTGTGCATGTTTACCTTTTGTTAAATCTCGATATGGTCCTGGTTTTTGGTAGTTGCTCAATGGATGTGTCTGTTTATTGTCATTTAAAATTTATTGCTTCCGCTCAGGCCCCAAACGCTGTTCATCATAGGTCATTCTATCTGTTTCTGATTAGGTCATGCCCGAACCTTTTAGGGGCAGGTTAGGGGTGTGACAAGTGGTATCAGAGCACGAGTTGCTATCTCACACACGGATCCATTGAGCGTTAGGATGTCTAATGTGGTAGGTATCATATAGGAAAGTATGACTGATAGCAACGTGACATGATTTCTGCTAACTCTAATGCTAACAATTTGAATTTCTTGTACACCCTTGTATATATTGTAATTACCTGTTTTGTAGACTATGGTGAGAACAAGGACCGACGAGCCAGAAGATGCTACTTCAGTACGGTTGGATAGGATGGAAAGAATGATGAGGGAAATGGCTGAGACCTTACGGCAACAACATCAACAGCAACAACAACCTCAGCCACCACCACCGCCAGTACCCCCACCTGTAATGCAAGACATTCATGCTGAAGACCGTACCATTACACTTACGAGGGAGTTTAAAAAGATGAAACCACCATCGTTTAAAGGAGGGATTGAACCAATGAAGGCGGAGGCATGGGTGTTAGGGATAGAGAAATTGTTCGAAGTCTTCCCTTGTACCGGCGCAAAAGGTGCAAATTTTGCTACTTTCACTCTTGAAGATGAAGCACGGAGATGGTGGATGCTTACTGTAACAATGCATCCGGTTGACTTGGGACAGTTCCCGGTGTCGTTCTATGACAAATATTTTCCCAGAGTATGCGAGACAAGAAAGTAATCGAATTTGAAACGTTGAGGCAGGAAATAAAACCGTCGAGTATGAAGCACACCGCAGAACTAGTCGGTTTGCACCTCACATGGTAGATACGAGTACAAGAAGGCGCGAAATTTGAGGAGGATTACGAGTGCCATTCAAGACCGGATTAATGTAATCAAGCTACCTACCTATGTTGATGTCTTGGAGCGGTCGTTATAGCAGAGGAATCTTGCTACGCAGACTCAATTTCAATGGAAGGAAAAAGGCATACTCAATGGTCTAAGGAACAACCACTTCACGAACAAAAAGCGTAATCTGTGAACTCCAAGAAGATCGCTTCCTCGAATTCAACTCCTGTGTGCCCAGAATGTGGATTGAAACATCGTGGGAAATGTCATCGATTGACCGGAGCATGTTTTCGGTGCGGCAAGATGGGGCATCTGATTAGAGACTGTCCACAAAGAAATCAACAAACTGGTAATAAGGCCGCCACAAGCTCAGTAGGGTCTACACCGACTCCTAGTGCCCAATTAACCGTTAAACCAACCAATAACAAGGATACCACAAGGCAAGGTAGGGTATTTGCGTTGGTTCCGGGAGATTTACAGAATGCAACAACAGTGGTATCAGGTACATGTATGGTTTATGGCTATTCTGCTTATGTTTTGTTTGATTCTGGCTCTACCTGTTCTTTTGTGTCAAAGCAATTTGCAAAGAACTTAGGTAAATCTGAAGTAGAATTAACCTATGTGTTGTGTGTTACATCACCTATGGGGAATTCTTTAATTTGCACTTCTGTCTATCCTACTTGTGAAATTCTCATTGGAGATGTTCGTGTGTATGCTAATTTAGTTCCACTTGATATGACTTCATTTGACATTATTTTGGGGATGGATTGGTTGGGTGAATATGGTGTTACCATAGACTGTCTGATGAAACAAATTAAATTTTACCCTTCGGGTCAGCCAGAAACTGTTTTCCAGGGTCAGGAAGTGACATCACCACCATATGTGATCTCTGCAGCTAAGGCCTGCAAATTGATTCAAAAGGGATGTCAGGGTTATTTATGTAGTGTTCTGGGAGGGCCAGTAGAGCATGAAAATATTGATGTGATCCCAGTCGTTTGTGATTTTCCGGATGTCTTCCCAAAAGAACTACCAGGAGAGTTAGTAGACCGTGAAATTGAATTCACAATTGACGCGTGCTACAGAACTCAACCTATTTCTAAAACTCCGCATCAATGGCATTAGTCAAATGAAAGAATTGAAGATTCAGCTTGCAAGATTTATTGGACAAAGGATTTATTCGTCCAGTGTTTCTCCGTGGGGTGCACCAAAGGTTATTTGTAAAGAAGAAAGATGGAACACTCGCTTTGTATTGACTAATGAGAGCTTAATAAAGTCACAATCAAGAATAAGTACCACCGCCAAGGATTGATGATTTATTTGATCACCACAGGGCACAAGTCTTTTTCCAAAATTGATCTCCGTGCGATATCATCAACTAAAGGTCAAAGTCGACGATGTTGAGAAGACAAATTTTTCGAACCCGAGACGCCATTATGAATTCTTGGTTATGCCATTTGGAGTCACTAACGCACAAAGTTTTCATGGATTTGATGAACCGTGTTTTCAAGCCCTATTTGGATGAATTTGTGGTGGTTTTTATTGACGACATCCTTATCTACTCAAAGAGTATAGAAGCTCATGCGGATCATCTTCGCCTAATTCTTCAAACACTCCGGGAAAAGAAATTGTATGCAAAACTAAAGAAGTGTGAATTCTGGCTACAAGAAGTGGCATTCTTGGGACATGTGGTGACCAAGGAAGGAATCGCTGATCCACACAAAATTGAAGCAATTGTAAATTGGCCAACTCCTACTAGTGTAACTGAGGTGCTAAGTTTCATGGGGTTAATGGATATTACAGAGGTTTGTTCAAAATTTCTCCAAGATTGTCGTGCCGCTACCCAACTAACACGGAAGAGAGTTATGCTTGAATGGTCAAGAGCGAGAGTCTGCCTTCCAAGAGTTGAAAACAAAGTTAACTACAGCACCAGTTTTAGCCTTACCATCAGGAACTGAAGGGTTTGTAATTTACAGTGATGCCTCGCATAAAGGGCTTGGTTGTGTACTTATGCAGAATGAAAGGGTTATTGCATATGCTTCTCGACAATTAAAACCCCACGAGAAAAATTATCCCACACACGACCTTGAGCTGGCAGCAGTAGTGTTTGCTTTGAAGATATGGCGACACTATCTCTATGGCACAACCTGTGAAGTCTATACCGACCACAAAAGTCTCAAATATCTTTTCACCCAAAAGGAGTTGAATATGCGACATGAGGTGGTTAGAGTTGCTTAAAGATTATGATCTACAAATTCATTATCATCCCGTAAAGCTAATATGGTCATGATGCACTTAGCCTAAAAATAGGGAGATTTGGCGTGTTTGTTTACTTTAACAAAAGGAGTTAGTAATTGAATTAGACAAACCTAATGTGGGTGTGTGACCAAGGCAAGAGGCCCCGATGGCAAAGAACAATAGCTCGACCAAACTTACTTGAAGAGATCAAATTACATCAAAAGGAGGATGACACGTTAAGGAAGATATGTGACGAAGTTAGAGTCCAAACCAAAACCGGGGTTCGGGCTTAATCTGATTCAAAGGCTCAAGTTCCAGAACAGGATATGTGTCCCTAATGTGTTGGAACTTAAACGGAAATTGATGGAAGAAACGCATACCTCGAGATTCTCAATGCATCTAGGAAGCACCAAAATGTACCGAGAGCTAAAGCAAAACTTTTGGTGGCCGGGTATGAAAAGGGAGATTGCAGAATTTGTCTCTAAATGCTTACAATGCCAACAAGTAAAAGCGGAGCATCAAAGACCTGCCGGTTTGTTGCAACCTCTTCCTATTCCGGAGTGGAAATGGGAACATTTGACAATGGACTTTGTTGTGGGGTTACCGCGAACTCCCCGAGGCATGAATTAATATGGGTTATTATCGATCGGTTAATCTAAGTTCCGCCATTTCTTACCAAGAAGACTCAATATAACGCAGATAAGCTCGCAAAGATTTTATATGAATGAAATTGTAAGGCTTCATGGTGTCCCTGTTTCCATTGTGTCAGATAGAGATCCCAAGTTTGTTTCGAGATTCTGGCAAAGTTTGCAGGAGGCTATGGGAACGGAACTTAAATTCAAAGACACTTTTCTCCCTCAAACTGACGGTCTATCCGAGAGATCGATACAAACTCTAGAAGATATGCTCCGAATGTGTGTGCTAGATTTTCAAGAAAGTTGGGAAACTCATCTACCGATTGAATTTATGATAATAATAGTTACCATTCGAGTATTCAAATGGCACCTTATGAAGCTCAGATGGAAGACCGTGTCGCCACCAGATGTCAAGTGAGGTAGGGATAGGCCTTTGTTAGGGCCAGAGATTATTCAATTGACTACCGAAAAGGTGAAAATTATTCGAGAAAGGTCAAAATCGCCAAAGCAAAGTGTAAGAGTTACGCAGATAATCGGCGAAGGAACTTGGAATTTGATGAGAACAGTCATGTTTTTGTGAAAGTTACCCCAATGAAAGGACACCCAAGATTTGGAAAGAGGGGTAAACTAACGCCCCGATATGTCGGTCCCTTTCAGATCATAAAGAAAGTTGGGCCAGTAGCCTACCAAGTCGCCCTTCCGCCACACATGAGTCAGGTTCATAATGTATTTCATGTTTCTATGCTCCGAGAGTATCTTCCAGATCCATCCCATATCATTGATTATCATCAGATTGAGCTAACTGACAAGTTGTCCTACGAGGAGAAACCGATCCGAATTCTGGACCGTCAGGTAAAGCAGTTACGGAACCGAGAAATTCCAATGGTGAAAGTAGAGTGGCAAGAGCACTACGGAACTGAGGCGACTTGGGAAAAAGAAGATGAAATGAAAAATCAATATCCGTATTTGTTATATAGTAAAACAAGTTTGGAGGACCAAACTTAATTAAGGGGGGGAGAGTGTAATACCCCGACCCTCGTATCTGATTCTGTTATCTTTTCAAGCTTTTGTTCTGTATCTCTGAATATCTGTTATGAAATTTTATGTATAAGTGCGGTAAATTGCATGGAAAGAAGACATAGTGACCCTTATCTGTTGAGTTCAAACATTATCTGTTACACTTGAATTGCTTTTATCTGAAATTGGACACCTTAGAGATTTAATTTTCAGAAATTGATTTGATATTTGAAATCTACAAGATTTTTAAGCTTTAATAGGATTTTCTGTGAAATTTTCATTTCGGCATCATAAAGCGATTGATTTTCGTCTTTTATGCTCTTATATATATATTGCTATATATCTATGTCTAAGACTTGTGGAACTTGTGATCAAAACGTGGGACTCTAAGAGGGAGAGAAGAGAGAAACGTGGGTGAGGAATTGGGGGAAATTGTGATTCATCAAGGAAGCTCATCAACTTATTGGGTTTGTGTGATTTAATTGAAGGTAATTCAAGTTCTCTTGTGTAGCCACTTAAGAGTTGAGATATATATATATATATATATATTTGTGTTTGATTCATGGATGCTCTATATTTGATCTAAGTAGGGTTTCTCATTAATTGGGTATTTTGACATCCTGGACATCCATTTTAGAGTGTGTACCATTAATCCATGCATTCATGTTAATATTATGTGATGTGGTTGTTAAACTTGAAGAACTTGAATATATTCGGAAAATAGGATGGAATTTGTGGAAGTGTTGGCTTGTTGAAGCCTTTAACTTGGTTTAAATTGACATGATTAAGCTTTCATCCGTGTTGTGGTGTTGTTAAGTGGAAGTATTGCATGAATTTTACCTTTGATAGCTTAAAATTGAGTTTTGATTGTGGAATTTTGGTTTGAAATCGGCCGCCTGAATTGGGTTGTCGTCCGCCGAAGCGAGGTCAAGGCCGCTCGAGCGGGAAAATGCACCTCTCAGCAGTTTTTCTGAAAATTACCCTGTCCGCTCGAGCGGATAAATGTACGCTCGAGCGTAAAAATCACCTATTCAGTATTTTGGTAACTTTGTACTGTCCGCTCGAGCGGACAAGTTGCGCTCGAGCGGAGGACTATTTTGCGAAAAGAAAAATGTGATTGTTCCGTTTTTCATGCTTGATTCTTTGGTGCTTATGAATATTTTTCTGACGAGTTTTGATAGTCATATGGTGACACATAACATGACATCTTAAGGATATACAAAGGAAGAATACTAATTTGTCAGCTACATTGTGTGCAGGACACACCCGTATGAATTAATACGCCACCACAACACCGTGAGTAATAGTGCATTGCATATACATTTATGTATCTGCTTCAGAAGATATGATCGTAAACTATGTATTGATCTGGAAATGAAAAGTGGAAACCATATTTGTATATCTGTGCCGTAAGCCTATCTGTGCCGAAAGGCTATCTGTGCCGTAAGGCTATCTGTGCCGAAAGGCTATCTGTGCCGCAAGGCTATCTGTGCCGAAAGGCTAACTGATAATTCTGGGCCAACAGGCCAATCTGTTTACTTGGTAATGTACAGCTATGCATTGTGATTTAAATTAATTAAGTACTATTATTCACCGAGCTTGTCTCATTCTGTAATTTTGTCTGATTCTGTAGGAAGTCAGCTTGGAGAACCGTTTTAGCGCTGCCTCATGCATTTTGTCGGCTTAAGGATAACCAGGCACAGGAGGGAACCCTTACATAATAGACCAGTTTCCTTTGTATATGTAATTTTTGGTATCCATGTTGCTGGTCAGGGTTATTGTATCTATTGTTTTGTGTGCCTAATATCTGGGCTGGGTTTGTAGATGTTTTGTAACCTACTTCTGTGTGCATGTTTACCTTTTGTTAAATCTCGATATGGTCCTGGTTTTTGGTAGTTGCTCAATGGATGTGTCTGTTTATTGTCATTTAAAATTTATTGCTTCTGCTCAGGCCCCAAACGCTGTTCATCATAGGTCATTCTGTCTGTTTCTGATTAGGTCATGCCCGAACCTTTTAGGGGCAGGTTAGGGGTGTGACAAGGCCAGTTTGACATGAAGGAAAGGATGGACCGAAGGCCAGTTTGACATGAACGAATTGGCCAAAGGCCAGTTTGACATAAACGAAGGGGCCAAAGGCTAGTTCGACATGAATGAATGGGCCAAAGGCCAATTCGACGTGAACGAAAGTACGAATGGGCCAAAGGCCAGTTTGACCTGAATGATACTAATGAATTGGGCCTAAGGCCGTATGATGTGTTTGGAACCGCAGTTACTTAACTTACATATGTCTATTTATGTATGTATTAGTTAGAAATGTAAATTGGGCCCAAGGCCGTTTGATGTATATTGTTCCAATGTATATTCTTTATTTGATATTATTCACTAGGCTTTCGCTCACGCTTATTCATGTGTTTGTAGGTGAGCCAAGAGAGGTCTAGACCCAACCTCAGTGAAGTCTGTGTGAAACAACTAAGGTTTTGAAGAGTCAGCCCTTGCGTCTCACGCACGAGACACGTCTTCGCCCTTTTGCCATTCTATACTATTTTGTTATGTTGGCGAGGACTTTGGTTTACGTCTGTGTATAGTTTTGTTTGGCTGATTTAGATTTGAATGATCATGTCTGTATAGAACTTTATGTTACTATACTTTCTGCTATGAGTTATTAACATATGTATGTCTGGAATGTTATGATGTGCATATAAGTACGGCTCTATGGACAAAGTTTTAAATTTGCTTCCGTTTGGCCCTTTTACTCTGATGAGTTTCGTTTGACTTGATTTGAGGCTGTAGGTAATCTCATGATTACTGGCCGATTACGGTCTTAATCCATAGGGGCAGGTTCGGGTCGTAACAGCTGACTTTGAAGCTCGTTAGGTCATTGTGAAATGGTTATGCAGTAGCATTTGTGTTGTTGCAATGGGTGTTAGTTTTGGACTGGGGCTTTTAGACTTCTTGGTGGGGCATTTGAATTGTTGCAGGGGCATTTGAATTGTTGCACAAGCATTTGAGTCTGCACTGCTGCACTAATGTTTGGGGGGTGAATCTGCACTATGCTCTGCTGGTGGTCAGTTGTAGTTGGTGGCTGTTTTTTTGTTTTCTTTTCTGTTTCTCCGGTTGATTGCTCAATAACTCTGGGGGTGCTAGCAAATGATAGAATGGGCTTTTTTGTGCCAGCCTAGTTGGGATAATTCAGCCCATTGTGATGCTTTTGCACTCGCCTTTCTTTATTGATGTATTTTGTTTTATACTTTGTACTATACTTTACATCAATAAAACTTCTTTGTTTTGCCGATCAAAAAAATATATATATCGGTGGACTGGTATCAATTTTCGTCTTACTTTATGCAATTTATTATTTGAGCAGTTTTCATCTCATGCACTTGCACCCTTGAACAGCCTGTGATATACGGTAGGGGACCAATGCCGGAAGGGATGCATATGGTACCAATGGTTCTTCCAGATGGTCGAATTGGCTATGTTCTGTAAGAGTTTTTTTTTTTTCTCCCTCTTCAATTGTAAGAGACTTGACAGTTGAGAAATTCTTGTTGGTTTTGTTGACTTCCAAATTGTACAGGCAGCAGCCTGGAGTATAGATGCCGCTTTCATGGCCTCGCAGACATGATCGGAGCAACAGCTCAAGCGGAACTAGCGGTGGCAATGCCGATGGCAACCGTAGCAGACGGTACAGACCCAACTAGAGTTTGGCAATGAGTGACATATGCAGTTGGATAGGTAGGTGGTTTTTCCTTAGAGACCTTTTCATCCAAATCAAAAGGAATATGAGAATGGGATTAATTGAGAACAATGTTGATGAGAGGCATTTTATACTTTTGTAAACCTGCTTCAGGGCTGGTTAGAGATAATTTATGTTTGAATTTCTCTGGTATCAAATGTTTTTTGAACTGGGAATCTCAACTTTTGCCATCAGATTCGCCATTGTTGCTTCACAGATGTTGTCAAGAAATTAAGGCAAAAGGGTTCTGACGAAACCCTCTAGTTTTTGGGAATTGATTGAATATAATGGATCAGATATGAATTATTGAATTAGTAATATACAGAATATTGTTTTTTTTTTTAAATGTTTACGAATGAGAGTGATTATTATATTTATCACACTAATATAAAGCATAATTCTTTTTTCAATAATAGTAAGGCGATATTATCTGATGTGGCACTTTACATACTATTGATCAATAGTTTTCAAATATAATTACCAAATGCAATCATCTTGTAGTGATATATTTTTACCATGTTGCCATGTGTTAAATTTGGATATTTTTTAACTTTTGTAATTTTCTATTTAAGAAATTTGTTAGTTTAAAGTAAATTTTTTTCCCTAAAAATATATTTTATTAAAAAAATCATATTAAATTATATAAATACATATTTATAGAGCACCAGATTATAAAATCATATTTTAAATATTGTTGAATATCTTTCTCATTAAGGCCAAGTTTGGCTAAACAAAATAAGTGCACTTATTTCATCTTTTTATCTTTTTTAGGTCACATCAATCAACATCTCCTCTTTACTTTTTCTACACATAATACAATAAAAGTTAAAAAAATGTACTTATTTAGTCTTCTCAAACTTGGCCTTATGTTTCTAATCTACTTCCGTTCTCAATTAATGCACTTCACCCCCCCCCCCCAAAAAAAAAAAAAAAAACAAAATTAATACCTCTACATCCACGTATGACCATAGTAAATTAAAAAATGCTATACGTCCTTAATTTTCTACTAAACAAATGATTAAATGTCTCATATGAATATGGAGTCTACAAAATTACAAACTTCACACCCATGTAAGATATTTAATCATTTATTTTATAGAAAATTTGATATCCCTAACATTATCCTAATAAATTAAGTTTCAAAGTTAAATTAACAAACCTCGTATTCAATCAATAATGCTATGGGATCATATTTATATATTGTATTTTGTTTGTCATTTCATATATTACTATTGTATTAATTTTGTGAGTTTTAGTATTCATTTTCCTTACTATTGTAGTGATAATATATCACTTAATAAATAAAACATAATACATAAATGTTATCATCATGACATAATTATTTCAACCATCTCTTAATGATTGTCAATTTTGAACAGACAAGACACTATAATGCTATTATTTTTTAGATTAGTGTGAATGCATTTAATAGAAGAGAAACAGTGACAATTTGAAAAAAAGAAGTACTACACAAACTAAAAAATTTTACAAACTTATTTATTTATTTTTTAAAGAGAGTTGTATTCAATCTATTATTGTAACTTGTGCACGATTTAAATTATTTATTTTAAAATATATAGATCATCTATAAAAAATACGTATAGCGATATTCATAATTATATAATTTTATCATACCTTACAAAAAAACAATAGATTAGATTGTCAAAGTGAGATCATGACGTGTCTCATAAACTCTAACAATACTTTCCAAAAATCACAGTTGAAGACAATCCTCTTTTTTTCTTTTCTTTTTTTCCTTTTTTAAACTTCTTCTAATTGTGGGATGAAATTTGACAACCAATTGTTGGCTTTGAATAACCAGCCCATCAAGAATCTCAGGCCCCGTTTGTTTAGGGTTATAGGGAGGGGACTATTAATCCCTTGGTATTAGTAGTCCCCTTGGAAGGGAGATTGGTAAGGAGAAAATAGAGATGGTATTAGAAAAATAGTGAGGGGATTAGAAATTTTTTTTATTTTTTATATATTGGGAATTTTTTTTAAATATTAATTTTTAATTTTTTTATTTGTTTTATTATTTTATATAAAAATAATTTAATAATTCCTCACTATCAATCCTCTTACTATAAATCCCCTCTATTCTATCTCTGAAAACAAACGGAGGGTCAATTCTTCCATCACATAATGAGGTGGAGTTGCGCAAGCTGAGTGACATAGGTGCACAAGAGTACTTCGTGTGATTCTCTTCCAATTGGTTGGACTGTAGGTGTGATGATTTACCATCCCCACCCGATCAATATCTACACTTGAATGTGCCGCTATTTCAACAAGGGAAATTGCTAATTTAACCTAGCAGACGGAGGTAATTTTATATATAGTAATGAAATTTTAAAAATTAAAAGAGAATCATTATAATAATATATGAAATGAAAATTGCCATATCAAGTTAATAGTATAAAATTATATATATATTTATATAGCATTATTATTATCCAAATTGTTGATATATTGGCCTCATTTGGGAACTTAGTTATTTTAGTAGGCTAAAATTTTTGTGTTTGGGAAGAATGCTAATTTTTTTTTTTATAATTGGATGTAATGTTTGTGACAAAAAAAGTGAAATAATTATAGATTTGATGTGCTATTTTACCTTATTAACTATTTTAACATATTTTATCTTTTTGTAAATTTTAATAAATAAATAAAAAAAAAAACCTAAATTTAACTTCCCAAACATCGCCATTAGTAGTAGACATTCAAGTTGGTTTTTGTGATGATCACCCTACGTTAGGGATGGCAACGGGCCGAGGCAGGGCCAGGGATTACACTCCCCGTCCCCGATCCCTGATGGTGGAAATTCCCCATTCATCGACCCTGATCCCCGTCGGGAAACCTATCACCATTCCCACCTTCGACCCCTAATAGGGGTTGGGTTTCCCCGACCCCAAACAATCCCAGGACCAAAAAAAAAAACACAAAACAAAACAAAACAAAAAAACAAAAAAGTAGCAACAACAACAGATCGAGATCATCAAAGCTGATGATTTCACTTCCAAGATCAACAGCCTCTCTCTCTCTCTCTCTCTCTGTGCATACAAAGGGAGGTTTGGATCATCTCCATCTTCTTTCTTGACCCAAAAAAAAAATGTAGTAACAGCGAGTTAAAAATAAAACACAACAAAACAAAACAATAGCAATAGTAACAGCAACAGTCACGTGAGGGAAGAGAATGACGCGGGTGAGAGAGAGAGAGAAGGAGCTGCCGTAAGAGAGAAGAGAAGATACCACACCGTGACCGTGAGCGAGAGTGAATGACGTCGGTGAAGAAGGAGAACGAAAAGAGAGAGAGAGAGAGAGAGAGAGAGAGAGATAGGAGACGCCGCCGTGACGCCATGAGGGAGAAGTGACACCGATGAGAAAGAGAAAAGGAGTCGCCGCCGTGAGCACTTGCAACAGAGAAAGAGGAAAAGAGGTACAAAAACGACTGAGAGAAGAGAAGAGAAGTGAGTGAATAGAAAAACCCTAAACATAAATATACATATATATATATATATATATATGGGGATGGTTCGGAGATGACTTGGGGCGAGGCCGGAGCGGGAGAACCTATCACCATTCCCGATCCAAAAATCGTCGGAGATTCATTTTTCAATACTAGCCCCGATTCTATAGGGGTAATTTTCGAGGAAAACTTGACTTATCGGAGCAGGCTGGTCCAAATTCCCGTTGGGCTGGGTTCAAATTGTCATTCCTATGCATGACAATTGTTTGTTTTGGGTCATAGTCATAGTGCCTGTTTGGTACAGCTTAAAAGCTGCTTATTTCAGCTTTTAACTTAATTTAAGTTAAAATATTGTATTTTGTGCAGCTTAACTAATCACATTATAGCTTAATTTAAGCCATTTTTAGCTTAAATTTCTAAGCAGCTCGGGGGGTGCTTTTGCAAAACAGCTTATATGTGCAGCTGGTGTGGGCATAAATGACTTAAATACCCCTCTAAAACTTTAAAAATTATGAAAATGCCATTATATAAACCCTATTTTCTCTTGACCTAACACTCTTCTCTCCTTTTACACGACACTATCCTCTTCTTTCGGAATCTATTTTGATAATTTGAATTGTTCACATTTTAGAAAATATTAAGTAAAAAATGCTTGCAAAAAATTAAGATATTTGGATATCTTTTACCCATTCATCCACTAACATTTGTATGCATTTTAATACTTTAAATCACAATTATTATTTATTTTTATAGATACAAATGTGAGTAGATGAATAGGTAAACGATAACCGATTAACTTGATTTTTTGTAGGCATGTTCTACTTAATATATTCTAAAATGTAAATAGTTCAGATTATCAAAATGGGCCTCGAAATGGGCCCATTTCACCACACAATAGATGTTGCTGCGCGGCAGCATCCCCAATTCCAGTTGTGGGAAAATGATTATAGATTATAACTTGCAGCTGTGAATATAAGCTAATAACCTGTTTGGTGTAGCTGTGAGATTATGTATTTAAGCAGCAAAGTAGTGTTTGGTAAATAAAGTGTAAAATAACTTTTTGCTGTGTAATTGTCATTTTTGCCCTTGTGAACATAAAAATTGTAATTTTGTCATTTTTTTCACTTTAAATTTTGAAAAAGTTATTTTATTAATGGAAGTTCATATAATTAGTACCTATATTGGTACATTTTTACATCACCTCAAAAAAAAAAAAATTTAATTGACTTCACAAGGGAACAAGAAAATGTCATTGCAATAAAAATAAAACTTCATACATATTAGACAACTCCTAATTTCGTCTACAAATTGACATACAAATATTATGTCACCTCGCTTCCATCTCATTATCATCATCTTCAACATGATTGCCATGGCGTGCTTGCTGAGACCTTGATCCTTCCTCTTCATTAGACACATAATCCGTGAATTTATCATATGAGTCAAATGCAATATCGCGGAACTGACTTCGTCAGATGAAATTATGAATTGCCACTGTTGCACAAACAAGTTTGACTTGGGTTGGCCACTTGTAGTTTGGTGGGATATCCTTTATCATCGGTCATCTTACTTTCCAAACCCCAAGCGTTCTTTCTATTACACTTATAAGTGATGAATGTGCTTGGTTGAATTTTTCTTGTGCATTTTTTTTTTTTTTTTTGAGAGGAAAGGTTGACCATGTTCAGATTTAGCTAGATGATATCTCTCTCCTTTGTAAGGTGTAAGATATCCTTTCATGTTTGGATACCCAACATCCACCAAGTAAAACTCATCTATTTTAAAATTCTAAAATGAAATTAAAGTAAGCAATTATAAATGTAAAAATAAATATGAAGATGTGAGTGTGGTGCATCTACTGTAACAATCAAATATAAAATAGTTACCTTTTTCTGGTTTTGGAAAATTATAATTAGGATTACTAATTGTATCTAAGAAGATTCGAGTATCGTGTGCACTTCCTTCCTATCCTAGCAAGCAAAATGTGAAACATATATCAAAGTCACATGCGGCCATTATGTTTTGAGTCGCATACCCCTTCCTACCTATTAAATGAGGTTGCTTATCTGGAGATATATATGCTTTAATGTGTGTTCCGTCAATTGCTCCAATGCAATCTTATTACAAAATTTAGAATAAAAATATATTTATTTATTATTAGAAATATCCTACCGACATTAATTATATGTAACACCCAAGTTCCACTTGTAGTTAATTATTTACCTTGAAATAAGGATAGTGTCTGCGGTTGCTTCTAATAAATAGATGCACACCATTTCTCGATTGAGCCCTCATCCAATCAATAGACATCATTATAACAGCTTTTAACACCTTCTTGAAGTATTTTGAAATTCTCTCCGGAATATTGAAATCTTTCTTGGACATTTCTGTTTCGAATGTCACCACCAACAATATACAAAAATATTGCAACCTGCTCATGAATCGAGACTTTTCGTCCAGTTTGAAGGCCATAGTTTTTTTGTAACAAATTACACAATTGATAAAAACCTCTCTTTCCATTTGAAAATTTTCAAATATTCTTGTTTGATTCCCTTCTTGTAATTCTACCATCCACTTCCACCCTGTTAGAGAAGATGTCCTACATGGTTCTTTTATCAAATAATTTGTCGCATATGTCACTACAATTGTTGCCACTGTAGCTAAGAGCATATTATTATTTTGTTGGGTTTGCGATGTGCTGCCTTTATCTTTAGCATCTTCATCATCACGATCATCATTCCATTCATCGTCATCATTGTCACTAATTTCCAAAATACCTACTCATTTAAAAGGTTCTTATTTACTAGTACAATAATAAAATGAACACACAATAATATTCATTAAAAACACAACCAATTATTGAAAACACAATAAGATTTGTTTACCAAAATACCTGGGGACCAAAATTATTGAAAACACAACTATTGTCTCAGCAAAACACTTGCTTAAACAGAGATGAAACACCAAAATTGAAGGATACCTGAGGCCAACACATCTACACACACACACACACACACACACACATATATACTTAAAGCCACCTACCATTCATCTTCAAGATTCAAAGAAATGCCACTTACCATTCAAATGACAGCCACCTAATAACAATTGCATCTGAGAATAGTAACAATGAAATCTTACTAATAAAAATGAATGTCACCTACTAACTACTCAACCATTTAACTAACAATGACACCCACCTGTAGACATCCCCGAACGTCCCGGGAGGGAAATCCCGTTCTGTTCATTTGGGCTCACTACGGTTCAAGGACTCAATGTCACGGTCCTGTATCTAATCTCGCAGAGTGCAATGCAAGACCGATGAAATCATCAAAGAGTCCAAATTCGGCAAATCATTTTTTGAAAACAGATTTTTTGAAAGAAGTGCCAAACATGGACTGCTTTGCCAGATACAGAGTCGTCACCTAAATATTTTATTTTGGGAAATTTAGGAAACCCTGACTCGTTTGCCTAAGGCCATGTGTCCGTCATCACCAAAGTTGCCTCGGCTCGGGAACTTGGGTACGATTGGAGAAGGTCACTTCGTGAGCACCTCCGCTCGCCTGATCAAAGATCGGCCTCTACTAACTATGATATCTAGTTTTGAAAACATTATGCATTCTTGTTCCGATTATTAGCCTAGATTTACTACGTGATGCGCACAGCATACAAGTATAGACCGGGTCGCCTGAATTAGAACAAAACATTTCATGTTTGTTTTTGAAAGATGGTTTGCTACTCGCAAGTAGGCTTAAAAATGCAGATTTTGCCACCCTCGGATGGGCTTAGAAAAAGATGGTTTTGCCACTATCTAGTGGGCTTAAAACTCACAGTCGATGATTTGTTCCAATCCAAATAACCCAACCTTTACCCACAGACATTCAGGCAGTTATATCACATAAGCATATAGCCTCATGATAAACATGCTATCATGGCAGTCACTCACACACATGCAAGGATGCTAAAGCATAAAACTTACCTAGTACTCCAAGCCAAAAAAGAAGCTATGTTAGAAATCCATGCATGACCCTAATTATATAGAAATGCCTAATGCAACACATGCAAAAATGCAACTATAGTAGGCTCGGCTATTCTAAATATGGCATATGAAATGTTACAGTTAACATGTATTCAACTCAGAATTGAAATACAAATGCAGTTAGTATGATGCACCGAGCCCGGCGCATGCAAAACAAATGAATGAATGCAAACATGCTATCATACTGTATGCTAATTGAAACATGCCCTAATCTAACCATCATAAGTTGGTAAATGAAAGGGAGAAAGATGTGGGGTTAGAAGACATACATCACACACGCACACTTATTACAATTGTGCCCTCGCTCGGAGGGTCCGAATAAATCATACAGTCCGAATTAATACAGTCCAAATAAAATACAAAATCCTAATTAATTAACAAATTTAACTAGGAAAGCAGTAAACAAGCACGCAAATCTATGGACTGCCTCAGCTCTGTTCCGAATGATGAATGATGCATGCTTGAGTTGCCTTGCGTGGAAATCCATTGCGATACCCCGATTAGCCTCTGTTTACAATTACGCCTGGAATATTGCGAAGCTCTAAAAGGTCATTGATTCTGATTTCTTTGCAATGAAAGCAAGAAAGGGGCATGGCAAAGTATTTTCACATATGTATGCATGTCTCGATTCTCGTGCCACCAATCACGCATCTCGATGCATGATGGCCGAGGGGTCGAATTGCATGACTCAATATGAAATGAATGCACATATAAACATAACAAGACCTAAACTCCATCATGGGTAATCTAGAGTGTCAGTGACTGGGGAGATTGAGACACGTTCCGTCACTTTGGGTACAAAACATCCCTCGTTTTCCCTGCTTGGGCTAACTCCTATCCCAAACACAATGTAATATGCATGACATGCATGAATGCAATTCTAACATGCAACCTAGCATATACAATGCTATGAAATGGCATACACAATGCTCGATGTAACGCGGCATACACAATACTCTAACATACAACCTAGCATGCGCAATGCTATGGACTAAGATGGCATACACAATGCTGTATGGGCTTACACCAATATGAGTGGACCTCAGCCACACTCACATCAGTGGCCATGTGACGGAAATAAGACAACCGAAGTGCGTGCACACATGCGCGAATACCAAGGACCGAACCTAAGGCATGAAATGCTACTTTACCAAAGCATGGCAAGGGATGAAAGATGGCATACAAACATGTAATTTCCAGCACTAAAACATGATGCTAAATGTTCTCGAATCATGGAAATATGGCGCTCAATGCATGGAATAAGCCCCGAAACTCAAAACTAGGCGCACGTATTGAACTATAACTATGCAAAGCAAGCATTATTTGACTATGAAGCACAAAGACAGAGCCAAGGAAATCCCAAAACATGAACATTACTAGTTTAAAGCATGGCCAAAAAATGCTAACATGACGGACTAAAATAGCATGCAACATTGGCTAGTAAGTATGGATTACATTACAACTATATGATGCGCATGAGATCTCATCAAACCAGCCAAAAACAGTGAACACAACATGTCAAAATATGCCCAAATAACCACTGAAATGCAGCCAATGCATACAAAAATGGCGAGCTCATTTGGAGGGCCATACAAGAGTTTACTCAACACATACAAGATAGACACTTAGCATGGAAAAACCAACTCTGGAAATGGATTATGACAGCCCTAAAACTCACCAAATAGGCCCTGGAATTGGTCTAAGAAACATGCAAATGGAAGGCCATTTGAAAGGCCTTGAATAGGATTGCACTATACATGAATCATAGACATAAAATATGACCAAAGGGGCACCGAAAAGAGTCAAGGAAGACCTTAGAACTCACAAAATAGAGCCTATAATGTGACTTCACAACATACAAAATAGAGCCCCTTTGGAAGTCCAATCATGCTAGTAAAGAGAATAAGAGTTGAGAGGGTCACCCCTTTATGATTTTAAAGCTCAAAACCTCATCAAAGTCACTAAAAATCCACTGGATTTCAGTGGCTAAGAGGCAAAAACAAAGCCAATGCAAATGCTCAAATGCATGGCTCAAAGCATGTGGAAATGAAGCATGCAAGTAAGGAGATGACTCCAAAAAGAAAAGTGACCTCAAACAAAATTAAAGAGGAGGTCAAAAAAAGAATTTTTCCAGTTTATAACAAATCTCGAAAATGTTCACAAGTAAGGCTAAAATAGGATGCAAAAATAGCCCTAAAAGAGAGATTGGGCAAACAAGGAAGTAGATGGCCTCAAACAGTAAAGTATCCTTAAACAAAGTTGAAGAGAGGCTCAAAATAAGACATTTCACAGTTTAGGTCAAAGCCCAGAAGTGCTAGAAAAAGGGGCTAAAGTATGAAGCAAAAGAATGCAAGAAAAGGGGAAATGAGGACTTACCTTTGTAGCACAACAATGCAGCAACTTCTGAACCAAGAAGGTGAGCTCTCAACCTCTGCAAATGACCTCCAAGGTGCTGGAATGGGTGGTGGAGGTGGTAGGCTATGAAGTGTAGTGTAAAATGGTCAAGAATATTAGGGTTTGGAGGCTTGAAGTATAGAGATAGGGGGAGTTGTATGTATGCTCCAGCCAAAACTTTTTCTAACCCTTGCAAAATGAGATGGAGGGTTGGTTATATAGAGGGAGAAGGCCATGGCTTCTTGGAGAAGCCTCAAAGAGGGGTCAAAGCTTCTAAAAGAAGCTTGACCATAAGGGTCAAGCTTCTTAAGAAAACTAAACCAAAAGGGTCAAGCTTCCTCAAGAAGCTTGACCAAAGGGTCAAACTTCCTTTAGAAACTAAGCAAAGGGTGCAAAATCACCCTTAAAAGGATCAAAACAAAGAAAAAACCCTCGGATAATGGGTCAAGTGCAAAACAGCTGGCACAGCTGGAACACACTCACAAAGACAAAGACTGGCCGACCAACTCAAAAGGTTCAAGGTGGTCGGCCGACCACCTCCCTTGGTCGGCTGACCAGGGGTCAAAAGGTTCAAGGAGAATTGCTGGTCGGCCTACCCAGAAAGGTGGCCTCCCAGATGAGTAGAGCACAATAGTGGTGTGAAAAACCAGAAATTGTGGCTCAAAAGTGAGAAAAACCAGCTTTCTGTCAGGAAAACCAGCTAGAGGAGAGAGAAAAATGAGAAAACTGGTTTTTCAGGGGAAAAGGTGGCCTCCCACCATACCACCACCTTCATAACCATGAAAATAGGGCCCCTGCCAAAAATGGGCCAAGACGGATGCAAAACGGAGGTTCGGGTCAAACGCTGCCCAGGGCCCCGAAAACTGACTATAAGGCACCGGAGGTGGCGTTCGACCACGAAGTTGGTCTCTCGGGCCACAGTGTCCCTCAAAAGAGGGGAAACAAGGTGTATACCAAAAACTGAAGCAAACGGAGGTAGTTAAGCAGTCCCGAACCGAGGCACACGGCCGACAGATCTGAAAACCGAAAACCGGGCTCCAAACGGGAAAAATGGCTTGTGACCACGAAATGTAGCCTACGGCCATTGAGAGATGGTCTACAAAACCTCTCCCTCCCCTCGGGAAGAGAAAACGGAGAAAACAGGACCCGATTTGCAAACCGAGGCAAAGCATAAAAGAGTCCGGAAATCTAGAGGCAAGGCTCGTAGCTGAGACTCTAAAACCTCAGAACGAGCACAATATGCAACATCATCGAGCGCTCAGTTGGTGACGTCTGAGTCTTAAGGTCGGTCAAAAATGAGGTGTCTACACCACCTAATAAAAATTGCGACATCCAGCACAACCATTCAAATAAATGCCACATACTACTCAACCATTCAACTAACAAAGTCCAACATACTCATACATAGTATTAATAAAAGTCCAAATAATGAGTCCAACATAACAGTCCACCATTAATAATAAAAGTCCTAATAAAAGTCTTAAACATGAAATAATAATAAAATTCAGTATGAATAATAAGACTACCATACATCCATAAATAATTAGCCGCGATAACCTGTGCTGGTCTTCTTCGTCTCAATCTCCAACTTCAGAAACCTTAGTCAAACTTCATATGTAGGAAGTGTCATGAAGCACTTACGACGCTTGTCTCTTAAGAACAATTTGGCAGCCAATACATACAACTCATTATTTGGGGATACACCAGGGATGCTTTCCAACTTTGCCAAACATTCTGCAATTGAAGGATATCTTGATGAGGTTTGTGTTGAAGTTGCTGAAGATAACTCAACCACATTGACTATACAATCAAGCGGCTTATTAAGTAGAGCTGCACCAAAAAGTTTCTTCTTTGCCTTGCCCTTGTTTGATGAACCATTAGTGTTTGATAGACCTTTTTTGTTTAAATTAAAAGGACGAACCACCTCCAAATCAGCATCATCATGAAATTTGACATCATGTGGGGTATGAAATTCCTCCGGAGTCTCATCAATGTGTCACGCTTCGAAAATAATACAATAATTCAACAATAAAGACTAATACAAAATAACATAAACAGAGTATTAGATTTTCACTACTCAGAGTCCATTTACAAAAAGGCACATGCATCACACATTCATAAGCTCTATCCTGAATCTATAGCATATGGCACGAAACTAAGTGATCCACGAAATAAATGCCCTACGGGCTTACATCTTTCCATGACAATTCTTGCTCACAACAAAATTGAGCCTAGGTCAACACAATTTAAAGCCTTGGTCTATACAAAAATAGATATAACAAAATAGAAGCTCTTGCTCCCAATCCCTTCAAGCTATTGCCTTGACAAAGGCATATCACCGGCACCTGAAAATGATTTTTCCCAAATAGGGTGAGCCAAAGCCCAGTAGAAACAATCTAGCACGATATATGAACTTTAACAAGGTTATAAACATGATGCACATGGCCAATGCTCAAAATAAAATCATTACAACTGTTCTTCCCAAATCCATATTATGCCAAGTATGATATCCCAATTCATTTTATATCAATTCGTTTCATGTCGTTTTATATCTCCTCAATTCATGAGTCACATCTATTGTTATCCAGTCAACCCTACTGAGATTATAACTCTGTGGCTTTCTCACCACACAACCATTACACACACACACAAACTTCAATTTGCCATTTTACGAAAATTTCATCTGCGGGAATCGGCACCCATGTATACACAATGTTTTCGGGACTTTCACCCTGGACGCACAGGCCAACTTAATTCAATGAAATCTATCCCCTTTCTCTTCTCAAACTTGGAGTACATCCTCTTTCTCCTCCCAAACATTATACATGTACAATGTATTAAACACATTCATATTCAATGACAATCAATAAGAGATTAGTTTCAATTTAACTAATCCTCATGCAATTTCTACAGCAATCATAGCTATCCTCTATCGATAGCCCAAAATAGATATTTCTAAACAGATATACAATCTTCTCAACAGATAAACTACTCAAATTTCCATAGGTGGGAAGGTGATACACATCCAACTTCACCATTTATATAAAAATTCATATAATTTCATATTCTCATTTCCAATTTCATT
The DNA here is from genome assembly GCA_025200525.1 of Camellia lanceoleosa. Lineage (NCBI taxonomy): Eukaryota > Viridiplantae > Streptophyta > Magnoliopsida > Ericales > Theaceae > Camellia > Camellia lanceoleosa. Next base: position 3,470,600 of record CM045760.1, read on the forward strand.
ATTTATGCAAAATAATTACTTGAACATGTTAGGGCCAAGCTCTTATTTTTCCCAATCTCATCCCAATCACCAAAAATCAACCATTTTAACATAACCTATGGTCATATCCATTTCCATAACCATTTACAAAACATCCATTATAAAACCCATCTTTGTAATTTAAACCCCAAACCCTAGGCTTGTTAAAATTACTTCAAAACCCAATATTTCTTACACATCAAGAAAATGACCAAGTTAAAACTCATAGAGAGTGTAGAGAGTCCTTACCTCAAGCTTAGAAGACCAGTGAAAGAGATAGAGAAACTTCAAAGACGCCGAAACCAAGCTTTAAGCGGACCAAAAGAGAGCTCTTGAGACGCACTACCTTTTTAAGAAAGGCACGGGTAAAGAGATCACTAGATCTAGGTAAAAATGTAGAGAGAATGTGAGTTTTAGAGAGAGAGAGTCCCGATCTAGGGTTTGGATGGAAAAAGATGTGAAAAAGTAATGTAAAAAGGTGCTATAGCGAACTGATATATGCATAGTTTGCTCGAGCTCAAGAGTTGACGCTCAAGCGTCAGACACAATAAGTTGTTCTGCTCGAGCGCAAGAAATGGCCACTCGAGTGAAGAATACACACACCTAGTAGTTTTGCAGACAGAAGAACATTGCTCGAGTGCAAGAATAGCCGCTCGAGTGCACACCTACTCGAGCGTAGGAAACTCCGCTCGAGCATAGAATACACTCTCTTAGTAGCTTTACAGGCAAAAAAAAAAGTGTTGAGTTGCAAAGCCCGCTCGACAAAAAGAGTAGTCGCTCAAACGGAAAAAAAAAAAAAAAAAAAAAAAAAAAAAGTTTGAAAATCAAGCAATCAACTTGTTCCAAACACAACAACTACATTCCAATAATCAAGTTTAAGGAAGAATGAGGGAAAAAGACATGAGCAACCATACAAGGTTATGAAACCCAAGTCCAGAACACCAAGAATGGATAGAGTCTAAACCAGAAATGCTATAATGAGACATAACACCTGAGCTAGGGGTATATGCCCATTCTCCTATAGCAGCTGCATCTGAGAATAGTATGTCTAAGTCTTCAGTGAATTGCAACGGCATACGTCGAAATTTAGCAGTATCAGGATACCTCTACAACAATTACAAAGGAAAATTTAACAATCTAGCCTATTTAAAATTTGGTCTGCTTTTGACCAAAAAAAAAAAAAAAAAATCCAGAATATGTACATTAAGTAATTAACTTATCTCCAATTTCTTGATCCACCACTCATCAGATGCAGATATAGCTCCAGTCAATGTATCACGGCCTAAGCCTGTCACGCCCCAAAATTTGGACAATTAAATATTAACTTAGGATTAAACCCCAACCAATATTCCATCATCCAAATCCTAGGGGTGAAAAAAAAAACTAAACACGAACTAAACCATCCACCAAAATCTCATAACTAATAAATACCTCAACTTTAAAGTAGCAACAGCTAACCAAAACAACTTAAATAAAGTACGGTTACAAACCATGCCAAATTATTCCAATACTAAAGTCACAAAAAAAAAATAATAAATACATTAATTAGTTTCAACCCTAAACTCAAAAAAAATAAAAGAACTCCAAACGACATGCCCAAAAACTTTAGTTACTTCTCATCACCATCGTAGCCTCAACTAATCCTGCAAAGGAAGCTCAGCTGCGCTCAAACAGAACGCACCCGAGTTGCCAAGAGACAAAACGGGTCAGTATACAAGTATACTGGTATGAGTACAAGAAACAACACCCACGTGTCCACCAGACACAAACAAAAATACATTTAATTCATATCATGGGACAAGACAAGTAGTTCCAACCGCACCGAGACGAATGGGTAGTTTCTCGAGATACGGTGGCATTTAGTTTCTTGTCCGTACACAACGAAATATAAATTGAATATAAAATAGACAAAATAGAAATAAAAATATGGTGGGTCAGCCCTGCATAAAAAGTTAGTGAGACCCACCATCCTGCAAAACAAATAAAGTTAGTATAATTTAATCATAAGTAACTTATTAAAACAAATATAAAGTTACACCGTTTCACACTTAAATAATTCGAATTGATCAAAACTCAAAGAACGAAAGTTGTATATAATCAAATTTCCTATAAGACAACGCGAACGAATTTAACAGAAACTGAACAGGTTAAGAGAAAAACTTGATATAAAAATCTAGACAGAATTCAATCGAAAAATCTGAATCTGAAAACGAACCAAAACTGCCCTAAGATGATTTTTCTCGAAAAAGTTCAAAACATGAAAAGTGTGCAGAATAATGTTTTACTTCAGTTTACGCGAAACCAATAAAAATAAGCTCGTTTCGTGGGTTAAAACAGCCTATAAAATCTGCATTACCAAAATGAATCAAACCGACAATAACCAAGGTCCTCCGATTATAAGCTCTAATCTATCTTTTTAATAAAAAGCTACAACACAAATGTTGTCCAAAATCACGTATACATACCTCTACTCAAATTTCATAATTTATTGAGGCCGATTACTATTTTTCAAGATGTACAAATCAATAAACTCATAATTCAATTTTTGTACCTTAACTCCATCAATATAATTCGAACTATACATATAAGTTCATAATTACTGCTTTGTACCTTAACTCAATTAAGACAATTAACTAACATACAAGTTCATAATTAATTCTTTGTACCTTCACTCCATTAAGACAATTGAACCACATACAAGTTCATAATTAATTCTTTGTACCTTCACTCCATTAAGACAATTCGAACTAACATACAAGTTCATAATTAATTCTTTGTACCTTGACTCCACCACTTCGGCCCTCCCCTTCTGGCCTACACATATATCCCATGTGCCTCCCGTATACCTAACCCACTCCGAAGCCAAACTTGCACGGGGATATCGTCCCGAGTTTGACTCACACTCCCCGGATGGTTAGCATATACGTACGCGCGCAAATCAAAGCACTCGTCTACTCATGAGAACGAGGCAACAATATATATAAACATCTCATCGACATCATGAGACAAATATAACAATGCCGGGCATAAGGCATCAAACAACTCTCATAATCCTCACTTTTTTTTTATACACTCTTTCTCACCATCACTCAAATAAAATAACAATCCATGGAGTCATGGTGGAGTACAAGGAATTTATTTACGGGTTCTAATTAATTTTAGTTTCATATATTCGGGAGTGTGATTATAATCATAAAATGAATACATATAAAAACCATAAACATTACATATACATCTAACCAAATAATGAAATCAATCCATCATCTACATGCAAATACAAAATCAAACCAACATCAAATAAATAAATACCAACAACAAACCAATCCATCCTCTAACCAATATCTATGGATTCTAAGTTTATTCCAATTTCATATAATTATGAGTGTGATTAAATCCATAAAATAAATACATAAAAAAAAAAAACATAAACCTTGCATACACAACTAATGAAAATAATTGAAATCAATCAATCATCTAGAAATCCTAAACTTTACATATACAACTAATCAAAATAATTAAAATCAATTAATCACCTAAAAATCCTAAATCTTACATACACAACTAATAAAAATAATTAAACTTTATTAATCATCTAAAAACCCTAAACTTTACCTACACAACTAATCAAAGTAATTAAAATCGATCACTTATCTAAGAACCCTAAATTTTACATACACCATTAGTCAAAATAATTAAAATCAATATATCATCTATAACCCTAAATCTTATATCCACAACTAATCACAATAATTAAAATTAATCTATCATCTTTATGTAAAAACAAAATCAAACTAACATCAAACAAATAAAAATAAATACAACGAATTAAACATAAATCAAGGGAAGTGAATTTTGTGCTTAAAATTATTTTTGAAGATCAAAGAATCACTCAAAGAATTAATAAAGTCACCCAAAATAAAACCCTAAACCTTACATACCCAACTAATCAAAATAATTACGATCAATTAATTATCTAAAAATCTTAAACCTTACCTATACATCTAATCAACATAATTAAAATTATTCAATCATCTAAAAATCCCAAACCTTACATCTCCAATCTAATTAAAATTACTACAATCAATTAATCATCTAAAAATCCTAATCCTTACATATACGTCTAATCAACATAATTAAAATTAATCAATCCTCTAAAAATTCCAAACCTTATATACCCAATTAATCAAAATAATTACGATCAATTAATTATCTAAAAATCTTACACCTTACACGTACCACTAACCAAATTAATTAAAATTAATCACTCATCTAAGAACCCTAAACCTTGCACATATCACTAATCAAATTAATTAAAATTAATCAAACCTCTAAGAACCCTAAACCTTGCACATACCACTAATCAAATTAAATAAAATAAATTAATCATCTAAGAACTCTAAATATCGCATATACACTAATCAAAATAATTAGATAAATCAATCATCTAAAAATAATAATAAAATCAATAATCATTTAAACACCCTAAACCTTATATATATCACTAATCAAATTAATCAAAATAAATCAATCATCTGAGAACCCTAAATTTTACACGTTCCACAAATCAAATTAAATAAAATTAATCACTCATCTAAAAACCCTAAACATCTCATAGACACTAATCAAAATAATTAAGTTAATGCATCTTCTACATTCACATACAAAAATATCAAATTACATCAATCTAATAAAATAAATAAATAAATAAATAAACTAACGAATCAAACATAATCAAGAAAAATAGGGTTTGTACTCACAATTATTTTTTGAATATTGAAGCAAGACCAAGAGAATTAATTGAACCACCAAAATAAACCCAAAACCCCTTTCTTTTTTCTTTATTTTTCTTTTCTTTCTTTCTCCCCTGTATCTCTCTTCCGAGCCGTCTCTCTCTTCTCTTCTTTCTCTCTCTCTCTCTCTCTCTCTCTCTCTCTCCCTCCCCGCTGCGCCTCCGTTTCACTTTTCTTTCATTGACTCATCTCTTATCTAACCTAATACACCATTATATAATATTATATTATATAATACATTATAATATATATAAATATAAATATAAGATTAAATATATATAAATATCTATATATAACTCCTCTTTTTTTTTTTTCCTTTTTTTTTTATATAACAAATATAAATATTTAAATATGTTGATTAATTTCATATAATTAAATAACACTTTAAATTAATTAATTACCACATTAAATTCTTTAAACATCACATTAAATTAACTAAACAACACATTAAATTCTCATGGATCCACATAATTAATAAAGTCAAAATAAAATAAGATAATAATAATCATAATAATAATAAATAATGACTTAAGTAAATTAGGGTCGCTACAAAGCCTGTCTCACCCCTTAAAAGATTAATCCATAAAAGCCAATCTTTTTTCAAAACATCCCAATGATTTTTCATTTTTATTTGTTGGTATGCTTTTCCAGTCATAGTTTTAAACTTACTTATCACATTTTTCAACCCGACCCTATCTAAGTATGTACCAGGTCTGTGTCCAACCTTTAGTTGCTCAACACAAAACTTAATAAAAATTTCATTTGATTTTGCATCCTAGTGAGATTTAATAGATGGTACTTGAGAGGATTTTCCCTTATTCTTCTTATTTTCAAATTGTGTTTCCTCTTGGGTACTCATTCTATGAAAGAAAAACATTATTCAAAACAAACTCATGCATAATTGCTTGCATTACAACATAAGATTAGTACAAAATAACCATACATGGCAACTAGGACAGACATATCAACATTCATTGGGTACATAGCTTAGTACAATGATTTATGGTAAACTACATAGCACAAAAACACCTGATCTAAAAGCCACCTAAAATCATTTGAAGAGTAATGCAACTAACATAACAATACAAATTGTGAGCAGACCCATAACAAGCTGCTTCATGAATGTTAAGGATTGCTCAAGCATTTGGTTCTTGACTTTTGGTCCTACAATCTTGATATTTTAATTTTGATAAAGCATTCTCTCGTTCCTTTGCCTCTCTACCATCGTCACAGATTTTGGGGTACACCACCTCCAAAATTGATAATTTCTCTTCTCACAAATGAAATACAATCTCCATTTAGTTGGCTTGTCAGACTCGGTAACCCTTATGGCAGCTTCTAGACCACAATCACATTTCAAAGCCTCATACCTCAAGTCCAAGGTCTTAGCACTGGAAGAATAGTTACTAGAAGATGACATGCCTCTGCATTAATTAGGAAGAATTGAATCCAAATCCTCTAAAATTGATTGGGAAGTTAATTGTATAATACATTTTATTTGGTCATTTTCTCATTCAAGTTTTATGAAAGATGGTTGAGACAATACTTCTAACACAAATCTAAGCACACACCTTACATGTGAACCAAGAAAAGACCAAAACAATAACACCCATCATCAGAAATGAAGTTAAGTAAAAGTTCATCTTTCTTCATTTTCCTATCTTAAATGAAGCAAAAATTTAATAAGGGAACAAGAAGATGTCCTCCATTATCCAAAAAAACATCTTCACTAGAACATATAAGAGTTTTAGAGATCAAATGTTTTGGTCTCTAAAAGAGAAACTTTTGTTGCAAAAGACATTTGAGGATAGTCGTTAAAAGGTCGTCCCGAAAAGTAAAAAATAAGGCTTTTAGCGATAAAATTCTGAAAACGTCACTAATAAATAGATTTTTAGAAACAAAATAATTTGGTCTCAAAATGGTTTATTTTTTAAGACAAAAAAATTTGTCCCAAAAGAATAATAATTCATCACCAATGCTCAATTTTTGTTGCTAAAAATATAATAACGACACTTTTCACAAAAAAATTATTTGGTCCCTAAAAAATAATTTTGTTCCTAAATTTTGGTTTCTAAAACCTTAATTTTTTGTAGTGCTTGGTTCTCCACTAAAAGAATTACAAGTGTACCCATCTCTCAAATAGATTAATTCCTACACCCATCCTCACCCTTCACAACATCTAAATTAGTGCAGATGACCGAATATAACTTGTTACAAAATTTACCATATTCCAATGAAGTGCCCATTTGAACTCAATAGAAAGGATAGACAAGTCTGCAACACTCTATCACATTTTCTAGACACAGAGCAACTGCCCATTTTCTCAACGAGTATGTTCAACTCAAGCTTTCATCATAACATAAATGCTGAAGTCTAATGCAGCAAATACGAAAATTTTAGAAAAGTACCAGATTTGTTCAAAATATAAACATTAATTCATTATCACCAATGAACTAACTAAAGTCCATAGTTTGAAATGAGACAGAATTCAATAAAAATACAGAAATAATCAATAACTAGCATATGCAAAGCACTTGGTCTTAAATTCCCAACAAGATAACCATAACAACCAGTTTAGTTGCAAAGAAAGTCAAACAAAAACAAACCCAATTATCACAATAATATTTAGCACCCATAATTTTTAACCATTTGGTTGGCGCCCAAAAACAAAGAACCCTAACTTGACTCAGACAATTGAAATTAAAGAAGCAAACTTTCTGCTAATTAACTTCTCATCCGAAAAATCAAAAACAAAACATTGAACTACCCACTTAGTTCCTGAAAAAATTAAGACAATTGAAGTCCAAAATTCTCAAGATTTCCTTCAAATTCTCGACAACCAAATAGAAAACAAACAAATTGAAAAAGAGACAAGAAGAAATACCAAAGAAAGAAAAGAAAAGAAACCTGAATTCCTGGAGAAGAATAGGGTTTTCGAGAAGGGAAAGTAGAAACCCTAGAATTATTTTTCTTGTATTATTTTGTTTTATTTAAATTCTTGCAAAATATGGAGGGGTATTTGGGGGGTCAGTAAGACTAGGAAGAGAAGGTAAAAAAACAAGATGGAGAGCCCTTTGCAAGCCTTGTTTGGTAGAGTGTCACACCATTTCACAGTAATCGGATGCACCATTTCATAGTAATCAGAGAGAGAAGGGAAATAGAGCGAGAAGAGAAAGCTCAGTAACAACTTGTATTCTAATCATTTTAAATCGAACACGTTAGCTTATTTGGACTTGAATTTGAGTGGATATTGATTAACAAGTCTAAAAAAAAAGGGTTTAGAAAATTACAAGTCCGGATTTTGAATTGATTGATTACATGATTGAAATTACTAATAGAGTTGCATTTGGCATTTTTTTATTATTTTCAATTTCAACAAACTTTTAACTGGTTTATTGAATCACACCTCTTTCACATTTGTCTTCCTACTTACCCTCACATCATCAAAAGTCCTAACTTTCTTGACTAATTTAAAGGGGTCAAGTAATTTGCTCTTTTAGTAAGAATCATTAACAATAATGCATTTTCTTGGAAAATATATTAAGTCCATTTCTGTGCTGACTCTAAATCAATTTAATTTAATCACGCAATTTTTTTCGAGTCGGATGTACTCATACACTATCAAAATAAATAAATAAAATACAAGTTTTAATTGGTTCAAAATAATGAAATTCATAAGTTTAGGTAGGATCAATAATATGGTGCCTATAATTTTGAATTAACTAAATTTTGTGTTTTTTTTTTTTTTGTGTTTTTTTTGTGTTTTTTTTTTTTTTTTTTTTTTGTCAATCGGTAAGAGGCTTACAATATAAAAAGAATTACATCGGAATAATCATAGTTCAATAACTGAAAAAACCCAACATTCAACCCAATAAAGAGCCCCATAAAGCATAAATTATACAGTAGGTCAAGAAGACTATATGTTCATGTGTCTGACCAATAAAATATGATAATTTGTCCACCATCTCCTTGTTATTAGAGTTATGTATTCATTTAGCTCATTACTATTGATTGGGTACATAGTCAACGTAGAAGATAAGATTATTACTCCCCATAGAGGGATGGTAATGGGAAAGGACGAATTTGTAGAGTTCCATCCTTGCTCATAATCATATTGAAGGCAGAGCAAATCGAGGTGGTGGAGGGAGGAGGCACAAGGATTAGTTAATTTTATGATATTAAGAATGACGATACTAATAAAATAAAAGATGATAGGATTATTATGGATAACAATTTATAAGTGGTAAGACTTAAATTATGTAAAATTAGAAATTAAAAATAAATAAATAAAAGTTACATTAAGTGTGAAGTGTACCATTTCAAGTGTAGGATAGACCTCTTAGCCTCTCATGTGTAAGTGTATTGATCCCCCAGCCTTTCATATAAAAGATGGGTGTTGAAGTAGTCAACTAAACTAACTCAATTAATTAAATTATATATTTTGTTACACACTTTTAAAGAGAGTGTGAACAAATTTAAATTGATCTTTTTATATATCTATAATAAATTAAAATCATTTTTCGTGTCTTTCTATCTTTAGTTTTCCAATTTATGCATGCATGTATAAATATATTATCTTATTGTCAAAGCAATAGTAGGTGTTTTTACATCAATTTAATGATGTTTTTCTACTTGGTTTTCTTTCTGGCTGGAATAGATAAGTTAAAGTGGTAGTAGTAGCGAATAATAAAGGTTTAGTCTGTCTAGTAATGTTACAATCGTCTTATTATTTTGGACACTATAATTTACCATCTGGGTTATTATTATTATATTAATTTGATAAATTTCATCATTTATCTACTATGTTTCAAATGTATCGATGACAACTCATAGAATGGACTAAATATATTGTATAAAAGTATGAAAAATATAGAATTATTATTAATTAGTAGTGTTACATCCATACAAAATCATATTTCACAAATTCTCCTAAATTGCAGTAGGAGTGGTTGGACAACCATGCTACAGAGCTCTAAAAGTAGAGCTTTAAAAAGAGCTCTACTGAGCTGGCAGCCAACTTTAAAAAAAAAAAAAAAAAAAAAAAAAAAGAAAAAAGAAAAAAAAAAAGACAAAATAATGAGCACAAAAGGACAAATTAATGCTAGTTTAGAGCCACTCTTTTAGAGCTCTCAAGCAATTTTCAAAAAAAAAATATAAATGAAACAATTTTTTATAGCAGCATAATGTAATAATCAAAATAATGGATGACAAGACAGTTGGCAAGTTTTGAGGGATGCATATTACGTTGTTTGTGTGAGCTTTCACCAATCAATCTCCTAATTATTTTTCAGTTGGAAGTTTGGCTGTGCATTTGCTCTTGCTTTTGCGTGGACGAAAGTTCTCATTTCTTTTTTTCGTTTTCTTTTTTGTCACAACCTAAAAAAACAATCACTGTATTTGGTTTTATTTTTTAAAAAATGGAAGCTTTTATTTTTTGTATTTTTTATTTTTAATAAATATTTTAAAAATTTTAAGCAATTTTTTTTTTACTTTTGTACTTATATATATATATATATATATATTTAAAAAGCAAAATATTTGTAAAAAAAATATTTTTAAAAAATTAATAAATACAAAAAAATACAAAAAATGTACTGAATTTTAGTATCTTTTTATATTTTTGATATTTAGTATTTTTTTTAAAAAAAATTATAAATATTATACTTTTTAAGTGTATTTATGTTACATGTATCTAAAAAAAATTTTAAAAAAAAATTGTTTAAAATGTCAAAAAAATTCATTGAAAACAAAAAAAAAATGCGGAAAATAAAAAATTTTAATTTTCTGAAAAGTGAATTCAGAAAACTCAAATCAAACAAACTAAATAGTTTAGAAGTTTAGAAACCTTAATACTTTAATGGAAAATTTATCCATGAATTTTATATGGGAGCATGTTAATCCATTTAGTCTTAAGAATTTTTTTTATGAATCAATTAGTTTTTTATTTTTTATTTGGGCAAATTACAAACATCCCCTCGAGGTTTGGTAAAAATACAGATTCCCTCATGAGGTTTGAGAAATTACATCCCGCCCCCTGAGGTTTATATTTTTATAACAAATTGCCCCATGAGATTTTTATTTTCATACAGATTCCCCCCTAATTTGTTATGCAAATTTGACCTTCAGGGGGCAATTTGTAATTTCTCAAACCTTAGGAGGGAATCTGTATTTTCACCAAACCTCGAGGGGGTGTTTGTAATTTGCTCTTTCTATTTTGGAAAGTTATATTTATTTGATTTGGTGACATTTCAGTTTAAGTGAATATCCTTTTATTATTTATTTTTTCAATTTTTTGATTTCTTTGTGTCACAACCCAAACCCGCCCCTAAGGGTTTAGCATCGTAACCGACCAGTAACCTGTGATTACCAAAGGCCTGCTTAACAGTAATAACAGTAGTACGGTATAATAGGAGCTGGCAGAAGCCAAACAGTAAATAAAAGATGTCCAATGAGCTGTGAAAATCCGAATGGAAAAAGACTTTTATAGACTAGTCCACATCATAACCATAAACATATATACATATCAGATACACATAACATACATGTTAGGGATCCAATCCCTTCACCATAACGGTACAGTCAAAAGTCTTAAGCATTCGTTACAAAACAGAGACAAAAGGGTGACTCTGAGACACCCCAAAACAGCCTTGGCTTAAACAAACTCGGAACCTCGAAGTAAGGCACAATGGTTGGCTTGACAAAACATGAGCTTAACTCGACGCTCCTAGCTTCGGTCCGGTGCCTGGCCACCTACATACATATATATAAACAATGAGCTAAAGCCCAGTGAAAAACAACTCTGTAAACGGGTTAAGAATGAATGTCCTTTCAGTGATTAAAACAGTCATTTGCATCAGTAAATCAGTTATTCAATCAGTGGCTCATATTTCATGCCATATCAGTCAATTAGAAATCATAGTAGTCATACGTGGTACATCCAATAGCAGAACAGTACAGTAGGTCTTAATAGACCGAACAGTCAGTTGATGGCCATCAAAACAGTAAATAGTAGTAGTTCCCAACATTGGGAAGAGATCTCAGTAAAGATGGCGATAGAATATGATATGATGAAGTTGCTATGGATGCCACAAGCACAGTTTACAAATAGGACAAACATTCATTAATGTCATTTCAGAAAGCAGTACAGTCAATCGCTCAGAAATAATTATAATTGAACAAATTTTTACAACATTGTTAGTCACAGATTACTGGGCTATAGGCAGGTTAATCAGCATCCTCAAGTGCCAACCCTACGTAGTTGCAGAACGAACACACACTAAGTTACACACTTGGGATTAATAACTTGGCCCCTTAACTTGACTCAGTGTGGTTCTATAACATTATCCTCACTAAGATGCCTTAAACATGTCCTAGGAATGCCTAGGATGGGATGAGGATGCAAAAATGTACTTTAAAACATTTAGTCAATCGATCAACAATAAATCCATACATTTACTGGAGCGAGGCAACCCAACAATAAAATCCATAGTGATATGTTCCCATTTCCACTCCGGTATTGGTAAGGGTTGAAGTAAACCTGCAAGTCGTTGATGTTCAGCTTTGACTTGTTGGCAATATAGGCATTTCGATACAAACTCGGCAATTTCTTTCTTCATTCCCGGCCACCAGAAATTAAGTTTTAAGTCTTAGTACATTTTTGTATTTCCTAGATGGATAGAAAGTTTTAAATTGTGGCCTTCTTGTAAAATTTGCCTTTTTAGTTCGGAATCATTTGGTACACACAACCTTCCCTGAAATTTCAATACCTTGTTCTCAAATTTAAAGTCCGGCCTTGGTTTAGATTCCTGTTCATCAATAATCTTCTTCAAAAAGTCATCCTAGTGTTGTTTTTCTTTTATCTCCTTAATAAGTGCCGGTTGAGCAGAAATAGCAGCCAATGTCCCACCTTGTTCACGCAAAACAATTTTAACCTCAAATTTTTTAAGGTCATGTAACAGTTCTTTCTGTCCGGTGAGTAAACAGGCCAAATTCCTAATTGATTTTCGACTAGGTGCATCAGCAACAGTGTTAGCTTTCCCCAGATGGTATAAAATTTGCAAGTCATAGTCTTTTATCAGTTCTAACCATCTCCGCTGTCTCATGTTCAATTCTTTCTGTGTAAAGAAATATTTCAAACTCTTGTGGTCGGTGTACACCTCACACATTGCCCCATATAAGTAGTGGCGCCAAATTTTCAATGCAAACACTACTGCAGCAAGTTCCAGGCCATGAGTCGGGTAGTTCTTCTCGTGTCGCCTCAGTTATCGGGAAACATACGTGATAACTTTACCATTCTGCATTAACACACATCCCAATCCTTTATAAGAAGCATCACTAAAAATAGTAAATCCATCCGTACCTGAGGGTAGGGTGAGAATCGATGCAGTCACAAGTCGAGTCTTCAATTCTTGGAAAGCTGATTCCCTCTGATTGGTCTAGTCAAATGACACTCCCTTTTGAGTCAATTAAGTCAATGGTAAAGCAATTTTGGAAAAATCTTTTACAAACCTCCTATAGTACCCAGCTAAACCCAAGAAACTTCGAACTTCAGTGACATTAGTCGGCCTAGGCCAATTCACCACTACTTCAATCTTCTGTGGGTCGACTAAGATGCCATCCTTACTAATCGCATGCCCCAAAAACATGACATTATTAAGCCAAAATTCACACTTTGTTAGTTTTGCATACAGTTTCTGTTCCCTTAAGATTTGTAAAGCAATTCTCAAATGACGTTCATGTTCTCCCTTACTCTTAGAATAAATCAAAATGTCATCTATAAAAACAATCACAAATTCATCGAGGAATGGTTTGAAAATTCTGTTCATAAGGTCCATAAAATGCAGCAGGTGCATTAGTAACTCCGAAAGGCATAACAAGAAATTCATAATGCCCGTACCTCGTTCGGAATGCGGTCTTTTCAATGTCCTCTGTTTTGACTTTCAACTGATGATATCCGGATCTAAGGTCAATTTTGAAGAAAACCTAAGCACATTGCAATTGGTCAAATAAATCATCGATACGAGACAATGGGTACTTGTTTTTCATTGTCACCTTGTTCAATTCACGGTAGTCGATGCAGAGTCTTAGTGAGTTGTCTTTCTTTTTCACAAATAAAATTGGTGCGCCCCACGGTGAAGTACTGGGCCTGATGAACTTCTTATCCAACAGCTGAATTTTCAATTCTTTCAATTCAATAGGTGCCATTTTGCACGGAGCTTTGGAAATCGGCTGCGTACCTGGTAATACTTCAATGGTGAACTCAATCTCCCTATCAATCAAATCCCCTGGAAAATCATTTGGAAAAACATCTGGGAATTCCCTGACTATAGGAATACTGTTCACATTAGCTTTAGTATCAGTAGGTACAGTCAAGATGCAACATAAACACCCTTTACACCCCTTTTTGATTAATTTGAATGCTTTCATGGATGAAATCAGGTATGGGGGAGATACAACACCAACTCCGTTAAACACAAATTCAGGCAATCCAGGTGGACGAAAAATAACTTGTTTCATTACACAATCAATGGAAGCATGATATTTTGTTAACCAGTCCATTCCCAAAATTACATCAAAATGATCAATATTCAAAGGTAATAAATCAACATACAGAAGTACATCCCCAATAACAATCTCACATGCAAGACACACATAAGCACAATTCATGGATCCTCCAGCAGGTGAAGATACAGCTAGCAGATAGTTTATGGGTTCCAGTGGTCTATTTAATTTTCGTGAAAAAGCATGCAAGACAAATGAATGCGTAGACCCCGAATCAATCAGAATATAAGCATTTTGAGCACAAATTGAGAGTATACCTAACACAACTGTCTCGATATTTTGCACATCTCTCGGTACAAGTGCAAACACCCGGCCTTGCCTTAAAGGTTCCTTTCCAGGAGCTTTGGGATCGGGTTTTGGTGTAACAGTTGATGCTGCGGCACTAGTTGCAGCCCTACTATTGCCTTGAGACGTGGAAGGACAATCTTTGACCATGTGACACACCTTGCCACACCTGTAACATGCCCCAGAGATTTTGTAGCAAACCCCCTTATGTCTTTTGCCACATTCAGAGCAGGGTGGTATGAAATTGTTGCCCTGGCTAGAACTACTTGATGATCCATTATTTTGCTTTTTATTCAATGGATTATTTCAGCCCTTTTTGAAATTGAAACCTTGCCTCTTACTCTGCCATTCGGTCACAGATGTCTTAGTCTGTTGCAATGCAGTGACATTTGCCTCGGCCATAATTGCTCAGTCAAGGACATCCACATATTTGTGTAGTTTCAAGACATTGATTCGATCAAGTATCTCTACATTGAGTCCGCCTTCAAACTTCCTGGCCATTTTATAATCAGTATCCACCATGTGTGGTGCATATCGGGCGAGTTCAGTGAACTTAGATTCGTATTCTGCTACTGACATGGTGTCTTGCTTTAATTGTTCAAATTCAGTCACCTTGCGGTCTCGGACACACTGGGAAAAGTATTTTTCATAAAAGGCCTCCTTAAACTGAGCCCAAGTCATAGCATTGTTTGTATCACGAATGAGCATCCACCACCGTCTAGCATCTTCTTGTAGAGTAAACGTAGCCAGTAATACTTTGTGTGCTTTGGAACACGGAAACACTTCAAACAACTTTTCAGTCTCTAAAACCCATGCTTCGGCCTTTAATGGCTCAAGGCCTCCTTGGAACGTTGGTGGCTTCATTTTGTTAAACTTCTGTGTCAAAGCAATTACATCATCATAGAGATTTAGTTCTGGCTGTACTGGAAGAGGTGGGGGTTGTTGGTTCTGTTGTTGTCTCAGGGCCTCAGACAACAGTTCGACCATTCTTTCTAACCTTGCCATTCTTGCCTCAGATCATTCAGATTCATCGGTATTCTCTTGTATTCTCCATTTCACTATATGCAATACGGTAATAATAAACATAGAAAATTGCTTACTTAAGCGCGTTAGCATATTAGCACATTAGCACATATATTCATGGCCACACACACTTTCTTATGCTCGTACAATGCCCTAATCACTTTTCTAGGACATCCTATAGCTCATTTGGACACGTGTGTGTGGTAGAACTCATGCTCTGATACCACTCTGTCATGACCCAAACCCGCCCCTATGGCTTTAGCATCGTAACCGGCCAGTAACCTGTGATTACCAAAGGCACTTGATAATATGATAATGCGGTATAAAAGAAGGTTGGCGGCCAAATAGTAAATAAAAGTTGTCCAATGAGCTGTGAAAATCTGAATGGAAAAAGACTTTTATAGACTAGTCCACATCATAACCATAAACATATATACATATTAGATACACATAACATACAAGTTAGGGATCCAATCCCTTCACCATAACGGTACAGTCAAAAGTTTTAAGCATTCGTTACAAAACAGAGACAAAAGGGTGACTCTGAGACACCCCTAAAACAGCCTTGGCTTGAACGGACTCGGAACCTCGAAGTGAAGCACAATGGTTGGCTTGACAAAACATGAGCTTAACTCGACACTCCTAGCTTCGGTCCGGTGCCTGGCCACCTACATACATATATATAAAAAGTGAGCTAAAGCCCAGTGAATAACAACTGTGTAAATGGGTTAAGAATGAATGTCCTTTCAGTGATTAAAACAGTCATTTGCGTTAGTAGATAAGTTATTCAATCAATGGCTCATATTTCAAGCCATATCAGTCAATTAGAAATCATAGCAGTCATACGTGGTACATCCAATAGCAGAACAGTAAAGTAGGTCTTAATAGACCGAACAGTTAGTTGATGGCCATCAAAACAGTAAAGAGATGTAATTTCCAACATTGGAACTGACAGAGATCTTTGTAACAGTAGCAGTAACAGTAACAGTAACAGTAAGTTGCTATGGATGCCACGAGTACAGTTTACAAATAGGACAAACATTCATTCAGTAAACAATGTTATTTCAGAAAGTAGTACAATCAATTGTTCAGAAATAATTATAATTGAACGAATCTTTACAACATTGTTAGTCACAGATTACTGGGCTATAAGCAGGCTAATCAGCGTCCTCAGGTGCCAACCCTACACAGTTGCAGAACGAACACACACTAAGTTACACACTTAGGATTAATAACTTGGCCACTTAACTTGACTCAGTGTGGTTCTATAACATTATCCTTACTAAGATGCCTTAAACATGTCCTAGGAATGCCTAGGATGGGATGAGGATGCAAAAATGTACTTTAAAACATTTTCAAAATTTGCTGAAAACAGGGGTCTCGCTCGAGCGTGGCTTTCTTCGCTCGAGCGAGCTTACCGAAACAGAGGGGTTGCTCGAGCGTAGACTCCCTCGCTCGAGCGGTCTGTAAAAATGAAAAAGTACTTGTTGCTGAAATTCTCCGCTCGATGCTCGCCCGATGCTCGCTCGAGCGTGAGACACAGTTCTTCGCTCGAGCGTGAGACACAGTTCTTCGCTTGAGCATAGTTCTCCTCGCTCGAGCGTGCGTCTGCACATGCAAAAACCTGAGAGCTTGCAATCTACGCTCGAGCCAGCATTCCGTCGCTCGAGTGGAGCTCTGAACACAAAGGTGGTCGCTCGAGCGTGGAAGCCAAAATCTGGGTTTTCTAGATTTGCTTCCAAAGCTCAAACCAAGAATTAAACATACCAAAATTCAATCTTTTGGGCCAATTTTCTGGAAAACACTTAGAAACCCATAGTACAACATGTTTTGAAGATCATTTCACAAAATCAAGCCCAAAGGTGTGACAATTGAACACAAATTTAAATGTAAACTTGAAGAATAATGTAAAAACATAACATGCATGAGTTCTCATGAACTCCAATGCTCCAAAACATGATCAAATGCAAGATTGAACTCTAAAACATAGTGAATTCTTGGACCACAACCAAAATATGAACATGTATGTAAGAATTTCATGAAAAATAACTTCAAACCCTATGATATGGACATGCATGCATGAATTCACTCTCAATACAACACTTTAAGCTAAATCTTGACTCTAACCACCAATTGAAACACAATTTCAATGAAGCTTTCATGAATAATGCATGTAACAACTTAAATTCATAATTTGGGGAATGAATTTCCTACCTTAAGTCTCGAATTTCAAATGTGGTAGCTCAAATATACAATTCTCCTTTGGTTTCTCTATTTTTCCAAGCAAATCTCTTGTTGAACTCAATTTCTCTCCTACTCTTCCTCTCTCTCTCAGTTTGGTCTAGAAAATGGATGAGGAATGGTGTGTCAAATGTGTAAATTAGGCTCCAAACAAGGTTTGTAGAGGTGGCCCACTCAAGGACAATTGTATAATAAATTCAAACTAATGTAATTTAACATTATTTATTCTAATTTAATCATTCCAAATCAAATTATAATTAAACCTATCATAAAATTTTGTAAATCCTAATTAGCATATAACACTAATCGATTTATGAATCGATCGCCGAAAAGGCTTTCATTTCGTAATTCGAAATTAAAACACGAACAGATCATTCGGTGACAAACAGATAGAAATACAATTAAATTACATACTCATGCAATCAATTTAGGGTTTCATCTTAACCAATTACTTATCATGCTTAAACACAGTTTAACACTAATCAGAGATGAGGGTTGTATAGACACCCCATTTTGACCGGCCCTAAAACTTGGGCACTTTCTTTTGACCACCCGCTGATAAAAATTGGAATATGTCATTTTATGAATTTCTCAGCCAAAAAATCAAATTAAAGCTTTAAACCCAAACCTCACCTATTTTGGTCAAATTATTTTATATCACTAATATTTTATCAATTTGTAGTATTTTATAATTTTTATCTAATTTTATGTGTGTGTACACATTTTTAGGTGTTTTTATATAAAATAATAAAAAAACAAACAAAAAAATAAAAAAATGAAAAAGAAAATAAAGAAAAGAAAAAGAGGGGGTCAGATGAGGATAATGGGTTTTGGGATGGAAAAGGATTTTGTTTTTGCTAGATTCAAAGGGGCACAGAGTGGACATTGTGATGATAAGTTTTGGATGGAAAATAATTCGGTGGAGTGGGGCTCAATTCGTTGAAGTGGGTTTGAAAAGTGGTGAAGGAAATTGAAAAAAAAGGAGGGCAGGTGAGAGTGGGTGAAGAGGAGACACCTAACAAACACACTATCTCTCCCTCTTCAGAATAATTGAGGTCTGTGGGCACCAGGGGTGTGGATTTTTTATGATTGTTGGCATGGTGGGTGATAAACAATTAAAAAATCTCTCTCTTTATATTTTCCAAGTTGTTTGAAGCAAAAGGAGGGGGGGGGGAGAGGACAACACATGCAAAAAGGCTCTCTCTCTCTCTGGGTCTCTCTGAGTTCTCTCCCAGGCACTACCTCTCTCTCTCTCTCAAAAATATTTTTTGACTAAGTTACAGCTTCTTGATACAAGAAAATGGTTATAATAAAACTGGGTGTGGATTGAAACCACTCCATCCAACTCTCTTTCTCTCTATTCCATTCTCGCACCAATTCTTCACACCATTCACACAGCACACACAAGGCACAACACACAATGGCACACTACACACAGAGCAACACAACCCAGACACATATGCACACACGACAGACCCATGCATAGGCACACACCTAGCATAACCACCACACAGCACCATGCCCACACCACACACACTGCCACTCTCTCCCACACACACACGACATATACAGTACAAACAACACAAACCCAGTAGACGCATGCACTCAATACACCTACACTCAATAATCAACATAGCACATACACCCACTGTGATCTCTCTCTCTCCGATCATATGCATACACATGCATACACAGCCCATACACCAGCAACACTTACACAAAGGAGAGCTGCACAAACACACACACACAGCCCATACACTCAATAATCAACACAGCACACATGCCCACTGTGATCTCTTTCTCTCTCTCCGATCCCATGCACACACGCACACAGCACATACACCAAACACACAAGACACCCAGCATACACACATACACACATAGCAAACACACAAGATACACACACAGTCACACACACACGGATACACTCTGAACACATACACATAGGGGCTAAGATTTTGGAGTGTTTCAAACAAACAAAAAAAAAAAAGGAAAGGGGTAAGAGTTTTGGAACTGGTTTTGGCTGTGTTAAGCTAACTGGTTTTGGCTGTGTGAAGCTAATTGGTTTTGCTGTGTTAAGCTGAGGAGAGGGGAGGGAGAGCTTCTCTTTGAAGCAAAACAAAAAGACATACACGACTAGGCGTGGATCTCGCCCGTCTTGATCGGCCCATTTCATGGCTTCTTGAGTCTCGTGTCATCACCTATTCATTGTGTTGATCATTACCAAGCAACCACCGCTGTAACTCCGCTCTGGTGAATTATGTATTGAATACCCAACACGGGAAAGCAGTAGAGATGAAATATGAGGCTGCTGCAGAAGCTAGGGAAAGGGAAAATTCAGAAGCAAGGGAGAATGAATGGAAAAGGGAAAGGGCCAGACAAGCTCTGGTGTTTGCATGCTACAAGGATGGTGTGACTGATCCACCATTCTTGTACTTTGGTCATGGGTTGAAGGAAGTCAAGTGTTAAAAAGCGAAATGGGTTATTTGTTGTCATGTGGTAATATTGATGATTATGGTGCATTTGGCTCAAAGTGGGGCCCTCCATTGAAGTTGCTTAACATAAGTGCATGGGCTGGACGATAATTTGCTGATGTGGGCTAAGGCCTGCTAGATTGAAGATACATGGATCTTTACTAGTTGTTGAACGACCGAGGTTTAAAATTTTTATTTTGATTTTGAGTGTTTTGTGAGATTTTATTTTATTTTATTATTATTCTCTCCTCTCTCTCTCTCATTTGGATTTATAATATTAAAGTGTTGTAATAATCTCTCATCCCACTTCTTTCTATCCCATTCTTTAATCGCTTTCCCTAACTGTACATATGTATATATCTGACATGCCATGCATATCCATGCTTTACATTCATGTCTCATGCATTAAGATTCGGCTACATTTACATGTGTGGATTTAATCAATTCTTCTGTGATTCTATGCGCTACCTCATGTTATTGAGATGATTCACATGCCATATTTTAGAAGCCGAATCTTTAGTGCATCTCATGAGTGAATTGCATTAGGATTTTGTATATAAGATCATGCATATTTTACTAACTTTGTTTTGTAGTTGTTCGAGGGACGTCGGTCAATCTGTGAGTTTTTGTGCTTTAGCATCCCATTTGTGTGTGTTTTTCTTACTATGTGTTAGTATTCTACCATGAGGCTACTTGCTTACTTGATATAATTGTATGAATGCCTGTGGATGAAGGCTTATTGTTTGAATTGGAATAATTCAATAAATGTACGTTTTATGCCCACTTTGCAGTGGCAAATTCACAAACTTTAAGCCCACTTTGTCAAGTGGCAAATTCAAACCCTTTTCGAAAAACAAACATGAAGTTGAATTGTTCCAATTTGAGCAAACTAGTCTATACTTGTATGCTTCACATAGTAAATTTTAAGATTTACTAAAATAATCAGAACATGAACATATAAAGAAAATAAAATTCATATCATGGTTTAGTAGAGGCCGATCTTTTGATCGGGTGAGCGGGGGTGCTCATTATTGACCTTCCCCTCTCATGCCTAAGGTTCCGAGCCAAGCATCCTTGGTTACGACGAACAGTGGCCTTGGCACTGAGTCATGGGTTTCCTACTTTCCCAAAATATTAGGTGGCGACTCTGAGATCTGATGATGCAGTCCATTTTTGCCAAAATTGCAATAAAATGGATTTTTAATAAAAGTTGCCAAATCTGGACTCTCATCTATGTTTCACATTGCATTCGTGAGACTGAGATCTCGAGAGTCCGAATTGTTTAACGCGCGCGGGTACCCCCCGGGCATGTTACAGGTTGTCACAGTCTTTCCCCCTTAAAAAGAGTTTGGTCCTCCAAACTCGAATTACCTTCATTTTGGAAGAACACTGGATCCAGGGGGAACAATTCAGGATATCTTTTCATCATATCGTCTTCCCTTTCCCAAGTGGTATAAATGCCACTGTGGTTTTACCAATCCACTTTTACCAACGGAATTTCCTTATTTCTCAACTTGATTCGTCGGTTTACAATCTGAATAGGTCATTCTTCATAAGTATAATCATCACTTAACACTACACGGGTAGGCTCAATAACATGGAAGGGATCCCGAAGGTAGTCCCGCAACATCGAAATATGAAAGACATTATGCATGTGTTCCATTTCAGGAGGAAGCACCACCTAATATGCCACCGGATTGATCTTTTCAATAATTTCATATGGCCCGACATATCTCGGTGCTAGCTTACCCTTAGCCCCAAAACGAGTCTGTCCTTTCATTGTTGTCACCTTAACAAAAATGTGATCACCCACTTCATATTCCCTGTCTCGCCTTCGTACATCCGCATAATTTTTCTGTCGTCTTTGTGCGGTTTTCAGTCTTTGTTGAATCAGCTTCACCTTTTCCGTGGTCTCTTGTACAATTTCAGGCCCAAGTAAAGGCCCATCTCCAACTTCTGTCCAGCAAATAGAAGACTGACATTTTCTGCCATATAAAGCCTCAAAAGGTGCCATACCAATGCTCGAGTGAAAACTATTGTTGTAGTCAAATTCAGCTAAAGGCAAATAACTTTCCAAATTTCCTTGGAAATCAAGAACACACATACGCAGTAAGTCTTCTAGAGTTTGGATTGTCCTTTCTGACTGGCCATCTGTCTGAGGATGGTATGCACTACTCAGTCTCAATTCGGTACCCAATGCCGTTTGCAGACTTTGCCAGAATCTTGATGTAAACTTCGAGTCCCTATCAGAAACAATAGACACAGGCACTCCATGCAATCTGACAATCTCATCAATATAAATTGTAGCAAATTTGTCCACATTATAGATTGTTTTGATAGGCAAGAACTGAGCAGATTTAGTCAATCGATCAACAATAACCCAAATTGAATCCATACCTTTACTGGAGCGAGGCAACCCAACGATGAAATCCATAGTGATATGTTCCCATTCCACTCCGGTATTGGTAAGGGTTGAAGTAAACCTGCAGGTCATTGATGTTCAGTTTTGACTTGTTGGCAATGTAGGCATTTCGATACAAACTCGGCAATTTCCTTCTTCATTCCCGGCCACCAAAAATTAAGTTTCAAGTCTTGGTACATTTTTGTATTTCCTGAATGGATAGAAAGTTTTGAATTGTGGCCTTCCTGCAAAATTTGCCTTTTTAGTTCGGAATCATTTGGTACACACAACCTTCCCTGAAATTTCAATACATTGTTCTCAAATTTAAAGTCCGGCCTTGGTTTGGATTCCTGTTCATCAATAATCTTCTTCAAAAAGTCATTGTGGTGTTGTTTCTCTTTTACCTCCTCAATAAGTGCCGATTGAGCAGAAATAGTAGCCAATGTCCCACCTTGTTCACGCAAAACAATTTCAACCTCAAAATTTTCAAAGTCACGTAACAATTCTTTCTGTTCGGTGAGTAAACAGGCCAAATTCCTAATTGATTTTCGACTAGGTGCATCAGCAACAGTGTTAGCTTTCCCCAGATGGTATAAAATTTGCAAGTCAAAGTCTTTTATCAGTTCTAATCATCTCCGCTGTCTCATGTTCAATTATTTCTGTGTAAAGAAATATTTCAAACTCTTGTGGTCGGTGTACACCTTACACATTGCCCCATATAAGTAGTGGCGCCAAATTTTCAATGCAAACACTACTGCAGCAAGTTCCAGGTCATGAGTCGGGTAGTTCTTCTCGTGTCGCCTCAGTTGTCGGGAAGCATACGTGATAACTTTACCATTTTGCATTAACACACATCCCAAACCTTTATAAGAAGCATCGCTAAAAATAGTAAATCCATCCGTACCTGAGGGTAGGGTGAGAATCGATGCAGTCACAAGTCAAGTCTTCAATTCTTGGAAAGCTGATTCCTTCTGAAATTGTTGCCCTGGCTAGAACTGCTTGATGATCCAGTATTTTGCTTTTTATTCAATGGGTTATTTCGGCCCTTTTTGAAATTGAAGCCTCGCCTCTTACTCCGCCATTCGGTCACCGATGTCTTAGTCTATTACAATGCAGTGACATTTGCCTCAGCCATAATTGCTCGGTCAAGGACATCCACATATTTGTGTAGTTTCAAGACATTGATTCGATCAAGTATCTCTACATTGAGTCCGCCTTCAAACTTCCTGGCCTTTTTATAATCAGTATTCACCATATGTGGTGCATATCGGGCGAGTTCAGTGAACTTAGATTCGTATTCTGCTACTGACATGGTGCCTTGCTTTAATTGTTCAAATTTAGTCACCTTGCGGTCTCGGACACACTGGGAAAAGTATTTTTCATAAAAGGCCTCCTTAAACTGAGCCCAAGTCATAGCATTGTTTGTACCACGAATGAGCATCCACCACCGTCTAGCATCTTCTTGTAAAGTAAATGTAGCCAGTAATACTTAGTGTGCTTTGGAACACGGAAACACTTCAAACAACTTTTCAATCTCTAAAACCCATGCTTCGGCCTTTAATGGCTCAAGGCCTCCTTGGAATGTTAGTGGCTTCATTTTGTTAAACTTCTGTGTCAAAGCAATTACATCATCCTGGAGATTTAGTTCTAGCTATACTGGAGGAGATGGGGACTGTTGGTTCTGTTGTTGTCTTAGGGCCTCAGTCAATAGTTCGACCATTCTTTCTAGCCTTGCCATTCTTGGCTCAGATGATTCAAATTCATTGGTATTTCTTGCATTCTCCATTTCACTATATGCAATACGGTAATAATAAACATAGGAAATTGCTTACTTAAGCGCATTAGCATATTAGCACATTAGCACATATATTCATGGCCACACACACTTTCTTATGCTCGTACAATGCCCTAATCACTTTTCTAGGACATCCTATAGCTCATTTGGACACGTGTGTGTGGTATAACTCGTGCTCTGATACGACTCTGTCACGACCCCAACCCGCCCCTGTGGGTTTAGCATCGTAATTGGCCAGTAACCTATGATTACCAAAGGCCTGCTTAACAGTAATAACAGTAGTACGGTATAAAAGGGGCTGGCGGAAGCCAAACAATAAATAAAAGATGTCTAATGAGCTGTGAAAATCTGAATGGAAAAAGACTTTTATGGACTAGTCCACATCATAACCATAAACATATATACATATCAGATACACATAACATACAGGTTAGGGATCTAATCTCTTCACCATAACGGTACAGTCAAAAGTCTTAAGCATTCGTTATAAAACAGAGACAAAAGGGTGACTCTAAGACACCCCAAAACAGCCTTGGCTTGAACGGACTCGAAACCTCGAAGTGAGGCACAATGGTTGGCTTGACAAAACATGAGCTTAACTCGATGCTCCTAGCTTCGGTCTGGTGCATGGCCACCTACATACATATATATAAACAGTGAGCTAAAGCCAAGTGAATAACAACTGTGTAAAGGGGTAAAGAATGAATGTCCTTTCAGTGATTAAAACAGTCATTTGCATCAGTAGATCAGTTATTCAATCAGTGGCTCATATTTCATACCATATCAATCAATTAGAAATCATAGCAGTCATACGTGGTACATCCAATAGCAGAACAGTACAGTAGGTCTTAATAGACCGAGCAGTCAGTTGATGGCCATCAAAATAGTAAAGAGTAGTAGTTCCCAACATTGGAACTAACAGAGATCTCTGTAACAGTAGCTGTAACAGTAACAGTGAGTTGCTATGGATGCCACGAGTACAGTTTACAAATAGGACAAACATTCATTCAGTAAACAATGTCATTTCAGAAAGCAGTACAGTCAATCATTCAGAAATAATTATAATTGAACGTATCTTTACAACATTGTTAGTCACAGATTACTGGGCTATAGGCAAGCTAATCAGCGTCCTCAGGTGCCAACCCTACACAGTTGCAGAACAAACACACACTAAGTTACACACTTGGGATTAATAACATGGCCCCTTAACTTGACTCAGTGTGGTTCTATAACATTATCCTCACTGAGATGCCTTAAACATGTCCTAGGAATGCCTAGGATGGGATGATGATGCAAAAATGTACTTTAAAACATTTTTCAAAATTTCCTGAAAACAGGAGTCTCGCTCGAGCGTGGCTTTCTTCGCTCGAGCGAGCTTACCGAAACAGAGGGGTCGCTCGAGCGTAGACTCCCTCGCTCGAGCGGTCTGTAAAAATGAAAAAGTACTCGTTGCTGAAATTCTCCGCTCGATGCTCGCTTGAGCGTGAGACACAGTTCTTTGCTCGAGCGTAGGTCTCCTCGCTCAAGCGTGCATCTGCACATGCAAAAACCTAAGAGCTTGCAATCTACGCTGGAGCCAGCATTCCGTTGCTCAAGCGGAGCTCTGAACATAAAGGTGGTCGCTCGACGTGGAAGCCAAAATCTAGGTTTTCCAGATTTGCTTCCAAAGCTCAAACCAAGAATTAAACATACCAAAATTCAATCTTTTGGGCCAATTTTTTGGAAAACACTTAGAAACCCATAGTACAACATGTTTTGAAGATCATTTCACAAAATCAAGCCCAAAGGTGTGACAATTGAACAGAAATTTAAATGTAAACTTGAAGAATAATGTAAAAACATAACATGCATGAGTTCTCATGAACTCCAATGCTCCAAAACATGATCAAATGCAAGATTGAACTCTAAAACATGGTGAATTCTTAGACCACAACCAAAATATGAACATGCATGTAAGAATTTCATGAAAAATAACTTCAAACCCTATGATATGGACATGCATGCATGAATTCACTCTCAATACAACACTTTAAGCTAAATCTTGACTCTAACCACCAATTGAAACACAATTTCAATGAAGCTTTCATGAATAATGCATGTAACAACTTAAATTCATAATTTGGGGAATGAATTTCCTACCTTAAGTCTTGAATTTCAAATGTGGTAGCTCAAATATACAATTCTCCTTTGGTTTCTCTATTTTTCCAAGCAAATCTCTTGTTGAACTCAATTTTTCTCCTACTCTCCCTCTCTCTCTCAGTTTGGTCTAGAAAATGGATGAGGAATGGTGTGTCAAATGTGTAAATTAGGCTCCAAACAAGGTTTGTAGAGGTGGCCCACTCAAGGGCAATTGTGTAATAAATTCAAACTAATGTAATTTAACATTATTTATTCTAATTTAATCATTCCAAATCAAATTATAATTAAACCTACCATAAAATTCTGTAAATCCTAATTAGCATCTAATACTAATCAATTTCTGAATCGGTCGCCGATAAGGCTTTCAATTCGCAATTCGAAATTAAAACACGAACAGATCGTTCGGTGACAAACATATAGAAATACAATTAAATTACATACTCATGCAATCAATTTACTTATCATGCTTAAACACAGTTTAACACTAATCAGAGGTGAAGGTTGTCACAGTTTGTGAGATGGGAATGAAAAGATGGGAGATGGAAGACTGTTTTTGGGAGGATTGGTGGCTGAAGTGTTGGTTATCGAATATTTTTGTTAGTGTGATTTTATGGTGTTACGTTGAAGTGTTACGTTAAAGTGTTACGTACGGAAAAAAGTACACTAATAAGTTTTTGTGTTTTACATTGATTGAAATGTTATGTTTGAGAAAAATACACTACGAAGTTTTTTTGAGAATATTTCATTATAGTGTAATGTTTGAGAAAAGTGCACTAAGGAATTTTTTAGTGTGTTATATTTGGGAAAACTACACTAAGGAATTTTTTTAATGAGTTATATTGGAGTATTACGTTTTTCGAGTGTTATATTGAAGTGTTACTGTCATGACTCGAACCCGTCCTTGTAGGTTTAGGTCATGATTAGCCAGTAATCCCAGATTACCTACGGCCTCAAAGACAAAATCAATCATAAGATAGTAAATAGGGCTTGGTGGAAGCAATATCAAATACAAAATATAGTCCATTGAGCAATGCATATATGAAAGACCTCTTATGATAAATAAACTCCCATTCTTCTTAGATAGGTACATCACAATAAATTTAAACATCTATTACATAACATCCATCCAAAACAAGTTCCAAAATAACAAGAGCAAAGTTAAACGAAAGAAAGGTTTGACAAAGCTTGGCTCCACTCGAGACCAAGCGCGTCCTATCACGGAGGCACTTCAAAAATAGCTTCATAAGGATAGACTGAGGTTTCCTTAGACTTGTCATTTCACTTGCGCACCTACATATATATAAGGGAAATGGGTGAATTGGAGTCCAGTGAGTAATATCGATATAAAGGATTTATATGAATAAAGTTCAACTTGATTCAAAACATATCTTTCATTTTCCCAAAACAATTCATTTCGATAATCAAAATATTTCGATTAACAATCATATGTCCAATTATAACAATACCATACGATAACAATAATCATTCAATCATCATATATGGTATATCCAATAGAGTAGCAATGTAATAATATGCCGAAGCCAATAGGACCGCAAGGGTCAACCCAATGAGAGCACAACGAGTCAATCAATAATCCATAATTCAATGTGGACCATTAAGGTCTAACATTAGAGATCTCTGTGCTTCAATTAATCCAATGGGCCATTGTATTGTTTCCCTTAAGCGAGGGCCTATGAATTAAAGGGCCATGGTATTATTTTTCCCAGAGCGTCTCACTAAAAGATGCCATGATTACAATTTCAAACAGAACATTCATTCATAGATAATAAAATAAGATTCAAAATATCATTCTTGATTAGTTCAAAGTACTTTTCAAACATAACTTTTATAAAGGCATCACTCACAGTGGGTTGTACTGATATTAAGTCTCGGGCGTCCACCTACACAATACACATAACAAAGCACACATTGAAACACATGTTCCAAGCAAATGTTCTACTTAATCCAATCATATTTTAATATGTTTCTAATTCATTTTCTTATTAATAGAGGTGTCCTATTTTCCTTTTTCAATAATTTTTTCCTCAGTCTCCTTGTCTTTGATACCAACCCAACAACTAGTGTCACAGTTAAAAATGTTTTCCATCGTTTTATAAATCCATATTCTAACACCCTCTGCTTCGACAATGATGACAATAGTGATAAATGAATGAACAAACTAACAATTGTTCTAAGCAATTGAATACAAAAAACAACTCAAGGAAATATACAAATGAGTTGTTCTAGGACAGATTGATTCATGGCTAACTCAAATTACCGTATTCATTAGACCCAAAAAACAAAAATAAAAATTACTCTATCATCAATACTATTTTCAACACTTTCACATTCATTTCAAAATAAGACCATTTAGATTTAAATAGGAGAATCATCCAAAATATCTCTTTCCATCTAAGTTACAATTATTAAAACTAAGTCATTGAAATGTAATAGTAACAATTTATTTGTTTTATGTATTACATCATTTCTATGTTCAAAAACAACATTAAAGACAACTTTCTTTTGACTTGTTCCAAAAGAACAACCAAGTTGGTGATTTTCATCTTGGATATTAAAATCCTATTCCATCTTCCATTACGTGAGCAGAGCATTAATTCAATACAGTGAATAAAACCATCATTTTAAACTATTTAAAGGAAATCAAAAGAAAAAACTATAAAAACAACCAAAGCATATTGTCGAGTGGGTTTCAGTTATTTATGTGAAACAGAAATAGAGATCAACTAATTGAGTAAGCAATCAAACACATCATGCATTAGTTCTCTCAAATAGAGATAGAGTAAGAAGGAAGAAGAAAATTACCAGTAATGGTTCAGAAGAGAAGTCGTCAAGCAAGCAATGAAACACAACATCCAATTCAAGACAGGGATCAAGTGAATATTAACTAGTTTTCCCCCTAAACAGATTGTAATGCTAAAATCATAAATAATCTAAAGAGCTAGAACAGAAAGATCATCACAAATTATATAAACTATTTTTTTTTTAAACAAAATTATACAAACTAGTTTCTGTTGGAAATTTTGGTTTATAAGGCTTATTTTGGGCCAACTTTGAGCCCAAAATTGAGTGGGTTCCGAACGTCTTTTGGGGTGGGTCTAAAGAGGTGATGTGTTCCTTGCCGCATGGTAAGTCACACGGTAAAGACGGTTCGTCAAAACCATTTACGAGTGAATGGGAACTTGACGTCGTTTTTGGGTTCGTGAAATTGAACAAATTCAAGAATTAAATGTGGGTTTCCTTATATGGGTTGTCCCACATTGAAACTTGAAGAGAGCTTTTGTGAGTATATAAGCTCTAGGTGTACAACCTTGGGTTGGGCCCTAAGGGGCACCCCAAGTTTGTAGAAGGAAGGAGTTATAGACAAAATGAACCTTAGCCTAAACCACCACACGCGCCGCCATCCGTCCGGCCGAGCCAAGCCGAGCCATGCGGAGTGTGGGTTGTGGGTCGGGTCGGTTCTAATATTAATTTTTTAGACAAAATTATTTGAATTTTTTCCAAAATTTCTTGTGAGAAAAATTAATTTAAATTTTGTAATTCAAATTTGAATTTGAAATTCAAATTCTTATCCAAAATTTGTGCCTCATTCTGTCCGAATTTCTTATAGAATCTGCTGAACAGATTCAAATAAGTTTCTGACCTGTTGGAACCTTAACAGATTCATAATTGTCCAGACAAATTCAAAGTCTAGACAGTTTATTTAACTGCAGCAGTTAATCTGTTGAAACAATTTGCATATCTGTTTGAATTTAAACAGCACCTGTTCAATCCAAAAACCCATCTGTTCACTTCAAATTTTGCACCTGTTCAGGTCTATAAAACCATATTTGTTCCAGCATTGATCCAGATCCGAAAATCAGTCTGCAATTTATATGTTGCTATCCAATTTTCTTCTTTGCATTATTTATTCTTCATTCTAGTTTTAGAGAAAAAGTAAAGAGAGTATAGAAAACAAGGTTCTAGTTTGCCGGAAAAATTTGTTTCACTACAACAAAAAACACATTTGGCGACCCAAAAATTTGTCGCCAAAGGTACAAATTCCGTCGCCAAAAGAATCGGCGACAAATATACAACTTGTTGCCAAAGGCCTGTCACTAAAAGTATTGGCGTAAATCGAATCGTCACCGTAGGTAGACATTTAGCGACAAGCAAAATTGGTGCCAAAAATCATATATTTTGTCGCTATAAAATTACAATTTGTTGCTAAAAGGTTACAATTTGGATAGGCTATGTAGTTTTGACAAATAAATAAATGCGCCAAAAGTACTATTTAACGACAAAATTAATTTGGTCGCTAAAAATCACATTTTTAGCGACGAGTAAGTTTTGGTTGCTAAAAGTTCTTGGAATAACCATTAACTTTTAGCGACAAAAACAATATTTAAATCGCCAAATAAATATATTAATGACCAAAATACCACCTGTCACTAAAAACTCAGTACACAAATTTTGATTTTAATAATTTTCCTGTTCAAAATAATCCAAAACACTTGTTTTCCTGTGCACAATATATACACAAATGTAATGTAAATAATAATACACCTGTGCAAGACATTCATACCAATTCAAAATTAATAGCTATGAAAAATCCCAACAAACATAATTATAATTCTCTGACAATCTAAAACATGCATACCAAAGTACTTACAAACTACTAACATCAAATCCATAAATACATTACCAAATCCTATGTCAAAATATTTTCAAATTACAACCAAATATTTTGATGTTAAACATCTAAATAACAAGTCCTTTACTAAAATCCTATGTCAAAATATTTGCAAAAACACAAAACCAAATATTTTGATGCTAAATATTTAATCCATAAATCATTTACCAAAATCCTATGTCAAAATATTTCCAAAAACACAATCAAATCTTCTGATGCAGCCCAAACTATTTTCCACCATTACCAATCTGTCACATGAAAAAAGAAAAAATAATATTAGATTGACAAAAAAAAAAAAAAAAAAAAAAAAAAAAAAAACCTCGATATGAACTTCACAATTTTGATTTTAATTTTGTAACGGGAAGTCCAATCGGGTGCTGTTTGCTCATACAACTCTATTTAGGCTTGAACAAGCTACCCGTGCCAAGTTTCGGTGGTTTCAGTGGTCATTTTGCAATTTTGGGCCCCGAATGGGCCTTTTAAGTCTTGTGTTTTACATTTTTTCTTCTAATTTTCTAACCGGAAATCCAATCGAGGTCCCGTTTGTTCCTACAAGTCTATTTAGGTTTGAACAAGTTGTCCGTGCCAAGTTTTGGTGGTTTCGGTTGTCATTTCGCAATTTCGGCTCTTGAACGAGCCTTTTAAGTCTTGTGTATTACAATTTTCCTTCTAATTTTCTAACCGGAGATCCAATAGAGGTCCCGTTTGTTTCTACAAGTCTATTTAGGCTTGAAAAGGTTGTCTATGCCAAGTTTGGGTGGTTTCGGTAGTCATTTTGAAATTTCGGCCCCCGAACGGGTCTTTTAAGTCTTGTGTTCTACATTTTTCTTCTAATTTTTAACCGAAATCAATCGAGGTCCCGTTTATTCCTACAAGTTTATTTAGGCTTGAACAAAATGTCATCGTGCCAAGTTTCAATGGTTTTGGTGGTCATTTCATAATTTCACCCGACAGACCTTTTAAGTCTTGTGTTTTATAATTTTCCTTCTAATTTTCTAACCGGAGATCCAATTGAGGTCTGTTTGTTCCTACAAGTTTACTTAGGCTTGAACAAGTCAGTCCGTTGACACGCTTTTCGGTAGTCATTTGAAATTTCGGCCCCGAGCAGACCTTTTTAAGTCTTGTGTTTTACATTTTTCCTTCTAATTTTTTAATCGGAAATCCAATCGAGGTCCCATTCGTTCCTACAAGTCTATTTAGGCTTGAAAAATCTGTCCATGCCAAGTTTTGGTGGTTTCGATGGTCATTTCGCAATTTCGACCCCCCGAACGGGCCTTTTAAGTCTTATGTTTTACAATTTTCCTTCTAATTTTCTTACCGGAGATCCAATCGAGGTCCCGTTTGTTCCTACAAGTCTATTTAGGCTTGAACAAGCTGTCTGTGCCAAGTTTCGGTGGTTTTAGTGGTCATTTCGCAATTTCGGCCCCTGAACATGCCTTTTAAGTCTTGTATTTTACAATTTTCCTTCTAATTTTCTAACCGGAGATCCAATCGAGGTCCCGTTTGTTCCTACAAGTCTATTTAGGCTTGAACAAGCTATCTGTGCCAAGTTTCGGTGGTTTCGGTGGTCATTTCACAATTTCAGCCTCCAAACGGGCCTCCACTTGTTCAACACCTTCACATGAAGCATCTTAACAACAAATGATAAAAGAGAAAACTTACGACACCCAGGGTACAACTCTCTTTGAGCATCATTCAACAATTTGTTAAAGTTGGGCATGCCCTCTTTTTCAACATTGTTAGCCACATCATCGTCATTGTCATTGTCACCGTCATCCTCATCCTCTTCATTTTCATCATCATTTATGGTAGTCCCCATGTAAACATCTTCTAACAAATTTAGGATTTCATCCTGATCTTCGCCAGTCTCTGCTTCTATTCTATCCCCAACACTTCCAAAGTTATTGTGGTTGTCATCATTTAATGCAGGAGATTGATTCATGGAAACAGATTCCCCGTGATGCACCCAAGTCTTATAAGAAGGGGACATCCCTTTCACAACTAAATGATACTCCACAATTTTACAAGTATGTCGTTCACAATTCAAACAGTCCATACATGGGCAACGAATCTTATCATTTGGCCCTACATTCATCATTGCAAACTGAACAAAAGCCTTTACCCCATCTCGATACTGGGAACTCATCCTATTCTTAAGTAACATCCAACTCTTGTCCATATTTGGTCACCTACAAAGCCATGGTTATGTGAAATTCCTTTGAATGCTCAAAACATTAGGTAAACATTGAGAAATAATAAAAAAAATAATAATAATATTTTCTCTCAGAAAAGCCAAACTTTGAACAAAGTTGCAAGATTCTCTTTATTACCTTATGGGATTGTTTATGGACTTCCTTTTATCAAAGTGTGTGATTTTAACTTTGTTGTCACACACTCACACAGAGACTTTACAAAAAGATAACTGATTATTTCTCTTTTCTTTTTAGGCCTGTTTGGGACTTATATTTTGGCTAAATAGTCAATAGAAAAAAATAGTTAATAAAACAAAATGTCATGTCCTATACATTAATCAACAACTTTTTCTGACAACTAGAATAGTCAAGTTGCTAAATGACGTATCTAGTCCCATTTTTTTGACAACTAGACTTATTAAATTTAATAAGGTTATATAGTTTCAAGATCATAGGTGTTTATTAAATTTAATAAGGTTATATAGTTTCAAGATCAAAGGTGTAGAAACTAAAATGACTAACTTGATAAATAAATTAAAAATGCCCTAAAATATAGTCAAAGCTTACTTGATGTAGTAATTGCCCCCAACGAATGATTGCAGCTTCTTTATCTCTTTGCATTAGCCAATAACCTATAACATTTGAATTGTAAATCAAAGTTTAAATTAAAATCGCACTATACATGAAATCAATGGAGAGTGGACATGAAATGAATGTTATATGATGAAATTATTAAAAGGGTCATCGATACACAAAATATCTATCAAGATTTTGCCACATAATTTCAGACTACACAGCAAAAAAATAAATTTGGTTGTATTCTAAGAAAATCTTATGTGGAAACTAATTTTCTAATTTGGTGATTGATGGAACTTACTTATCATTTGCTTTTCCAAGTCAATAAACAACCATATGAAGGTCTTCTTCTTTTATTTATTATTTATTTATTTTTGATCAGCAAAAAAAGAGGAACCTTTGTAGATGGAAAATCATACAAGATATGAGATTACATCAAATAAAGGGAAGGAGTTTGGTGAGGAACCAAACCCGAAAGGGAAAAAAAAAAGCAGAAGAATAGAACACAGACAAAGAGAACCAAAAATGTAATGTAAAACCTAATGAGAACAAGCACAGACAGAGAGGAAGGCAAACTTTACATACATGGACCTTACACAGCAGATTCATCCATAAATTTCCAACAGCCCACAAATTTCCAGCTCAAATCAGTTTAACAACTCAGCAAAACAAGATTTCCAACAAACATAACAGAGCACAGCACAGCAAATTTCAGCACAACAAACACAGCACAGCAAATTTCAGCACTCCACCTTATATCAGTTCAGAGCAGTTCTGCTTTCCACATTAAGAAACAATATATTAAAAAAAAAAAAGGGGTGTGATTGAAGCAAGAATGTCAAGATGGGTGATTCCTGTTATAAAGAAAGCCAAAATAAGAAGTGAATTCATTCATTTCTTTATCCTGTTATAAAGAAAGCCAGAATAAGGAAGCACATTAAGAATTTTGTGACTAGGATAAATTACAATGGAAGGAGTCATCACCAAATGATTACAAATGTCAAAAAAGCAACATGAACTTAACTTTCCTTAGATCAACAGCCATGTGGGATATAATCTAACTGTTTTCCCCTCCCATTCACCTTCCAAATGTTCTTTGTCAATAAGTTTGGCTAGTTCTCCTAGGTGGTTCCATCTTTTGAGCACCAAATTGAGGCACATCATCACCTTATTTGAATTCTTGAATAAAAAATATATTATTGGCTTTTGGACCATTAATTTTGGGAGAAAATATTTAGTGTTTAATAGTCATTGATGCGTACACTTGTGTCAACTTTTGGGAACTTCTTTATTGATTAGATTGAAACAAATAGAGAGAAGATGGTGACTAGTGCTGAAATTGTGGTGGCCTGCATAGAGGAAAGAGAGACCAAATTGAGGTAGTGATGGTTGTCACTGTGAGGGTGATAACTGAATTAAGAGAGGCTGGTGGTGGCTGGGGTGTAGTCACTAGCTGGAGGGAAGTTATGAGATGGCAAGTAAGAGGTCTTTGGCTGGAGATGAAGGCTGGTAATTCATTCTGCTAACCATAGGTGCTGTGACGATTCAAGCATACTTAAAAATGTCAATGGATTAGTTACCGTATAGGTCAAGTGGGTGGGTTATTAGTCTATGAGGAATTTTCATCTTATACCTAAGAGAATGCACAAATGTAGGGAAGTACATTACATTATAGGTAAACTTGACCAAACTAGTTGTTGCTAGCGTTAAACTTAGAATGCTAATTCTCTCAGGCTGTGTTTGGCTATTGGATTTGTGTAGGGGTTTGTGGAGGGAAAAATAAACTTGACCAAACTAGCTGTTCCTGTGTGTACTTCTCTATGATGAGTATGTATATGTATTTTAATTATTTGTTTAATGAAAGTTGAAGTTTTTATAATTATTGTAATACAATTGCACAGTTGAAAGCCAATGCCGGAGTGGTCAAATCGCAGTGTATATAATGCATATGTATGTGTATGCTTATGCACCAGCTGGGGAAAATAACAAAAAAAAAAAAAAAAACTCCACTTCATTCAGCTATAAAGGCCACTAAATTACAACATGATCAGAAACTTAACGTGCTTAACTATATCAGCAATCTTTTGTAGAGCATGATGATGAGACTTCGCATCAGCTTATAGAATCGAATGAGCAAAAATGACATATCAGAAAAGCATCAAAGCATGAAGATCATTAAAAAATATCATTTGGTGGGAAAAATATCACACAAACAAGAGATAATAAAATGTAGCATAAATGAAAGGAAGTCCAACTTATTTGCTATCACGCTGGTCAATCCCCAGTGCCAACCTAACCTTGTTCAAAGCAGCAGAAAAATATAGAAGACCCTAAACCTCAATATTAAAAATTTATTTGGTCTATTCTACTTAAAACAAACCAACTTCTACAATTGCCCTATGAATACAAATGTAAAGCAACAAATAACTGATCCACCCTGAGGAGAAGACCTTCACAGGTAAGGCATAAAGATCAGATCAGATAACACTAATGGACAATCACAAATTGAAATTTTTTTTTTTTTTTTTTTTTTAAGTAAGAACACTAATGGATATAGGGTGCACTCAAAGGTAGAATTGTGGAACTAAATGAGTGAACTCAAAGGTAGAATTGTGGACAATTTCAGAACAACAAGAAAAAAAGAAGATATAGGGTGCAATTTTAGCAAATGACACCAGCTCCTACACTCAGCAGGCCTCTGCACTACCTTCACAGACAGATCAGCCCAGCTACACTGGTGCCAGAGTAAAGGCTTCAGACCATACTGCTACAAGCCAATCTGCTACTCACCACTCTGCTACAATCCAACAGCAGGCTAACTCTGAGATGCCTGTGATATCAGCTTGCCTATATCCTGACAAGTCTTGTTCTCTGCTTCCATCCAGCACTAGCACCAAACTACTTCCCATAGGAACCATAGAACCAAAAACATCAGCCATAACAGAGTAATTTGAACCACAAACAAAGTAATTTGACAGCAGATTCAACCACCCATCACTAGCATCAAACTTCTACCCATAGGAACCAAAAACAAAGTAATTTGACAGCAGATTCAACCACTATACAGCAAAGTCCAACTTCATCCCAAAAATCTGCCTAGCCTATTAGTTTTAAACCCAAAGAAATAAGTTACCAACAAAACAATCGAGTAAACAAACAGTAAGCTGATATTGTAATAAAGTATAGATTAATTCAAGCTAATGTTCCATTCGGTAAATCTTTATTAGCAATTCTAATCAAAACAGGAGGCTTACATTTGTGATGATCTTGTATTTATTCAGTTTTCATTAATCTAATTTTAAAAGTTTATTCCATAACTTTGTGTATATAACTCTGTAGTGCTCATTCTAATATATTGCAGTCAAAAGAGGCAACTTCATGTAGTCTTCCTCTGATGATATATATGTACCTACCCCTCCTGCATTCCTAGGAATCAAAATTTGTATCTGCTTTGTTTGACTATTGTTCATTATTTAAATATTTTGATTTATTTAATCTTTGTCAGATTAATTAGCAGCCAATGGCCAAAAGCACACATTTTCATATTAATTAATAATAAAGCCAAAGAGCCCAAACCCATTTGCCACCTTACTAATGTTAGCCCATTGTATATGTACATATGAACAGATGAACTGGAATAAAATAAAATAAAAGTCAGATTGGCTCTTAATGTTATAGTTCTCTCTCACTTTGAAAGCTTTATTATAATTTTCATATTCGCCAACTCTCCCAAAAAAGAGTAATAAAATAGTTTTTTTTTTTTTAATTTTATAAATTTGTTATGGTAAATATTTATTTATTTATTATTATTATTTTTGGATAGCATGATTGGATAGTTGTTGAAGTTCTAGAATATGAATAGAGAAAAAATTGAGAGAAGGCACAAAGACTATGGTCTGTGGGCTTAATTTGTTAAAAAGACACATGAGTATGTGGATATACATACCTTCTTGGGCTTCTTGGCCCCTTGGGAGAACACAAATACTGGTACTAATAGTAGTATAGTCAAAAATTGTGAAACAGTAAGAGATGCCTAGAAATATTTGGGATTGAAAAAAATAATTACAACTATTAATGGATTGGGTTTAACCCAAATTCAATCTTAATCTGATTTGAAATATTCCAAATATGTTTAATAAAATATGGATTTGAATCATTCTGATTCTATATAAAATGGAATGGATTTGGATAAATAAATCCGATCCGATCCGATTATTTATTGTGTTTTGCATGTTGGTCCACTATGATGAACCAAAAAGATCTAAATATTAATTGTGTTTGGCATGTAAAAATGATTGCAAGTATGCTCTAACAGGAAAAAAAAAAAAAAAAAAAAAGACATCTAAACAATCACATTTGTTAAATTTATAGATTCAAATAGATAGTTAATTGGCTTGAAATTCAAATTTTTTAAATCCAATGTTTGAATTAGATTTATTGATAGGCCTACCATGCATAGTGTCAAGTGTTCGAATTAGATCCATCGGCAGGTCTATGATTTCAATCTTTTAGGTTGTGATTGAATTGTAAATTTGTGGAAAAACATGTAAAGAACAAATAAAAAAGAAAAAGTTCAGAAGAAAATGATGCCAAAAAAACTAATTGCTTACTTTTTATTTCCCTATCATTTTGTTGATAAATCAAGAACCAAACATAGAATCAATGTACAATAATGTCATAAGAACCTACCATGGTTTTCACCTCAAAATGTACTTAGGAATATAAAAAAATCAAGAATAATAAATTGTTAGTAGTATTGTTATGCATTTATTAAAACTAATCGCTAATATATATATATATATATCGGTTTAATCAAGATTCAAGGTGCAACTCTGTTCATGCAATTACTTTTACTATATCTACCTGATAATTAAGCACATTTCTACCCTTGATAATTCACTAAATTTTGATATAGTCGTTGTGAAAAATGGTATTCTTTAATAAAAATACTAATAAAAGTCAGACTGGCTCTTAATGGCCCTGAAAGGTTAATTTTTCCTAAACTATAGAGTTCTCCATAGCCCCTTTGTGTTTCTCCACCTTCGCAATAAAAATCAGATTGGCTCTTTATGGCCCTGAAAGGTTAATCTATATTTAACTATAAGAGTTCTTCATAGCCCCTTTGTGTTTCTCCACCACCCCCACCCTCACCCTCACCCTCACCCTCTTTCACTAAACTGTTTCTTGAAACAAAGACATGAATCTTTTAAGGACCAGTACTCCTGCTTCAAATGCAACTATGCTCTTATCCCATGGTTAGTCTTCTTCTCCTATGGGTGCTGCTGTTGATTTCTCCAAAATTTATGTAACAAATAAATCTGGGTTAAAATTTTGTTAGGGAGTAACAAACAAATAAATTAGTCACATGGTCACATAATAAATCTGGGTTAAAATTTATGTAACAAACAAATAAATCTGGGTTAACAAATAAATCTGGATTTATTAAGGAGTGATCAAAAAAGCCGAGAATCCAGTACAAATATTCAAATTCTAGTTCACATCCACAACCCAGAAAATATAAAAATAGAAAACAATGAAAATGACTCTAATTAGTCACATAGTCAAAGACACAAA
Source organism: Camellia lanceoleosa (assembly GCA_025200525.1). Classification (NCBI taxonomy): domain Eukaryota; kingdom Viridiplantae; phylum Streptophyta; class Magnoliopsida; order Ericales; family Theaceae; genus Camellia; species Camellia lanceoleosa. The sequence goes on from CM045760.1 coordinate 3,510,359, forward strand.
CACGTGGTGGGTGTGAAAAAACCACTTACAAAATGCACACCAAAAAACAATTACTCAAGATCACCTATAATTACTATGATGTCTCTAAAATCTTCAAAATATTCACAAAAATCAAAGCTTAATGCCTAGCACAAAACATTGGTTCAACAAATGATCAAACTACCAAACTCAAACCAGATTTCACAAGAATCAAAATCTATAAGGTGAGACAGTGCCGAATGTGTTGTGTTCTGCAATGTCGAATGAAATTGATGATAAAGAAGAAGGAGAGGAAGATGAGACAGTGTGAGAGAGTGAGAGGGAGAAGGAGAAGGAGAGGGAAAGAGAGACGAAGAAGAGGGAGAGAAGACATACCTTTTGTCTTCTGTTGTGCAGCTTCAGGTTGTGGAATGAGAAGACGAAGAAGACTCATCCTAGGTCACTCTTGTTTATTCGGTCATTTAAAAAAAAAAAAAAAAAAAAAGACAAATTCAAAACGACGTCGTTTTGACAAGAAATTTATTGGCGACGAAAATTATTATGTTGCCATAAATATCATTCACCTTTCAGCGACAATTTTATTGCCGTCGCCAAAACGTCCAAATTGGCGACAAACATTTTCGTCGCCAAATGTTAATTTCGTCACCAAAACTTTTTTAGCGCTCCCGCCCAAAAAAATAATTTCGCGCCAACCATTTTTGGCGACGAATTTAGATATTTGTTGCTAATGGTGTAGTTTTTGGCGACGAACACGTATATTGTCGCCAAAAACATATAATTGGCAACTAAATTCAATTTGGTTGCTAAAAAACGTCGCCAAAAATGTTTTTTGTTGTAGTGTTTGGAGTGCTACTACAAATTTGTAAAGATCATTGTATCCTAGGAGATAGACGCCATTAGTTCGTAAGCACCATAGCGGGGCGAATTTGTTTTAAGGACAGAGTGTCACACACTCGACTTGGTCTTTTATTTTTCATTCGATTCGATAAAATAAATTCTGTAAGTTATATATTTTATTTTGTTTGATTTAGTTTCTTTTTATTTTATTTACACAGAAGATTGTTCCAACAGTTTCCACTTAAATAGTGTCGAGACAAAGAGGATAGAATGATTTTCCCAACATGTGGACACAAATTTATTAGCAAATGAAATGTAAGAATTAATTGATTTGAAAAATGTACCTGAGATGAAGAGCAAGAGAGATCGATCTGGTTCAAGAATGATAACTATCTGATCTAATTTAATCTGAGAATGAAAAATTAGAGAGTTAATCAGCAAATTTGACAATGAGAAAGTAGAGAAGATGACAGTTCACACTCGAACACCGATTAAGAGAATGAAAAATGTACCTGAGATAAGAGCAAGAGAGATCGATCTGGTTCAAAAATGATATCGATTTTGGATCTGCGATTTGACAAAGAACAAATCAAGTTTGAGTTCGAGTTCAATGAAGAACAGCTAGAGTAAAGCCCTCGAGCAATAGAGATCAATGAAGAATAGCTAGAGAGTTTGATTGCGAGAGAGAAGAGTGGTGTGTGAGAATGAGATCTGTGAGAGAGAGTGATAAACATACAATGCAAAATCTACAACAAGCGAGCGAGACTGTTTGAAACCGATTGAGAGAAAGTGGGTGTATATGTGTTTAAAATTGAGCAAGAGAGAGTGAGTTTGTTTGAGAATGAGAGTGAAAGTCACAGTGAGAGCCTCGCAAATCAGCTAGAGCTTCAAATTGAAGGTTTTGGAAGAGAGAGAGACTGAGTTGTGGAAAAGACAAAGAAAGTGAGAGACATTTTGAAAGAGACAGAGTTTTGGACGGTCAATAAATTGACCCAACACGACGCCATTTAACTGAGATCAGAGACAACGTCTTCAAAATGTTGTGTTTAATTAATCTATAATGGCGTTTTCATAAATGCCATAAAGAAAATGTTGCAATACGCCATTTTTCCTGTAGTGACTCTCTCTCTCTCTCTCCCCTCCCCTCCCCTCATAGCTCCATTATTGCTTCAACAACATAACCCATCTCTATCTATTCAACTCCTTTTGTGAAAAAGGTTTATGAAAAAGAATAGAAGAGTATTACTATACAAATTTGGACAAATTACACAACTACTTATCATTTATTTGTTTGACTCAATTTTATCTTTTTAATTTTATCTTTAAAATTTTCATATTATATTTATTTAGCCTAGTTGATAACATCACTTTTTAAATTAATTGAAATTAAGAAATAAAATAATTCATTCACTCTTTTCAAAGTATTTCAAGTATTGTCGTCCAAAGTGTTATTCCCTTTTGAATTTTCATTGATATATGTCTAATTAATTTCATAGTGAATAGTATCAATTGGATTAAATTGATAAAATATTAAATATTAAATTAATATAATTCAAAATATAGATTTAAAATTGACGTGAGACAAATAGGGTGAAACCCCAATAAATCACATTTCCTTACCTTATAATCTGTTTAGTCCTTGGGATTTCTTATGCTATAAAAAGTCCCATGTGTTTGTGAATTACCTAACTAACCCAAATGATACACACGTGTACTACCAATTAGGGACAAAATGAGGATTTTGCCATTTCATGAAATTACACATTTAGCTAAAGTACACAAAGGATTTTTGTGGTCCTATTTGGTATGTTTCTAGAATCCCACATTTGAAGAATTGTTAAAACATAAAAAAAAATTCCAAATCAAAAAGATACACCACGATTATGGAAATGGAAATGCGATCTTATCGTGTAACAACCTTGACCTGTGATTAGCTTAGAAACCTTACTTAAGAATGCTTAATAAGTAATTATGATGGAAACATGTGTTAATTGTGTGTTATATGTTATTGTATCTATCGACCGTAAAGATATCTATCTATGCTTCTGTTTCATTATATGAATTGAAAGCCTTACCGGCGTCCAAACGCGAAATTGACTCCATTTATGTGTTATTTAGAATTTTATGGTAAGTTTAATTGAATTTTGATTCGGAACCAAATAATTAGAATAAAATAATAACAATGGTTTAGCCTTAACTCAACTCAATTAACTAATGCTAATTGAGCCTATATAAGGCCACTTCCAATTCTTTCTGCACATCTTTTTCATCATTTTGAGCACACAATCGTAGGAGAGAGAGAAAGGGAGGGAGTGAAAAAAGGGTAAAATCCAAGGAAGATAGGAGAATTTGGAAGCATAGTTGGAGAATTGGCTTGCTAACTCAAAGACATAGTGGTCTAGAGCCTAATTGAAGAGTTTAGGTAAGGATTCAAGCTTTTAGTTGAGTCATTGAGGCACTTAACACATGAATTCAAGAGAAGTAAGCTGATCAATACAAGAATTGAGTTAATGAAGTAGGAAAGAAGGCCATAACATGCATGTATGTCCATTTCATCACAATTTGAGTTTGATTTCAAAGAATTATCACATGCATGTTCTAATCTTGGCTATGTTTTAGGAATTCAACATGTTTTTGTGCTAGACATCTCAATTGATCAAGTTTTGGAAGGTTTGAGTTCATAACAAGTCGTGCATGTTATGTTTTCACAATTTCAAGTTTGACTTTAAACAATTCACTTGCTTTTAGGCCTTGATTTTGAGAAATTATCTCTAATTTATAATATTTTGCAAGTTTACAAGTGTTTTCTTAAGTTTTGGCCCAAAATAATGTGTTTTGGTGTTTTGAAATTGAAGTTTGGAACTTAGAGAGCAATCTGGAAATTCCAGAATTCGCATTCTTCGTTCGAGTAGTAAAGTCTGCGCTCGAGCAAAGAATGCGAGCTCCCAGTACTTTTTGCAGAGTTGAGGGTTGGCTCAAGCGGCAGAACCTGCGCTCAAGCGACCGCTATTATTTTTGAGCATTGGCTAAAGCAACCAAAGTTATGCTCGAGCATAAAATGAGAGCTCCAAGAGTTTTGCAGACCAAGAGGGCTACTCGAGCAACCAAAGTGGCGCTCGAGCGAACTGCCCTATTTCAAAAATTTTACTAAGTGTTTTCCAAGTGTATGCTTGCATCCTCATTATATCTAAGGCATTCTTAGGCCATGATTAAATAATAATAATAAGGATAAGAGTTAGCAGTACACGCTAAGAGAGAAGAACGATAAGTTAAGCACTTTTGGGGCAAATGTTCAAGTGTATCTGTCACGTATTTGTGTAGGTCACGTGTTAGCACCCGCTTGATCGATCTGTTCTGTCCAAGTGATCTATTCTATTACCGGAGCTATTTGTGAGTAACAACTCTGTAAAGCTATGTTTGATTATAAGTATTTTCTAACTGAAATGATGTGATATGTTTTCTGAAATGCTAATTTATAAATCATGAATGAATGTCCATTTTCTAAAATGTATTTGTGGCATCCTTAGTTCATGTGGCCCTCGTCCGAGGGTAACAATACCGTGGCTTATGTTCATGTGACCCTCGTCTAAGCATAACAATACTGTGGCCAATATACATGTGGCCCTTGCTCGGGGTAACAATATCGTGGTCTATGTTCATATGGGCCTTGCCTGGGGGTAACAATACCGAGACTTATGTTCACGTGACCCTTGCCTGGGGTTAACAATACCATGGCTATATGTGCACATAAATGTTGACTTTATGGTTGTCGGTACTAACTATGCACATAGGTCTTTATAACCAAGCTGATATGTTAGCTAATGGATGTGCCATGTATAACTGTTTATGAAATCTGTATGAGCATGTCAATCTGAATCTCAATCTGTTTTGGACATCAATCATAAACCCTTTACTTTGTTAACTATTCACTAGACTCTAACTCACTGTATTATTTATTTGTGTAGGTGATCAGGTGTGGGACTAGGCTTAAGCTGTTGCCTAGAATTCTGTTTTGTCACCTCCTGAAGAGGTTCCCAAGTGTGTCAAGCGTCTAAGTCAAGTGCATGTGGTGTTTGTTTTTATCTTTTTCCTTTTTGGGACAAGACTTTGTATAGACTGTATAAAGGGTTAAGTTCCGTTTTGTTCTATCTGCTTCTGGGTGACGCAAGGCTAATGTAATTATGGCGTCACTTATATGTGAATTTAAGTTTTCAATTTTACTATCCCATATATGTTTGCATAGCTCTATGGACATCATATGTTTGTATAATTGCTTCTGCTAGCCCTTTATTTTGTTAATTCGTTCAGAGGCCTTCGATAATCCCGAGATTACTAGCCGATTACGATGCTAAACCTATAGGGGCGGGTTTGAGTCGTGACATGTTGTGTGTATCCTTATTGTTCCATTTGAATTTGGGAACTCAAAACTCTACACTGAGGTTTCATTGTGTTCCATGTCATGAGGCAGTATGTCTATCATAATGACATCAATCCACAATGAATGGAGTTACATGCACCATAGCACGGGCGACAATGTTGAAAATGTTCGTCAATGAACTGAGTAGAGGGCTTTGCAGCAAGGAGGATCATCACACCCATGATGAATACAAAATGGTGCACCCAGAATTTGATTACTTTTTGAATAAAACATGTTATATTTTTTTTGACACAGTCACATCCATGGTGATTATTGAAATTTCAATCTTAGATTTATAGCGTTAGAAACATCAATTTTTGTTGATGTAGGTTTTTGGGTTGTAATGTATTATGACTTTGGTTTTGTTGGTATGCGTGATACGTTTGGATTTTATAGTGCATATACGATAATCTACATTTTCTATTGGACCATCAATAATTGTCTTGATTATTAGTAAGTCCCATTTGGAGGATGGTAAATGGATACCACGCAAACCTTTGCATATTTGTTTAACATCTTCAAAAGTTTGGGAATAATTGTTTGTTGTATTTGTGTGATTTTGTAAGTTCGACAACATGTGACATGTGAGTAGTGTCACACAATTAGTGTAATTAGTGTCATGTCATCATAATGCAATTAGTGTCACATCAATGTAATGTGATTGTTGGGTGTATTGGACAAATAGTGATGATTGTTACATTGTGAATTAAGTTTATGTAAAATCTTATGAACCATCTTGTTGTAAATGGCATCCTCAACATTGACGATATGTGTATGTTGTCGAATTATGCACTATGGGACTGTATCATGCATTTGGCATGATGTGAATGTTAGTTAATAGCACCTGTAGGTGTCTTGTTAGACACATAGAAAATGTTACATCTCAATGAAATGGCACTGTGACATCATTAGATTGAGATGTAATCGGTCATCCATACAATGTATTGAAATTCATAATTTTTTAAATGATTATGGTAACTTTGGTTTGATGTGTTATTTTCGGTGTGTCACTGACGTATGAGCAATGTATCATTTGTTAGTGGCGCCAATGGTTCTATAAGCGTTGTTTGATTGGTATGTTCCCAAGTGTGAAAATAGTACATTGGCTTGAGATGTTTATTGAAAAAATCCAAAATGTGACACTGAGTTGAACTCCACACCCCCACCCTAAGACATGGAGACAATTTAGCTAATCGGGTGCTAGAATTTGAAAAATGGAAACCCAATGTTTGGGGGTAATGTGTTTTTCACATTGTGCTTTTCAGAATTATAAAGAATGGAGCATTGGTTAACAGCACTACTGGTCCTTTACATATTGTTTGGTTGGTATGTTCCCAAATATGACAATGATAAAAGCAAATTGTGATGTTTATGCAACACGCAAATGTCTATAGTATCAAATCCCATGAAATACTCTTTCCTATCCCTAAATTTTCTTCCTCAATAGGAAACTCAAAATGAAATTAGCGTAGACCAAGCCTATGAACGTAAAATCACACCTAATACAATATATTAAATCCACCTTACTAAAATGAATGGGACTAATCGAATCATAAGAAATTTCATTGAACTAAATGGATCACAATTCTTCCAAATACGATTTACTGGTAAATTTTTTGAGATATACAGGGATAATATGCATAATGAACACGTGTCTCAAGGACCACACAAGCCCCGTATTTACATTCCATGTATGTATTTCCTCAGAGCCAATGGCCAAAAAGAACAATACCATTTGTCCCATATATGATATACCCAACAACAAATAATCCTAATTAATAGCTTTCCATTGAACTTTCACTATAAGAAACTGGGTTTAAAAGACAGAAGCATTTGTGACGACAAACTTGCCGTCTCAAAAAGTAACTTTTTGCGACGGCACAACTTGCTGCCGTGAAAAAGGTGCATTTTTGCGACGGCACAACTTGCTGTTGCGAAAAATGTGTGTTTTTGCGATGGCACAATTTGCTATCGCGGAAAAATAGAGTATTTACGACGGCAAAAAATGTTGTCGCGAAAAATGAAAGTATTTGTGACGGCAGAAAATGCTGTCGCGAAAAAGGAGAGTATTTGCGACAGTAGAAATTGCTGTCGCAAATAAAGGAGAGTACTTGTGACGGCAGAGATTACTGTCGCCAAAAAATAGAGTTTTTGCGACGGCACTAGTTGCAATCGTAAAAAAAAAAAAAGGTGAGTTTTTTGCGACTATAATAGGTACCGTTGCAAAAAAAAAAAAAAAAGTAACAAAAAAAATATTGTGGCTTTGAGACGGCTTCATATATATACAGTCACAAAATGGTTTGAATAAATGCAAGGGTAATTTTTTGTTGCAAAAAAAAATAAAATTAAAAAAAGGACGTCGTCTTATTCTTTTGATATAACATTTCTCTTTTCACCCATTTTTTCATCTTCCTGTCTCTGTCTCTGTCTCGCTCTCTCTTCTCTTTCTCTCTCTTACTCATCACTTTTCTCTGTCTATCTGTCTATCTCTTTCTCTGTGTCTCTCGCTTATCTATCTTCTCTCTATCTCTCTCATCTCTCTTTTCTCTCTATCTCTCTCACTCATCTTTGTTCTCTTTATCTCTCTCATCTCTCTTCTCTCTGTGTCTCTTTCGCTCATCTCTCTATCGCTCTCTCTATCTCTCTCGCTTGTCTCTCTTTTCTCGCTCATCTCTCTTCTTTCTATCTCTCTCATCTCGCTTCTCTGTCTGTCTGTCTTGCTTATCTCTATTCTCTCTATCTTTCTTTCTTTGTCTCTCTCACTCATCTCTCTTCTCTCTTTTTTTCTATGTCTCTCTCTCTCTTTGTCTACCTCTCGTTTATCTCTTGTTTCTCTCTCTTTCTCTTTCTATCTCTCTCTTTCTCTCTCTTTTCCTCTCACTCATCACTCTTCTCTTTCTCTGTCTGTCTGTCTGTATGTTTGTCTCTCTCTCTCTCTCTCTCTCTCTCTCTCTCTCTTTCTCCCCCACACTGTGTTCACATTACTCACTCTCTCCATTTCCTCTTCTTTATTTACCAAGTTCCATCTCGATTTATCGATCCACTATAAGAAAATGCACTTTTAGCAACCACTTTGTCTTTCTTTCGCTCATCACTCTATTTTTGTCTCTCTCTATTTCTCTTCTCTATTTGTCTCTTACTCATCTCTCTTTCTCTCACCACCCATCTCCTCTACCACCTTTACCACTACTGCAAATGCTATTCCACTACTACTACTTTTGCCACTTCACCTCTACGGCTACCATTACTACTATCATCGCCACCACTCTACTACCGCCATCACTCCACTACTGCCACCGCCACCGCCACCACCACTACTGTCACTATTACTACCATTACCTCTTCTCTACCACCGTCACTCCATCTCCTCTACCACTACAACTTCACTACTAATCTCCTTCGCTATTACCACCTTCACCACTACTGTCGCTCTCTCTCCTCTACTATAAAAAATTAGTTCCTGATTTTTAGTAACAAAAAAAATGGGCCATAGAAAAATATTTTTCATTGATCACAAAAAATTAACTTTGTTTTAACAGAAAATATTTTTCATTAAAATATTACCCCTACTTCTACCAAATAAAAAAATAATAATAAATTTTTTTATTAAAATAAAAATAAAACAAAGAAATTTTCAACCTTAATAACTAAAAAAAAAATTGAAAAATAAAAATAAAAATTCATTATGCGTACAAGGTTATTGTACATATGCTTTTCCTTTAATATTAGCTTTTTGACACATATTTCTTTATTGAAAGAAATGTCACCTATATTGATTTGTAAACAGTAAAATATCACTACTACAAAAAATAGTTTAAGATCACATTTTGACAAATAAAGTTATCTCACTTTTATAGAAAATGTGATTAAAAAAAATTAAATTAATATTTTAATTATATTTAATTTGATTGAGTATGATAATAATTATTTTTATATTATTTTTTAATTAAGTATAATTATATATATATATATATATTAATCTTACCTTTTGAATGAGTGCGATTATATATAATTTTTTTAATCGCAACCTCTACGTATGTTCTCAAAACAAAAATGCCTCATACACCCAGTTTCCCCGACCCCCAGTGACACCCAGTGAGGTGGCACCTCACGTGATAGTCACGTGACTGGGTGTAAGACCAAACAAACAGGTTCCCATTTCATTTGAAATTTTCCCCCCTCCCCCCTCAAACAACGGTACCCTCCCACTCCGACGCCGGCGACCAGTCCCACTCCGACGCCTGACTCCCACTCCGACGCCGGCGACCAGTCCTTCACCTCACTCCGACACCGACAGCTCGTTCCCTCCATTCACTCGCGAATCTCTCTGTCTCTCCTTCCCTTCACTTGAACTGTATGTATAACTGATCAATATATATCTGCGTATATATATATATCTATTTCCTATATATATATATATATGTATATATCATCGTTGTATGTATATCTGCGTATAGACATCATATATCTGCGTATACACATCACTATCTATCTATCTATTTCCTGTTCGATGAATTGTGGCATTTGGGAAATTTGTGAAATTTAATTTATTATCTGTGAATTGTCTATCTATTATCTGTGAAATTTCCTTTTGATTTGGGAATTGTGGCATTTTCATTTACGAATTGTGGCCATTTCAGTTGGACTCTTTCATTGCCTTAAACGTGTTCGATGAAATTCCCCAACGAAATGTTTAATCAATTGGTTCAATTTCTCCAGTGCATAATTTCTTCATTAAATCAATTTTGTGAAGGTTCTGAAGGTGCATAATTGGTGAAGGTGATAGCTTCTGTTGTGAGCTTCTGTTGACAAGAGCTGAAGGAAATTTTTGAAATGATAGCTTCTGTTGTGATAGCTTCATTTCCTTCAGCTCTTGAAGGTACATATGTTGTGAGCTTCAAAAAAAGAAATGATAGCTTCGGTTGTGAGCTCACAATGTAAGCTCGAAATTCCTTCACCAAGGTGCATAATTGGTGAAGGTGCTCTAATTGTTTAACTTTTGGTCAGAACTCTAAATTTATAGATGAGACATATACATATGAAGTGTCTTATATCAGATTTTTATCAGATTCATATACAGATGACTTTTATCAGATTTTTTATATACATAGATGATACATATGATACATATACATATTTTGCTAAATCATAGATGATACATATACATATTACATTTACAGATGACTTTCAGATTCATATGTATATGTACAGATGACTTTCATATGTATATGATTCATACTCAGATTCATATGTATATGTACCTGTATATTTTGCTAAAAGTCATCTGTATATGGTTAAATTTCTGTATATGATTCATATGTATATGAATTTGTATATCAGATTTTGCTAAGTCAGGTACATATACACATGATACATATACATATTCTGCTAAGTCAAGTACTATTGAAGTGTCTTATATATATATATACATAAATTCATTGATGATACATATACATACATATGAGAGAAATCAGAGTACTAAAACCCAAAAATTTGCAACCCAAAAATCTGCTAATTAGCATGCCTCTAAGCTACAGCAAACAGCAATACACATGATGCTAATTAGCATGCCTCTAAGCCACAGAGTCATGCATTAGACCACAGGGCTTTCCCAATGCAGCAATACACATGATGGTAATTACACACAAGATCATTAACAGAGAAACCACAGCCTTGATCCACATTTTAGACCCAATCCTATAGCAACACCCTAGATCAGCAGCATACTTTCTCCCCATACAGTTGCACTGCACAGAGTCATGCACCAAAGCCTTTACCATACACTCTAATATTGCTTCAATGGTAGACCATAACCCACACCACTGAAATACTGGTAGGCATCAAAACCAACCTTAACACACACCAGTGAACCACTGAACCACAACACAGCACAAAGACTTGAGCCTAAACTAGAGAGCAAACCAACAGATCAGAGAAACCAACAAAACAGACCAACCCAGAAACCCACAACCAGTAACTGAATACAAGTCATTAAACCAAGGAGCAGACCAACAGATCAGATGGGCAAATTTCAAAACAATGGAGGAATAAGACAAGTAGCATTAGTGACCTCAGCATTCATCATCATTTGAATATATATATTTCAAATTTATGTTTTAAGTGATATTCATCTTCTATCTGTAATTGAATATATAAGATCATTCATCTTCAGCATTCATCTTCTATTTTTAATTGCTATTTGTCCCTCTTTGCAGATGTCAACTTCAAGTGTTAGTGGCAGTAGCTCAGGTTGGTTGACATACGTGAACAGAATTTGTCGTACATGTAACAAACAAGCCACCATCAAATTATCACAAACCGAGCTAAACAAGAACAAGTTATTCTACTATTGTAATGTTTGTGGTTTTATCGGATGGTGTTTACCTACGAATCCAGAATATGGAGGTCATCAAATTCAAACAAACGAAGTCCCAACTGTTGGCGAACAAGTGATGACCGAACGACTTTAAGCTATGACTGAACAACAAATACAGCTGACGGAACAACTTCGAATGCAGATCGCAAAGATGCAGAAGTTGATATATATGTTGTCCGTGTTGTTTGTAATTGGTGCCTTTAAACTTATGAATATGTAATAAGTAGAAGTACATGTCTCCTTGAACTTGTTGACGTAGACTTCATACTTTTGTGATGTTTTGGAGGAAGTCATGTTTTGTTGTGTGTTGAAACCTACTTATTGTACCTCTTTTGTTATTAGTGGAATGGAAAATGGCTTGTTCAAATTTGTACACTTTCTTCATTACTCATTGAATGGACATTGTTAAATACAGGAAACTGTTGAATACAAGATAACTATTGTTGAATACAGGTAAACTATTGAACATGGTAAATTGAACATGCTAAATAAACACTGTATATTAAATAACAAACTTTGAAACTCATAATAGTAGACTACATAATATTCAGTCTTCTCAACATCAAAGTACATGAAGTAGTGAATACGTAGAAACTACATAATTTCCAATCTAAAAAACAAACAGTTGGAATACATAAAAACTAGTCAAACAAGTCTGTAATATCTAAGTTTCCCGATGCAGAACCATAAATCTGAGTTGGAGCACTCATCAAACTTCCCTGTGTGCCACTTATGAAGTCCGATGGAGTAAGAGATGTACCTCCAATACCATGGGCCACCTATGACAATTCATTGCAAAAAGTACATGTTAGAACAATAGAAAGATGCAAAAGTACATGAAGTACTCTTTCGAATACACTTTGTAAAAGTACATGAAGGCCTCTTTGGAACACGTACCGGTGCATACATACTATTTTCTGTGCCAACCATATAAGGATAATATGGTGTTTGAGCTTGAGCTTGAGCTTCAGGTTCAAATCGGAGCAACTTAGCAGCCTGCATGTTTTGAAGAATAATTACATATTCAAATGTATGAATTGCTTTTACATACTTCACTATACTTTGTCAAAAAAAACATTTGAATACACGTTTTACCTTTGCTTTTCTTTGTTTTTTTGCTGTTGCCTTGAACCGATTAACAATTTGATCTACTTTGGCAACCTTCCGTTTCGTAACTGGACGACCTCTTCGCCTAGCAACCAAAGGACTAATCACCTTCCTACTACTACCTCCTTGTGTAGAACCGGTGTGAATCGGACTTCTTGTTGAACATGGTAAATTACTCCCATAACCGGATTCTTCTTTCATGACTCTCTCCTTGATTTCATCCAACCCAAGGTCTACAATTCTAGTTTTGCCTTCAGAGTTACCAGCAAGTTGAACAATGGCAATCAATTTTTTGTTCATCCTCTCATAGGTACTTGCATTAAAATCATTCCCAAAGCCGGTATATGTGGTTTTGATGCATGCGTATTCTCTATCCACATCTTTTCTCCACCGGGGCAAAATGTATTTACTTGGCACCTCATTTATGCATCTTCTGACAAGCACAGCAAGTGAGTGAGCGCACATAATGCCTCTAAACTCAAACAACCGACATATGCATTGAACTTCACATTCAGTTGAATTAAAATAGACAACAAAGTCCACATGCTTCATCTTCTCAGAAACAACCATCGCTTCTTGGACATTATATGTACAAATTGATCCCTCCTCTTTCACAATCACCGCCTGACAGTAAACTAATCTCTTCATCTCTCCTTGAACTTCTTTGAATTTCGCATTGGTGTAGGCTTGCTGAAATTGCTTCTCAAACCCGTATATAGTTAGGCAATCAAACAATTTGTGTCGAGACTTGAAGTCTGCTTTCTTCTCTTTCTCTACCTTATTTCTCAAGGCATTGTCATATTGTTCAACGAATTGCTTCAATGTAGTTTTTGGATTTACATATCCATCAAAGAACGCATTCATACTTTCACTTCGTTGTGTAGTTGACATGCCAGCCCAAAAAATGTCTTTAACATAAACAGGTACCCATCGATTCCGCTCATGATATAGTACCCCCAACCACTCATTATCATAAAGATTGAATGTTGCAAGCATCTCTTCCCATTTACTCTCAAATTCAGCTCTTGTCAAACTGTCATAAACTGCATTTTGCATAGCCAACTTTATGGCTTCATATTCAGCATATCCTTTCAACTTCTCCGGAATTTTCTTCATGATATGCCATAAGCACCACCGATGTCGAGCTTCTGGAAACACAATTTCTATAGCATTTTGCATAGCTCTACATTAATCAGTTATGATAGCTTTTGGCGGATGATTTGACATGCAACTTAACCATGACTTGAATAGCCAAACAAATGTGTTAGTGTCTTCACTAGACAACAATCCACAACCAAGCAAAATGGACTGACCATGGTGATTAACTCCGACAAATGGAGCAAATGGCATGTCATATTTGTTCGTCAAATAAGTTGTGTCAAATGAAACGACATCTCCAAATGCTTCATAAGTCGCCCGACTCCTTGCATCAGCCCAAAACAAGTTTTTAATGTGAAACTCCTCGTCAACATCAATCACATAAAAGAATCTCTCACTATGTACTTGCATCCTCATAAAATAGCTTTGAAGTGATTCGGCATCACCTTCCCCAAGCCTCAACCTTCTAGCTCTCTCAATGTAATTTCTTGCATCTCGCTCGTCAAATGTCAATGACTCGTATCCCCCTGCTTCGACAACCATTGAATGAAAGTTCTTAGACACCCCAATCCCTGCTTCATCATTTTCTAATCTTCTCTTCACAAGAGTAAGAATTTTCTTATTCATTGGAAAATGACGTGAGTCGGTGGGAATCAAATCATGATTATGCTCCAGGTTAACTGTGGTTAGTTTATATCTCCCATCCTTTTGTATACTACCTCGTACCCTTGCTGTGCAACCAATTTTTGTGGACAAACATGGCTTTAGAGGGTTGACTTCTGATGTCTTTCTTCTCTGCCTCGCTCGAGAACATTCAATTGCAAAGTTTATCAATTTCCCATCATCTCCAATATGTTGTGCTCTATGAGCTATAGCAAATCCGACATGCTTAGCATATTTGCCATAAAATGTGTACACCTCTTCCCTTGAGCTAAAACACATACCCTTTTTAGGTTCTTCAACGTGTTCGCCCTCATTTATTAAAGGATTCTCACCTTCAACATTTGAATCAACCTCCATTTCTCCACTTTGCATCAAATAACAATTAAACAAATATCATTACAGATTATGGAGCTAAACTTCATGTTTCAGATTTTATGTAAATCTGTGACTTGCAGTTAAACTTTAGTCGATCAGGAAATTAGTTCATAACAGTTCCTAGAAGTTGAAGAAAAACCTTAACAGAATTACATGAAATTTTAACAACTGATTTGAGTCCTAGGAAAGGAAAATAGATCATAGGAATCAGATAGAAAGACAAAATCATCTACATATTCATTAAGAAATTATTTGAAGAGTTAAAATATGCATGATTACCCCAATTATTTTTCTTGCCTACATTGAAATATCTTGGAGCCAAAGCACCAAAATTTTCCACTCCTTTGAGGAGCTTCAATTAGACAACACATTGTTTAACTTTCTAAGAAAACCCAAAATCCAGTCAGCTAGAGTTCTCAAGTTGCAGACATGTTGTTCAGATTTAATTTAATTTTAATAACAGATTCAGAATTCCTGAAAATATAAAACAACTAAGAGATTACAGATTCAAATTTCAAAAAAAAACACAGATTACAGAAAAAAAAATTATTAACTGTATATAAAATGCCCAGATTATGGAACTTTATCATATTTCAGATTATGGAGCTAAAATGCCCAGATTAAATCATCAACTGTATATAAAATGCCCAGATTTCGTATTTCATGTTTCACTATATCAATCTAGTGTAGCCAAGTTAGTCAGATCAGTTATCAGATTTGTCCACAGTTAACACATTTACCTAATTTGTCCACAGATTGATTATAGTTTCATAGCAGAGCACATTTACAGAATATATTTCATAGCAGAGCATATGAAATTGATTTTTTACCTTAGCATATGAAATTTAATTTTTACCTCATAAACCAGATTGATGGACAGAGACAGCAGAGCAAAACCAGACAGAGCAAAATCACAGGAATTCTGAGGATAGATGAGAGCTCGTAATCTGATATAGTGGAGGACAAGGAAATTTCACATTCTTCTGATGAAGAACTGAGTTAACATCTGAGACCCACTTCCACAACCCATACGGAGAATTTCAATCCTTCTAGCCACTGGTTTTTGCAGAAATTCCGGCCAATTATGGTGGAGGAGGAGGATGGCGGCAAGAGGTGAGGATAGGCGAGGGAAGACAGACGAGGATAGACGACGATGGCGGCGAGAGATGAGGAGATACGAGGGAAGACGAAGACAGACAGAAATTTCCGCTTTTTTCCTCATTTTTTTTTTTTTTTTTCAGCTGAGATTACACATCAGCTGCCACCTCATCGCCACGTCACTGAGTGTCGCCACGTCACTGAGTGTATGTAGCGGGATTGTTCTCAAAATAGTCCAAAATGCCCAAAATTTCCAAATTTCCTCAAACCTTTGGCGCCTATAATATCTTTTTCCCTCTTCTCTCATCTCCATCTCCATCTCCATCTCCATCTGCGCGCTACTCATCTCTCTCATTCCGACTCCTTCACTGGCAAGAGCTCGAATCTGCAGAGCATCAATGTGGAAGCACACTATAATATAAGGAACCAGGGATTCTACAGAGCTCGAATTTGCTGAGCAAGTTGTTGCCCTCGTAAACCCCAACATTGGTATGTATTCTCTTGTCTCTCTCTCTCTCTCACACTTTATTTATTTATATTTTATTTTATTTTTATCTTCAAGGCTTGAATCTCATGCTCTAGGTCGACGAACCTATGTGATCTCCAAATTCGCTCTTAATCTCCAAATTCGACTCCCTCAAGTAAAAGCTCCCTTATGTGTTTGCTTAATTTACTCTTTGAATTTCTTCTTTTCGCCTTCATTTTTGTTCTACATCTGTTCTTTATCTTTTATTACATTCACTAAACTTGATTGAATTCGCTGTTGCTGTTTGTGTGTATATATATGTTTGTCAATTTGTGGTGATTTGTGATTTTGTGTTTTTGATTTAGGGTTTTCATCATTTCATTATAAAAAAATTTCGATTAATTCCTATGAAATTTTTATCCCAATATATGTGGAACTACGGTTTTTTTTTTTCGTCCTTAAACTGAACAAAAACTGTGCAAATAGTACCCTATTCAATGTATTAATATGTCAAAGATATAATTTGAAGATTGCAAAAACCTGTTGTTTCATACAACACTCTTTTGGATTTTAAAACCTTTAATTTGTTTATTCAAAACCATTGCTTTGAAACTTCTAAATGGAGGGAAAAGAAAAGGAAGAAAAAAATGAGACAATTGCTTTATAATTCATGATTGTCTTCCTTGATTATAGTTTTTTTTTAAGGATCCACATATATAATTGAGACTTTTAAGCAGCTACTACAGGACCCAATGATTGCTGAGAATCAATCTCTGGGAGAGAGAGAGAGAGAGAGAGAGAGGCAATGAATGTGCTTTGGTGGTCAATTCTTGTGTAATGGTGGTGAAAGTGAGGAATGGTTTGACTCCATTGTTGTTTTTTAGCTTGTAATTTTTTCCACAAAAAACAGATGGTTTCACGTGCCAATTTCAAGGTGATTCCCTTTTTTTCCTTCAGCATCTACTGCTGTTGGTGGATGCATGCACAATTATAGTGCATTATACAGGCTACAGCTATTCTTGAAATGTAGACGAAAGGTTAAGGCTTACTGTGTATTTGCTAATTTATTGTGGATTTTGTTTAATTTTCTATGTCTGATTGCAGAGGGTTCCTTGATTGTTTTTTGGTGACCTCCATCACCTGGAACAGTTCCTACACAGCAGACAACTTGATGTCCCCCAAGAAACTATACAAGTTCTTGATGTAGTTCTTAGATCAACTCCTTCAAATAAGCGAGTCTCATCTGACCTAAAAACAATTTGGCAAATGCTCTACCAAGCTGCACATCTTCATGCTTAGGTCTACCCTTACCTATTTCATTACCAATGCCTTCGCATCTTATTCGAAAGCCGCAGGCAGCATGTATATGCCAAAATAGGAAGCAGGGGTTTACCGGGGGAGATGCGAAATATATTTAGTAATTTTTTTTATGTGTTTTCCTCTACATATCAATTTATGTAGATTAAGGAGGATGGTGGCTCCGCTGAACTGCATAAACTCTTGATTGCAGTTATGCTGTTGTGGGAAGGTCATTCTTCTCTCCCCAGTTGGGTGATACAGGTCATCTTGGGGATGGTATAGAATATTGGAATGGTTACTATCAAAGCCTTCGCCCAACACAAATGGGTCTCTCCCTTACTGTTGGTATGAATTTCTTTATTTGTTGGCCTTCATTTCTTTGCAATTTTTTTCCCGTTCCAAATTTAGAGCAGTAGTTTTGCTATTCACATGCTCCATTGAGATTATGTTGCATCCTTGCCTTGAGAATCTGATTCTCATGTTGCAGATATCTCAGCAAGAGCATTTTATGAACCTGTTCTAGTTTCTGACTTTGTTGCAACATATTGCAATGTTAGAGATTTAAGTAGGCCTCTTTCTGATCAAGATCGCATTAAGGTATTATCTCTAACTTTCTAGTGCAGTATACAATTGTTCATTTATATTTTCTGTGAAGGAAAATGCCATAGTAAATTTTACCAAAAATGAGGTTTTTGTATGTTATGTCATCATGGTAAAATATAAAGGTCTAGTGAAATTTTTATGGAGTTTGTTTTCCGCTACCCAACTCGTCAATAATTTTCTCCTCTGTAACTTCGGTCAATATGTATTAATATCTGTTTTTGTCGCGGCATATTATATTCCTTGCCCACATTACCCAACAGTTGAGCCATTATGTTGTACCTTTTTTTTTTTTTTTTTGTTGGGTGTTCCAGGTTAAGAAAGCTCTAAAAATGGTTAAGGTAGAACTCATTCATAGCGAGGATGTTAAACGGCACAAAATATCAGGTGTATCGGTGCAACCAACAATTCAATTACTGTGAGCTACTTACCTTTGCTTTTTTCTTTCTGCAAATGAGTTTGGTGTGTGGCTTATCTTCACCATGTTGCAGCAGGGGGAAAGCTTCACTAAGTGCAAATAAAGTTAGAAAATGGTAGAAGAATAACATAAATGAGAGAAAGTACAAAATTGGTGGATGTTCGTGTGTTGTGATACATTTGAAATTTGAAAGTCATAAGTGGTGGGGAAGTGGGAAGTATTCTTTCGTTACTCATAAATGGGAATCTGGGATTCTAAATCATAACAACCTTTAATGATTAAGTTTCTTCTTCAGTGGGAACAGTTTTATAGGAATTTTAGAAGCATCACAAAAAATATTAAATGATGCAATTTTTAAACTGCAAGCTTAGATCATTGTACCAGTTATGCCCTGTATCTTGCCAAAATTTCAGAGCTATATATATATGCCAAAATTTTTGATGAACTGCATAAAAGTTGAATTTTGTTAAAATTTAATTTTAAGTGGTCTTTTCAAGTAACTGAGGAGAGTTTAAGATGCAATGAATGGATAACGAATTGTTTTGGGATTCTCATAAGATTTTCAATTACCTAATGTTACTCTTTAAATTATAGGGTTAAAAGCAATCAAACTATTTATAAAATTGAATCAGGTTCCCGGTTTGGAAGTTAGAGTTGGATTTCGGTATAGGTAATCTAGTTCTTTAAGAAATTTAAAATTCGAGGTGTTGACGCTCCAAAATCACCAAATGGCGTTGAATTAACACGAAATTTGACATACATGACTGCCTAGGTACGAGAGACTTATAAGAGAAGACGAGACTTGAATTGCGTTCTCGGTTTGAGAGTTAGAGTCGAATTTCGGTCTAGGTAAAATTATTTACTTAATTATCTTGTAATTGTATAGTAGTTACATTTTTATATTTTTTTGTAATTAATATATTAACACATAATTATTTTTATTTTTTGTTTTCAGATATTTCTCGAGTAAGAGTTTGTTTCTTGTGAAATGCGTGCTTGTAAAAAATGCAACTAACTTTTGTTTTTGTTACCCATGGAGAATGATGAGGAAAACTTTTAATTTTGTTTTATGTTATTTTGAATTATGAACAACATTATGTATTTAAACATTATAAACTACAAGAAAAAGCACTATTGGCGACTAAAAAATCACATTTCGTCGCTGAAAGTATAGCATTTGGCGACTAAAAATGCATTAGTAGCCAAAAGTATAGATTTTTGGCAACTAAAAAAATTTAGTAGCCAAAAGTATAGGTTTTGGCGACTAAAAATCTGTTTGGTCGCCAATATATGGCTTTTAGCGATTAAAAAAATTTTAGTAGCCAAAAGAAGGGCCTTTTAGCGACTAAAAAAAAATTTAGTAGTCAAAAGTGAGGCATTCGGCGACTAAAAATTTGTTTCGTCGACTAGAAAAAATTTAGTAGCCAAAAGTAAGGCCCTTTGGTGACTAAAAAAAATATAGTAGCCAAAAGTGAAGCATTCTGCCACTAAAAACATGTTTAGTAGCCGAAAGTAAGGCTTTCTGGCGACTAAAAAGAAGTTTAGTCGCCAAAAGTGGTATTGTTAGCGCAGGAAATTTTTTTTAACGACTAAAAAATAATTAGTAACTAAAAGTATAGAATTGGCGACTAAAATAATGTTTAGTCGCCAAAAGTAGTCTCCTTTTTTTTTTTTACTAAATAATTTATTTTTACATAAATTATGTTCAATAAAAAATAATTATGTTTATATATATACTTTTATATTAATAAGGGTCTAAGTACTATATAAATAATATATGTTGTATATATAATCATATGATGTTATAGAGGCGTAGTGGAAGGAGTGTAGTTCTGGGCCCAAATGTGTCCATTTCTTTCATAGAACAATTTAATGGGCCTACGGAAAATCATTGTAGTGCTTTGGGCCTGGTCATGTTATAATGGGCCTCTTCATTTAAGAAACTGTAATTGGGCCTGTTAATGATTTTTCATTTGGAATATTGTATTTGGGCCCATTATATTATTGTTAATGATTCAAACAATAATCACATTGATTAAATATATCTTAATATTTTTATTATTTAATCATTAAAATGTACATAAATATTTTTCCATCGCCAATCTTTTACATAATACGAAAACTCGTCGAGTACAATAGTCAGTGTGAGATAATAATTTACAGGGCTAATAATCCCAAAGCTGGATAATGTCTTCGTCATCCTGCGTGCAATAAGTCGGGAAAATACATTCTCCGATAGGCTTTTGAGACCACTGTATGTCAGCCATGTATACATTGTCGCAGTAAACGTCCGGATTTGCAATGCTTTCCAGAGGTTATAGTTGAACAGGCATTTTATCTTGTATATCCCCTGATTCTCTGGCATTGACATGTCTACGGCTCTAAACCACATCGGATTGGTCAAAGTGTCGTAGAAGATCCCTGACTGCATCCTCTCTCTCCAGTGGATGTGGTTCGATACCTCCGTTCGTATGGAATAACAAACAGCCACATTGGAAGTGGAATATCTTCCTGCGTTGGGCCTTCTTATTCTCATTGCAATGTCTCTTCTTGATTGGTTCTGGCCAGCAGGGGCTGGTCGACTGTATAAAATTCTGCATTTTGGATCGTCCACGCTTTGAGCCCGGCGTGTTCATTTTTTTCCAAAAAATCTCTGTAACTAGAGTCAGCGTCGGGGTTGCATAATATAATACTTAGAATCTCACCTTTTATTTTCCTTAGGCGGGCATATTTGCAATTTGAAATCGATTCCCGATGGGCTCCAATAAATTCGTGCCAGTATTTCAAAAATTGTGGGGCCACATCATCGATTATGTTGTAAAAAGCAACATCATTGTGGTCCCATAAATCGATGTGGCCAGAATAATAATTATGCGGCCCCAAAGACCGGGCCCAACATGTTTTCCCAATTCTCGACAGACCTTCAATTATAACGCTCTTGGGCCTGTCTAGTCTTTGGGGCTCGTTCTTTATATTTTCATCAACCCATTGTTGTAGATCTGCTGGGATGGCCCATACTGTTTCTGCAAACTGATGAACATACGGCAATGGAGGTTTGAACGATATTCTATCATAATTAGATGACAGCTTGTCATAATTTAGCCAGAAACATTTTGGATCACCATTTCTTACCATTTCCAATGCTTCGTCCTTGGTGCCAGCGGCAAGTGCGTTGCGATATATATTTTCTTTGTTGTTCTGGTTAGCGCAGCGATTTTTCTCACGGAATTCACCCTATTCCGTGTAATCCCCGTGTTTGGAGATGTATTCTAGCACATTCTGATGGTTGTAGGCCCCTTGTACATTTGGATGGAAATGGCGATTAGTTCGATCGTGAGTAACGTCGAAGAACCGTTCATCCTGCGTCTGAAAACGGTATGAAAATTGGATAAGAGCATGGAGATGTGGTTGCCCGTCCTCATGTAATTCATGTGCAACCCTTACATAATTTGGTGGCCTGTTTGTGAACAGCTTTTTAATTTTCTCTAATAATCGCTCTTTGTGTATAGAACATTGGGCTTATGTGAGAAAGATATTCTTGTTTTGAACTCTAAAACGACGTCGTACTGATGCCATAACTCACTCGTAAATGCATCACATTGATTTTATTTTATAGGCATAATATGTTGACCGTGACATGGGTCAAAATGAACAGTTGCTATTTTACAACAATGTTCCTGTATAACGTATGGCCAAGAATAATAACAGATCACAAATGATGCAGAAACACCAAATCGTGGGCCATACGTGTGTTAACTGTTTCGCCTTTCCGCTAGCGCTTCCCTTTAAATTTAAATTTCCCGCTTGTGCTTGCCTTTTTAGATTTTTAATCCTGGCCGCAGATCTGGGCGCGGAGCGGAGCCCTTAGACGACAACACGCCGCGAATTGCGGAAGGGAGCACCAATCGGGGGACGACACGTGGCGCGGGGGGGGGAGCGTCCCAGGTAATATTAGTGGGACGCTCCTGGGCACCTATATAACTCACTCCTTCACTCTCTAAGACCAGTAAAGTTTTTGGAGAGTGACTTGCGTCATCCGAGAGAATAAGTGACGTCATTGCGAGTGAGTTATGGCATCAATGCGACGTCGTTTTAGAGACGTCGTTTTAAATTAATCATTCTCCCAACTCCGTGAAATGGGATATATAAGAACATGCATTAGCCATTGATGCCCTATATGAGAATTGTGTGTTTGACAATTCTAACAGATCGCTGCGCTATCATAATGTCTGAAGAAATACAACAAGCCGATCTTACAGATAGTCTCCACGAAAATGAAGAGGGCGATTTGGAGACCCAAATTATAGACGCGACATCAAACTTACCGGTATCGAACATACCAATAACAAATCCAAAGATAGGCGATGCGGTGTGGCAGAAACTCACATTCAAGTCTATGATAATTGACAAATGCAAGTTAAGCTACAGGTCACAGTGTCCATTTAATTATACTGGTTGCGTTGAAGTCGAAATACGAGACACACGGTTACGAGCAGATGATCAATTACAGGCCCGCTTTATGTTTCCAGTTACATGCCCAGTAGACATCACATATTTTGGAAATGCCTATGCTACCGCAGATAAGAAAGGATGCCCATGGACAGCGTCGTACAAATTACTACAAACAAACATCAACGATGATGTGAAATATTGCAAAATGAAAGCCACATTGGCTTTCCAAACATAATCGTTCCGAGATTAAATTACTTATCGGCCGCCATTAATAACTGTTTTGTCCAAGGTATTCAACAACAGCCACGTGGATATTTGGCACGTGGAGCGAAAAGTGGCGAAGGCAAGACTAACACGCTCCAATTCCGAATCACATTTTCGATCCACAAAGACATTGTCAGCACCGATGGGCCAATACGGTTCATCGGCCCAAAGAATAATGGCGGCACGAATGTCAGCAAGTTTAATTCGGGATGGGCCTGGAATATTCAGTCGGCGCGACATAATTTTGCCGACCCACGGCTCATCAATAATTAACACTAGGCTAAATAATCAACCTAGCGGCCCAGTTGACATAGGCCCATCGGTAAGCGAGGCCGGATCCAATAACTCAGAATCATCAAGACTCACTACAGACGAAGTGTCTAAATTAATAGGAGAAAAGTAAAAAGGCGTAGTGGAAGGATCCAAATTTCGTAAAGCGAGATGTACAACGGAGACAATTGTAAAATAATTTGTAACCAACAATTGTATTAATAAGAAATTATTTTACTAGTAACAATATTTCAATCTACAATTTAAATGCGCTCTTACAATCGATTTTGTGCGACATTCCCACACAAAATAACAAATAATTGCATTTTTTACAATATTATTATGCATACCCGATTGACCTAAACTATCTCGGAATTCGGATACAACATTCTTTCCGATGTTGATAAATGTTTTAACGCCTTGACGGCTAACAACTGGATATTCATTCGATTGCGGTGGCATTACAACGGGGACCCGCCGCAATACAACAAAACGGTCTATTTCGGTGCCCCTGACCATACAACCAGTTCGTGGGTCACCATTGGACCACAGGAAGACATCTTCAAACTTAGGCGTATACGCAGGATTAGGAAACCGGTCCAACACAACGACAAATTCACGTTGGCCATTGTCAAGTATACCAGATGGATCAATGTCCACAGTTTGTTCTACATTCTAAGTAGGGGCATCACGTATGTCGCTTTCGAGGCCAGGCGTATCAGCAGCAACATCAGTGAGACCACTAGTTTGACGTAAAACTACACCCTAGATGTAAAGCCCTAATAGCTTCAATTTTCGGGATAGTCGTTCATTCCTTTCAGTACCAACTTCCGGCAAATCGAAATGGAAAAAATGAGGCTCATTATACGGGAGAAAATCGTCAATCCTCCAGATGAAATCACACAACGATTTAGACGTGAATCGTTTTTTATTGTAATAACTGTCTCTGTAGTTTAAAATAACTGCCACCGGAAACACCAGATCTGCTGGATGTTGTCCAACAGCGACTAAAATTTAATTTAGTTCTGGCGGTATATGGACGCCGTTGCGAAAAACGGAAAGTAGTCGCCATAATCGATGATGGAACCCATTAAATGCATCACATCGATTTTATTTTATAGGCATAATATGTTGACTGTGACATGGGTCAACATGAACAGTTGCTATTTTAAAACAATTTTCCTGTATAACGTATGACCAAGAATAATAACAGATCACAAATGATGCAGAAACACCAAATTTGTTTCGTCGCCAAAAGCGAGGCTTTTACCGACTAAAAAAAATTTAGCAGCCAAAAGTAAGGCCCTTTGGCGACTAAAAAAAAAGTAGTAGCCAAAAGTGAAGCATTCTACCACTAAAAACATGTGTAGTAGCCGAAAGTGAGGCTTTTTGGCGACTAAAAAGAAGTTTAGTCGCCAAAAGTGGTATTGTTAGCGCGGGAAATTTTTTTTTAATGACAAAAAAATAATTAGTAACTAAAAGTATAGAATTGGCGACTAAAATTATGTTTTGTCGCCAAAAGTGGTCTCCTTTTTTTTTTCTACTAAATAATTTATTTACATAAATTATGTTCAATAAAAAATAATTATGTTTATGTATATACTTTTATATTAATACGGGTCTAAGTACTATATAAATAATATATGTTTCATATATAATCATATGATGTTATAGAGCCGTAGTGGGAGGTGTATGGTGTGGGAGGTTGATGGTTCGAATCTCTACAAGAGCAAGGTGTAATTTTTTTTTTTTTTTTTTTTCGGACTGAGCTTTTGGCGACTAAATCTATTTGGTCGCCGATTCCTTGAGTATTGGCGACTAAAACATTAGTCGGTAAATGTGTAACTTAAAAAAATATAATTGACTATTGGCGACTAAAAATTTAGTCGTCAAATGTATAGTTTAAAAAATATACTTGATTATTAGCGACCAAAGTTTTAGTCGCTAAAGACTTGTTTTTTGCCGACTAAAAGTTTTTTAGTCGCCAATACCTTTCCCGACCGTTTAGCAGCGACCAAACCGGCGACTAAAAAATTTAGTCGGGGAAACTTAAAAATCAACTTTTGGTGACTAAAAATTGACTTTTGGTGACTAAAAATTTAGTTGTCAAATGTGTTTTTTCTTATAGTGATATATGTATTATGGAACATTATGTAGTGTGATAATTTTGTTGATGTGTTGTTATGGATGGAATAATATTTTTATTATGGAGAAATTGTTATTTCTATATAGGAATTTTTATATTATTATTCAATTATTGGTTTATTTTTCAATTGTTTTTCATTTAATATAGGTAATTTTAATATTTTTAATAATTATATTGTAGTTTTTTTTTTTTTCGACGGTACCACACCATTGCAAAAAATAGGTAATTTTAATAATTTTATTAATTTTATTGCATTTTTTTTTGGCAAAGGCACCTCACCGTCGCAACAAATATTAGAACCATTGGTGACGGTGGTTGTTGCCAAAAAAAAAAAAAAAAATCGCGACAGTGTTTCTTGCAGGCTCAAATAAAACTTTTAGCAATGGTAAAATAGTACCGTCGCAAAAGGTTTCAATTTTTTACATATTATAGGCGATAGTAAAATGCAGTCGCAAAAAAAAGGTGATGGCATGATGTCGTCATTAAAAATTTTTTGCAACGCCTTTTGTTGTGATCCCCTCTTTGCTGTCGCTAAAAGTTTTTTGAGACGGCATTAAGAGTATTAGCGACGGCATTTTGGTGTCGCAAAAACTTGAAATTTTTGTAGTGTTTATTAAGAAATGATAATTATATAGAATTAAAATACAAAACATATATATACAGAAAGTATAATATATGATTGATATGTATCTTAAATACTATATAAATCTATCTTAAATATTACATAGATCGTACTTAAAAAAAAAAATTATACAATAACTCTTTGTACATTTTTTTATACTTTAATTTTATACATGTAACATGTTATCTATACTATCTATTAAACAAAATGAGCTTTTTTACCCTCAAGGCCTGTGGGAGTTTCAATATTCTAATTTGAATTTTTAAATTTTTTATTTTAAAAAAAAAACTCAGCATTTATTGATTTGGTCAAAATCTTCTAATCAGTATTTATTAACTTTTTCCAATCCACATGTCTTTTCACATGCCTACATTTATTGATTTGGTCAAAATCTTCTGATCAGTATTTAAAATCTCCTCATACAAATAATTATAGATACAATCCGTGTATAGTTACTGCAGTATCCTTTTTAACTTATCTCATACATTATGGTTAGTGATAAGACTGTTAAATTATTTTTTATAAAAAATCTTAAAAAACATAATTTATATATTAAAAAAATCTAAAATAAATATAAATATCTACAATTATCTCGTACATAGTACGTGTGATGAGTTAGTATGATAATATACCAATTATCTGGTGCATAGCATGGATGATGAGCTAGTATTATAACATACCAAGGGCATTGATTTTGTGCCACTCTCACCCCTCTATCTAGTTGGTGGGCTCACTGTTGGGCCCCAACTAGCTATTTATTAATTTAGAGTAACGACTAAATGACTATATTTATATATCACATTTAGTTTATTATATGGTGTGTGTTAATATATTGATACAATATTTAAATAATAGGATTCATTCAAACATTTGAATTATGACAAATGAGATGTTAAATTCAATATGGTATATAAATATGGTCACTATAACATTACTTATTAATGTAATAGGTAATTATTTAATAATTTTGGAATAGTAAATAGCAATACTTATGAATTAACAAATTTTACAAATAGGACATAATAACTCACTTTGATTAAGTAGTTGAGAAACAAGTAATAACTCACTTATATTATTTTTTATTTGCAAAGAATACTTCTTAGGTGGACATAGGAGTGTGCTATGCCGTAAGGTATATCATGCATGCTATGAGGTCAAATGGATTAGACTTATTTTGATAATTTGAAACTGTTTATATTATAAAATTCGTTGAACATATTCATAAAAAAAATTAAGTTAATCGGACATGTATAACCCTATGATCAAGTCCTAATTGTTTTAAAATAAATTATTAAAATTATTCTAACCTTTATTTATTTTTTTAAAACAAATGTTGTCTCAAAGTTACAGATATCCAATTACTCTAATTTTTTTTATGAATGATCTATTCAATAAATTTTACAACATAAACGATTTGGATCAACTGCATGGGCTCGGAATAAGGTCTCATAAATCCTCACAGCAATGTGCTGTGCCTATAAAGCACAGCAACCTTTCTAATTCCCTCCATAAGTACTATTATATATATATATATATATATTATTAAAAATAATATTTTTTTCATATTTTGTGACGCATTATAAGGGCTTATTTTTTTTTGAAAAATTTACGTCAGTATATATTTTCTTAATTACATATAGAGTTTTACACAAGCTCAAATTTAATTTAAATTATATTAACTTTACCTATTTTATATGGACTCTATTTGACAAATATTTTTTTTTGATATATTTTTCATGATAAATTGAGATTTTTTCAAGGCTATTAGGATTTTTTTTAATGCTAAATTGCCTTTTTTTATTTTCCGGTGCATTATTCTATACCCAATATTAATTTTATATTTGAGAGGGTAATTTATATGAAAATTGGGCTGAGTTAGGTAATGGGCCGTTATGGGCCACAGTACGAAGGGCTGAGTAAAAAAGCTGTGAAGTTACTCCGGTTCGCAAGAGACGTAAAGTTACTCCAGTCGACAAGAGGCGTAAAGTTACTTCGGTCCGCGAGAGGCTTGAGGTTACTCCGGTTCCAAAGAGCTTCCGGTAAGTTCGGTCGTCAAGCACAAAGTTATCCTGGTCAGGACCAGAGTATTGGTTATCCCGGTCAAGAACGTACCATGGTTAGCATTGGGAGAGCTGAGGTAAGCCAAGGTAAGAGCAGTGAATGGAAGAGCCGAGCTAAAGTTATCTCGGTCATATTAAAGTCTGACCATGGTAAAACCATCTCACTTGGTTTATACAGTGAGGGGGGTGTTGAAGGATAAATATTATCTTTCAGGAGTATGAATCCTAGAAGGACTCTATATGAAGAAATAAAAGTCCTACTAGAATTGTGCCACATGGAACCTACAAAAGTTTACAAACATCACCTATGGAGAGGTAACTGAACTTTGATTTGCGAATTCACAGAACTTTTTGTCTATTTGTCTAGTTTTCTGACTTAGACATCGGAGAGGTATCCGGCACACACCCGCCGGTTAGCTCACGTTTGTGCTTTCAAGAAGTAAAGCGACGACGTATGGAGGAGCGCGATCTTGATCAACAGGATTATACGAAAAGGTTTATTTCTTTCCCGTACAATTGGCGCTGTCTGTGGGAAATTCAGACAAGAACAAAACCTCTTGATCAAGCTCTTCCTCTTTAGAATCAATGGCGCATAACGAAGATTTACCACAGTTCGCCATTGACGGACAAACACCAGAGGGGGGTGCGAGACGCAAAGGCTTGCCTTCTATCCCTCTTATGGCGGACTTGGAGCCACAGCGATAGAATCCCAGGAGGGATGCGAGGGGGAGAAGGCGGACTAACAGCCCTCGTCACTCTCGTTCACAAAGTCTTGAGAAACAAAGGCGAATGATTGATCCTCAAGTTCTGGAGGACCGTGTGAAAGAACAGGATGAATTAATAAGGAAGATGGCGGCAGATATGGAGGCCATGAAACGCCAGATCAAGGGGAAAGGGGTGGCGACAGAAAAGGGTTGTAAAGGCAATACGCTCCCTCGCCACTCAGAAGATCACAGTAGGCATACCACGCCATCACAAGCAGAGAGTAGAAGCCTTAGGACGGGCGATACTCAATCTAGAACCTCTAGGACTCGTTGCTTCAGGTCTGAGAGAACGAGGACTGAGAGGTCGTATACTAAAGGAAGCACCTATCGGCCCTCGTGCACACACCAGACATCATCCAGGCAGACGGAGTTGCCAAGATCATCCGACTTACGGACCATACTGGAAGAAAGGGCACGATGGAAGGAGGATAATAGGGCGCGCGACCCTTACAGGGTATCTGCCCTTCAGCGGTTGGCTCCTCGGATGCATGGAAGCGTCGAGGTTGGAATGCCATTATCACGACCTGCCTACGAACCAACGGACAAAGCATTGGCGAGGCTACAGACCTTGCCGTTCGTTCCGGCAATTGAAAATGCGCCCTTACCTTCAGGCTTCCTTCAGCCCAAATTCACCACGTACGAGGGGAAGACAGACCCCTACATGCACCTAAGCCACTTCCGCTAGGTTTTGGCGGTATATTGACGCAACGAGGCTTTGATGTGCATCCTCTTCCCGTCCAGCCTTGGCGACCTAGGCCTGATTTGGTTCGAAAAACTTCCAGAAGGCAGCATAGCCTCTTGGGTACAATTAGCGGAGGCGTTCGTAACAAGGTTCAGAACGAACACCAAAACCCCGGTGGAGATCGATCAGTTGCTCTCCATCGACATGGGCGACAAGGAGACCTTAAGATCCTACAATAGTCGCTACTGGGAGACCTTCAACCAGATTGGTGACTGCCCCACCAATCTAGCCATTGCACAATACAAAAGAGGCCTTCCAGTCGAGAACAGACTAAGGGACTCAATCACTATGACGCCATCCCTCACCATGGAGGCCTTAATGGAAAGAGTGCATCAGCACATCAGGGTGGAAGAGGATGGCGCCCGTGCCAAAACGAAATCTGACATGATCACAGTACCGGAGAAAAAGGCCTCAGCAAAAGTCAACGCGGTAGATCGTCCGAGCAAAAATGGACGAGGCAGGCGGGACAACGGAGAAGACCAGGATAAAAGATGGTTGAGAGTCCGTACTGCCATTACCACGGTATTCAAAAAACCAATCTACCGAATTCTAAGCGAGATACACGATGAACCTTTCGTCAGATGGCCTACTAAGCTAGGAGAGGCTCAGAAGGACTACGACGAAAGGTCACGGTGCACCTTCCATAAAAAAAAGGGGCACCGCACTGAAAATTGCACGCCATTGAGACAGTACCTGGAGGAGTTTGTGGCAGCAGATCACCTGGATAAATGCATTGAAGCAGGGACGCAACCAGTGCTCCAGGACCACAATAACCCCAACGGGATGCCAATCGACGCCCCACCTCAAGGCGTAATCAATGTGATACATGGAATCTTCGAACCTGAGCGTGTATACAAGCTCAAAGGGTCAATCAAAAAGGCCGAGCACTTAAGGGAGGTACTAAGTGCATAACTTACCATCAAAAAAGGGAAGACAGAGGCCACGAACATCATGTTTTTTTCAGATAGAGACTTGGCAAGGATATATTGTCCCCACAATGATGCCCTGGTTGTCATTCTCTGAGTCAAGGATTTTGACGTCAAGCGGATTTTGATTGACTAGGATAGCTCATGTGAGATAATGTATTACGAAACATTCAAACAATTAAAGCTACAAGACAAAGATTTGGCACCTGCCGTGTCTCCCCTGATTGGATTCAACTCAATGCCAGAATGGCCAGTCGGCAAAATAATCCTACCAGTCAAAGCAGGAAGTGTGACAAAACAGGTGGAATTTTGGGTGTTGAAAGTCCCTTCCACTTACAACATAATCTTGGGAAGAACATGGCTGCATGCCATGCGATCGGTAGCGTCATCCTACCATCAAGTAATGCGATTCCCCAACGAAGCCGAGGTAATTAAAGAAGTCTTTGGAGATCAGATCATGTCCAAGCAATGCTTCGTCACTGTAAATGGCAGCCGCGCTGCCAAGGGATATGTTCATTCGGTGGAAGAACCTGAGAGTAATGAACTGTTCGCAGATGTCGGCAAAGCAGCTAATCAAAAAGCAGTGGAAGACTTGGTAGAGGTAAGAATAGATGAAAAGAACCCGGATAAGTTTTTTTTGCTCGGTTCGTCGTTGTCCAGCACGGAGAGATTAGAGGTTCTGAAATTTTTGACCTCTAACACCGAAGTGTTCGCCTGGACACCATACGACATGCCAGGCATTGATTCCAACTTCATTTGTCACCAACTCAATGTCTATCCATCCGCCAGACCAATCATTCAGCGTACACGCAGATCGGCACTCCACCACACTGAGATAGTGGCGGAAGAAGTAGGAAACCTACTGGAGATAAGAGCAATCAGAGAGGTGCACTACCCTAGATGGATTTCCAACACAGTCGTAGTGCCAAAGAAGAATGGAAAATGGCGTGTCTGCGTCGACTACAAGACGGTTAACAAAGCATGCCTAAAAGACAGCTTCCTCCTACCACGGATAGATCAACTGGTAGACCTAATGGCGGGGCATAACCGACTTAGCTTTCTTGATGCATACAGAGGCTACCATCAAATCGCCATGTATGAACTAGACCAGGAGATCACGTCCTTTACAACTCCAAGAGGACTGTATTGCTACAAGGTCATGCCCTTTGGCCTAAAGAACGCATGGGCAACATTCCAGAGAATGGTCACCAAGATGTTTGAGCCGTTGTTAGGCAGAACAATAGAGGCTTACATCGACGACATAGTGGTCAAAAGCAAGGATAAGAATGACCATCTCAAGGACTTAGGTGAGATGTTTGAGATCTTAAAGAAGCACAAGTTGCGCCTCAATGCGTCTAAATGTGCATTCGGAGTAAGATCTGACAAATTTTTGGGCTTCTTGGTGACCAACCGGGGTATAGAAGCAGACCCCTCTCAGATCAAAGCAATTCAGGACCTGGAGAGGCCAAATTCAGTAAACGAAGTGCAGCATCTCACCGGCATGGTAGCTGCACTCAATCGGTTCATAAGCCGGTCGTTAGACAGATTACGACCATTTTTCCATGCTTTAAAGGCCAAATTTGAGTGGGACAAAGAATGCGACCGCGCTCTGGAAAACTTGAAAGAATACATGTCTTCTCCACCACTGCTTGTCACCTCATTACCTGGAGAAGAACTCTTCTTGTACCTGACAGTCTCTCAGCACGCAATCAGCGCAGTGTTGGTCCGTGCGGAAGGAATCCAACATCTGCCTATCTTTTATGTCAGCAAGATATTATTGGGCGCCGAAACAAGGTACTTACCACTGGAAAAACTAGCCTTGGCCTTGATGATGGCCTCAAGCAAGTTGTCACACTACTTTCACACCCACACCATAGTCGTCCTCATAGCTTTCCCATTAAAAACTTTGTTTGAAAGGGCGAACTTTTCTAGGCGAATCTTGAAGTGGGCAGTAGAGTTGGGACAATATGACATCAAGTTCCAACTCAGGATCGCGATAAAAGCTCAAGCCTTGGCAGACTTCGTCGCTGAAGTTACCCCAGGAAGTCATCATATCTGACCAGTCGACCTGACGGACACAACCGAACTAGGAATGGAAGTTGACGCCGGAATAGTGCAACCCCTGGTATAGGATACTTAGTCAGACCCCAAGGCAGACCAGAGTAAAGAAAGCAAGGAAGAAGCGAACCATGCTACATTAAGCCAAGACTTACCAACAAATAAAGACTTGATACAATCAGATAGCAAAGGGCAAACAGCAAACATGAATTTTGAAGAAAACACTAGCAACATTCAGGACCCCAAGGCATCATCTGATTCCTCCACTTATTGGAAGTTATTCGTTGAAGAGATGTGGAAGCTCTTTGTGGATGGAGCATCCAACTGACATGGAGCAGGACTCGGCATAGTCCTCATCTCTCCAGACAGCCTAGTAGTGGAGCAAGCAGTCAACCTGGGCTTCCTAGCATCAAACAACGAAGCGGAGTATGAAGCGCTTCTTGCAGGCCTCAAATCAGCATTCTACATGAAGGCCACCAAACTAATGGTTTACAGCGACTCGCAGCTGGTGGTAAACCAAATTTCAGGCGACTACGAAGCAAAGGACGACAAGATGGCTAAGTACCAAGAGTTGGTCAGAATAGAAATCAAGAAATTTGAAGTAGTCAGGATAGAACAAATCGGTAGGGAGGAAAACAACAGAGCAGATGAATTAGCAGGCTTTGCTTCAATGGCAGATACTTCCATTCCTCATCCATTGTTGATCGACTACCTACCTAGACCAAGCATTGAAGACCCCGAAGCAGAAGAGGTATGTTGCGCCGAGCTAGGCCCTTATTGGATGGACCCCATCATATTGTTCTTAAAAGATGGCACCTTACCAGAAGAAAAGAAAGCAGCCAATTGAATAAGAGCAAAGTCACAACGATTTTGGCTCTCCCCATTTTTGGCATTGTATAAGAAATCATTCTCAGGACCGTACTTAAAGTGTGTTCACCCCAGCAAAGTTGAAGCATTCTTGTTCGAAATACACGAAGGCGTATGCGGAAGCCATCAAGGGGGAAGGTCATTAGCATACAGGGCAATCTTGCAAGGATATTGGTGGCTTTACATGCAAGCAGACTCAGAGAAATATGTGAAGAAGTGCGAGAAATGTCAGAAGTTCGCACACCAAATATATCAACCTGCTAGAGAACTTCTATCCTTAACCAGCCCATGGCCCTTCGCAATGTGGGGCTTGGACATAGTGGGACCACTTCCAACAGCACCAGGCAACAGGAAGTTCTTTCTTGCACCAACTGACTATTTCACAAAGTGGGTGGAGGCAGAAGCCTTAGCATCAATCAAGGAAAAAGACCTGAAGAAGTTCGTCTAGCAAAACATCATCACTTGGTTTGGCATATCTAAAGCTCTAATATTAGACAACGACACTCAGTTTGATGACAGAATCTTTAGAGGCTTTTGTGAAGAATACAAGATCGAGTTCAATACACCGGCATATCCTCAAGCAAATGGCCAAGCAGAAGCATCAAACAAGGTTGTCTTGGATGGACTGAAGAAAAGGTTAGAGAAGGCAAAAGGCAAGTGGGCTGAGGAACTTCCCCATGTTTTATGGGCTTACCGTACCACACCTCGACGATCAACAAGAGAAACACTATTCTCCTTGGCCTACGGCATAGAAGCAATAATCCCACTGGAAGTTAGCCTCCCCACAATTAGAAGCGAAAATTTTGATCCAGACTTAAATGGTGAAGCCATAGCATTGGAGCTCGACCTTGTAGAAGAAAGAAGAGAAAAAGCACTGGTTCACATTGCCTCATACCAACAAGAGTTATCCAGGAAATACAATAAAATAGTGCATCCAAGGCAATTCAAGATTAGCGATTGGGTACTGCGCAAAGTGATAGGAAACACCATAGTACCAGGAGATGGCAAGTTAGGGCCCAATTGGGAAGGACCTTACAAAGTGGTTGGATTAGCAAGAAAAGGGGCATACCACTTGGAAGATGAGGACGACAAAGCCATTCCCAGCCCGTGGAACACTGCCAATCTCAAATTATTCTATTTTTAACTTTTTTTAAGCATGTGTAATTTTCCTTTTCCTTTCTCAATAAAACAAGTAGATTCTTTTCCGTATAAGTTATTTTCTGTAAAAGATAATTCTAGTGAGTTAGGAGCATTGTAAACATGGTTGGCTGGATTAAACCAACACCCTCTCTAAGCCCAAGATTAGGATCCAGACTACAAGACATTTGGTCAGAATAACCAAACATTTTTCTAAATTGGCAAGAATAACCAATTTAGAGGTTAGCTGGATTAAACCAACACCCCTCCTAAGCCTAGGATAAGGATCCATGCTGCAGGACGTTTGGTCGGAATAACCAAAC
The DNA here is from genome assembly GCA_025200525.1 of Camellia lanceoleosa. NCBI lineage: Eukaryota > Viridiplantae > Streptophyta > Magnoliopsida > Ericales > Theaceae > Camellia > Camellia lanceoleosa. The sequence goes on from CM045760.1 coordinate 3,545,723, forward strand.
ATTTTTCTAAATTGGCAAGAATAACCAATTTAAAGGTTGGCTGGATTAAACCAACACCCCTCCTAAGCCCAGGATAAGGATCCATGCTGCAGGACGTTTGGTCGGAATAACCAAACATTTTTCTAAATTGGCAGGAATAACTAATTTAAAGGTTGGCTGGATTAAACCAACACCCCTCCTAAGCCCAGGATAAGGATCTAGGCTGTAGGACGTTTGGTCGGAATAACCAAACATTTTTCTAAATTGGAAGGAATAACCAATTTAGAGGTTGGCTGGATTAAACCAACACCCCTCCTAAGCCCAAGATAAGGATCCAGGCTGTAGGACGTTTGGTCAGAATAACCAAACATTTTTCTAAATTGGCAGGAATAACCAATTTAGAGGTTGGCTGGATTAAACCAACACTTACTACTCTTCAGCCGAAGTAAGGATATCGGCTAAAGAGTAGTTGACTGGATTAAACCAACTCTTACTACTCTTCAGTCGAAGTAAGGATATCGGCTAAAAACTGGTTGGTTGGATTAAACCAACTCTTACTACTCTTCAGCAGAAGTAAGAATATCGGCTAAAGAGTGGTTGGTTGGACTAAACCAACTCTTAGTACCCTTCAGTCGAAGTAGATATCGCGGCTAAAAGAGTGGTTGGCAGGTGTATTTATAGTTGCAATGTTAAGACCGATATAAAGTATCTCGACAAGTGAATATTGTACCTCATTCAAGATTTCAGTTGGAAAGTAAAGAACAAGCATAGAGATCAACCGAAATAAGAGTCGGAACAAAAAGCAGACTTCATTGAAAAGTTAAAAAGAGTACAAAGGGTGAGGCCTCAGCCCGGTTACAATCCGTTTCCAAAAACAAAGAAAAGAAAAAAGCAAAAAGAAGTGAAATACAAAGTCAGTTGAACAGATCATCAAGGTTAGCATTAATATCAACCCGGAGCCCGGTTTCAAACGGGAGCACGGTCTCAATTGGGAGCTCGGTCTCGGCTGGGAGAACAGTTTCAGTCATCAGCTCGTTAGTCAGGTCTTCCATCGTTGGCTCCAATCGAACTGACTGATCGGCAGATTCGTTAATGACCTAGGTATCATTGGGCTTGGTTTCCTCATCGTCCGAAGCTTCGAGAAATTGTTTCTGAGTAGTGGCTGCATACTCCGCCAGGGAGCTCGGTATGAAGTACTGAGGAGGATTGAAAACCTCGGTCTCAGGCCTATAACCGAGCTGCACCACGACACTCCTCCACCCGCATTTGAAGAAAAGATCCTTTACCGCTTCACACTGTTTAATGTACAGGGCTTCACCCTCTTTAAAGCCCCGGTCCTCTGCGTCCTCCAGCTTTTTCTCAAGCTCTGTTATTTCGGCTTTCTTTTTCCCTTCGAGCTTGGCCAGCTTGCGCAGGTATTTATCCTTCATCACGGTCAAGGCCCTTTGTTTATCAGCATTAGTCGAGGTAACTAGCTCGGTTAGACGGGTTACCTCGGCCTCTAGCTCGGCCGTCTTCTGTTGGGATTCTTTTAGCTCGGCCGTTTTGGCTTCGGCTTCGGCTTCCACCATGGCCTGCCTTGTTGTTTTTCGGAGTTCCAACACTCGCCTGTGAGCGATGTGGTTTTTTTGTATGGCCTGCAAAAATGATGAGGCACTTTTTCAATATAATCGAGGTAAAAGTTGGAAAATTTTCATTGAATCAAGTAAAAAGGCAACTTACCAGCACCATTAATTTTGTTAACGAACAAAGAGCCTTCAGCTCGGTTAGATGGTCATGATGCCTCATATCGGCTGGAAGGCAAACACCTTTAGCCAGGTTGAATGCCATCATATGGTCTTTTTCGGCGATCACTGAATCAGTATCAGTGATAGCACGGTTTTGAAAGGTAATTTTAGGAGCCCACTTGGAGGAGGTAGCTTGGTCGGAGCGCTCCAGTGCTGGGCTCGGTGGAGGGCTTGGAAGAGTTGTTTGTGGAATTATGGTTTCATCTTCGTCGACAAGGCGTGGCTCGGTTGTGGAAGTCCGAGCACGCTTGCTTGGCTACGATGACGAAGGCCGTTGGGTTGGCAAAGCTACAACGGTTTCTCGTGTTTGACCGACTAGTGGTACCTCGGTCGGATTAGTTTCGGTCAAGAGGGCTCGCACGGCTCTCTTTTTGGCCATCTCTTGTTCAGCAGTCAGAGGGACTAGATTGATCTGGGGCAAGGTGGGATCCAATTCAGGTGAAGATTCAAACAAAAAATCAGTTACTTTGGCTTTTCGTCGGCTGCTGTATCTATACGTCGGTTCAAAATTCAGAAGCTTGGCCCAACTTCTTTCAAGATATCTGTAATAACCCGACCCTCGCACATGATTTCAGATATATTCTCAGTCCTTGATTAGTACTTTCTACTATTTACTGTACCATTCCATGAAAAATTATCATTAAGAAAGTGAAATCCCTGTTTATGAATGCCTATCTGTTGGATAAAGAAACCTATCTGTTCCATTAGAATGTTCGGATCAGAAATTGGATGCCTTAGAGACGAAATTTTCAGAAATTGACTGTATATCTGTGATCAGCATAATTTTTAGGTAATATTAGAGGTATTCACGAAATTTCAATTCCGGAATGATAAAGCGATTGGATTTTGTCCTTATTCACATCTTATATTAATGTTGGTTGGCCATGGGTTAGACCCATTTTCAAGAACATTTGAGAGAGAGAGAAAAGGAAGAAGAGGGTTTTCAAGGAAAGTTTTCAAGAAGAGGGTTGAGAAACCTTGTGAGGAGTGTAGATTGTGAACTCAAGGTATGTTAAATTCACCTTATATAGCTCTCTCTTGACTATTTGCGAAGAAGGGATTGGTAGTTTCATGATTATATACTTAGGGTTTGTAATTGTAAAGAGGTGTGAATCATGTTAAATTATCAAGGGGTTTCTCATCAATTAGTTGTTTTGGAACTAATTTAGGTGTGGAATGATATTGATACTCCAAGCTTTGATTGTTATGCCAACTTCATGGAATTATATTTATGATTTATGTTATGTTTTATAGATGTAAGAAACTTGGATCAAAAGATGGAATTTAGTATAACTTGATGAAGCTTCTAATCATGTTTATTTTGTGATATTCAAATGATAATCCATGTTATAGTTAAGTTGGGTCACTATATTGCATTAATTTCACTTGGGATTGCATGAAAATGGCATGAAAATGAAGTTGGGTTTCGAGATGGGAAGCTTCGAGAACTTGAATTTTTAGCGTGGTCCGCTCGAGCGGAGGAAGGCCCGCTCGAGCGGGAAAATCCACCTTCCAGCAGTTTTATAATTTGTGCGATCGCTCGGCGTAAAGTGGCGCTCGGCGGGGAAGCTATTCGAGGCAAAAATAAATGTTGTTCCGTTTTGCATGCTTGTTCCTCTGGTATTTTTAGAATATTTTTCTGATGACTTTAAAATGATGATAAACTCACGTGAAGTGTAAGAACACATGGAATGGTTTCAATGATTTAAGAGGAAGAATTAATGTACAAGTTATGATGGTGTGAGGACACCTTGAGGAGGAACTAGCACATCATCACGGCCTTTGTGAGTAATAGTACGCTATATGTACAATTTACCTTCTGATAATAACTATGGTATTAACGCTCTATCCTTCGTAAGTGGACACATTAGCCTTATGCCAGTTGGCAATCAGTGTGAATGATGAAAGAGCTGCATACATCGGTATGTCTATAGAATCATTCTGTTATGTCTGTGAAGTTTCTGTCACCTATACGTAAATAATATCGTTTCTTAATGAATAAATGGGACTTATAATGGAATGGCATGTATACCTCTGTTACTAATACGTTCACTCTTGACCCTCGTTAATGTTCATGTTCCGTTAATTACGAGACAACTACTCTGATAGTTAAAATGCATATTCTGTTATCCGCAAAGTGGAGGTATTAACTCATGTTAAACAAATGAAATGTGGGCACATTACGGCACTATAATACTTCTGTACCTTTGGAGTGAATGGTTATTGTGTAATCTACTTATGCTAACTCATCTGAATGATAAAAAGAAACTGTGTGTCTCTGTGAGACTGTAAGACTAATCTATTTTAATGACATCTGTAGATGTTCCGTTATGATACTCATTTTGTATATATTATGACACGGTGAGACTTCTTGATTTACGGTATGGAACAAAGTCTTTGTCAGACGAAGTGCTACACCTTGGTGGGAGCCACCTCTGGAATCGTCTGAGCCACCTCTTGAATCCATACATCCGCTATTTCATTACGCTTTATGCGTTCGATGAGTCGGGCGAAGGCTATTCTGGGCCGTAAGGCTATCTGGGCCGAAGGGCTATTCTGGGCCGAAAGGCTATTCTGGGCCGTAAGGCTATCTGGGCCAAAAGGCTATTCTGGGCTGAAAGGCTATTCTGGGCCGTAAGGCTATCTGGTAGAAGGCGAAATTCTCGCTAATTTTGGGCCAATAGGCCATTATGCTATAATTATACATTAGGCTAAAGGGCGTTACGGAATTAAAACCATGTCGGTTACTTTTGTATGTCATTTAATAAATGCCTTTGTTATGTTGTGGTTAAACTTAGCCAATAAAGCGCTTCGTATTATTATCCACTGAGTTTGCCTCATTCTGACATTTTGTTTGACTTTGTAGGAATCCAACTTGGAGATCCGTCCTAAGCGTCTTTATCAAGCATCTTTTGTCGACCTAAGGATAACGGGCACTTGGAGAACCCTTTTTGCTTACTAGGACACTTGCTAGTCCTTGTCATTTAATGCCTATGTTTTGCGGGCTAAGGTTGTTGTATCTAACATTTTGTTGTATGCCCAATCTCAGGCTAAACTTGTAGATGTGTATGTAACTTAATCGCGGATGCATGTCCACTATGAGTTTTAATTCTGAATCGTGGTCCTGGCATAGTTGTAGTGGCTCAATGGATGTCTTTGCATGTTATTTTATTCTTTTAGCGCTTCCATACAGGCCCCGGATATTCTATATAGCAGGTTAAGTGTCTGTTTCTGGTTAGGTCATGCCCAAACTTTTAGAGGCGGGTTTGGGGCGTGACAATATCGTAGTGCGGCACGAAGTACGCCTAAGTTGGGGTAGCTATATAGTGATTTCAGGTGGACTGAATTTGCAAAAAGAAGGCAAACAGTTAGTTCGGTTATAGGAGTGGAAACCGAGGTAAAATAAAACATGCAATAGAGCCGAAGTAATTATACCGAGGGTTCCTTTATCCCAGTTTATTCTACGACCAGGGATCTGGGCTTGGTGGTCTTCAAAATTCTGAGATACCCAGAAAAAATCATCGTCGTTCAAGTCTTTATCCGGTGTGTCTTTTATTATTTTCTTACGGCGGCAGCGTATTCTTAGATAATAGACCCAGCCATCTTCTTTTGAACCTATAGAGTATTGATGGAAGAGTTCGGCTAAGCCGAGGTTAATACCAGCCCGGTGGTTTAGCTCTGCTATGCCATTTATTATACGGTATGAGTTTGTAGAAAGCTGGGTTGGGCATATCCTAGTTTGCCTAAGGAATTCACAAAGTAAGGGTTGAACAGGAAATCTTAGTTCGGTTTTTATTATGGACAGAAGGGTAAAAGGTACAAAGCCATGGTTTTTCCATGGTGTGCCATCTTGCTTAGCTAAGGTGAGATGGACATTGTCAAGAATATTATACTCCCTTCGGAATTCGGCCAAGCCACTAGGTGTTTCTACTAAAAACCTATATTTACCCATTTACTCTTAAGTTATGTATAAATTAAGAGTGTTAGCTCGGTCGGAGAAAGGTGCTGAGTAGCTCGGTTTAGCGCTCAAAAAAGTGCCTGGGCAACCTAAAGTCTGTAAAGTGAAAAATAAAAGTGTTAAGCACAGGTCGTAGGACCGTGCTAAAAGAAATAAAAGGCAAGATAAATATAGTCCTAACTCGGTTTGAGGAAGGGGTTCGATAGCTCGGTCTGTGCAAAGGGTTTGTTATTTCGGTTTATGCAAGGTGTTTGTTATCTTGGTTTATGTAAGGGTTTTGTTAGCCCGGTTGAGCCTCTAGGGGCAGCGCTCTTAGTTCGGTTTGAACTACAAAGGCTGGTCTAGCCCCAAGTTATAGCTCGGCCGTGGTTGAGACTATCGAGCGCATTATTACAGACTTAGTACGGTTTGTTAACTCGGCTAAGTTAAATCAAAAGATGGTTTGACTTGTTAAAACTACTGGTATATAACATAAAGTGTTAGTTCGGTTGAATAGTCTGCCTAGATTGACATCCACTACAAACAACTTCCTAGTTTGGTTATATTATGATTTTGGATCAAAACTAGTGTTTTTCATATTATTTCTTGAATCAAGGTGGTTCTATTACTAAGTTTTTGCAGAAAACGCAAGGCAAGGCAGATAATGGAAGTAAAAAATGTTTTGCAAAAACACATAAAACAAGTGTTATGGACTAAACAAGTGCGAAAACAAGAAAAATAGAACAGATTTGTGTTACTCACCAAGGTAAGAGAAAGGAAAGGGAAGTAGAAAACAGCCACAGACGCAAGCTTCACAGTTGTAAAACAATGGAGACTCAAGCAAGAGAGAGAGCAAGAGGAAGAGAAGGTGAATAGTGTAGGAATGATTCGTTAAAAAGGGTTTTTTACTTTGTGTAAGGCTTTTTGGCGGGACTGTTCAAAAATGGTGAAGTACGAAGAACGGCGTGACAGCTATGCTGGGCCAATAAGAGTTTGCCACGTGTCCATTGGAATGAGAAGCGATTCAGTTGCTGTGATTGAAGAGATGTTTTGACCGGACAGGTACAGCCCGGTGTGAATTTAGCTCGGTTGGAAAAGCTAAAAGGGTTTTTTTAGCTCAGCTGGAAAAGTTAAAGAGTTTTAGCTCGACTGGAAAGGCTTAAGAATTTAGCTCGGTCGTCAGGCTAAAATTGTTAGCTCGGTTGATAAACAGGTAATCCCTATCATGCTACGCAGATGGAATTAAGGGGCAATTAAGAGGGTAATTTATATGAAAATTGGGTCGAGCTAGGTAATGGGCCGTTATGGGCCACAGTACGAAGGGCTGAGTAAAAAGGCCGTGAAGTTACTCCGGTCCGCACTAGGCGTAAAGTTACTCCGGTCGACAAGAGGCGTAAAGTTACTCCGGTCCGCGAGAGGCTTGAGGTTACTCCGGTCCCAAAGAGCTTACGGTAAGTTCGGTCATCAAGCACAAAGTTATCCCGGTCGGGATCGGAGTATTGGTTATCCCGGTCAAGAACGTACCATAGTTAGCATTGGGAGAGCCGAGGTAAGAGCAGTGAATGGAAGAGTCGAGCTAAAGTTATCTCGGTCTAGTCTGCGGCTTAGCATAGCCATGTTTACCTCAGTCATATTAAAGTCTGACCATGGTAAAACCATCTCACTTGGTTTATACAGTGAGGGGGGGTTGAAGGATAAGTATTATCTTTCAGGAGTACGAATCCTAGGAGGACTCTATATGGAGGAATAAAAGTCCTACTAGGATTGTGCCACATGGAACTTACAAAAGCTCACAAACATCACCTATGGAGAGGTAACTGAACTTTGATTCACGAATTTACAGAACTTTTTGTCTATTTGTCTAGTTTTCTGACTTAGACATCGGAGAGGTATCCGGTACACACCTGCCGGCTAGCTCATGTTTGTGTTTTCAAGAAGTAAAGGGACGACGTACGGAGGAGCGCGATCTTGATCAACAGGATTATACGAGAATGTTTATTTTTTTCCCGTACAATATTATTTTATATTATGGATTTATCATTTAAATTTTATAGTAATTCTATATATGAAATTATACTTCATTTTTTTATAATATTTTGTATAATCACAACTCACTGGAGAGAAAACATGCACAACAATGATACTCTCGAGAACCTCTAAAGTTTAGATTTATTGCTTGACACCGTATTATACATGATTAATTTGTTCACACATTGAGATGTATCTATTATTTGGATGTTTTCATTATTTTTTCTTTTTGGGTTTAGATGTTATGTAATTCTTTCTTGGTTAATCATTGTTGAATTTCTTTTATATAGTTGATATTTTAATTTAATTAAGAGTGTTTATTTTACAATCTTATAAACCAAATCAAGCCTTAAGTCCCATCAAATGGGGTCAGCTTATTTTACAATCTTATAATCTATACTTACTATATATTAAGTAAAAGGGGAGTTTTTAATCTCAAACCTTGTGGGAGCTTCAATCTCCTAATCTAAATTTCCTGATTTTTTTATTAAAAAAAAAAAAAAAGAAATCTTAGCATTTATTAATTTCTCCCAACTCCCAACTCCCAACTCTTACCCTCATAATAACACTTTAATGCATTAAAAACAAGTATAAATTTTTTTTTTTTTGAAATCCAACACATGAATTTCTTAATAACATTTTAATACATTAAGAACAAGTATAAAAAAAAATTCTTGAAAAGTCTAACACATATGATTATTATTAAAATATTAAACTTTAATATAATATAATAAAAAAAAGACATTTAATTTCTTAAAAAGTCTAACACATATGATTATTATCAAAATATTAAATTTTAATATAATATAAAAAAGGAAAAAAAGAAGACATTTTAAAAAAATATATATTTAAAAATTACAATTCACATATATAAATAATTATAAATACAATCTGTGCATAGTAGGGTGATATGTTAATTTCTTAAAGGGCAAATTACATATACCTCTTTCGAGGTTTAACAAAATTACAGATACTCTCTTGAGCGTTGAGAAATTACAGATACCCCCTGAAAGTATTATTTGCATAACAAATAAGGAGATAAATTATTATGAAAATATAAATCTCAGGAGATAATTTATTATGAAAATATAAATTTTAAGGAGATATTTATAATTTTTAAAACTTTAAAAAGATATTTGTAATTTAATTAAATTTTAAAGGAGATATATGTAATTTGCCTTTTCTTAAATAAGGAAGAGGTCTTTTGGTGGTGGGGAAACTACCGTACTCCCTCACTAAACCCAGTCTCTGACACTCCACCTATAATGTGTTGATCCAAAAAATAAATCATGACCTAACCATCGACGGACAGGTTTGCAAGACTACCCTCTCTCTCTCTCTCCACATTTATATTGCGTGGATGATGGAGTAATAATACATCATGACCTAACCACCGACGGACAAGTTTGACAGACTACCCTCTCTCTCTCCACATTTATATTGCATGGATGATGGAGTAATTAGCGATGAAATTCAATGCTTGAAAGCAACCAAAATGAGGCCTCATTTATTGAGTCCTTTACCCATTACGATTTTTTTAGCTACACCTTCCCCATGTACGTAGTCAACAACCATATTTACTATAGTATAATTCTAAACTTTGAAAAAATTAGCAATTATGTCTAAAAAAAAATTGGAATATGACCGACTCAACAAGAATCAATCTGTAATATTTTAACAAAAATGTTAGACATTTCAAAAATTTTTAAAAAAATTATATCAAATGTCTCATATAGGTGTGAAACTCACATGGGATCACATTGTATGAGTCTCACATTCATGTAAGACATTTAGTACAATTTTTGAGGTTTCTGACAATACTCATATTTTAATTGTTTCAAGTTAAAATTATTTGTTTGTTATCATTAACGGAACAAGAAAAAGTTAGATAATTTAACCCCCTCCCTTTTTTTTTGGTGTTGCTAAATGGCGGAACAGGAAAGATATTAAAGGTTGGTTTGACATAAACTAAATAATACAAAAAGTCAAAAAGTCACTATCCTATTTAAGTTACATCATTTTATTTAAATCACATCACCTCTCTAACACATCACATCAAATCCAATCTAAACCCAACTCATATAAGCTAATAAATTAAAAAATATACTTTTTTAGAACATTTCAAACCAATCCTAATTCTAAGTAGCGTCTGTTATGTCTCACCACGGCCTAAGCTTTTGTCATGTGGTTTGAATTTGAGTTTGATCAGCTACAAAGAGCAAATTTTTTTCTTTGCTTACTTACCTCCTAACAAATAAACAAAAAACAAAAATAAATAAATAAAAGAACAAAAAATTGAAAAAAATCATTCTTTCTTGAGAGACTTATGTCATATAAGTTTCTAATGTGTTATATTGTGCATACATTAGTATAGATCACTTTTGATATGTCATTTGGGATTAAAATTTGTTGAATTCACTTGATGTTAACTTTATTCCTTTGTTTTATTTCTCTATATATATGGTTAAATTGCAAGTCCTGGATGCTCTTTTGTGGCATATGGTGCATCAGAGGAAATAGGACTTTTCAGAATAAATAAAACAGTCGCAGGATTATATCTTAACAAATTCTCATGCAATACTGTGGCAAACTTATTGTTCCTTGAAACTCCTGCCGGTGTCGGCTTCTCTTATAGTAACAGGTCATCAGATCTCCATGACACCGGTGATCTTCGCACCGGTATAACCTACAGCCTCCTCTCATTGCCATTTTTTACTTCCAAACTTCGAAAAATTTACAAATATAGAAGGAATTTTTTTATTTTTTTATTTTTTTTCGGTGGTGTTCCTAGCGTTATTATTGTTTTTACTTATCTAAGGCATATTATTAGAGTGTCCAAATTGGTAGGGCATGTTTAAAGTGACTAGTTTAATATATATACATACATATATATATATATATATATATATCATATAAAATCATTATATGATAATCCAACTATAACATATTTATATTTAATTATTTTTAATAAATTTTATATAATTTCTATTTCTACATATTTTTATTTTTCAAATAAATATAAAAAGAAAATTAAATAGTTAGAATTACTTTTAACTTTATATTACTAATTTAAATATTATTTTTAATATCAAAATGAGTATTTATTTTACTATTTTATAATTTAATATATATCATACAAAATTATTATATGATAATTACACTTTTATGACATGATAGAATTAAAATTATCAAAATACACAAATAATTTAACTAAAATTAATATATATAAGTAATTAAGTAACAATTTTATAGAAAGATAGTGTCAATATTATTAAAATAAATAATTAAAATCATACTTTAATTTTAATTTTAAATTAAAATTAAAATTAAAATTATTCTTTCATAGTGCATATTGTACTATGAAATATTTAAAAAAAAAAAAAAACAAGATAGCATGTGTAATTCACAGGTCAATTGCTAATTATATAATATTTCAAAAATATTTAATAATTTTCCTAATCTAACATTCTATTACGGCACACCGCTAGCAACGTTGATAAGGAGTGACATAATTCCAGTGTAAAATTATTTCATGTTTGATTCACGTATTATAACTTAAGAGTAGAATAATTTATCATGGAGGCAATTTATTCACATATGTGAGAATATTTTATTTGAAGAAAAAATATGACAATTTATAATGATATTGTATTATATATTAACTATATACAAATAATTCTGGTGTATTTATTGGTGTCCTTATTTCATCTATAAGCCAAACAAAGTCTAATAGATATAGTGAATTAATTAACTATTAATTGGGAATAAGATGTCACAATTTATAATAAGGAGAGGATCCCTCCGGTCACTGTTTTGGATTGGACGGGATTGTTTCGGCCCATGAGACACAACACAAATCTGTTTTGATAATTTAAACTGTTCATTTTGTTAGGTTTTTCGTATATTTCATTCTAAAAAACAATTAGGTTGATCTGATAATTTTAACTAGTTCAATTTATCGCATTTTTCACCTCCCAAAAAAATGTGTAGTTTATTTTTCTTTGTTGTCATTTTTTTTTTGGGGTGAAAAATACGATAAATTGAACTAATCATACTTATTAGATCGACCTAATTTTTTTGTAGATAAAATATATGAAACACTCAACAAAATAAACGATTTGAATTATCAAAATAGAACCTGCGGTAAACTTCACGAATTAAAACAGTCTCGTCCAATCCAAAACAGTGATCGTCCAATTCAAAACAGTGACCGAAAAGGATTCTCCTCCTTATAATGATATCATATTACTAGTATAAATATATTAACTACATACAACTAATACATGTCCTGCTATTTTATGAGTGTCCTTTCATCTATAAGCCAAACAAGCCTAATAGATGTCGTGAGTTAATCAACTATTGATTGGAATAAGATGTGATAATTTATAAGAATACCGTGCACGCTAACAAATAATATATATGCTTTCGTCCACGAGTGAAACAAAGCCTAATACAAATTTATAAGCCCATCATAATATGATGGTTTAATTAACAATTGATTAGGAATAACTTATTCCCAAACCATTTTAATTAACGTAGGTAATGTTGTACAAATAGAATTTGTATATAAACACTCTAATCCATATCAGTGCAAGTTGATTTGAACAATAAGGTCTCATTTGGCAAGTTAACATTTTAGCCAAAAAGTTAAAAAGTTTTTAAAAAAGTCAAAAAGTCTATAACTTATATTAAAAAGTCAAAAATTTCATTTTCTCTTTACTTTTTATACATCTTTTCGAAAAAAGCTAAAAAGCCACTCCAAACATATTAGTTTTTTTTATCTCATATTTTAGCCAAAAAATCAAAAAGTTATTAAAATAATCTGTTCCCAAACTAAGCCTAAGTTATAAAAAAATAAAAAATAAAAAATAAAAAAGAAGTCTTATTTATAAGCCCATCATTATGTTTTATAATTGTAAAAATGTTATTATCACATGATTTCCATATTTAAATTCTATATGAATATTTTTTTTTTAACATAGTATGAGATTATTTTGTGTGAAGAGGAATGAAATAATTTATCCACAGTATAAAGTTTACTAAAAAAGTACTTTTTGCTCAAAATTATTATTCCTGAAATAAGTTTGTCAAAGATTCTTTTCCCATCTTATATCCCATCAACAAACCAAAAAAAGCCTATAGAGATACCAACTACTTCCATATATCTACATAGACTCTATACAATAATCTAAGCAATTCTATAAGCAAGAAAAAAAACATAAAACCCTCTACCAAATCTCTCATCATTGATCGATTTGCCATCCAAGAAAACCATGTTTCGCCTATTTTTGTTGTTAATACTGATTTGTAAGGTGGATAGTAATCCTCCAGATGATCCCATCAAGTGTTCATCATCTCCAACAAAGAAGTGCACCATCACAAACTCCTACGGTGCCTTCTCTGACCGAGCCCTGTGTCGCGCATCCGACGTTGCCTACCCGACAACAGAACAAGACCTCATCTCACTCGTTGCATTGGCTACCAAAAACAAGAGAAATATCAAAATATCCACTCGCTTCTCTCACAGTTTGCCAAAGTTGGTCTGTCCTGACGGGGAAGATGGGCTTGTCATCAGTACCAAATTTCTCAACAGGACTTTGGAGACAGACCATCTGAGCATGACCATGAGTTTTGAGACCGGTGTGACATTGAGAGACTTGATTAGTGAGGCTGCCAAGGCTGGTTTGGCACTGCCTTATGCCCCGTATTGGTGGGGTGTGACGGTGGGTGGCATGATTGGAACAGGAGCTCATGGAAGCAGCCTCTGGGGTGTTGGGAGTGCTGTTCATGACTATGTGGTTGGGCTCCGAATCATCACTCCGGCTGGACCTGAAGATGGCTATGCCAAGGTCTGGACCCTCAGCAATGGTGACCCTGACCTGAATGCAGCTAGAGTCTCTCTAGGAGTCCTTGGAGTTATTTCACAGGTACTATTTGATCAAGGTCAAACCATTTTCTCTACTCAATAATTTTTTTTTTCTTATTATTATTAATATATATATATATATATTGTTAATTTGGTCTTGTAAACTTATTTTTCGATTTGTTTGCTTCTCCAATGTCAACTTGTTATACATTGTTGAGTTCAATTTATTAATAATTTCAATTTTTTCAATAAAAAGTGATTGAATAAAATTCCAAAATTTGAAATTATTAGTAAATAAACTCAACAAATGTATAACAAGTTAACATTCCCTCTCATTTGTAATCTGATCTCACATGTGAAAAGACAAACAAATCGAGAAATAAGATTACAAAACCAACTTAATAATATATATATATATATATCAAAATAAAACTTCTCTTTAGGTAGAATCTGTCTTAATAATATAAAATGATCTTTTTTAATGTGTCAACCCGTCTTACAAGATAAACAAACTGAAAAATAAGAATGCATAAAAGCAGACATGTTGCCGAATGACAAAGAGAACACGATGACAAACCTGGAATCTAGAATTATCTAGAAATGAAATTTTATACTATTTCAAGTCATAAATTATTAGAAACACTATACATACTATTTCAAGTCATAAATTAATTTAAAAAAAATATGAGCCTAACATATACATACACAGTAACACACCCACTTACATTTCTGACACACATGAGTGAGTGTCACGAAGGTATCAATAATATGATAACACTCAACAAATTTTCAAATATAACTACCTTGCTACATGAAAAGGTAAATACTACAAAATTGTTAGATAATGAACGGTTGTATTGAATGTTTTTTAGCCATGTACAAGTATTAGTTTAATGTATGAAAAAAAGAAAGAAGCACTCATTACATCGTGGAACTGAGCGACACAACATAGAGAGAAAGGTTTGGAAAACAAAACAACTTAAATTTTGTGTTCAATTGATTTAGTTGGCCTGGTCGGCAATCAATTTGGCCTACTGACGCGGTCGCTTGGAAGTGGTCAATCATATCAGATTTGTTTACTACAATTTTATTTTATTATTTTTATTTTATTTTTATGATCGGGTGTTTGAGTGAATTTAAGCACACCTCGACTAATCTCAAGAAATTAATCTCATCGTCTATTTACGAGGGTTCCATTTAAAACCAGGACAAATGTTGTGTATGAAAATGACTTCAAAAAATTTATTGCTATTAGTGAGTATTGAACCTGAGACTTGGAGAGAACACACCCCCAAGCCTCAAGTTTCGTTTACTACAATTTTTTACAAGTTAAAAATTAATAATTAAAAATCAAAATTATTTAATTATTTATTTTTAATAATTATTTATTTTTTAATTTATTTAAATTATTTTTTTCTTCTTGAATGTACCAAACACTCGTGATACTCAAGACAAATAAATAATAATAGTTGGAAAGACGCTCAATTCGTAAGAAAACAAGGACATGTTTACAAAAGGGATGACAACAATGAAAAGTACAAATATTATTATTATTTTTTTTGATCGGCAAAAAAAAATTTCATTAACAGCAAGAAATTAAAAGTATAGGAAGATGAGATGCCTTGAGAGAGATTCGGAAGTATAAAAATATCTCTACTACTGCTACTCGCATTCATACAATCAACCCCTAAACCTCTCGATTTTTTAAATTAAAAAATTAAGAAGAACTTAACTAAAATAAAAAAAATACATAAATCCCCACAAAAATCTACAAAACCATTCCAAACAAACTAAACTAAAATAATTAAACAAGACCCACAGATCACGCCTTCTAATTAGAAAATTCAAACCAACGTCCAATCAGCCACCCACTTCTCTGCTGAGCAACTCCCCATGACTCACGCCTCTGCTAAGCAACGTCCATTCAGACCCACGTCTCTGCTGAGCAATTCCCCATGCCTCACGCCTCTGCTGCATCAACTCCCCATGACCCACGTCTCTGCTGCTGCTGCGACAACACTCCACTCCGGCCGAGAAAACACCAACGCCACCACCGGGAAGACTACACCTCCTCTGCCAAACTCCCAATGCCCATTCCATGCTGCTACTACTCCTCTCCTCATCATCTATCACACACCCAATGCCCACTCTAAGCTTCTACTACTCCTCACCTCAACTTCCATCTCACACCCAAACACCAACGCCACCACCGGGAAGACTACACCCAATACCCACTGCCAAGCTCCCAATACCCACTCCAAGCTGCTACTACTCCTCTCCTCATCTTCTATCTCAACTCCCCATGAAAAGTACAAATATTGATATAACATATAAATAAATATATACATACATCAAAGACAATCATCATTAGTATAAGTATGAAACAAACAAGATAAAAGGAAAAATAATGATTATGTTTGTGAACACATAATTACAAGAAGTCACGCAATAGGTTTAAAAAAATGTAAATTTGTCATTTGTATGTATAAAACCTTTTGCCAAATAATCAAGTAATTAATATTCAAAATCTAGTATTTTTTTTTAGTCTGACCCTTCTGTTAAGCCGATCAACTTAAATAAATAAATAATAGATTAACTCAAACTTGGCCAAGCCTAATAATAAATTTGCGAACAAAGAAAACAGTAATATTAAGTGCATAGAATTAAAACACAGAAAGAGTGTAGAAAATGTATTTAAAACACAGAAAGAGTATAGAAAATGTGTTATGTTCTATAGCTAACATGACCATTGAACAATGGAACTTAAAAAAAAGGACCCAACTTGTATGTAGGTGACTCTCAGACTGCAACCCATCTTCAAGCGATCTATCACCTTCTTAGAGAAGGATGATTCAGACTTGGGAGACCAAGTGGGTAGCTTCGGCAATCAACATGAGTTTGCAGACATGACATGGTATCCAAGCCAGAGAAAGGTGATCTACCGGATTGATGACCGAGTCTCCTCGAATGTCTCCGGCAATGGCCTCAATAATTTCACCCCATTCCGCTCCACTCTTTCAGCTGTACTGGCAGCATTAAGAACTGCAGGTTAGATTAGCTTAGATACACACGTACGACAAATAATGATCTCAATTTTGTTCTCTCTCTCTCTCTCTCTATATATATATATATGGATATGGTTTGTTGTTACACAGAGGAGGTACAAGAATTGATAGGAGACGCTAATGGGAAGTGCATAGATGGAAAACTTGCCACATCAACTCTGAAGCTCACTGCCTATGGCTACACCAACAATGGTAATTGATTCATCTCTCAATCCCATGTTTCATACTATGCCAAGCACAAGAAAAGATGAAGCAATAATAAATAAATAAAAATGGCATTCAGGAACTTAAAAAAAGCAAAAACAAGTTGAAAGATTAAATCTCATATGATTAAATTAGCATAGTCAGAAACTATGAGTCATTCGACAAGATATCATTAATATAATCCTACCCAACCTATAAAAATCAAGTTCTACATGATTCGATGTAATTTATATATTCCCAATTAAATTGATAAAAATAATTTAATATTATCATTTCAACAAACATCAAGCAAATATTTATACTTTTTTACAATTGCCTATGGCAAGTTTTATTTTTTGAAATTACATAACCTCATATTTATGTTATCTAACACAATTTTATCGATATATATAACCAATCAATCATTTATCAAACCATCACTTCTTCAGTTATACAATCAATTTTTTTTATGAATATTATTACAGAAAATTACAACTGTGACCAGTAGAATGTGGTGGGAATTCAGCTTTCTTTATGTTTGATATGCAGTAGACTGATGGATATGATCGGCTTGATTCACATTTTTCTTTACTTTCGAAAAATTTAGAAATTTCCTAAATATTAATTTGTGATTATACATTAATTTTAAACAATAAATAACAATCCCAATAAAACAATCAAGATAAATCGACACAACGATTTTAACGTAAAAAAAATCACAATTGGAGTGCCTCCAATTGTGACAAAAAACCACGGGTAAAAGCCACAAAATAATCCACTAAGAAGATAAAAGAAATAACATGAGTGCACTCTCAATTACCTAGCGAATTCACGCCCAAATTAAACCGACCCCTATATGCCTCTTCCAACTCCGTCTTCACCTTGGAATTGTCATGCCCAACATTGAATCCACAACGTCGATGTCAAATCATGATGATGAGCCACTTTGAAATCCACAAAAGCTTCAGGCTTGAATTTCACGAAATCCACCAAAAAACAACACTTTTTTTTGTATTAAACGAAACAAATAATCATTTGATGTATATTTTTTCAAACCAGTTTTAAACTCAAACAAACATCAAAGAAAAAGCAAAGAAGTTTCAGATATAAACCCTAATATCCAAGAAGAAGATCTGGAAGTTGTAATCCTAAAAACGGATGAAACCACATATTTATAGAAAACTGATCTGCGATCTTCGCTTGAGCGCAAGAATAGCCGCTCAAGCGGACTGTCGCTCGAGCGCAGAAAGGCCGCTCGAGCAGAAAAATACAACGCCTAGTACTTTTGCAGGCAATCAAACTTCTGGAACCAAAGATTCTCCGCTCGAGCACACAAATGACCGCTCGAGCGGACAAACAACTTTGATTGCATTTTTACTTTTGTTTTGGGGGGGCTGCCCCTCGATCCCGCCTTTGAGGTTTGCGAACACCTTGGCGGCGCTCCTCGGCCGCAGTAGCCGGGATAGCTCGACCCCTGACATAGTCAGCGAAGTAGCAAACATGAAAGAAATAACAGCATAAACTTCTCTGCAAGGCACAATTCGAGTTGGATTCACATATAAAAACTTAGAGCCTTACTGAAATAAAACAAATAAAATTACAACTGAAATGAGTTTTGTCAAACGAGATTGCCAAAAATAAAACCTAACAACTTTAAAAGACAACATGGAGCTATATATTCTACCAATTTCCTAAACATGGGAATCATCACCAAGGCTATGTTTTGTTTAAAAATTTGTGAAGAAATTTGAAAAGAAAAAAAAATGTGAAATTATGTAAAATGTAAGTATATTTTATTTACATTTTACTTACTTATTTTTATTTTTATTTTTTATTTTTTATTTTTTTTTCGAATCTCTTCCCAAATCCTTAAATCAAACACAACTTAAGGGAAAAGTTTATGCACTTAGAAAAATTATCAAAAAAATTATTTAAAATTTCAAATCAAAAGTGTAGTTTCAAAAATTTTGTTGTGGGGTTACATTAAGAGTCTTGGCCTTAAATTTTAAATTCTAGTCTCATGTATTTTGAAGTGTGTTTGTCTTTTTATGATTTTTTCTGTGTATTATTAACCGGTGAGTCTTTTTTTTAATGAGTATGTAGAATTGATGTACTTGTGGCTTTGTAAGTGACCAAATCTTCTTCCAACACCCCTCTTTATCATATAATTAGTAAGATTTGTTGTGACTGTTTGGTATAATTTATTATAAATTAAAATCTAATAGTAAGAAAGTAGAAGCCAAAATATCTCTCTCAATTTTCAAATAATCAATATTTTTAGTTTATTTAAATTATTTTTTATCTAATAAATTATAAATAGAAATTATATCAATCAACTTGACACAGACTCTTAAAACAAATAAGTTAAATAAAAAATAAAAACTAAAAAGAAATTATAAATAACTTAGATAAATTACATCAATACTCATGTGAAAAAAACATGGTCTGAAAGACAAACATGAAAAATTGACGCAAAGAATGTGGTCTCATTCTTTAAAAAACTCATGGTATATGCTTAGGTTAATTGGCTGGCATACCACGTTCACTAACTAAGCACAAACACAGCTGTATCGCTCTTGGCATCTCCTTTTTGACTTTGCAAACCATTGCGTGTCACCCTGTTACTAGGTTTTTCAACTCTGTTTTATCAAAAAATATTATGCGACTTAACTTTATAAAATCTATCTAGTTTCTTTTACTATACTTTTTGACTTTGGAATCCATTTCGTGTCATCCCTGTTACTAGGTTTTTCAACTCTGTTTTATCAGAAGACTAGTGTATGCTCACAGTGTAAATAATTTTAGAATTAGAATATAATTGTAATTTATATATATATTATGTTCAAATTTGTGAAGTTTATAAGATTTTTTTATTCTTTTTAATGAATTTTTAACAATTTTGCTTGTATGACACACTCTATAGAACTTAATGAAAAATACCAACTCCCCCTAACCTTAATGAAAATTAAAGAATAAACATATAAAATTTATAATGTTCAGTAATATTGCAAATGAAAATAGTAAAATGTAAAGTAAAAAAATATATAAATCTATAACTCGTGCCTAAAGGCAGTCAACAATTTTTTTGCTACCTCACCCTACAAAACTCAATTAAAATAAATCAATTCAGAATGACAACAATTTCACTGCGCTATAGAACTCAATTATAAAAAATAAAAAAAAAAATCAATTCAAAATGACATACTTCAAGCATGAGAGGAATGGTGAATGATCATTTTAATATAAAAGAATAATCATTATAGCTTATTAAAAACAAAAAAAAAAACTAATCATCTAGTCAAGAATGAAAGACCAACCATTAACACATATAGAAAAAAGTAACACAACCACAATGTTTCTAATACTGATTATTCACCTGTAACAAAATCATTCCAACCTTTGAATTCAACTTTAAAAAATCAACTAAAAGAAATCATAACAGGAAAACTCATTCAAATTATGTATGAGAAACATGAAAACTAATAATTATGGATTAAGAGAAATTGAACACAAAAAAATTTCTAACATAACTCTTCTTAATAAAAATACCAGTGTCTTTTCCAATTTACTTGCAATTATCAAACTAAATACCTCCAATTATTACATTCACACTTGAATAATATTTTCGTGATCAAAATACGTGATTCCTCATAGAAGGCTTAAAAAAAAATCATTTAAAAAAATTACCATTAAAAAAATATATCCCTTGAGAAAATCCAAACAATCCAAACTGACTATTGCCGACAAAAGTTAAGAGAGAAAACAAACTATTGTATTAAAGGCTTAAAAAAAATCATTTAAAAAAATTACCATTAAAAAAATGTAACACTTGAGAAAACTCAAACAATCCAAACTGACTATTGCTGACAAAAGCTAAGAGGCAAAACAAACTATTAAACTAAAAGGATAGGACACCTAGGTTCCTCACCTTCATAAGTATGAAGGTGTACTGTAGATAACCGGTTTACTCCCTTTAAAAAAATTTGCCTTGAGTTGTAATGGAGTATTATAGAACTAAATAGGAAAAGCAATGCGAAGTCCTACACTTCCTTTGACGTAGTGTTAAAAAACAAAGGACAATGCTTCCAAATACCTTCGAGAATTACCAAATGCATCCATCACTACAATCTGTGAATTAGTATTATAAAAGATTGGTCCAATTCCTTCGACTTCCCTCTAAAGAACCTTTGCAGTTTGTTCACATAAAGCCATATAAGAAATCATATAATTAAGCATGTTAAATAAATAGGCATTGAAGAAAAAGTTAATTAAAACAAATAATTAACTACATCAGACATGATTTCATTAGACAGTAATGAGACTGCTTGAATCTTTAAAATCTAAGATCTTACACAATCATTAATAGTACATTAGCCGCTATTTCTCACTTAATCCCATTTGTTAGGACCCTACTTGTTGTCAAATTCCGTGGGCAAACTTGAGTTTTATTGAGTTGTAATTTTCTTATGTTTTTGGTCTTCCCGCTCGAGCGAGGAAAGTGGCACTCGAGCGAAGATTCCACCCTCACAGTATTTTGGCTTGTCTACAAAATATACTGAGTGGTGTGTTTTTATGCTCGAGCATGGGATCTTACGCTCGAGCATGAACCCTGGTTTGGAACACGCGATATAGAGTCCCCACTCGAGGGTCCATTCCCACGCTCAAGCGGACCTCGCGATCTCAGCTGCTATAAAACCTCAAGTTGCTCCAAAGCTAGGGTTACATTTTTTAGATTTTTTAAAAGGGTTTTAGGGTTTTCTTTTGGGGATATTTTTCTGGTTTTCCTTGATATTTAATTGAGTTCAAACTCATGTTCTTATAAACACACATCAAGGAGTTTGTTTGATCTTCTTTGAGAGTATTCTTCTTCGGTGGAATCCGAAGATTCAAGCACAGAGTAAATAAAAGGAGTTTGATGTTGTGTGCAGTCGTTGATTCGACAATAGATGTTGTGGATTCAACATCAATCTAATCAATTCCGAGATGAAAGTTGCGGTGAAAGATATACAAAAGATTTGAAGACAAATTGGAAGTGTTTGGGTAATTTGTTTGGTATCTTTGTAATCTTTTTTTCTTCAGTAGTGGATTGATTTGTGGCGTTTCGCCCGTGATTTTTTTTATCACAATTGAAGGTGCTCCAATTGTGGTTTTTTCCATGTAAAAATCATTTGTGTCGATTTATTGTTTCAGAAGCAACAATCTAAATCACATTCGTACGTGCTTGATGATTT
The DNA here is from genome assembly GCA_025200525.1 of Camellia lanceoleosa. NCBI lineage: Eukaryota > Viridiplantae > Streptophyta > Magnoliopsida > Ericales > Theaceae > Camellia > Camellia lanceoleosa. Next base: position 3,567,799 of record CM045760.1, read on the forward strand.
AAATTGTAAGTTTTAATTATTTGGGAATTGGTACAATTAATTCTTGATCTAATCACGAATCACTTAGGTTTTTCAATTGGTATCAAAGCGGGTCACTCTTTGTTTTTATCAAAACTATAGGAGTGTGATTTTGCGTGATTAGTGATATAGATTCAATTCACGAATGTAACTCAACCCATAGACCTCTGTTACTTGATGATACAAACTATTCCTTTTGGAAAGCTCGTATGAGAGTATTTTTAAAATCTTTCGATGAGAAAGTTTGGCACTGTGTGATCTATGGGTGGAGTGAACCTATTGTCACCATTGATGGTGTTGATATTCCTAAATCCCTTGATAAATGGGATGCATTCAACTATCAAAACTCGAGTGGGAACAGTAAGGCTCTCAATTCCCTTGTTTGCACCGTCACACCTGAAGAGTTTCATCGTATTTGCACATGTGAGGTAGCAAAAGAGGCTTGGGACATTCTTGAAACAATTTATGAGGGTACTACTTCTGTTAAAAGGTCAAAACTTCAACATCTCACCTCTGTCTTTGAAACTCTTTTTATACGTGATGATGAGACGTTTGATGATTTTTATGCTAAACTTAGTGACATCGTGAATTCTTGTTTCACACTCGATGAAAAAATCCCTGAAGCTAAGGTTGTTGGAAAATTGTTGAGGTCTTTACCTGAAAGGTTCCAACCAAAAGTTACAGCTATTGACAGGCTCAAAATGTTGATACCCTCAAGCTTGATCAGTTGGTTAGAAACTTGCAGACTTATGAAGCCTACCAGATTTCTAAGAAAAAAAAAAAAGATAGTGTGGCTTTCACTAGTGCTCATGAGACTGCAAAAACTCCTGAGACTAAGTTTGATCTAGAGTCTAAGATGATGGCTATGTTTACTAAATAGTTCAAAAAAAATTTAAAGAAAAAGAAGCCTAATTTCAGGGACCCTATTTCAAAAGATAAGAGTAATGAAAAACCCAAAACTTTTCCACCAAAACTTGCTCCAAAAATTGAAAAGAAGATTGTGAAGGGGCAAGAGGTCAAGTGTTATGAATGTCAAGGGTTTGGACATATTGCTCTTGAATGTCCATCGAAAAAGAATTGGAAGAAAGTTTATACAGTGACTTGGGATGATGAAAGCGGGTCAAAGCAAGAACCCGAAGAAACCGAATTCGGTGAAGACGAGTATAGTGCTTTCATGGCATTCTAGTCCACTTTCACTTAACCTCCTCCGAAGCCAGTGGAATTTGCTCGTGGTCAGAATCTGCACCGTGCTCCTCCCTTTGATGGGAGTAATTACTTGTACTGGAAGATCATAATGAAGGCGTTTCTGAGAGCTTTCGACCCTGAAGGCTGGCAAGCCATTGAAGAGGATGTTGAAAGCACTGATAATCTGAGCAATCAGAGAGTTCTGACTACTATTCGTGAAGCAATTTCTGATGAAGAATAGCAAAGGGTTGCTCACTGCACAAAGGCTAAAGATACATGGGACATTCTGAGTCAATTTCATGAAAGAGGAAAGTCATCTTCACCACCATCTATTATCTTTCCTGCCTTAGTTGCTCGACTGAATGAGGTCCAGGAGAAAGAGGAGCAAAAAGAAGATAATAAAACATTAGAAGACAATGATGAGATTGATGGTGATGATCTACAACAAGCTTATGAAAAGCTTTATGATGAATCTCTGAATTTGTCCAAGATCAATGACAAACTCACTTTCAAGCTCAAAGCAATTGAAAGCGAAAATGTCAAGCTAAAAGGAGAAATTACAATAGCAAAACAGAATGTCATCAAGATCTCTAATGATAGGCAAGACCTATGTGGGAAACTTCTATCTTGTGAGACCGAAAGGAATAAACTTTTGAAAATATATGCAACATATGAAGAGAAGATTGAAAGCCTTGAAATGTCACAAGTTACATTGGAAGAGATGGTCTATCAAAAAGATGAAGAACTCAAAGATGCTAGAGCCACAATTGCTATGTGGAACAAAGGTTCCAAGTCATTAGAAGACATCCTCAGGTCTCTACAAATGGGTTGTGACAAAAGTGGGCTAGGCTATGGTAATGCGACAGCTTACAAGGGACATATTTCTATATCTCATGACCTGAAGACTCAAGCAAAGGGAAAGCTGAAGGTGCACCAGGGTGATCCCTCTCTTCATGTACCTAACGGGGGTAAGATCAACAAAAGGGAGGTAAAACCTGTTTTGTTTGTCATCATTGTGGTAAGTATGGCCACATTCGTCCTTATTGCTTTGAGTTGTTTGGTAAGGTGTCTCAAAAGGGTAGAAATTCTAGTACTTTTTGGGTTAGGAGACAACCTTACATGTCTAGGTGGAACACCAAGATTTATGAGGGTGTTCACAACGCCAAGACATTTACCAAGACCGCCAGTCTTGATTTTGTTAAGACCGAAAAGATATGAGTGAAAAAAGGTGACTTGACTTGTTTAGTTGTTCACACTGCTCTAAAAGCATGTGACTCACACATGTGGTACCTTGATAGTGGGTGCTCTCGTCACATGTCAGGTGACAAATCCTACTTCACCTCCCTTGAAAAATATGAAGGAGGAATTGTTACTTTTGGAGATAGTGACACTTCTAGAGTCATTGGTAAGGACTCTATGAGTGTGGTTGGTCTTCCCAAGCTCGAAAATGCATTACTTGTTGATGACCTTAAAACAAATCTTTTGAGCATAAGTCAAATGTGTGATTCCCACCATGAAGTATTATTTTCAAAAAATAAATGTGAAATTTTAGATAAAAAGGGAAATACAGTCATGCATGGGGTTCGCACATCTGATAACTATTATGGGATTGTTACCACTAATGATCTCACTTGCCACTCAATCATCATAAGTAATATTGATCTGTGGCATCAAAGATTAGGTCACATGAATTTCAAAGACCTAACTAAGATAGCCAACAAAGAGCTTGTGAGAGGAGTACCTAAACTGGGTAAGAATATGAACCATGTGTGTGGACCATGTCAACTTGGGAAGCAAACTCGTGTCCCTCATAAAAAGGTGAACAACTTTACAACCAAACGTCCTCTTCAACTGGTTCATATGGATCTTATGGGCCCCATTCGCACTGAAAGCATTGGAGGTAAAAGATACTTTTTTTTAACTGTTGATGATTTTACTTGTTTTTCATGTGTAAATTTTTTAACAGAAAAATCGGATACGTTTGATACTTTTCAAGCCTTAGTCCTTAAAATCCAAAATGAACAGGGTGTTTCTATTGGGGGTATCATAATAATTCGAACTGATCATGGTTGTGAGTTTGAAAATAGTTCATTTTCGAATTTTTGTGATATGCATGGAATTAAGCATGAATTTTCTGCACCGATTACTCCACAACAAAATGGAGTTGTTGAGAGGAAGAACAGAGTTGTTCAAGAGATGGCTAGGGTCATGCTTCTTGGTAAGAAAGTTCCTCCAAAGTTTTGGGCTGAAGCCTTAAATACTGCTGTTTATGTCATAAATCATGTGTATTTAAGACTTGGCACTTTACAAACTCCATATGAATTGTAGAATGAATTGAAACCTAATGTAAAATACTTTAATACTTTTGGGAGTAAATGTTACATTTTCAAAGATAGAGAGCCTTTGGGCAAATTTGACTCCTGAAGTGATGAAGGTATTTTTCTAGGGTATTCAACCACTAGTAGAGCTTTTTATGTCTATAACCTGCTAATTTTAGCTTTGATGGAATCGATCAATGTGGTTATAGATGACACAGGTTCTCCTACTTCAGCGATAAATGAGGAAGAAAATGATGAGTCTCCAATCTTGGATACTGAACCACAAAGTCAAAGAGAAGCTGAGGTCCAAGCACAAGAAATTGAGACAGCACCAACTTCTCAGGTATGTCAGAGTCCAAAGAGTACACAAAGAGACACCACTTTTGATGCTTCGGTTACCACAAGTCTAGAGTTCAAACCATCAGCAAGGGTGAAACTGAATCATCCAACTCAATAGCTGATTAGAAGCGTCTCGGATCGAATGAAAACCCGAAGACAAATTTGGGAGGAGGTATCTCATATGTGTTGTGTTTCATTAATTGAACCTAAGAATATAAAATAGGCCTTACTAGATGATAGTTGGGTCAATGCTATGCATGAAGAATTAGGTCAATTTGAACATAACAATGTTTGGACTCTTGTTCCCAGACCTAAAGACATGAATGTGATAGGTATCAAGTGGATCTTTAAGAATAAATCTGATGAGAATGGTACTGTGGTTAGAAATAAAGCTAGGTTTGTTGCTCAAGGCTATACACAAATAGAGGGTGTTGACTAGGATGAGACGTTTGCCCCAATTACACATCTCGAATCTATTCATATTTTACTTGGTGTTGTATGCTTTCTTGGTTTCAAATTGTTTCAAATGGATGTGAAAAGTACATTTTTGAATGGGTACTTAAAAGAAGAGACTTATGTTGAGTAACCAAAAGGGTTTGAGGACCCTAAATTTCCATACTATGTCTAAATACTTTTCGGATTGCATGACACATGAGTTTGAGATGAGCATGATGGGAGAGTTGTCTTATTTCTTAGGTCTTCAAATTAAATAGTCTCCTTTGGGTATGTTTGTTTCTTAGACTAAGTATGCCAAAAACCTTGTGTCTAAGTTCGATCTTGAGTCGGCCAAACATGCTCGCACTCCCATGAGCACCAATCTTCACCTTTCCAAAGATTCCTCTGGTACTGATGTTGATTCTACCTTGTATAGGAGTATGATAGGAAGTCTCTTGTACCTCACAGCTAGTTGTCCTGACATTGCATTTAGTGTAGGTATTTGTGCCCGTTACCAGGCCTGTCTTAAAGAGTCTCATCTGATTGCTGTCAAACACATCATTAAGTATGTGAATGGGACATTGGGTTCTGAGATTTGGTTCTCGACCAACACTATAGCTGAAATCATTGGTTTTTCTGATGACGACTGGGCAAGGTGTGCTGATGATCGTAAGAGCACCTCTGGGAGGGGGGGTGTTTTTACCTTGGGAATAATTTGGTTGCCTGGCATAGCCAAAAGCAAAATGCCACTTCTCTTTTGACAGCTGAGGCTGAGTACATTGCTACAGGGAGTTGTTGTGCACAAATGCTGTGGATAAAGCAAATGCTTCATGATTATGGAATTGACCATAACACTCTCACTCTTTTCTGTGATAACACAAGTGCCATTAACATTTCTAAAAACCCTGTCCAACACTCTTGCACTAAACACATTGACATTCGTCATCATTTTATCCAAGAGTTAGTGGAAGAAGGCCTTGTTGTTCTTGAACATGAGTATCAAAAAGCTTATATTTTTACAAAACCCCTTGATCTTCTTAGGTTTGAGTTCTTTAGAAAGACCTTGGCTGTAGTGCTCAGTTACTAGGGTGTTTCCTGTTACTTGAGTGTATGTGAGTGTATGCTTTTATGTGTACTTGGGTGCTATAATCTCATTCTCATTTATTCCTGTCATCCCTACATTTAGACTTATATGAACACTTCTTATGTTACTTACTAGATTTCATTTTTCATTGTTTATAGCTCATTTTGAATGCCCATGCTCATTGACTTCATGATCTCATTCTGTACACAATCTTGAGATAAACTATTGCAGGGGTTTCCACACAAGTGATCAAAGTTCTCTATGGACCACTAACAATGTATCTTTTACATTATTGGAGGAATTGACCTATACTGGTATATTATGGGTGATGTTGAGTCTCTTAACTATCTATCATCATTTTTCACTTTCACGATTCCTCCATCAGTTCATTGAAGTCCGAGCATTAGGAAAAGGCTACCTCAAAGGCACCAACCAAGCCATCCTTTTTGATTTCATGCTTCTCTGGTTTGGTCTTCATACTCTTAAGCGTGCAAGCCACCAGTGAGTGCCCACAGAAAAGAAAAGTCACAAAATATTTTAAAAAAAATAAAAATGGGGTGACTCATTGATTGAGGGGGAGCCTCTGTGCTTACTCAACAAATACCCCTTAATTCTTAGTGATTTGACTTTTCTCTGTGATGTTTCGCTACTCCTGCCGGAGGTCCAGCCATCCGATCACTACGAGGATTAACTCTAGCTTTATGGCTTCTCAAGGATTGCACACACACACACATACACATTCATTTTGTGAGCTTTCATGTTTGCTTTTGAGTTGTGCATTCTTATGTAGCTTATGATCATTGATTAAAATTTTATCTGATTTGCTCATGACTTTGTGGTTCATAATTTCAAAATTTGCGAGTTTGCAGGCTTCATGGTTTGTGGATTATTCCATCTTAGTGTCACATTCTTGCTGTTATACTCACCTCTGTTTTATTCTGAGTCACACTTCTCGGTCAAGTTGGTTTTATTTGACCAGAAATGGTGTTTGGGTCATTGTTTTTTTTTTTTGTCCAGGCTCGAGCGGAAACACTCACGCCGGCGGCACTCACGGCGTGAATTTCATCCCTCCAGCATTTTTTCAGAGTTGTTCAAACTTCTAAGAGGTTGTTTTTGGCGCTCGAGCATCCAATTCCTTGCTCGAGCGTAGCCATACGTGTTCTGGCGCGAGCTCGAGCGTTCAAACCCACGCTCGAGCGGACTGGTTTGATATAAAAATCCTTCCCTCGTCTCTTCAGTCCATTTTCCCCCAAATTTCATCTCTCTCCTAGGGCTTCGTCAGTGGTGCCTTGCCTTCCTCTTGCATCTTGGATTGCCTCGCGTATGTGATTTTCCTTGGTTTTGTGTGCTCTTCTTCCATCTCAGGTTTGTCTTCTTCTTCCTCTTTTGGTACTTTGTTTTGTTGGTATTATTTTTTTTATTTTTTCTCGACTAATTGAGGCTTTGGGTGTGAAATTTTCATCTCAGTGTTTAGTTTGTTGTTCTCTACTTGTTCACACACTTTCATAGTATGTTGTACCTATTGAGTTTCTCATAGGGTTGGTTTGGGCATTTTTGTATGCAATATAATGGTACTCTGTCATCCTCATGAATCTTTGGTTTTATGCTCTAATGGGTTGTGGGATATTGGGCTTTGTTGATTGGTTCTATCACTAATATCAATTCTCTTATGATTTTCACTATATCTCTTTGGATTTTATTTTGCTCTTCATGGTAACTATTATCTCACTAGCTATTAATATTGAATCCTGTTCTATTGTGATTATGTGAGGGTTGATCATACTGATTTTACTATTGCTCTTGATTGTTTGATTCTTCTATATTTGGACTTTTCTACTAATGTTTGGTCTGTGTTTTTGATTTTGGTTCTTGTCTTGGGTTCGGGGGTTTGTGGTTGTCTCTTTTGGGTATACTTGGTTTAGTCATGTCCACTTCTAAACGAAAGAAGTCAACTGCCACTTGCCCTTCTTTTAATACAGACCGGTTTCCTTCGGCTGAAAAAACCAAGTTGTTTAAAAAGTCTTACCTCTCTAGGATTGTTCATCTTGAACACAATGTTCTGCCAAACACTTTTAAGTCCATCCACATTCATCCTTTGTTTGATCCTTTGGGTGAGGATTTAGTTCTTTCCTTCTCGGGCTGTCAAAATCTTGATTGGGTGCGGGAATTTTACCGTAATATAGAGGGGATTGACGATGTTGGTCTTTCGTTCAAGACTTGGGTCAGGTCTAAGTCTATCATAGTTACCCCTGACCTTATACATGAGCTTTTAGGTATTGGTAAAGTCTTTCCTATTTACTATCATTTCCCTGTTCGACCCACCTGTGATTTCGATGAGGTGGCCACTGCTTTATGTGGTACATCTCATTTGTGGCTCCCAGGCTCTTTGATCAAACAAAATGAGCTTCTTCTCCAGTTTCGTTTACTCAATCTTATTGTTTGTGCCAATATCATTGTAATCACCCACAGCTCCGAGATAAATCAAGAACAAGGTTTTGTCCTTTATTGCATTGCTCACCACCGATCTATTGACCTTGCCACCTTGATCATTCAAAAAATGGTTGCTAATTTTGAGCGCAATAACCTTGGTCTTCCTTACGGTTGCCTCATTAACCGGCTTCTCACCAAGTTTGAGGTTCTCACTTTTGATGAGAATGACTTTGCTTCTCCTTCCCGACCTTTCACCAAAAAGACTGTCTTTCAAAGTCAGTCTCATGTCAAAGGGGTCCCTTCTGGTGCAGGTGCAGGGGGTGCTGCAATGGCCGAGGAGGCAAGAGTATGATGTGACTGCTGCAGGTGAGGCTCCCGGTGAGAGGGAGCAACTTTCTCTAGTTCATACTATCTAAGGCCAGCTCCATCAGTTCGAGCAGTCCATGGTCTTACATTTTGATTGTCTGGAGGGCTGGATGGATATCTTTCGAGGCTAGGCTTACTGATCTTGAGACTACCACCGATGCTCGGCTCACAGCATTGGAGGCCTCATCCAGGCTGATTGAGGAGTTAGTTGCTCAGTCCTCTTCTCATCTGTCCCAGATTTTATCTCTTCTCTGAATCTGACCACCTCCATAACCACAAGCTCAATGATATCTATTTTATTGGCTAGTATACTTTTTGCACGGTGTTATCTCTTGATTTTTGTTGCACAGTTTTCTCTCTTGATTTTTGTTTCCTTTTCCCTTGTGTTTTCCTCCCAGACAAAAAGGGGGAGTGGATATTAGATATACTTGATGCATGCATGGATATTGGATATACTTGATGCATGGTTATTATTTTTGGGCATGGACATTGAGATATTAGTGTTTCATGAATATTGGGATACTTTTGTTTAGATATATATTTTGGGTTATTTATCCAGTTCCACAGTTTTGGTTTGTATGGTTGTTTCCATAGGTGGATTGTTCAAGGATTAAGTGTTTCATGTTCGCATTCAGCTCTTGTGGTTTTTGTAGTGGTTTTGTTTTTTTTCGAGGTTGTTGATTGTGTTAGCTAGTGTGTTTTGGGTTTGTTTGTTAGGAAAATTGTTGGAACAGTTTTGTCCAGGATTTGACAAAGGGGGAGATTGTTAGGACCCTACTTGTTGTCAAATTCCGTGGACAAACTTGAGTTTCATTGAGTTGTAATTTTCTTATGTTTTTGGTTTCCTGCTTGAGCGAGGAAAGTGGCACTCGAGTGAAGATTCCATCCTTATAGTATTTTGGCTTGTCTGCAAAATATACTGAGTGGTGTGTTTTTACGCTTGAGCGTGGGATCTAACGCTCGAGCATGAACCCTGGTTTGGAACACGCGATATAGAGTCCCCACTCGAGCGTGCTAACCTCACGATCTCAACTTCTATAAAATCTCAAGTTGATCCAAATCTAGGGTTATGTTTTTTAGATCTTCTTTAAGGGTTTTAGGGTTTTCTTTTGGGGATATTTTTCTAGTTTTCCTTGATGTTTGATTGAGTTGGAACTCATGTTCTTATAAACACACATCAAGGAGTTTGTTTGATCTTTTTTGAGAGTATTCTTCTTCGGTGGAATCCGAAGATTCAAGCACACGGTAAATCAAAGGAGTTTGATGCTGTGTACAGTCGTTGATTCGACAATAGATGTTGTGGATTCAACATCAATCTAATCAATTCCGAGACGAAGGTTGTGGTGAAAGATATACAAAAGATTTGAAGACAAATTGGAAGTGTTTGCGTAATTTGTTTGGTGTCTTTGTAATCTTTCTTTCTTCAGTAGTGGATTGATTTGTGGCATTTCGCCCGTGGCTTTTTTTTTTCACAATTGGAGGTGTTTCAATTGTGGTTTTTTCCATGTAAAAATCATTTGTGTCGATTTACTGTTTTGGAAGCAACAATCTAAATCACATTCGTACGTGCTTGATGATTTAGATTGTTAGTTTTAGTTGTTTGGGAATTGGTACAATTAATTCTTGATCTAATCACGAATCACTTAGGTTTTTCACCATTAAAAGAAATAAGCTTAGAAATTACGAACGTATTTAAACTAATAAAAAAAATCCATGAGATCCATGGCCATCAAATCCACCATCTTGTTGTGCCCTTGGGTCAATAGTCACTTATTTAGCTGTTCATTGGAAGAAAAATCCTAAATACGCAAACCAAAAAAAAAAAAAAAATTTCTGCATGCAGTAACAAATTTGACATCTCACTAAATTTAAATTCTTTGTTTTTGATGAACATAACAAATCTAGTAGTCCATGGCAAAACTGATATTGCACCTATTACTACATTCTTAAGTATGTATCAATGTTGGAATTAAGAAAAGACCACAATGTTGCATTCAATTATTCAAACAAGAGGAGCTTTCAACATAATTAGAAGCATAACAATAGAAACTTGACACAACACAACCTACCGGTAACATCAAATAAAAGTTCAACAACAATACTAATATTATGAAGCATCAAGTGCTTTGTAGTCTTGAAACATACTAATATTTTAATTGTTAAATAAATAAACAATAAATAAAAATGCTTCAAGAAACATACCAATTGATAAGAATTTTATTCAAGAACCATCATGGGACTAAAAAAAATTGTGATTTCAACACTTTGAAGGTTGTTGAACCTTTTTTAAAATTTAAAAAATATTAAAAAAATAAAAAAAATAAAAAAAACTTTTGTGACAAAATAAAAAATTCAGCATCTCACTAAAAAAGAAAAAATAAGAAAGAAAGAAAGAAAAATAAGTATTTTTGTAAGAAAAAGGCATTACCCAAAAGAAGAATATATCAAAATAATCTAACGAATGACCTGGGCCTAAAGGCACTCCCCAACCAAAATGAAGCATAAATTATCAACATCTAATATGTCCTTAAACTCATTGTTAGCCTCACACTCCATTTTTAATCCTGAAACAGTCCTCAAAGATTTAAGTTTCCCAAGAAAATCAAATTAAGGATATTAATGCAACAGAGTTCACTCTAAATATTCACCCAAAAAAAAGTTCACTTTAAATGGTTAACAACAAAGTCCAAAACAAAGAATAAATAAATAAATAAAAGAAAGAAAGAAAAAAAGAAAAGAAAAGAAAAGCAAGCTGACAAATACAAATCTGAATAAAGGAGCTCTCATATGATCTAGACAACAATGCTAGGAATACATATGTTTAAAAACAAACCCAAAATAGAATGGTAAACAAACACCAAATCAAAATCAAAATCAAATTAGAAAACAAAGGCACCTAAGGATCTCATCACAGCTTGAGTTGAAGATAGCAATGTTTTTAGAGATCTATTAGTTGGCATAATGGGAAAATGAAAAAAACCAAAAAAGGAAAAGCTCATTATGTAATGAAAGAGGCACAAAAATAGTGAAAGCAAAAATTAGAAAACCAAGACAACAAAAATTAGATTTTAATAAGGCGATGGCTAGGACGAAGGGGCAAAGCTGAGGAGAGGTTGAGAGATATCTAGAATCTGAGATGGGTGAAGTATTAAAAAATAGACCATTGGATTAAATTAATCTAGACTATCCAAATTGCCACATAGGACAAATACATTTTCAAAATCATGGAAATGGACTGTGGATGAAAGGGAGAAGCAATCTCTAAAACTAAATATTTTGTTTTTTTCAAATTTATTCCCTTATCGCATTGCCACCACATTCTTTGTCTTTTCCTTCCCTACTGCACACCCTCTCTGGCTCACCAACAACTTACCAAATCCATAAAGATAGAAATTCAATAAAACCAAAGTAAACCAAAAGAGAGTTGTACAATATTGGCTTACCCTAATTTGGGTGAGACCATATCTATTTATAATTGTAGACTCGACTTTCTTTGCGCCCCCCCCTCTTTCGGAGAAGGCGCGAATTGGTCCTCTACAGTTCGGATTCCTGTCACGGTTCTGAATCTAATCTTACAAAATGCAATGTAAGACTAATAAACACCAAAGAGTCCAATCCGGCAAATCATTTTGGAAAATCGATTTGAAATCAAATATTGTCAAAACTGAACTGCTTTGCCAGATTACAGAGTCGCCACCTATTTATTTTTGGGAAATTTAGGAAACCCCAACTCGTGCCAAAGGCCACATGTCCGTCATCACCAAAGTTGCCTTGGCTCGGGAACTTGGGTACGAGAGAGGAAGGTCTTGAAATGAGCTCCCCTGCTCGTCCGATCAAAGGATCGGTCTCTACTAAGCATGATATGTTGTTTTATAAACACATGTGTTCTTATTTTGATAATTAGCTAATTTACTATGTGATGCGCACAACATACAAGTATAGACTTAATCACGAGAATTGGAACAAAACAACTCATGTTTTTTTTTCGAAAATGGTTTGAAAGTGCTACTACTTAAGTAGGCTAAAGTCTTGGATTTGCCACCCTTAAGTGGGCTTAAAACATGATGATTTGCCACTTCGCAAAGTGGGCTTAAAACTCACATTTGATGAACTGTCCTAATTCAAGCAACAAAACCTTCATCCACATGCATTTATGCAATTTATCAAGTAAGCACATAGCCTCATGGCAAACATGCTATCATGGCAACACTTACACTCATGCAAGGATGCTAAAGCGTAGATACTTACAGTGTACTCTAAGCCAAAACAGAAAACTAGTTAGAAACAATGCATGATCCTAACTATACAAGATGCCTAATGCAACGCATGCAATAATGCAACTAAGTAGGCTCGGCTACCTAGTCATGATATTTGCAACACTTTGATAACATGCTTTTAAACACGTATTCAAGTAAGTGTATTAAATTTGCGATCACGGTTTGTATGATCTTGAGCTCGGTGCATGCAAGATAAATGAATGATGCAAACATGCAAGCATAAAGTATGCTAATCAAAATGTGCCATAATCTAACCATCAAAAGTAATTAAATAAAAGGGAGAAATACGCGGGGTTGGAAGACATGCACACACGCACACGCACGCTTATTACAACATTACGCCCTCTCGACGGAGGGTCCGAATAAATAAGCTAAGCTACGCTAAGCTAAGCTAATTATTACAAACCAACTAATTAACTAACTCTAGCTAATTAATTATTACAAACCAAATGAATAACTAGCCAATCTAAGCTAATTAGAATATTACAACACTTGAATGATTAACTAGTTACACAAACTAAACTAATCATAAGCAATGGAAAGGCCTCATGGGCGAGAGAGATATGCATGCTCGGTCGGCGTCCGCTCGGAAATCCATTGCTTTGCCGTCAATTGCCTCTGTTTGTACGTGCCTTGGTTTCTGAACATTGAACCAACCTCCACATTGTTTCTGCTCTAAAACAGGATCATTTCTGCACAAAATTGGACTGGTGGCAAGTCGGCCACAAAAAGTGGCTGTCGGCCACCTCAACTGGCCGGTCAGCTAGTGAAAGTGGCCGGTCGGCTACCTCAAGTGGCCGGTTGGCCATCTGCCTTTCCAGGCTTCTGGTTTTGCTGCAACAGAGAACAACGGAGGCACAATAATGTATTTGCAAGGAAATATATGTACTTCCACCCTCCTCATCATGTCTCAAGCTCAAAGGAGAGTGGCACTCGGTTCTCAAGCCACCAGCCAAGCATCTCAATGCATGATGGCCCAAAAACCAAGCTTGTACAAGCTTAGTGAATGCACAAACAATACACAAAGTGCCTCCACCCTATCATGAATGATCAAGGGTGTTGGCGACTAAGAAATGTGACACGTTTCATTACTTTGAGTATGAAACGTCCCACATTTCTCGTATTTGGATTAATGTCCGATCCAAACACATGCAATGCAACTCAAATGCTTATCTTGTTCATGTTTTACTTTGCTCATTTTGTTTACACATTTTAACTTACCAATTAATCCCTTAACCGGTTAAGTCCAATGTGAAAGTCCTCTAATGGGAGGGGTCAACCAAAAGGGTGGTTTAGGACATGAGAGGGATCATGCCTTTGACTAGGAGGAACCCTCAAAAGAGGGTTAAAGCCATTTAGCACAAACCCTACCTCATGCTTAAACACAAGCTTAAGGCCAAACAACCCTCAAAACAAATTGAAAAATGAAGAAATGGGGGAGGTTGCGGATGTTTCAGTGCTGAAATGGCATGACAAGTAATGCTACAACATGCAAGCAACACATGCACAACATGTTAGGGGCCAATGCATTGAAACTAGTGAAGGACACAACACTAGAGGCATGCAATACAAAGCTCAAAAGGGACCAACAGTCCAAAACAGTCCTAAAACACCCTAAATAGAGTTCTAAAACATGCTTGAAATAAGCTAAGAATAGCAACATTAAGAGGCCAAAACAATAGCACATGCTAGGCAACTTAGCACAATTGCACTACAAGCATACAAGGCAACGCTCATGTGATCAAACCAGCTCAAAACAGAGCTTAATCATGCCAAATTAGTAGCTAAAACATGCTGGAATTGAAGCCCAAGTGGCAAGAAAAACATGCTCGCATATTGGCTCGCAAGCAAGGCATAAAGCACAACTCTCAAAAGCAATAAAAGAGTGAAACATGTGAGAGTGTGACAGAGGTATATGCTCTAAAATCACATGTAAAATGAGGCCATATCATGCAATCAACTCATGTAAAGCATGTTAGAGGCCCCAAAACTCAAAGCTAGTTTAGGCACTTACACTACAACTATGCAAAACAAAGCTCAAACACAACAAACACTTAAAAAATAGTCTTAAAATAGGTCTGAAGCAGCCCTAAAACATGCTTGAATCAAGCTAACAAAAGCTAGAAAAATAAGCTAAAACATGGAGCATGTTAAGCTAGTAGACAAAACATAAGGAGGGAAGGCTACCCCCTCCATTTTTGGACTTCAAAACAAGGTTTCTACCACTGAAATACCTTTGATTTTCAGTGGTTAAAAGACCCAAAAAGTTTGACTTTTACATGCTTAGAGATGATGCAAAGGCACATACAAATAGACAACAAGAAGGGGGATACAACCCCTTAGCACAAAATGGCTTTAAACCACCATTTTAAGGACTGGAAAATAGAGTTTTTTTCAATTGAAAACCAGCTCAAAAATAGTGGAAGAAGATGGCAAAACAAGTGTTCAAAGCAAGCTTAAAGAAGGTAAGTATTATACCTTTGAAGCAAAAGAGAACTCTAGGCACAAATGATGTCTTAGAATCAAGCTAAAACCACCTTTTGGAGCTCAAACAAAGTGCCAAGGAATCTCAGCCCAAAGACAAGCAATTTTGGTTAAGGATGTGTATGCAAAGGTATGGTGTATCTAAGCTTTTATGCACAAAATTGCAAGAGGAAGAGAAAATCTAGAGAGAGAGAAATCTAGAGAGAAAGAGAGACTCCCAAATCTTTCTAACCTCCCAATATATGAGATATAGCCTCCATATATAGCAAAACAAGAGCTCAAGTTTGAAATATCTGAATATAGGACAGCTGGAGGTTGTGTAGAATAGCTATAGAGAAAAGATCTGCAAAATATTTGAGTTTTGGACATAAGTGGCCGGTCGGACACCTTTCCTGGCCGGCTGGCCACCTTAAGTGGCCGACTGGTTACTTTTCTAGCCGATAACAAAAATCTACTCTGCAGGTCAAACTTCAAATGGGCATATCTCCTTCATAGGGACTCCTTTTTAGGTCATTCTTGTGTCCAAATTGAAGCCCCGGAAGTAAGCTTTCCAATGGTGCAGCCTCACATCAAAATTCTAAGTGTGAAAAGAGTTATGCCTCTTTTAGTGAATGTTGCTCATTTCCAGCTCAATCGGATTGATGCCCAACTTCAACCAACCATATCTCTCTCATCTGGCCTCGGCTTTAGGAGATTCTTGAGTGCAAAATGAAGCCCCGGAAGTCTTCTTTATAATGGTGGTAGCCTCATAGCTGAAATCCAAATGTAAAAAAGGATAGGCCAGATTTAGCAAAGGCTGCTCGACTCTCTCTTAACGGTTTATGCCCATCTTCTTCCCCAACTTGGTTTCTTCCCTCTCCTCTTTTTTTTTTTCTTCTACTCCAAACCTCTAAAAAAGATGTTTTGAAAGATTTTTCAAAGATTTCATCTCTCTTTCATTCAATTCTCACTTTGTCCTTGCTCGGTTTATCGAAAAGCGCAACATTTAACGAAATGCGAGCCTCGGAACATCGTAGGAACTCTGTTTCAAAAATGCTTTGAAAGAGAGGGTTTTAAGGTCTAAAAATCATTCAAAATAGTTTTAGTCCAAAAATGGGGTGTGAGGTTATGATTTGGAGCTCCTCTTGCCGAAGAAATTGAACATTTGCATTGCACACCTTTTATCACCAAGTAAACAATCAGTAGTGCCCAAGTTTCAAGGGCGGTCAAAAATGGGGTGTCTACAATAATCAATATAAGATACACAGGAAAAAGGAATTAAATAATTACACAATCAAATCCAAAAAATCAAATCCCTAAATAATCGTAATTTATAGAAATCACGGGATCTCCTAAATATACAGTATTTTATATTCCAACACTCCCCCTCAAGCTGGATCAAAGATGTCAATCAAACCCAGCTTGTCAATGGAAGATCGAAGTAGGGATGGTCCGACAGATTTGGTGAAGATGTCAGCAGTCTGATCAGAAGATGGAACAAATGAGGGACATACAATCCCAGCTCGAACCTTTTCCCAGATGAAATGAATATCAACTTCAATATGCTTAGTACGCTCATGAAGCACAGAGTCAGAGGCAAGTAAGATGGCAGACTTATTGTCACAAAATAGCTTGGAGGAATTATTCTCCTCAAATCCTAACTAAGTAAGAATGGACCGAAGCCATAGTAACTCACATGTCCCATGAGCCATGGCTTGGTACTCAGCTTTAGTAGATGATCAAGAAACAACCGCTTGTTTTTTGCTTTTCCATAATAAAAGATGAGTACCAAGAAAAGTGCATACCCTAGAAGTGGAACGTCTATCAGTTAATGAACCTGCATAGTCTGTATCAGTAAAATAGGACAATCTTGTCTGAATCCCTCCATGGAAGAATAAACCCAAACCTGGACATGACTTGAGATATCTCAAGATGTGGTGAACAGCATCAAGGTGAGCAGTACGAGGTGAATGCATAAACTACTAACCACACTCACAGCAAATGTCAAATCTAGTTGTGTATTAGTCAAATATATCAAATGTCCTACCAATCTCTGGTAGCGAGATGGATCAGAAAGCAACTCACCAGACTCAGCCGAAAGTTTCAAATTTAGATCCATAGGAGTAGATGCAGGCTTGCACCCCATGTAGCTCGACTTTTCGCGTCCCCTTTCGGAAGGATGAATAGCCCTTACAGTTCCGACTCCACTTGTGTTGGTTCTGAATCTGATTTCACAAGTGCAATGTGAAACAGTGGAAACATGAAAAGAGTCCAAATCCGACAATTGTCTTTGAAAAATTGGTGTTTTGAATCAAATGCCAAAAATTGACTGCTTTGCCAGATATCAGAGTCGCCACCTAAATATTTATTTTGAGAAATTTAGGAAACCCGTGACTTGTGCCAAAGGCCATTAGTCTGTCGTTACGAAAGTGTCTTGGTTTGAGAACTTAGGTATGAGAGGGGAAGGTCAACAATGAGCACCCCACTTACCCGATCAAAGATCGCCCTCTACTAATTATGATGTGATTCTTATGTACAATATACGTTCTTATTTTATTTTTAACATACAAGTATAGACTAATTTCACTGGAAGTTGGAATGTTTGATTTCATGTTTGTTTTGAAAAAGTGTTTTGAATATATACCACTTGAAAAAGTGATCTCATATATATACATTAATCAAAGTATCCCAATGTTAGTGAATAGCCTTCATCCATAGGCATTCAAACAGTTTATCATTTAAGCAATTAGCCTCATGGTAGTATGTTTGATACGACAACAATCACACTTATGCAATATGCTAAAACATAAAAACTTACCTTGTATTCCGAGCCAAAAAAAGAACTAGTTAGAAAAATGCATGATCCTAACTATGTATTATAACTAATGCAACACATACAATATGCAATTAATAAGCTCGGCTACTAGCATGGCATGCAAGTCAATTCAAGGCATGTGATAGCGCACGTATTTAAGTAAAGAGTTTGAATTTGACATTTAAAATAATATAATGAGCCAAACTTTTATGCATGCAATACAAGTGGATGCAAACATGAGTATGCTAAATTAAATATGATGTCCTTAAACTAACTATCATAAGCTGGTAAATAAAAGGGAGAAAGAGGTGGGGTTGGAAGACATACAACTTATTACATATTTGTCCTCGCGAAGGAGGGTTCGAATGTCCAAGTGTCCAAATAATTAATTATACAAATCCGAATGAATAATAAGGAAAAGGGGCTGTCTAATTTATTATAACAAATAATATGTAATGATCGCGTTTGTTCTGTTTCACCTTATCATTGCTTTCGACCAAAAGTGTATTGTTTGCAATTTATTGGAGCCTTGCCGACCCAAAACAAGACTTAGTCGAGCCCCAAATAAATCCAAGCATACCTTGTTTTCTTTGCGGAAATCTATTTTTTTGTGCCTAAGGTGAAACAGTGCAAACATCCAGACAGGGTATTCCTAGCCATGTTTGTCTCTTCTACTCTTCTCTATCATGGAAAATACTCAAGATAGGAGTGAACTCGGTTCCCAAACCATCTATGGTTGCAAGTTGATTTGCAAGATGATTTTGGACACGATAGGACAAAGATCAATAAATGCAATGCATAACAACCACCCCTCTCTCCTATCATGAAGCAAGTTCAAGAAGGGAAGTAGAGACGCTTCAAGAATCATCAAAACATTATGGACTAATGTAAGACAAGCCTTGACACAATAAACTCGGTATAACGTCCAACCGAATTCAATCAATCATATTGGTTCTTTATGTTGGTTGATTCATTTTAAGCTCAATTTTATTAGCCTCTTTTATATTACCTTCCCTTTTCTTTAATCCATTAAGTCCACAATGATATTTACATCCACTAAGTCCGAAATGCAATAAAGGAAAATAAGTGTCGACTTAACTTGAGTAAATAAACCTTATTTTCTTCAGAGGAAATTACAAAGGAAGAGTCAAACTTATTCACAAGTTAGGGATTTCAAGTCAAACTCAGGATGCGCAACAAGAGCTAGTGAAACTCATAAGAGTGATAATGACTTAGAAAAACCCATAGTGAGCGATAATGACTTGAAATCCAAACTTGATAATGAGTGATAATGACACTTTCCTTGGCAATTTCCAAGGGTCAATTAATTCTTCGGGGGAAGTTACAAAGGAAGAGTCAAACTTATTTACAAGCGATAAGGGATTTTAAGTCAAACTCAAGATGCGCAACAAGGACTAGTCAAACTCCAAAGAGTGATAATGACTTAGATAAACCCATAGTGAGCGATAATGACTTGAAATCCAAACTTGATAATAAGTGATAATGACACTTTCCTTGGTGATTTCCAAGGGTTAATTAATCCCTTAAAAGTAGACACACTGGTGATAAAAAGAACTGAAAAATGCATGATTGTACTTTAATATAAGAAATTTTTTATGCCGTTGCTAATGAACCTCCGAAGAGATTAAACGATTAAGCATGAGAAAGTTTTATGCCTTTTGTAGTGAACCTCCTAAGATATTAAACCATTAAACATGAGAAAAGTTTCTTTCTTATACTTGAAACACAATCTTAATTTTTTACAACTTTTTAATCAAAAACATCAAAGAATGGAGAGAGGTTGCAGAGGTGGTTATGCAAGGTTGATTAATTGGTTAATATAACACAAACAAAATATGTAAAACAAACTTATTGAAGTAAATTAAACAGCCCCCAAATAACATGCAATAGTGTTGAAATTAAACTATAGAAGGTGCACAATCATAGAGAGATTAAAGCTAATATAATTATGAGGAAGGGTGGCTAACCCCTCCCCACTTTTACAACTTCAAATCACATACTTTAAATGTTGAAAAAAAGCTCCAAAACAATCCCAAATCAGCCCCAAAACAGTGGCAAAAATAGACGAAAACAAATGGGAAACACAAGGATTTAAGCTAGGAGTAAGGTTCAAGCAAGGGGGATTAACCCTTCCACTTTTGGGTAGCTTTGAATCGCAAGTTTCAGCCCTCAAAACAGTCCAAAAATAATATGAAAACACAAGAAAAAGATGAACAAAGATTGAAATAAAAGCAAGAAAGCTTTACCTTTTGTAGAGAAGGTGTTTTTGTTGTAAATCAAACTTGATTCCAAAGCACCCTCAAGTTTGAGTATTATGTTTAATTCTCAAATTAAGTTCAAGTTCAAGCTCTTGTATGGTATGTATGGATGATATGAGAGCTTCAAGGCTTGTGGAAGAACAAGAAGGGTGATAGCTTTGATCTTTTCTACCTCTTGAAATTTCTAACTCACTCTTGATATTTCTAACTCACTTGTATTGATTTGATCTCTCTAATCAAATTCTATATGTGTTTTTCAACCTCCATATATCAGTCTGAACCCTGCTATATATAAGCCCCGAGCAGGCTTGATCAAAATATCTGCAGAATTGGGCAGTTGGCAGAACACTGCTAAATCTGTGTGAAAAGTCAAGATGTCCGGCCGGATGTTGGTATCTCCGGCCAAATATCACTTAGGTCCGGCTAGACTTCAATGTATTTCCACTAATACAAGTTGATACAAGGTGCAATACTGAAGTTCCGGGGTAGAAATACAGTGGGTATGGCAGGCAGGAATTGTTTAGAGCTCGAACTCAGATTCTTTTATTGAGAATTTAAACCACTGACTCAATGTAATCGTCATCAATGAGTGCTCGGAATCAAGTGCCTAAGTCTTACAAGCGGTCAAAATTGGGGTGTCTACACCCCATTATACCGGTGTCTCAAATAAGATCCAAAGTATACTTTCGTTGGGACGGTGATATCCCACTGCAAAAATGAGCTACTTCAATCCCCAAGAAATATTTGAGAGGACCCAAGTCCTTGATGTCAAATACTCGACTAAGCTCCTATTTTACCTTAGCAATACCAATGGGGTCATCTCTTGTAAGGATGATATCATCCACATAGACCAACAAAATAATACATCGACCATTGGGCTGATGACGAATGAAGCATGTATGGTCAGAGTGACAGTGAATAAAATCCATGGATAGGATAACAGAGCTGAAACAGTGGAACCATGCACGAGGAGATTGCTTCAAGCCATAGAGAGACTTATGTAGATGACAGACCTTGCCAGCATACTCCCCCTTAGCTTGAAACCTGGGTGGAGGATCCATGTAGATCGTCTCAAGTAAGTCCCCATGTAGAAGAGCATTCTTGACATCAAGTTGATGAAGGGGCCAAGAAGAATAGGTAGCCAAGGAAATAAACAAACGAACAATGGTCAATTTAGCAACCAGTGCAAACGTAACCCCAAAATCCTTGCTAGGAACCTGGGTAAAGCCCTTAGCAACAAGATGAGCTATATATCGGTCCACTATACCGTCAGCCAAGTATTTGACAGTAAAAAACCACTTGCACCCAACAGTCATCTCACTAGAAGGTAAAGAGACAAGATCCCAAGTGTGATTATGCTCCAAAGCAGCCATTTCAGTTTGCAGAGCTGCAACCCATTGGGAATTCTGGGGAGCCTCAGACACAAACCGTAGGATAAAGACCGACTTAAGCTTGCCAAGAAAAGATCGATGAGAAGTTGAAAGGGCATCATAACATAAAAACTAGGAAATAGGGTGATTAGTACTACTAAACCAACCAAACCGATTAGGGGGACGGTGTTCACAGGTTGGATAATAGGAAGGAGTTGGGGAGTGAATAGTAGAGGGAGTACTTGGGCCTGAGGAAGAAAAAGATGCTGGAAAGGGTAGAGCATGAGGGCGACGATAGTATGTTTGTAATGGCGGAGGACTAGAAGGTACAGATATATGTAATGGTAAAGGAGCAAATGAATCAATGATAGGAACAAGGTGAGCACTCGGTTACATAGCAAGAGGCGGTGTACTCAAGGTGGAATCCTAAAACACAAGGTTAGAACAAAAAAATGACATATCTTCGCAAAATGTGACATCCATAGAATGATAAAAATGGCGAGACAACGGATCATAGCACTTGTAGCCTTTAGAGAGAGCCGAATAGCCCAAGATGATGCATTTAAGAGACTTGTTATCTAACTTGGTCTGAGTAGGACTACAATCCTGAACAAAACAAGTACAACCAAACACACGAGGCACAATAGGAAATAACACGATATCTGGACAAAGTTATTGAAAAGGGGCTAACCCGTGAAGAATCTGACTAGGTGTCCGATTAATGAGGTAAATAACAGTAAGCACTGCCATATGCCAGTAGGATTTAAGAACATTCATCCCACAAAGAAGACATCGGACAACAGACATAATATGACGGTTTTTACGTTCAGCAATCCCATTTTGTTCAGGGATGTAAGTACAAGTGAGTTACTGCAAAATTCCTTACTGATTAAGTTTGAAGCGAAATGCGTCACAGATGTACTCCTCCCCCCCCTCCCCCCAACACCTAATTATTAGAATGAATATTCCGTACAATGGTGTGGAATTGGGTTTTGACCATTTATAGAAATTGAATAAAAAGTGGAAGCACATTAGACTTCTTTTTAAGCAAATAAACCCAAGTACACCTAGAATGGTCATCTATGAAAGTCACATAATAGCGATGCCCATAAAAAGCCAAAAGATGAGAAGGACCCCAGATATCAGAGTGAATAAGGTCAAACATATAGGAGGCGCGATACATGCGAGGAATATAAGAAGTACGAGTATGTTTAGACAGTTCACAAACAACACAATGAAACTGATGATCCTTGCAAGCATTATTAAGTGGCGGGAAAAGTAAACACAAATAATTAAAGTTTGCATGTCCTAAACGAGCATGCCACAAGGCTAAAGTCTAAAAAGAAAACACATAAGAAGACAACTCAGGTAACATAGCTGTTTGTAGGCCAAAAGTGGTAGGATGGAAAGGTATTGGGTCCCCGAAGTAGTATAGCCTATCGCGCTGAAACCCCTTGCCAAAAATCTTCTTCAAAGTTAGGTCTTGTAATAAATAATGAGTAGGCAAGAAAATAACAGCACAATAAAGGTTTTTAGCGAGGCGACTAACAAATAGAAGATTATAAGCAAAACGGGGCACATGTAAGATAGAAGTAAGTGTAATATGAGACGATAGAACACATCACCCTTATGTTGGACATGTGAAATAGACCCATCAACAAGACATACAGTCTAAGCGGTAGTAGAGACAAGAAAGGAGAAATAAGAAAACTTACCGATCATATGATCATTGGCCCCAGAATCCAATATCCAAGTAGGTTTTGTGCGAACGTGAAAGGCTGTAGGAGTACTTATAGAGAGTGTGGTAGTGGATGGGACACTTGGAGACATGGTAGTGAATGAACCAAGTTGCTCTTGAAGGCGACCAATATGAGATTGAAGCTGATGAAGATCAACAGAATGAGTCGGCTGAGGAGTACTAGATGTGTCAGCAATAACAGCAGTATGGAGAGAGCCTAAAGGGCGTGTCCTTGCAAAGCATTGCTCCAACTCAAGATGAAGCTTGAAGCACCATGCTTGGACATGACTAGCTACACCACAATGGTGGCAAATAACCTTGCTACTATAAGTGTGAAACCCCGTATTTTTGAGGTATTAATATTATTTGGTTGTAGTTTGGTGGCAAGATTTTCTCTATTTATTTTATCTCTTTTTATCTCCACCTCATTATTATTCATTTCTATTGTTTTCTAATATTTTTTTATTATTCTTGGGCACCAAGTAAATTTCATTTTATTATTTTTTTCATTATTTCCTTGCTTACCAAGTAATCTGTTATTTTTAATTTCTTTGATCTTCCTTCCTCTCTAAGTAAACCCCTTTTTCTTGCCCACTAAGTAAGGTTCTTTTTCTTTTGCCCCAAGTCTTCCTTTTTTTTTTTCTTTTTTTTTTTTTTTATCTCGAGTATCCTTGCCTATAAATTGAGCTCACCTCTCAACTTCTTTCTATGGTTCTTCCCATATCTCTCTCCATTTGTTATATAGTTTAGAGTTTAGATTAAGAGTGTTTAGAGTGAGAGTAAGCATTTTCATATAGGAGGAGAGTTGTAGATTTTGTGAAACCTTACATACCTTATGGCTTAGAATTTGGAGATCCATAGAGAAATATCGAGATTCGAGTGTTGGCGATGAAGGAGATTGATTTGAGGTAATTCGGGTAGTATACAATATGATTCCTTTAAATCATTTTGCAAAGAGTTTATTTTAATTACTTCCAATTTGTAATCATCTTGATTATTGTGATCATTTGATAAATCCTGTGAAATCATTCTCATTGCTACGTTTGATTATTCTAGTCATTTGATAAATTCTGTGAAGTTATTCTATGCAGTCAGTGTTGATTTGTCTGGCTAAATAACGTAGAATTGCTCTGTACATAGATCGAGTGGACCTTGCCAATAGCTTGGACCAATAGCCCGGATAAGCGGTTGTGCTTGGGTGAGGTGGGTGAAGCAATCCTTGGTCATATACTGAGTAGGACCGGGTATTTGGTCATGGATAAAGTATCAAATGTCGAGTTGACTTGTTTGTACAATTTGGTAAATTGCTTGATTATCGAATCTAATCGATTGTGTAATTGTTGGATCCCTGTTGATTTATTCTCTGTTCGAGCCACTATATATTATTTTTTGAGATTTGTAACTTATATTTTGGAGACATTTGTGTAATTATTTTGGAGCCAATTTGCATTTTTGAGGTCATTAATTAGTTAGAATTTAAATTTGAGGTTGATTTGATTTATTAATGGGCTGGAAGTTTGGACGTTACAAGAAGCACGAGAACGAAACTTGGAAGCAAGAGCCATCTGATTTGAAATTAAAGATGAGGCAGGAACGGAGGAAGGAAGCAAAGCCACTGGTTGAATCAATCGGCGGCGGCTCGCCATTGTCAATAGTAGCAAAAGCTTCATATAAGGATGGCATAGGTAATGTGTTCAAAATCTGAATACGAAGAGACTCAAATTCAGGTTTTAAATCCATTAGAAATTGATAGGTGTGCTAGTGAGCAAGACGAGCAAACACAATAGAAGCAGCAACAGTTGGAAAATCACTCAATGGCTCATACTGTGCTAACTCCTCCCAGCGAGACTGAAGGTACCCAAAAAATTCGGCAAGGCTAAAACCCAAAGCTTTCTGAGAAGCATGAGAAATATTTTGATAGAGTTTGAAAATCCTAGCATCATTGTGGGCATGTGTGTACATCTGGGTAAGAGCACTCCACAACCGAGGAACTGTATCACAGCACATGAACATGTTGTAGATGCATTCTTCCATAGAGTTGAACATCCAACCAAGTAAGGTGCAATTGTCAATATCCCATTGAACCCACTTAGGATCATCAACGGGAGGTTGTGTCTCGGTTTCCAGAAGCCATCTAGATTTGCCTCTACCCTCAAGGTAGAGACGTATAGACCGACTCCAAGCAGCAAAGTTGCGACCATTAAGCAACCCACTACTAATCCGATGAACCAGAACATGGGAGGCGAGGGAAACATCTGAACGAGGCATAATGCTCTAGGTTTGTGTAACAAAGTCAAACATTCTAAAACACCACAAAGTCGAAGTAGCGGCGTCACACAAAAGAGATACTACTGAACAAACTGGTAGCCCAAGTAATAAGGAACACACACAGGTTGCTTACCACATTAGCAACACACAACCCTAAAAGGGTTAAAAACCAACCCAGACCACCCTAGAAGGATGCCGAACTGCACAGAATTAGGACAGAGCCTAGTCGGCTATTGTAGGAACCCCGGCAGTGACTGGAAAGGACTGTCGAGGGAGAGAGAAAGGGTTTTGGGTGGTGCAAGGTGGTTAAAAGAGGCTGGGTAGGCGAGTTGGCTACTAGGAAAGGGAGGAGAGACTGGCGGTGATGATGGGTCGGTGCGGCTAGGATTTCTTTGGCTCTAATACCAGGAAGATAGTTGTACAATATTGGCTTACCCTAATTTGGGTGAGACCATGTCTATTTATAATCAATATAAGATACACAGGAAAAAGGAATTAAATAATTATACAATCAAATCCTAAAAATCAAATCCCTAAATAACCGTAATTTATAGAAATCACGGGATCTCCTAAATATATAATATTCTGTATTCCAACAAAACTAGCTAATGTGCTAAATAAATTTAAAAGTGCATCAACTAATAAAAAATCAAAAACATCAAAATCAACAACCAACAAAAATAATGATTGATTAAGCATAATATGAAAAGTAGATGTTAATGAATACCTTCAATTATTTGGATGATCTCGTAAAAGCATAATCAGAATTACTTCAATTATTTCCTGCAAAATAGCATAAAAGATCATCTAGAGGATTCAATCTAGAAAACCATGTACAACAAATTTTGAATATGAAAATGCAAAGCAATAAAATGTATTGCTAATTCCTATGTAGTCATTTAAATGTGCAGGAAATATTGTGAAGTAGGCTTGGGAATTATTAACCGAAATAACAGAAAGTGTAGTTAGGAAATAAAAAACAGTACATGAGTTACTAAAATGATTGTGAATCACTTTGGCCATATGAGTCTTCTTCTTGTTATAATGCTTTTAAAATTACATGAATCTTAAATATACAAACAGATTTCATGAGTTTTCAAATCATTAAAAAAAAAAAATACATAGGAAACAAAATAATGAATCACATAAAAATATTCTTACAAATAGTGATTATATTAGAAATATCAAAAATTGTTGACCTTTAGCAAAAAGAAATCAAATTTCAGAAATAGATTTAGAAAAAATCCAAAAAATAATGAATCACATAAAAAATATTCTTACAAATAGTGATTATATTAGAAACACCAAAAATTGATTTAGAAAAAATCCATACCTAAATTTTTATACCTTTGATAAGGAATGGCAACGGGTCGGGGCGGGGTCGAGGATCACACTCCCCGTCCCCGATCCCTGATGGTGAAAATTTCACCGTCCCGGCCCCGATCCCCAACAGGGAACCTATCAACATCCCCGCCCCCGCCCCCTAATGGGGATCGGGTTTCCTTGACCCTGAAAATTCTTCTGCTCGAGAAGCTCAATTCCACTTTGAAAATATCAAATTCCACCAAACCCAGTTCAAAAACTAAAAGTTCAAACAAACTCAGTTCAAATCCTCCCAAGAAATCATCAACTGAATATTTTATGGATGTTTTCTCCATTTACAGTCAAAACCCCCAATAACCAAACAAATCGATTCCTCTAAAAAAACATACAAACTTCATCAAAAAAATAAAAAAATGAATGAACCCAATATAAGAGAAACAATAAATACATATATAATCCATTCAAGAATCTGATCATACACATTTGCATCCCTACATACAAAAAAGTGCACGTATGTATACAACAAATCCAAAACCAGAGATAGAAACTAACAGTAGCGATCTCCATGGCGAGGCTAACATGGTGGTAGTGGCGCCGGAGGAGGCAACGGCGGCGGAGGATGTGAGGAATCCGGATACGGAAGAGAGAGAGATAGTCACACCATAGATTGTGCGAGAGAGATCGCCGAAAACCCTAATCGTACACACTATAGATCCATGCACATCATCATCTCTGTTGTTAAAGAGAGGAGGAACTCTGTCTATTAGAGAGAGAGAGGGCGCATTACGATGGTTTATCTCTTTGGCGTTAGAGAGAGAGAGAGAGAGAACGAAGAAGAGAGAAGTGGGTTTGTAAAAGAAAAGAGAGAGAGAGAGTTGTAGGAGAGAGAAAGATGGGTTTGTATTAGCCATCCCTTGAGAGAATAGATATATATATATATATCACGAATTCGTTTCGGGGATGATTAGGTCGAAGTAGGGCCAAGAGGAACCTATCCGTCTAACCCAAAAATCATCGAGGATGAATTTTTCAATACCAACCCTTGACCTTATGGGGTTTATTTTTGAGAAAACTAGGTTTATCGGGATGGGCGGCAGGTCCCGTCGGAGACGAGTTCAAATTGCCATCCTACATTTGATCTGATTTCACCATTCTACAACCAAAAAGCAAGGGACAATACAAATTCTCTTGTAATACAAATAAAATAAAATAAAATAATAGATAAAAATTATATCGATAATGGGAATGGTTAAAAAAAAATACAAATAGACTTTATGAACCACATAAAAAATATTCAAAATTATACAAACAATGATACTACAAAGAACAAAAATTGTGCTTGAGAGAAGGGAGAGTGAGTTAGGGATTGGGCGAGGGAGTTGGAGCTTTATGGGGAGATAGAGCTAGGATAGAGTAGATCGGCATGTTGGGAAGAGGTGGTTAGCACTTCATTTTAAAGCCAACTCACCATAGGAGGTGATTATTGGATTGTTCATGAATCAAGAGGATTGGGTTGTATGATATGCTTCAACAATAGAATTTCAGTTTGAGGTGGTTGTTGATTTTGCATATGAGATGGGGGAAAAAAAGTGGAGAAAGTAGAAGAATTATCCCCCACTAAAAATATACAAAATATAGACCTAAATTATATATATTCTTTTGAATTTGGATGATAATGTTGGACCCAAAAACTAATCTCTACCTTTCTTTGACCCATTTACAAAAGAGATATGGTCATGGTACATACAAATTCTCTCTCAAATAACATAGAAAAAGAAAGAAATTACATAGTACATTTAAGTCAACAAAAAAAAACACACACACACACATACAATCAACTCTATAAAGGCTTTGATGGTTTTCAAAATCAAAGAATCGTGGGATTGTTGATAAAATGTGACTATTTGTCAATAAAATAACAAAATGATAAATGAATCTATGTAGAAAGAAAATAAAATTAATGTGAGCCTACCAAAATTTTAGGCAATGAGAACACATAAATGTAATCAAACACCAACCACTATGTTTGGATGCAAAAGATTCTTAAGAAGTTTCACTTGTTTCTCAAGCTCTCTAATGTGAAGCTATTAAGCATTTGAAAGCAATGACCTAGATACGAATTGTAAGAATTAATCACAATTAAAGCTATCAAATAGATAAATAAATAAATAAATAAATCAGTACCAAAAACAATTGAAAAAGTTAACATAATTTTTTTCTTAAAAAAAAAAAAAAAACACAAAAATTGACCCATACTTCTTGAATACAGATAAATGATTTACCAATGCGATTCACTTATTTCAGTTCAATAATTTAGAATAATAATTGAAAATTATTTACACAAATGTAGACAGAGATTAGGGGTTTGTGATGGGGAATACCCACCGCATCTATTGTCGGGACTAGGGATTTCAATCTGTTCTCAGTTTGCCATGCTTCCTTTAACAGCTTCAGTCATCGAAATAAACCACTCATCACCCTTGTTCTTGAGTACAAAACAAAACCCAATAAAAAAATATTAATTTTGACAAAATACAATCATAATAAACCTTTAAGCAAAACCCAGAAACAACAGTAACCAAAATTTAACTTGCTTTACTTTTTTCGCCACTTTCTCAGCAACCAAATAGGACAAAAATATTTTTGTAGAAACTACATCTAATAAAAAGATTAGTTTTTGTGCTAGTAACAAAAAAAGAAAAAAGAAAAATAAACCCAAATAAAAGAGGGAAAAAAGTGTATGAAAGAGAGAGAGAGAGAGAGAGAGAAAGAGGCAAAGATTGATTATCATATCAAAATCCAAAACCCAAATAAAAACCCTAGATTCACACACCCTCTTCTTATAAAAAAAAAAAAAAAAAAAAAAAAAAAAAAAAAAAAAAAACAGAGTGCTATCTAGATTAGAGAGAGATGAGGCAAAGATTGAACAATAACAAACCCAATGGAACAATAACAAAAGGGGAAGTAAAACAAAGGTGAGGATTTAGTCTTCTACCTTGGAGTTGTGTAGAGAGAGAGAAGGCAAACATTGAGCTAGATGGTACACATCACCCCCTCAGAAGGGGCTATATTGATGAGGAAATGCCAGGAGATTACTTAAACTTCTAGAGAGAGAAAGCTTGATGGAAAGAAGAAGATTTGTGGTGGGAAGAGGAAGAGGTGTGAGAGAGAATGAGTTTCAAATTTTGAAATCAAAATCAAAGAGAAAGAGAAAGAAAATGTCTGTGAGAGATATGAGGCGTGAGAAGAAATCTGTGAGGGTAGGAACCAAAAGCTAAATCTGGACCATTTAAACTTTAGTAAAACTAATCTAAACCATTGAAATGTCCAAATAGGACAAATGAGAGTAAGATATTTTCAACCCTTAGATTGAATCAATCTGATGATCCACATTTTGACACACAAACAAATGAAACTCTGAACAACCAATCAGAGAATTCTATAATTCCACAAAGACTTTTGCTAATGAAACTCTCAACAACCAATCGGAGAACAATGAAAATACAAAGACTTTTGCCTTCGAGATTAATTAAAGCTTGAATAGTATATTGAACCACAAATTCAAACCAAAGTATGAATTTAAGAAATCAAACAATATGAATTTAAAAATAAATTAATTTAAAAAATTAACTCATGAATTCTATAATTCTGTTAAAGGCCTATTCGTTGAAATAGAAACATGAAATGTGGTTTACATTGAACTGAGACAAAATGTTTATTTAAAAAAAAAAAACACCATATAATATAGTTGATTTCTTGCTCCGCCCACCCCAATTTGATTTTAATAAACCCAAATAATGATAATTGGAAGAAAAAATTAAAAAAACTAGACTTATAAATTTCCTACCTTATTTCAAAATGAAAGATCTTAAGGAAGTCCACAATGCTTCAAACACAATGTTTC
Source organism: Camellia lanceoleosa (assembly GCA_025200525.1). Taxonomy (NCBI): domain Eukaryota; kingdom Viridiplantae; phylum Streptophyta; class Magnoliopsida; order Ericales; family Theaceae; genus Camellia; species Camellia lanceoleosa. The sequence goes on from CM045760.1 coordinate 3,598,411, forward strand.
AATCACAAACTATAAACATCAATAAAGCAATTAAATTGGACAAACCTGTTGTTAATATTATTGAAACAAAAGATTATTAAAGATTATTGAAACATTATTGAAATTAAAGATTATTGAAACATGCTGAAATTATAGATTATTGAAACAAAGACATCAAAAAATTAGAGTAAGGATTATTGAAACATTATTGAAACAAAAGATAGCCAAAGATACAAAAATCAAAGCCCATGTTTCCATTTTCCCCATTGTTTGCTCACCTAAACAATATTTCTACCAGATTCTTCCTTTGTGGAGTAAAACAGTGATTAATTATTGGTTGGTTGTGTATATTGAGAATGACATTTAATAGCATTCCAAACGAAATTATCATGCATTATTTTCAAACTATGAAAAATCATAGAGGTTATTTGTAAATCAAATTCGAATGTTAAAAATGCTATACAAACTAATAAATCTTATCAAAATCTATTTTTAATAAGGTAATAAGACCTTGCTTGATTAACAAGATTAATAATAAAATGATTAATAATCCCATGAATTAGTGAAAAATTCGTGACATAACCATTTATTATGTATTCATGACATAACCATTTACTATCCCCAACCATTATGTATTCATAACCATTTTATTTTATTTTATTTTATTTTATTTGTTAATAAAATTTGCAATTAAACACAGGATTGTGAGTCCATGAACATAAAATAAATTTGTTAAATTTATATTAATTTAACTCCTATCTATTCTGGATAAATTTGTTTGCGAATAGGAAAATTAGCTAAAAAGCAAAAAAGTAACACAAAAAATCAACGCATTCTCTCTATTTATTTTATGTAAGTCTTTTCGTAAATAATTAAAAAGCCACAAAAAATAAAATAAAATAAAACTACACCATCAAAATAAAATTTTATAAGTGTCAGTGTTTTGATTTTATTTTTATATCTAAAGCAACAGTTTTGTTTTATTTGTTCTCCAAAATTCAAAATGAGGGTTTTGATTCTATGTAAGTTTTTTTTGCCCTAATTGAACAAAAACCATGGACGGTGCAGTGAGGACATACATAATCATACATATAAGTTTAGATGATGAATTAGAAGATCTATGTACAAATATACATGTATATAATCATATATATATATCCATAATCATATATATACATATAATACACACAAATGCATATATATACATACATATTGGATTTAGAGAGAGAGAGAGGGGGGTAACCGTGAGTGGTGGCCTTTCGACCAATGGACGAGCTTGGCTCTGGTTCCAGCAATGAGGACTTCCTTTTCGACTCCCATTTTTGAATCTCTTGTTGTTTTACTTCATTTTCCCTTTTTGTAGTGGCTCCCTTCATCAATATTGAAGGAGGTTTGTGATGATTGGGATGGCGGAGAGAGGGAGGGTGGAAAAGAGAAGATGAAGAGGGTAATATGGGGTTTGGGGTTCAGTCACTGGCAAGGGTTAGGCTCTGATAGGGAAGAACGGGAATGGGCTCTAATGGAGGTAGAGAGAGAGAGAGAGAGGGTGTGTGTTCAAAATTTGAAAGAGATGAGAGGAGTGTGACCACATAGAGAGTGAGACATTTTTAGCCTTTGGATTGAACCAATCTAATGGTCCAAATTTTGACAAAGGAACAAAAGTCCCATCAGGAAAAATCTGAGTTGTTCTGTTATATAGATATTAAACGACTTGACTTTATAAAGTCTATTTAGATTTCTTTTATCATACTAAAACTTGGTGAGATGAAAATAAATTCATCCATAAATCATTTTTTTTCTTCATAATTTAATAAATTTAGCTTTTATTTTCTGTTTCGTGTTAATTTTATAAACAATAATTTTGCAACACTGTGTCAAAATCTCTTACTCTTGGCCCAAAAAAGAGCTCGAACTCATGATAAACCTCCTGATTGATAAGATTTCACAAATATGTTTGGAATCAATAAATATATTAGTTGAACATTTCTTTTCTTTTCTTTTCTTTTTTCTCTTTTGGGTAAATTATACAAATGATTTTTCATAGTTTACATGATGTGTCAATTTGGTCTCTATTGTTTCAATTTGCTCAATTTTGTCCCTTAATTTAACGAATTGTGTCATATTAGTCCAATAAATAACGGCTATTAGATTTACTGGATGGAAAGTCATACGATGTGTTAATTTAGTCCCTATAATTTACACGATGTGTCAATTTGGTCCCTATCAAAATCGAGCAAATTAAACCAACAGGGACCAAATTGACACATCGTTTGACTTTTAATCCACCAAATCTAATAGCCATTATTTATTGAACTAATATGACACAATCCGTTAAATTAAGAGGTAAAATCGAGCAAATTAAAACAACATAGGCCAAATTAACACATCGTATAAACTATATGAACCATTTGCATAATTTATCCTTGTTTTCTATTTTTCTATTTTTTTTTTTGGTTCTTTTTTCCTCACTCTAAAATGTTGTGTCTACTGAATGAGTAAAACTATCTCATCTCTAATTAATTTAAACTTTTAAATGTAACAAATATTTTTTTTATTGACAAAAATCAATTTTTTTATATTAGCTCTTGTAGGATTGAACTCCCAATCTCTTCCAAACAAACACCCAAGTGCTTCCTCCATTTTATTAGGTAACAAGGCCATGGACTAATGCCACAATTTAATATAGGATCAAAGCACATTAGGTTTTATCATTACTAATTTGAAAGGACAATATCCAATTAGATCATATGAACTGAAATAAATAAAAAATAAAAAAAGAAATTAAGCACTAAATAGATGAAAATAGTATATAAATAAAAAAATTTAAAAAATGAGAGAATAATTTAGGGGATAAAAGTTAATATTAACCCTTCATATTTTTAACAGGTATTATATTTACGGGGTACCCCGTGGTTGGGTATCACAACCACCTCCAATCCTCAGGAACTTGCCTTGATAGCCATGAGAATGGAAAGATCACAGTGTGCCCGTGGGACCATAGGGTTAAGGGACTCTTCTTCCACCAAACCACATTCAGTATTAGCTTATCCAATGTCAAGAGCTTCATTCAAGATGTGCAAAAACTAGTTGATTTGGAGCCTAAAGCATTATGTGTCCTAGACTTGTACAATGGAGTCCTCATGAGGTATGTCAAGTCCTCAAGTGCTTTCTTGGGAAAACAAGAAGATGGTGTAGACTTTGATATCACTTATTATCGGAGCAAAGACCCAATGACCCCTAGGCTTTATGAAGACATACTTGAGGAGGTGGAGCAACTTGGCTTGTTCAAATACGGAGGGTTGCCCCATTGGGGAAAGAATCGAAACGTGGCGTTTGATGGTGCAATCAAAAAATACAAGAACGTTGGAGAGTTCTTGAAGGTGAAGGCGAGGTATGATCCAGTAGGGATTTTCTCTAGCGACTGGACAGACCGATTACTTGGATTGCAAAATGGAGTGACAATGGTCCAGGAGGGTTGTGCTCTAGAAGGGTTGTGTGTATGCTCTCAAGATGTTCATTGTGCCCCAAGTAAAGGCTACTATTGTCGACCAGGAAGAGTTTACAAGGACGCAAGAGTTTGTACTAAGTTAAGTTACGGAATTTGATAATGTTCATTCAAGGATTAACTTAAATTCAAATTTAAATAATATTCATTTATGTATGAATATCAAGATTGAATTTGAGAGGACTGTCATAGATTTGAAACCACAATTATGTATGAAATACTTATTTGAAATCATTCATATTAAGGATTATAATTCTATATGAATCTTAATAAAATTGTTTTGTTTCAATTCTTATTTCAGTTTCTTAATCTCATATTTCAATTGTCAAAATGGTTCACACTTATCCAACTTTGTATTAAAATGGTCCACAACATTATTTTTGTCTAAATTTTATAATGGAAGGGATATTTTTGTTCAAATTTGCACTCAACCACGTAAAATATCAACAATCAAAATAAAACAAAAAACATATATAACAGTTTAATCTTTTAGATAAATTAGTGATTAATAATTTAATATAATATCAGAGCAGACAATAGAGAGATGTTTACATATGTTTGGCTAGTTATGAAAAAAAAATTAAAAAAAAAAAAATTGAAGGAGAAAAAAGATCTAACCACACGTAAGGCACATATTGAGGGTCAACAATTCAAGAAAACTAATTGACTGCACTACCGCTTAATAAAAAATCATAAATGAAATTAAGCGAATGACCTTGTCTAAGCATGGTAGGGGAGGAAGTGGGGGAATTCTATTTACACCTAAAAGATATTTAAGTGAGCTTAATTTTTCAGTATACCTTATTAAATTATTTAGGATTACAATTTATTATCAGTACATCCTATTTTTTCCTCAAATTACCCTTTTGAGGTACACTTAAATAAGATAGATTAAAAAAAATTCAAATTATTTTTGAAACCCAACATCGGTGAAAACGGCACTGGCAAAGAAGGACGGCGAATGAGAAGGAGAGGGTGAACTTGGCATTTAGACTTCCAAAATTGAAGAAATTCACTTTGTTTGGTTCTGAAAGTTCGAATAATAATGAAGAAAAACAAGCTGAATATTCGCTTTTATGTGAAGGACAAAAAAAAAAAAAAAAAAAAACACAAAAACCAATAATTGTATTTTGATATTTATGTCAATACTTACCTCATCGTTGATAGATCGTCTCAAAAAACTATTTTGATTATTACTCTCATTCATTGTTTGATTTTGTTCAAACTTTCTTCTCTTTGCAAGTAATAAATATAATAAAAACAATGATGTTGATGATAATGGTGAGTTTTGGTGCGGTGGATTGGAGTTTTTGAGTGAAGAAGAAGAAAAAAAAAATAGTTGAAACTTAGGAAAGAAGATGAAGAAATTTGAATAGGAAGAATATGTAAAATTGATTAGGCATAACATAACAAAAATAATATTTTGTATAAGAGGGTTCAAGAATGTTGTGGGAAAATTCGAAGATCTTCGAAAATCTTTGAAGAAAACTCGAATTCTCTAGAAATGATAAGAGACTTAGATTCTTTAATAGTCATAACTAGGAACACAATAGCAAGGAGATGATGGAGATAAGAGATTAGGTGAAGAAGAAGGCAAAGCAGTTAGAGAGAGAATAATGGCAAGGCTCTTCCATGGATCTCCCACTTTCACTCTCAAGGTAGATAATGGAGAAGGGAAATTAGTTCTTTCCTAAGAGTTGTCTCTCCAAAATCCCTCCCTTGTAATGCTATGGGTAGGTGCTACTTATAGGCACCTCATGATGTAAAATGGAGCCCATGTGCAAGGCACATAGGAAATATTCTCTCTAACCACCTTGTTCGATGAGGTGACCTATCTGAGGATAGGGAAAACCCCGAATAGGAGATTAACCTCTCGGCGAACCCTTCTTCTTAGCTACACCTAACCAATGATTCCCAATCATTCCAAAGGGTTAGGGGTAGTCATAGAGGATGCCTTGTTGCAGAAGGGTTAGCGGCAGTTCAAGAGAACGCTCTGCCACATATATTGCCGAGTCTCAGGGGCCCCCTAGATCATGCCACCTCGACCCAAGTATAGGCTAGTTTAACCCAAGAGTGAATTTATCTCCACTCACCGTCCTCGGGATCGGTTCCTTTGTTGAGACTTTGTCACACACATGGTTTTGGTGAGTAGATCTCGAAAAGCTCCAAGCCCGCAAGTGTTCTGGGACTCATTAACGGAGCAACTTCTAGATTGCATTTGAATCCGTTAGAAGCCAAACACTTTCAGATCTCTAGGTTCATGGATCTGAACCCTTTCGACTCCAAGCTTAAATAGGTCTCTAGGTTCGTGGTTTCGAACCCTTTCAAGATTAAGCCAATACCTCGGAGAATGGATCTCTTCCGAGGGTTTCATCTCTTTTGAAAGCAATAGTTCACCTCCTCAGATGCCCGTATGATCTGAGCCTCCTCGGATGGGCTTGTTGGACTCTCTTTTGAGATTTCTACTTGATGGGTCTTCCTCAGCCCAATTTGTTGGCTTTCTTATGGGCCCATTTAATAGAATTCACTTGAGCCCATTTGGCAATAATTTCTCCAAGCTCATCAATTTGTGGGCTTTTCGATTGGGTTTCAATTGGGCCCAATTAATTTAGTGGGCTCAAGTTAACCCCTCTTACATTTTGCCTCTTGCATGTATGGGAAATTTTGAATTTCTCGGACATGCATATTTTCACTTCTTTGGCCATGCTTCGCATCACACCCTCGGGAATATTTTGTTCTCATGTGACTTTTGGATAAGATTAATAATTCATCATATTTTATGGATAAGATTGACAACTAATAAAGATAAAAAGGAATTTTTATTTTTATTTTTTGCATGCCATGTTTGGCTAACACACCTTTGTGCCCTTTGATTTTTATTTTTATTTTTAGAGGAATTGATTTTTTTTTTTTTTTTTTGGCTAATATTACGTATTAAGAATTTCTATGGGTCTGATTTAATATTCTTCGTATAGAGTATTAGAATGTATGATAAGTCAATATTGTTAATATGCCTAAACAAGTTAGTTGTGACTTACAATGAATAGAACCAACATTTGGATTAGATGTGATGCTCAGTCTACTTTGAAGTTATTGGAACAAGAACATAGGAGTTTTATGGACAACGCGTTTTATGTTTGATGTCACGAAGTTGACTTTAAGATCCTCTAAGCAAACATTGATTTTAAGTGGTTGTTGTTTTATTGTAATTTGGGAGTTATGACAATTGGGGTTTGATCGATATTTGATTTTACTAATAATTTATTTTGGAAAGAAAAATCATGGTGTCCAATTTGAATAGGTAATTTCTTGCTACAGGATTTGGGTTTGCTCTTTGGAGTCTGTGAGAAATTTGATTCGAGTTGATAAATTTTATTTTGATTACTTGAGCCTCCATTGAAGTTGAGGACTTGAATCTAAATTTGGTTATTTAAAATTTAGACCTCATTTGTTAAGACCACTATTGTGAGCATTTAAATCATTAGTGGGCAAAGATCTATGAAGTAATGGATCCAAGATTTATGTGTTCATTTGGTTCAATGGATGTAAAATGAAAATATCATTGGAAACATAATTGGGAAGTGAATATTTCTAATCAATGGAGAGTTGCAAAATACTGTAGATTTATGGGCTAAACTAATTTGAGGATTTCAAATGATACTCAACATTAGACCGATTTGAAACCTAAAGGGAAAGAGTTAGCTCATGAACGTCCTTGGGGTTATGGTATTACCATTTGGGGTATATGACTTGTGGATCAATAAATTGAAATGTACGAGGGTTGTGAATAATAAGATGATGTTTTGATGTTATTGAGTATTAGTATCAATTGGGTTACCAATTAGCTAGTGAATAACAAATTAATTGTGATTCTTGAAACGACTTCATTGAGATTGACTGTATAGGATTGTGAACTATTAAATGATTGAAGGACGTTGTATATCCAAGACGAAACTGGACTTGTAATAGGGTAAATCAAGTTTGGAGGACCAAACTTCTTAAGGTGGGGAGAATGTAACGACCCCAAAATGCGTATCAGAAGTTACCTTTATGTAATTATGGGTTAATGTGCTTTAATTTAATAATATCCGTTCGAATTGAAGAATTATCTGTTGAGTTACAACTTTAAAACCACAATTGACGACCTTTATGGATTTAGGAATCAAAATTGAGTGCATAGATATGTTAATGGGAATTTTTAGAGCCATTTGGGAAAATTTATTGGAAATTTATTTAAATAACCGATTAGTTAAGGTGTGTTTGAGTGATTAACTTTGCAAATTGAAGGCCTTAGAGGCTTTAGAAACGAGCAATTACATAGTTATGATCACCATGATTTTTAGAGTCATCTAAGAAGTTTAATTGAAATTTGATTTCGTACGATTCGTAAGGGTGTGTTTGGCTCTCCCTAATTGTGATAAGCTTATATATAGTTAGATGTATAGATATCTATGTAATATATGAGTTGAACTCATCACTTTGAGCCCAAAAAATATCTGAGAAAGAGAGAGAGACATGAGAGAGAGAGAGAGAGAGAGAGAGAGAGAGAGAACTCAAAGAGAAGAAGGGAGAAAGTGTAGGAATGAAAGAGGAAATCCAAGATTTAGCTTGAATTCATCATGGGTATGCAAGAACAAGTAATGTTAAAGGCTTAAGGAGTTTTATGGTTCTTAAAGAGGCTAAAGAGGATTTCACCATGTCAAACGAGGACATCGTCCCATTGTTACCAGAAGCCCAACACTGTGAGTAATAGTATAGTAAAGATATGTTTTTCATATCATATTTTGATAATGTGTGACATGACTCCCTAAATATCATATTTTGATAATGTGTGACATGATTCTCTAAATGTTGTATTTTGTTAAAATACACAAGTTCCAAGAAAAGTAAAATGAGTTATGACTAAAAAATGTGAATTGTTTATAATATGATATGACAGGCCCAAGGCCATTCTATTTATCTGTTTCGTTTATGTTATGGCATGATTGTGCTGTCTTTAAGACCCATTGACTTTTAGTATGGAACAAAGTGCTATATGGAACTAAGTGCTACAGTGGGAGTCACCTTTAGAGTCCGTACGAGTCACCTCTTGGATCCATACATACATGATTTGGGCCCAAGGAGAGGTGGGGACATGTCGATGTTCCATCTACTCCATGACACGATATGATACGTTTGGACCTAAGATCGTTTTGAAATATGATTGGGCCTGAGGCCGTTTTGTTATACATGGACCGAGGTCGTTTAGAACACATGATATGAATACAAAGGTTTTGACATCGCTATATGACTCATGTTATGATGTGTTATTTTATATGCATGAATGGATGTACTGTTTTAAAATGTGCTTCTAACCTTTTATATAAGTGGGCGTACCACGTACCACGTAAATTTTTTTGTAATAGTTCAATTTTATACTCTATTCGAAAAGGTATGGATTATGACACGATAAATGGCTATTTTGAAAAGATTTATGATACGTTTCTAAATTGTGAAATATGTTTTCCTATGTTAAGGACATCATTCATAACCTCTTTACTTTAATATTACTCACTGGGCATTAGCTCACTGTAGACCGCCCGGAACTCCGCTCCACGCGCGAGGGCGCGAATCGTGGTTCGTAGCTACTACAGTTCGGACTCATGTCACGGTTCTGAATTTAATCTCACAAAGTGCAATGTAAGATTGATAAATCACCAAAGAGTCCAAATCCGGCAAATCGTTTTGGAAAATCGATTTGAATCAAAAAGCGCCAAACATGAACTGTTTTGCCAGATTTCAGAGTCGCCACCTAAATATTTTATTTTGAGAAATTTAGAAAACCCTGACTCGTGCCGAAGGCCACATGTTCGTCATCACCAAAGTTGCCTCGGCTCGGAAACTTGGGTATGAGAGGGGAAGGTCCTGAAATGAGCACCCCCGCTTGCCCGATCAAAGATTGGCCTCTACTAACATGATATGTTGTTTTTGAAAACACATGTGTTCTTATTCCGGTTATTTAGCTAACCTTACTATGTGATGCGCATAGCGTACAAGTACAGACTAAATCACTCAATTTGGAACAAAACATCTCATGCTTGTTTTTTCCGAAAATGGTTTGGAAGTGCTACTCGCAAGTAGGCTAAAACGCGGATTTGCCACCCTCAAGTGGGCTTAAAACATGATGATTTTGCCACCCTCGAGTGGGCTTAAAACTCACATTTTGATGAATTGTTCCAATTCAAGTAATGAAGCCTTCATCCACAGGCATTCATGCAATTTAACACTTAAGCAAATAGCCTCATGGCAAGCATGCTATCATGGCAGTCACTTACACACATGCACGGATGGTAAAGCATAAACACTCACAGTGTACTCCGAGCCAAAACAAAAGCTAGTTAGTAATCAATGCATGATCCTAGCTATGTCAAGAATGCCTAATGCAACACATGCAAAATGCAACTAAAATAGGCTTCGCTATTCTAAGATGTCATGTGAATGCAACTAGATAACATGTATTCAATTTGGTATTGAAATACAATGCAGTTTGCATGATGCGTCGAGCCCGGTGCATGCAAGACAGATGAATGCAAACATGCGAAGCATAAGTATGCTAATTGAAGCATGCCCTAAAACTAACCATCAAAAACTGATAAGTAAAAGGGAGAAAGAAATGGGGGTTGGAAGACATGCATCACACACATGTACACTTATTACAATAGTTGTGCCCTTTCGACGGAGGGTCTGAATAATAAGCTAACTAGCTAATCTAAGCTAATTAAACTAATTATTACAAAACAAGCTAATTAGCTAACTACACTAGCTAATTAAATACAAATGAGTAGCTAAACGTATTAACTACTTAAGTACAAAACCAAAGCATTAGCTAGCTTAAGCAAAGCAACTAAGTAAAGCAAATAGAAGGGGCCTCGGAGTGAGAAGCGCATGCATGCTCGATCGCCTCGTTCAAAAATTCATCGCGATGCCCCAACTTGCCTCTGTTTGCAATTGTTCTCAGAACTCTGCACAAAGCTCCAGATTGCTTATACTCCATCATGGGGACCTCCAGGAGCATGGCCGACCACTTAGTGGTGTTGCCAACCACCTGCCGACCACTTACCTTTGCTGCAGACGAAAAAAAAGGTCAGCCCACTTTCACTTCTTGGGTCTCCATTTTGCTGCAACAGAGAACAAGAAGGGGCATGGCAAGTTAACTAATTATTACAAAACAAGCTAATTAGCTAACTACACTAGCTAATTAAATACAAATGAGTAGCTAAACGTATTAACTACTTAAGTACAAAACCAAAGCATTAGCTAGCTTAAGCAAAGCAACTAAGTAAAGCAAATAGAAGGGGCCTCGGAGTGAGAAGCGCATGCATGCTCGATCGCCTCGTTCGGAAATTCATCGCGATGCCCCAACTTGCCTCTGTTTGCAATTGTTCTCAGAACTCTGCACAAAGCTCCAGATTGCTTATACTCCATCATGGGGACCTCCAGGAGCATGGCCGACCACTTATTGGTGTTGCCAACCACCTGCCGACCACTTACCTTTGCTGCAGACCAGAAAAAGTGGTTGGCCAGCCACTTTTACTGGTCTGTCGACCAGAAAAAGCTGCACTTCTCCATTTTGCTGCAACAGAGAACAAGAAGGGGCATGGCAATGTATTTGCAAGATATGTGTGCACAACCATCCTCCCTATCATTTCATGATCTCAAGGGGGTATGGTTCTCAACTCTCGGGCCACCAACCAAGCATCGCAATGCACGATGGCCGAGAAGCCAAGATTGCACAATTCAATGTAAATGAATGCACAAATAACATATAAAGCCTTAACCTCTATCATGCATGATCAAGAGGGTCGGCGACCAGGAAATGAGGCACGTTTCATCACTTCAAGTATGAAACGTTCCTCGTTTCTCGTGTTTGGATTAACTCCCTATCCAAACATAATGCAATGCAACATGATTAACTTATCAAAGCTAATGGCATGTAAACAATGCTAATGTAACATGAGCATGCAAACACAATGCAATGCAACATGATCAACTTACCTATACTAATGGCATGCCAATAATGCTAATACAACATAATCAACCTAGCAATGCAACATAAGCATGCAAACAACAATGCAATGTAACAACATGCAAATAACATGCTATATGGACTTAAACCGAATATGGACAGACCTCAATTATGCCCAAAACAGTAGCCAAAATGCTATGAAATGATGGCATGAAAGGCAAAATGGTGATGTTCATGCAATGGCCTATCAATTAAGCACAAGGGCACAACTCTCAAAAGTACTCAAGGAGTGGCAAATGTAAGAGTGTAGCCACACTATAAGCATTGAAATTAGGTATGAAATGATGCCAAATCACTCAAACAAAGCAAGCATAGCATGCTAAGGTCCTTAAGCATTAAAGCTAGTGATGGGGACTACACAAGAGGCATGCAATACATGTCACAAATGGATGAACCAGCAATGGTCAGAGCTCAAATAGGTCAAAACAAGGACCAAAACATGCTGAGATAGGAGCTCAAAGCTCTAGGTATGCATGTATACAAGTTAGGCCACAAATAAGGCAACAATGCATGGCCCTTAGAGGCACTCAAAGGGTGAAAGAAATGGGAACATGGTAATGCTATATGCTCTGAAATAACATGTGAAATGATGCCAAATCATATACATATCACAAATGAAGCATGCTATGGTGCTCAACACTTGAAACTAGCATAGGCACTTGCGCTATAGCTATGCAATACATGAAGCATATGGCCAATAAAACCCAAAACAGTCCTAGAGCATGTCAAAATGATGCTAAAACATGCATGGAGCAAAGCCAAAACAAGCTAGCATGAAGAGCCAAAACAACAAGCATGCAAGGCCAACAAGGAGAATTACACTACACCTACCAAAACCAAGCATGAGACAGTTTCACCAACAAAAATCAGAGTTATGGCATGTCAAAATAACACCAAAAATGGACTAATACCAAGTCAACACATTCTAGGATAACAAGCTCACTCATTAGGCATGCAAGGCTAATAAAGAGGACTTACACTACAAGTGTAAGAAGAAAATGAGGGATGCTCTAACCAACCAAAAAAGAGTTGTATCATGGCAAAACAAGACCCAAAACACACTGAAATTGTGGTCCAAAAGCCTAGGCAAGATGGCATATACAATTGCTCATATTTAAGGCATAAAGCACAACCTCTCTAAAGCATTGAAAGAGTGACACATGTGAGTGTATGGCCATGAAACATGGTCTGAAATCATGTATGAAATGATGTTAAATCATGAAAATTGGCCAAGTAATGCATGCTAGTGACTTGGAAACTCAAGGCTAGTGAGCTAGAATGTACTATGGCTATACAAAACAAGGCATGCATGACCAAAAAAACATAAATCAGACCTCAAGCATGGTAAAACATGAACAAAAGCTTCTTTGAGTAGAGCCAAAAGCATGCTAGAATGATGATCCAAAGCATGATGTATGTTAGGCTAGCATGTAAGATTACACTACATGTGTAGAATGCATGCAAGTGGTGACTCAACCAAGTTAAAATAGAGATATGCAATGTCAAAATAACACCAAAAACAAGTTGAGAACAAGCCAACATATGTTAGAAAACCATGCTCAAACATGAGGCTAAGAAGGCAAGCATTCAAGATACAAGGAGAAGGGGTGACCCCTTACTATTTGGGACCTCAAGACACACTTTCCACCACTAAAATTCCTCTGAGTTTTTGTGGTGAGAAGGCCAAAAAGAGGTGGTCCCAATAGCTTAAAAGGATAGCACAAAACCAAGGCCAAACAAGGCACAAGAGGGGGTAGACCACCCCCAACACCAACAAGGCCTTAAACAAACATTTAGAACACTTGAAATCAAAGATTTTTGCAGTTGAAAGTTAGGACTAAATCAACATGTAAATAGGTCCAAAAGCTTAATCAAAATAAAGCTTTAAAGGGCTAGTTGACTCACCCTTGAAGAACAACTTCAAAGTTGCAACTCCAGTAGCTTTTTTGAGCTCAAACCAATCCAAAAACACCAAAACCAGCTTCTAGGTGCCTCAGCTCTAAGAATATGGTGTTTCATTATGTGTTTGTGTGAAAAAGTGTGAAGAAACTACACTTTGAAGCACAAAAATGAGGCAAAGAGAGAAATATAGAGATAGATGTGTATGTATAGCTCAATGCCAAAATTCTGAACCTGGAGAAGGGAGAGAGGGCCTCCCTTATATAGAAAAATCATGCAACAAGCTTGTTGAGGAAGCTAAGAGCTCCAAGCCATCCCTCCATACACGTGTATGGATGATGGTTTCTGTGCCTTTCAGCTGGCACAGCTGGCACCAAAAGATCTTTAGAAAGGTGTAGGAAAGCTGCCGACCACTTGAAGTGGTCGGCCAGCTACCTACACTGGTCGGCCGACTAGTGAAAGTGGTCTCCCAGAAAGAAAAGTGGTCGGCCAGGGGAAGGAATGGTTTGAACAAGGAAAGCAAGGTGGTGGCATGGTGGGAGACCACTTTTTTCAGCTGCAAACCACTTGTAGACCACCAAAAGGGGTCTACAAGGAAGAAAACTGGCTGGCGGGGAAGAAAAGTGGTTTTCAAGGAGAGAAATTGGTCTCCAACCCTCATTCCACCCTCCAAGAAAGGAAAACAAGGTTTGTGCCAAAAACAAACCACAAGGGATGCAAGACAAGAGTCTGGGGTCAAGGCGCGCAGCCGGAAGCCTCGAAAACTAGTCTACGGGCACCAAAAGTGGTCTACGAGGGAAAAGTGGTCTACGACCACAAAAAGTGGTCCCCAAGACCTCTGTGTCCCTCTAGACTGAGGCAACAGGGCATGGTTCAAAAAAAAAGCCAAGAGGAAAACGTTAAGCGGTCCCGAGACAAGGCACGCGGCCGAAGGCTCCGGAAACTGGAAACTAGTCTACCAAAGGGAAAAGTGGTCTACGACCACAAAAAGTGATCTACAGACCTCTCTCTCCCTCCAGGGAAGGGAAAACAAGGTTCGGTTCAAAACCAAACCAAAAGGGAAGCAAGACAAGGTGCTCGGCCAAAGGCTCCGAAAACCGGAAACTGGCCTACCAGAGGAAAAAGTGGTCTACAACCACAAAAGGTGGTCTATGGACCTCTCTATCTCTCCAGGCAAGGTCAACAAGGCTTGGTCCACAAACCGAGCCAAAACACAAAGAGTTTAGAGGTCCGGAGGCAAGGCACTCAGCCGAAAACCCCGGAAACTCGAAATGAGCACAAACATGCACAATCATCGAGCGCTCAAACGATAACGTCTAAGTCTTAAGGTCGGTCAAAAATGGGGTGTCTACACTCACCCCTTTATTTTATATATATATATATAGGTGAGCTATCAGGGACCAACACTAGAGTTATATCGAGGTTCGTCTCTTTGCCAAGCCGCCCAGGTTACGCCTCCGTGTCGAGGCTTTAACTTTGTATTGGAGAATTGTGCTTATTGAATCTTATGTATTTGTGTGTGAGATCTATATAATTTCTAGGATTATATGTGTAAATATGGAAGTATATTTAATTGCTTAAATTAATCTTAGTCTTCATGTATGCATAAGTTCAATGGGTGTTGTCCTTATGTTGTTATTTGCTTCCGCTTAAGGTCCCGTATTCGAATAAATATTCATGAAATTTTGTTTTGAGGCCTATGTACAGGCCAGTCATGGATCAAACTTTTAGGGGCGGGTTTGGGTCGTGACACGGACAATCTTGTCTACACAGCCTTCATGTTTCGCAACCTACGACCCATTCCGCTTGCCACTTTTTCGCACCTGACCTGGGCTGTCTCGATCTAACCATCTACTCACCGCTTATTGCAAGAGTCGGTCTTGCTCATTACTGACCCATCTTCTCTTCATACTCCTTCAAATTTGTGAGGAAGTGCTTGCCGAAACCCCATTCTTGAATATATATATATATTTTATTGTTCATGAACTTGGGCTTGCAAAAAATATGTATATTTGGGATTTGTGTTCTTCACTTCTGAAATAGCTAGTGCTTTGTTATTGAGGGAAATAAAGCTCTTGTTGAATCTTGATTTGTAAGAGAAATGTAGTCTTTAAATTCTTGTTTTGGAATTTGGCCCTGTGTTGAGAAATCTGCCATAAATTGAGTGTTAATCTTGATTGTTGTTTTGTTGATCTTGTGTATGCTTGGGGAAATATAGTTGATGCTGAAATTTTGTTTGAACATTACTGCTTTGCGTTGGCTTTAGAGGAATCGACCTGAATAGGCAAAACCTTGATTCTTGCATTCTCATGAACTTGCTCAGAGGAATAGAATTGTTGTAACTTAAATAGATCATTATTATTTGTTGATGTTGCCCCATTTTAGTAATGCATGAATCATAATGTGAACTTGATATTATTTATCTAGTTTGTCGATTTTACTATTTCAGGCAAATGAATTTTTTTTGTGCAAAATCCACGACCTCGGGGCCCTTAGAATTCGCACTAATAAGAGCAAGGGCTAAGTTTGAATGGAAGCAAAACTGTCCCTAAAGAGTTCGAAAGTCGCATGCACCCTACTTTGGTGAGAAAAAATCCCTTCTAGCAGGCAACTGAGTCTACCAAGCTCGTATTAATGAAAGTAAATATTGTCCCTCGGATGTCTGAGTGGAAGCAAAGCTGCCTCTCGGAAGTCCAAGTGGATGTGCACTTTCTTCTTCGGCAATCAATAGAAGCAAAGGTTGTCCCTCGAAAGTTCAAGTAGGAGTACACTCTATTTCGACAAAAAAAGTTCCTCGAAGCTCGCACTAACGGAAGCAAGGACTATTGTTCGGAAGTTCGAATGGGAACACACACTCTGCTTCTACAAGAAAGACCCTCGAAGCTTGCACTAATGAAAGTAAGGGTTGTTCTTCGGAAGTTCGAGTGGGAGCACACACACTACTTTAGCAAGAAAGACCCTCGAAGCTTGCATTGATGAAAGCAATGGCTGCTCTTCGGAGGTCCGAGTGAGAGCACACACTATTTCGAAAACTAATGGAGGCTGTCTCTCGGAAGTCCGAGTGGGAGTACACTCTACTTCGACAACTAATGGAAGCAAAGGTTGTCCCTTGGAAGTCTGAGTGGGAGTACACTACTACTGCATTAAGAAATGTCCCTTCAGGTTGGTAACCGAGTCAACTATTCCTCTTTCTTCTTCAAAGGATAACAAAAATTGAAAACTGTCTCAAGCAACAAAGCACGATGAAGATACACAATATAAAGAAAATAACTTCTAATGGAGATACACAATATGGAGGAAATAAATTTCTTCATAACATAAGAAAGATAGAACTTCTTGGACAATGCCGTAAACAAAAATTATATATGTCATAGATAGACTTCTTCTACAGAATGTCGACCTTTGCCCCTAGACTTACGAGGTCTTTCGGAAAACTTTCACCAGCTGCTCGAGTTGTGGCCGTCATACGCCATCATAGCCACGTCTTCTAAGATATCCTGGGGCCATTGTTCTTTGAACTGTAGCTCATCTGCTTCGACTTTCTTTCTAAAGATCTTCTTAAGTGTCCGACATTTTTCTGTAGGATGTCCTAGTGATTGGTGGAAAACACAATAATTAGGGCCCTGTAGACACCCCATTTTTGACCGGCCTTAAGATTCAGACGTCACCGATTGAGTGCTCGGTGATGTTGCATACTGTGCTCGTTCGGAAGCCTCAGAGTCGCGGCCGTGCGCCCTGCCTCCGGACTCTCTTCTGTGCCTTGTCTCGGTTTGCGAACCAGACTCGGTTTTCTCCGTTTTCTCTCCTGAGGGGAGGGAGTGGTCCTGTAGACTATCTCCTGGGTCATGAGCTACATTTCATGGTCAGAGGCCATTTTGCCCATTTCGGGCTCTTGCTCGGGACCGTCGGCCGAGTGCCTCGGTTCGACCGCCCAACCATCTCCGATTTCTCCGGTTTTGGCAAGTGCCTGCTTTTATCATAACAAGGACACTGGGGTCTTCGATACCACTTCGTGGCTAAACACCACTTTCGGTGCTCATACCCATTTTCGGACCCCGAACATGCTGTTTTGGTCCCCGAGCATTCATTTTGCATCGGTTTTTGTTCAATTTTGGCAGGTGCCTCTGTTTTATCATTCTGAGGGACACTGGGGCCTCAGATACCCACTTCGTGGCCGAACGCCACTTTCGGTGCCTGCAGCCCATTTTCGGGACCCCGCGCGGTTTTGGTCCCCGAGCTTTCGTTTTGCATTAGTTTTTGTTCAATTTTGGCAGGTACCTCTGTTTTAGCACCAGGAAGATCACTGGAGGGTGGGAGGCCAGCAATTGTCTCAGCAAGTGTATGGAGGATTAGAGAGTTGCTTTTTAGATATTTTTGTTGCTTTTTAGATATTTTGTTGCTTTTTGGATATTTTTGGTGCATTTTTGCTCTATAAAGGGGAGGTTTTGCTTCATCATTTGGAAGGTTGGATAATTGTTAGACATTTTTGAGAGATAGATACACCATTTTCTCTCCATTTTCCATAGCTCCAAAGTCTTTTTCTTCAAGTTTGGTGCCATTTCTTCATCACCATCAAGCATCCCCAT
Organism: Camellia lanceoleosa; assembly: GCA_025200525.1. Classification (NCBI taxonomy): domain Eukaryota; kingdom Viridiplantae; phylum Streptophyta; class Magnoliopsida; order Ericales; family Theaceae; genus Camellia; species Camellia lanceoleosa. The sequence goes on from CM045760.1 coordinate 3,616,445, forward strand.
AACCACTCCATTTCCAGAAGCAAGGAGAGGTTCTCAGAGGCTTAGAAGCAACATTTCTCAAGCCAAGAAGTAGAAAAGAGAAGGTCTACAAGGGTAAGTCTCCATTTCCCTCTTTTGTAGCATTTTCTTGCTCCATTTCTTAAGCCCATTTTCTTATTGTTTTGAGCTCCGACCTTCACTGAGATTAGGTCTGTTGTGAGCATATATTCATGTTTGATTAAGGGCTCAACCCCATTTGGTGTCTCCATGATACACTTGTTTCAATATCACTCTTTATGCCATTATTTTGCATGCTTTGTTTGGCTTTTGAGTGATCTGATTTCGAGCATACCATAAACTGTTAGTAGGCCTATTTTGAGCCCCTCTTGAACATTGAAGAAGGGCTCCATCATGTTTGGTGGCTCTAGCATGCACTTCCTTTGAAATTCTTCAATTTTACCGTAAAATTGCATGAGTTAATTAGCCTATTTGTGATCTGAGTTGGAGTATGAAACCTACTGATATTGTGCTCATTTTGATCCCCTCTTCAACATTGAAGAAGGGCTCAACCATGTTTTCCTCCTCTATTATACACTTGCTTTGAATCCATGTTCTATGCCTATCTTGCATGCTTTGTTAGACTATTTTGGCTTCTGTTTTTGGCCTTCATCAGGCCTTGAAGGAGTCTTATTTTGGTCCATACATCATGCTTTGTGAAGGGTCTTAATCCATTTGGTAATTGGCTTTAGTACTTGCTTTGAAATTCTTCAAATTTACCGTAAAATTGCATGTTTGTTTAGGCCATTCTAGCTTCTGTTTCTGGCCTTCATCAGGCTTGTGAAGTGTCTTATTTTGGTCTATTCTTCAAGTTTTATTAAGGGTCTTAGGTTGTTTGGTCAATTTCTTACGATACCTCTCTTTATAAACCTCTTTTGACCCTTATTTTGCATGCTATGTACTGTATATCTACACACTGAATTTGGGGGTCTCATCTTCTGTAAAAATGCATATTTTTAGTCCCTCTCTAATGTTGTAGAACTGATTTTTTGGGTTTGAGCATTGTAGATATCACTTGCTTTGTAAATCCTCTCTTTTTCCGTATTTTTGCAAGCTATTGTTGTCATATCTATGCTTACAATTTGTCCATGTTTTGTACTGGAAAGATGCTATTTTTGGGGCTACCTTGCTACTGTTTTTGCTGTCATGTGTCAATTTTGCATGTATAGCATAGCTGTAGGCCATTTCGGGGGCTAAATATCACATTTCGGGAACATTCTCGCATCGTGCATTTTTATCATCATTTTGAGGCTGTTTTCCTTCATTTAGTTGCTGGAATTTAGTTTGCATGCTTGCATATCATTTCCATGCCATTTTGTGCCTTTTTGTCATTGTTTTGCGCACGACTTCGAGGCGCCTGCTTTCATTCATCTAAGATCCCATGTGAGTGCGGCCGAGGCCCTCTCATGTTGGTATAAGCCCAATTTGCATTTCGCATGTCATTCAAGATCGCTTCGGTTATGCGTCTGTGCACGCATTTCGAGGCGCTTTTTTATCCGACGGCACTTATGTGAGTGCGGCCGAGGCTCTCTCATGTTAGTGTAAGCCCAATTTGTATTTTTACATCTCATTTCCATGTCATTTCATGCCTTAGTGCATTTCTGGCTTATGCGTCTGCAGCACGATTTCGAGGCATCTCCTTTATCATTATGGCGGCCTATGTGAGTGCGGCCGAGGCTCTCTCATGTTGGCGTAAGCCCATCCGCATTCCATATGCTATTTTATGCATTCTCGGTTTATGTCCGCGCACGATTTCGAGGCAATTTTATTTTACTCCCGACGGCATTCTATGCGAGTGGACCGAGGCTCTCTCATGTTGGCGTAAGCCCATCATTGCATTCCGTATGCCATTTTCATCATTTCATCTCGGTTTATGCGTGCTCGGCGCCACGATTTCGAGGCACTTCGTTTCATCCGATTTCATTTTCATCATTGCCGCTTTGCTATGCGTGGGCGCGCATTTCGAGGCACTTCGATTTTATTCGATTTCCATTTCATCATCGCCTCGGTTTGCGTGCCTGTGGGCGCGCATTTCGAGGCACTTCGGTTTTATACGACTTGCACTTCAGGCCATCGCCTTGGTTTGCGTGCCCGCGTGTACGCTTTTCGAGGCATATCATTTTCATCTCATTTTCACAGCATAGTACATACTAGGTTGTATCTTAGATTACATTCATACATTTTCTCGATTTGCGTGTCTGCAGCACGATTTCGAGGCATCTCATTTTCATAATAATGTGTATGTCAGGATTGCATTTCATGCATATCATGCATAGTGCATCGGGATAGGCGTTAGCCCGGGCACGGGAAACGAGGTACATTTCGTACTCCGAGTGACGGAACGGGTCTCAATTCCCAAGTCACCGAAACTCCGGATTACCCATGATGGAGCTAGGTTTTGTTGTAGCATTCATCTGCATTCATCCTATATTGAGTTGTGTAATCCGATTCCTCGGCCATCATGCATCGGTATGCGTGATTGGTGGCACGAGGATCGAGGCATGCATATATTTGTGAAATACATTGCTATGCCCTTTTCTTGCTCTCTGTTACAGCAAAACCGAGGATCAACAACTTTCCGGAGTCCGACACGCATTCCGAGAAATACTACAAACAGAGGCTAATTGGGGCATCCCAGTGGATTTCCGGGCCAAATTCCAAGATGCATTATTCATCATAGCAGCTGCCCGCTCAAGTGCGCTTTACAATTTCTTAGTTTAATTTGTTAATTTATTAGAAATTTGTATATTATTTCGGACTGTAATATTCTTTCATTTCGGTCTCAGATATTATTTATTCTTCACTCTGAGGGCATTGTTGTAATAAGTGTGTGAGTGTGATGTATGTCTTCCAACCCCCATTTCTTTCTCCATTTTATTTACCCCCTTATGATGGTTAGATTTAGGGCTTTTTTCAATTAGCATACAGTATGATAGCATGTTTGCATCATTCATCTGTTTTGCACGCATCGCTTGGCAAGATCATACAACCGCATTTGTATTTCAATTCCAAATTGAATACGTGTTAGTTGTAGCATTCCATATGCCATGTTTAGAACAGCCGAGCCTGCTATAGTTTGCACCTTTGCATGTGTTGCATTAGGCATTTCAGATATTTAGGATCATGCATGATTTCTAATGAGTTTTTGTTTTGGCTTGGAGTACTAGGTGAGTTTTATGCTTTAGCATCCTCGCATGCGTGAATGTTGCTATGATTGCATGCTTACCATGAGGCTATGTGCTTATGTGATATAACCGCCTTGAATGCCTGTGGGTGGAGGTTGAGTTATCTCGAATTGGAATAATTCATCAAATGTTTGTTTTAAGCCCACTAGATAGTGGCAAAATCATGCTTTTCTAAGCCCACCCGAGGGTGGCAAATCCATTTTAGCCTACCTCCGTAGCACCATCACACCATTTTCAAACAAACAAACATGAAATGTTTTGTTCCAATTCAGACGGCCCATTTATACTTGTATGTCAGGCACATCACATAATAACCTAGGCTAATAACCGAATAAGAACTCACAATGTTTTCAAAAACAGATATCATGAAAGAGTAGAGGCCGGTCTTTGACGGCGAGAGGGTGCTCACGATGTGACCTTTCCCTAATCGTACTCCAAGTTCCCGAGCCAACTTTGGTGATGACGACACGTGGCCTTTGGCACCGAGTTAGGGTTTCCTAAATTTCCCATTTTAAAAATATTTAGGTGGCGACTCATATCCGCAAAGCAATCCATGTTTGGCACTTCTTTCAAAAATCTGCTTTTCAAAACGATTTGCGGATTTGGACTCTTTGGTTCAAGATTTGGAACCGCGACAAAATCGAGTCCGAATCAGAAGCGAGGTCCTCATGGGCTTGTTACGCTTCGCGACTCATGGGAGGTAGAGAACTTGACTAACTCATGATATCCGGTTTTGACTACACTTGTGTGTTTTTGCATTGCATTTGCATTGGTGCGCCTAGGACACCGTGGTTTGCCATATGCCATTCCCGAACGATTTGGAGGCTTGTCTTGTCAAGTCATGTCCGTAAGGCCGACGGCCTGGCTCGACAACATGGGAACACAAAACCCCGGTTTTACCGGAACACCCTTTTTGAACATTCAACCTAGTGCATATTCGGATCCATAGTGACCATTCCAAACTAGGACAGGTTGCTTCCCCGTTTATAGGTTATTTGAAGTCGCCACGCATGTAGTGAAACCCTAGCTCCTGACAAAATAGGACAGGGAAAACCCTACCCCAACACAGGGGTGTTTTGGCTCTCACTTATCTGTTATGTGCTTGTTAGAGTGCGTCTCTACAGGGAATGCATGTATCAATTTACAAGTTTGAGCATGAGGCCTGCGGGCACCAATTCAGTATTTTGGGTATCAGTTCAAGGCATCAAGATTTGGTGGAACTGGCCACCGAGGGTATCGATTTGAGGCGTAATTTGGGGCGTAATTCAGAGAGGGCACACTTATCCAACTATGCTTATATCCGTTTTGATGAAATCAGCCGAGATGTCGATGTTTTTCTTTTGCTAGGTAGTTCCGGGAACCATAGCTTCAGAAGGCTCCAATATCCCCCGAGGTTCATTAGACTTGTGCTGATAGACTTTGTCGGGTCAGAGATTCAGTTCAAGGGCAATCAGTGTTCCTTTACCAGAGGCAGGGTGAAAAGGGCCAGTCAGGCACAAATCACCAGTTCAGCAGTTACCAGATCAGGGGCCCTTATCCACCCCACCAGGAACAACAAAGCCGAGGTCTCGCTTTCATCAGAGGATAGATACCGCCGCTTAGATGGATCAGGAGAACACATCAGGGATGGAGGCAATGATGCGTCAAATACAAGAAAGTATGAAACTCATGCAAAGAAGACGCCGTCCGCCAAGCGAATTTTCCAAACAAAGAAGTCACAATCATGGCTCAACAGATGAGCTCATCACCGTGTCAGCAATAAAGAAAGCGAGCATCGCTTCACAACAAGTTCTCCCCAAAGGAGCTCCAAAGACTGGGAGACGCCAAATGTCCAAAATGTCCAAGAGGATACAGATCTTCCAACGGGGCCAGCTCCACCCCCGATCCTACCGCAACTATCCAAGGCACCCACGCCTATCAATGTACTGGACTCTCCCTTGAGTTTGAAGGCACCCCACAAAGACCTCGAGTGAGTTGGAAAAATTGTTTAAGAAATCCCAGGGAGTCAAGTCCATTCCCGACATTGAGGATGGATATACGGACGCAGCTGTGACATTGCCGGACAGGTTCAAGATGCCTCACATCGACCGATTTGATGGGTCTGGGGACCCCATGGTCCACCTGAGTTTGTTTTCAGATGTTCTGCGCCCGATGGGCTTGACAAGATTACAGAAGCTCTCCCTCTTTAGCAGGACCTTGTCGGGTATTGCGGCCATCTGGTACGCCAAATTGGAGGATTTAATGAAACAAAGCTGGGAGGAGATGGCCGAGGCCTTCGTCGCGCAATACTCTTATAATACTCAGATCGAGATCACGACCCGTGATCTTGAGACAACAAGGCAAGAGCCCGAGGAGAGTTTCTCGGATTTTGTGATGCGGTGGAGGGCGAAGGCATCAATGATGACTTTGAGGACCACTGATAAAGACCAGATAAGGATGGTTGTGCGCAACCTCCAACCCAGGCTGATGCAAAAGATGATCGTGCTCCCCTTCCCTACTTTTTCAGATTTGCATGAGATGGGGGTACAAATTGAGGATGCTATGAAACAGGGCTTGATTGACAGTGACAGGGAGCAACCCAAGAGGACCTTCAACCGCAACGTAAACAGCAAAGGCTTGAAATGCCAGAGCTTCAGACGGGCATGGTTACCACCACCACACAAAAACAAATGCCACCTCATTCACCGGCAAGGCCCAGAGCTAGCTCAAGAATAGCCAAAACCCACCTCAAGGCCAAAGGGTGTTTACTCCACTATACATGCCCCTATCCAAAGCTCGGGGTTTTGATCAAGAAAGGGCGTCTCAAGCCCTCGAGCCACAAACGCTACCAAAGAACCTCCTCTCACACAACCCACCGACCATCAGGTTTTCCATCACGAAATGGCCATGACATCGACATGTGCTTTCGCCTTCACCACGAAATACAAGATCTCGACGACAACAGAGTCATCCTCAAGACCGGTCCTACAAAGTCTATCGGACTTGATTAGTGAACTTGTGGGGATAATGTGATGTGATCGAGATGAATCACCAAGCGGCATTCGATTAACTCAGATATGGCGATGGCACGACTGCTTTTGAGCATTTGTGAATGCTACATTATGACTTGGGTATTGGGTCATTTTGTTGTTTTGTCTTGAGTCTGCTTTTTGTTTTAAGTCACTCTTTTGTTGTGGGTCCGCCTTGTTGTATCGAGTCGGTCCTGCTTGTATAGAGTCGGTGATTCCGGTGTTACCTCGATGTCACCATTTTGTTTTATGTTTGTCTTTTGTTTTGTTTTGAGTCTGCTGCTTTCGCCAAGCCAGTTATGCCGATGATTTTGAATGAAACAAAGAAGGATTTCACGCCTCGCATTTGCTTCGCCGGTGCTAGTTATGCCGGATTTGAATGAAATGGCAAGGCATTCCACCGCTTCTTATGCCTTGAAGTCATCATAATGACCTAAGTTTTTCAAAACTTTTTGAACACCGCAGGAAAACAAAGAGGAGGAATTCTCAGATTTGCAAAACTTTGATCAAATGAGAGAAAGAGAGGCATGCTAAGCCCTTAATGAATGAAATCATGCTTGTTAGCATGAGTAATCGAGAAGGACCCCGGCTTTGATCCAGATTGATCCTACTGCTTCGCCATGAAGCGATTTGTCGCTTAAAACTTTCAAATAAAATGTTTTATGCGCGTCCGCAAAGACATGTGTGGAATCGCTTGAGATTGTGCAATTTTAGGATCGCCTCACCTCGAGACTCAACCCCCTTTGCTTTCAAACCTTGAACTTGAATTCGAATGTTCAACGGTCAACTACGATGTAAGACCTGTGGCCATATTTGAAGCAAATCTAACAAGAGGCACCAAAGTCAAATCAAGAAGGTCGACCTCATCGAAGAAGCTTGCAAGGCTAGAGCGTAAGCACTCTCGAACTAGGGACAAAATATCCGATGTGCTCAAGAGCCAAAGGTGGATCTTTCAGAAATCAATGACCACTCTCCGGATATAGAGGGCTTCAATCTCAAAACCATTTGGCATGGACTTGTTACATTTTTACCCTTGAGAGGCTCATTGGGCCGAAACCCGAAAGGGCGACCTGTGCAAAAGTTAGAGCGAGACAAGAAAAATATATATACAAAAATACAAAAGAAAAAAATGCAAGATACAAAAATGCAAAAAAAATAAAAGAAAAGAAAATGCAAAAAGAAGAGAAAAAAGAGAAAAGAAAGAAAACAAAGCTCGCAAGGTTGAAAACCCGCAACAGCGCTTTGGCAAAAGTTAGAGCATAAAAAGGAGAGGTTAAATACCGAGTGTACCTTAACCCCGAACTACGAAGGCTTGATTCCCATCTTTGGGATACGAGGCAACTTCATTCTCAAGTCCACCAGAAACAATTCAAATTCAATTGTGTCCATGTGATAGTTTTGATCATCTTTGCCTCCTCTCAGATCCGAGAGATCGTTGTGTTCGCCGCCCGAGGATCGACCATAAGTACATCGCGATGTTATCTGAAACAAGGGCAACTTTCCGTTATTCAACGCGCCATGTGCCGTTTCAAACAAGGCAACTTTCTGCTATTCAACGCGCCAAGGTTGCCGTTTCAAACAAGGCAATCTTTCCGCTATGCAACCCTCCTCAAGCACAAGGGCGCTTTTCCAGATTCGAGGTTGTGCATCTCAAGAGTAGGTCCTATGCTTGTTGAGCATTGGCCGCTTGCAAAAATAGTTTTTGAAAATTTTACCGAGGTTGACTAATTTCTCGAAAATTGTTTCATTTTCCAAAATCGACCATTTTCTTGGACCCAAAAAGGAAAATTTTCGGCTCATAGCCTGAACTGCATGATTTAAATCAAAAATCGAACAAATATGTTAATCTAACTCTCATTTTGGTCAAAATTTTTTAGGAGAAAGCTCAAAAATAAAAAATGGTCAAAATGATGAACTAGGGGCACAATTCAGTCAGGTGTTCTATCTTTTCCCCGTAGCCAATGCATTTGCCAGAAAAGGCACCATACTTGCCAAGAAGGGCGCTCTACCTGCCGGAAGAGGGCACAACGGAAGCTAACAGCAAAAGGGCAGAAAGCTCTCACATCCTCCAAGCAATGAGGTATCAAGCCAAGTGCGAAGCACGAACTGGAATGGGGCCAGACATTACACTCCCTCATCTGGATAGATCTGCTCACGTCCAAACTCCCCAAAGAAAGCATCATCGATCGATGTCACCGCAGATTTGCTACATACCCATTTGTAGCACAACCCTCTGTGGGAGGACTTCACTAGCGTGAGCGAAGAAAGAAAATCTAGAATGCTAGAGGCACGAGCCCACAACTTGTCGTTTATCCATCAACCACCCTGTGAGGGATTGAAAATGAGAGATTGAAGAATAGAGAGATGTGCGATGAGAGAAAAAGTGAGAAAAGGGCTTTTTCGTAAAAACAGAGCTTGAGGGCCGAGTGATGTGAGAATCACAAATAAGAAAGGATGGGAAACATACCCGTGAAACAGTTCCCGTGCACGCCCGAAAGTGTCGGTCTTTTTGTTTTATCTCGATCCTTGTTTTGAGTCGCCTCGAGTGTTACTCGATGTGTCTAGGTTATGTGCCTTTTGTTTTCTTGTTGAGTTGTAGTGTGTCAGATTCAACAGAGGCTCAATACCCATTGAGAACTTATGCTCACTCTCAATTTCAAAAATCGCTTTGTGCTCCGAAAAGTCAGGCCGCTTCTCCACATTTGTGCAAAATAGAATTTGTTCTTTCATAAAACCGCAGGTTCAACCCAGTCATGTGAGAACAAGGAAACCAGACCTATCTGGTTATGAGTTTCGGGCCGCAGCAAAAGCAAAAGAGAAAATGTCGAGCATCCGAGTTTGTTCCAACTTCAAGAAGTTCCGAGACTATACTCGTGTGTACCTCTTCGTGTCTTGCCAATGTTCAAGTATGAGTGTGCCTCTACCTCAAGCTCAAAATCAAGTCTACTTCAAGCCGTAATGGCGATCGAGTGCTCTCCCGAGTACCATTCCCTACCAGAGGCATCTTGGCCGTGTTTATGAGTTCCTAGGAGACCAACCGCGACGGTGGAAATTAGAGTTCGAATGGCCGTGGCCTAGAACGCAAAGGTTCGATTTCGAGACTAAAGTCTGGTTTAAATACCCAGAGGCGCGCCCTCGGCTTGAAATCTGTATGGAAGCCCCATAGGTTGAGATAGCATGTATGCACCTCAATTCTGGATACTGAACCAACCTAGTCTGTCACCCCGTTGGAAAATAGGGAAAGTTGTGAGTATGATCAGGAAGACAAGCGGCAGCCGTGGCTCCCACATGCAGATGTTGTTACTTGTTAGCATTCCAGAGCCTTTGTACTGTGAGTTCAAGGTAAAGTGTTCGAAGAGCACGAAGGGAGATCCCTATCAGAGTAGAGCGGTTCACCGCCACTCACCTCAGGAGGTGCTTTCTAAAGCGCCGCTTTGTCCATTTATTGCTTTCCTTAAGCATCATGCATTGTAATGCATTGTACCTGTCAAGTTTCTTTCTCAGTCATGCACGATATTGTATGTACGGTTCATTCAAAGAAGTTCCGTTTAAGATCATTCATTTAGTATATCAATCACACGTTATTTGCTTCACTCAGTGTATCTAACACACTTCATTTGCTTTAGTGTATCAATCACACTTCATCCATTTTGTGTATCTATCACGCACATATTCACTTTTTGTGTATCCATCACACACCTTTAGTGTATCAATCACACTTGTTCACATAGTGCATCTATCACGCTTTGTGTTCACCTTTAGTATATCTATCATACTCTGCTCACTTTGTGTATCAATCACACTATGCTCATTCGCTGCATTGTTATGCACATCTATCTAGCATTGTTATGCTCATTCGGTGTATTGTGATACACATCTATCTAGCATTGTTATGCACCTTCTTCCCTTGCATTGTTCTGCACATCCACTATCATTGTTATGCTCATTCGCTGCATTGTTATGCACACTTTACCGCATTGTTATGCATCTTTTTCCTTGCATTGTTATGCACATCCACTAGCATTGTTATGCTCATTCGCTGCATTGTTATGCACACTTTACGCATCGTTATGCACCTTTTTCACTTGCATTGTTGACCTTTCCTCTCTGCGTGTGATACGCTGAGAGATGCTTCCTTTCCTCTCTTGCATGTGATATGCTGAGAAGTTTCCTCTTGCGTGTGATACGCTGAGAAATTTACCTTTCCTCTCTTGCGTGTGATACGCTGAGAGATGCTTCATTTCCTCTCTTGCATGTGATATGCTGAGAGGTCTGCCTTCCTTCTTATGCGTGTGATACGCTGAGAAATTCACCTTTCCTCTCTTGCATGTGATATGCTGAGAGATGCTTCCTTTCCTCTCTTGCATGTGATATGCTGAGAGATGCTTCCTTTCTTCTCTTGCGTGTGATACGCTGAGAAAGTTACCTTTCCTCTCTTGCATGTGATATGCTGAGAGGTTTTCTCTTACGTGTGATACGTTGAGAAATCTACCTTTTCCTCTTGCGTGTGATACGCCGAGATGATCTTCCCTTCTTATGCGTGTGATACGCTGAGAAATTTACCTTTCCTCTCTTGTATGTGATATGCTGAGAGGTTTTCTTACGCAGATACGTTGAGAAATTTACCTTTCTTTCTCTTATGCAGATACGCCGAGAAAGTTACCTTTCCTCTCTTGCGTGTGATACCGAGAGGTTTACCTTCTTTCCTCCCCGTGTGTGATACGCAGAGAGATGTTGTGTGAGACTTCTGTACTCTCAGTAGTCACTTTTAGCCTTCTCTGCGGAGACGCAATGAGAATTGCATTTTTTTCTTACATCCTTTCGCACGAGATGTAGTTTGGCTCGAGTTTACTTGCTTGCCTAGCATTCGCTTAAAATGTTGCATTTATTTCAAGATATTTGTTTCATTACAAAGGCATTGCATGAATCCTCAATTTTCAAACCGGCTATGCGTGTAAGTCCAATCTTCAAACCGCCACAGAGCGATAAGTCCAATCGTCAAACCGGCTTCGCGTAGCGTATTAGTCCAATTATCAAAATCTTCCCGCATATCTTTTGCATTTTGCCCTTGCCTACGGGCACGCCTGCGGGCACACATATCTTTGTTTATCTTGTATGATTGTCTAAGTCTTTGGCCTTGTCAAAAATGGGTCGTCTCTAGGCTTTGACATTCACTCCGCCACTTCTTGACTTCCGAAGTTCACAAAGAGGGCAATCAGAGACACTCCATTTTTGACCCGCCTTAAGACTCAGACGGCACCGATTGAGTGCTCGGTGATGTTGCATCAGGCTCGCTCGAAGCCTCAGAGTCGCGCCAGGCGCCCGCCTCCCGACTCCGAACTTCTTCAGGCCTTGTCTCGGTTTATAACTGACTCGGTTTTCCATTTTCTTTCCCGAGGGAGGGAGTGGTCCCAGAGACTATCTCCCCAGGTCATGAGCTACATTTCATGGTCAGAGGCCATTTTGCCCATTTCGAGTCTTGGCTCTTGCTGGATCGTCAAGCCGTGTGCCTCGGTTCGGGACCGCCCAACCATCTCCGATTTCTCCAATTTTTGGTAAGTGCTTCTGTTTTAGCATAACGAGGGACACTGGGGTCTCTGATACCCACTTCGTGGCCAAACACCACTTTCGGTGCTCACACCCATTTTCGGACCCGAACCGCTGCTGTTTTGGTCCCCGAGCATTCATTTTGCATCGTTGTTTGTTCAATTTTGAAGGTGCCTCTGCTTTTAGCATAACGAGGGACACTGGGCCTCAGATACTCACTTCGTGGGTCAACGCCACTTTCGTGCTCGCAGCCCATTTTTCGACCCCGCTGCTTTTGGTCCCCGAGCTGCTTTTGCATTAGTTTTTGTTCAATTTTGGCAGTACCTCTGCTTTTAGCACCGTGAAGATCACTGGAGGGTGGGAGGCCAAAGAATTGTCTCAGCAAGTGTATGGAGGATTAGAGAGTTGCTTTTTAGATATTTTTGTTGCTTTTAGATATTTTGTTGCTTTTTAGATATTTTGTTGCTTTTTGATTATTATTGGTGCATTCTTGCTCTATAAAGGGAAGGTTTTGCTTCATCATTTGGAAGGTTGGATACTTGGTAGACATTTTTGGGAGATGGGTACACCATTTTCTCTCCATGTTCTAAAGCTCCAAAGTCTTTTTTCTTCAAGTTTGGTGCCATTTCTTCATCACCATCAAGCATCCCCATAACCACTCCATTTCCAGCAGCAAGGAGAGGTTCTTAGAGGCTTAGAAGCAACATTTCTCAAGCCAAGAAGTAGAAAAGAGAAGGTCTACAAGGGTAAGTCTCCATTTCCCTCTTTTGTAGCATTTTCTTGCTCCATTTCTTAAGCCCATTTTCTTATTGTTTTGAGCTCCGACCTTCACTGAGATTAGGTCTTTTTTGAGCTTATATTCATGTTTGATTAAGGGCTCAACCCCATTTGGTGTCTCCATGATACACTTGTTTCAATATCACTCTTTATGCCATTATTTTGCATGCTTTGTTTGGCTTTTGAGTGATCTGATTTCGAGCATACCATAAACTGTTATTAGGCCTATTTTGAGACCCTCTTCAACATTGAAGAAGGGCTCCATCATGTTTGGTGGCTCTAGCATGCACTTCCTTTGAAATTCTTCAATTTTACCGTAAAATTGCATGAGTTAATTAGCCTATTTGTGATCTGATTTGGAGTATGAAACCTACTGATATTAGGTTATTTTGAGCCCCTCTTCAACATTGAAGAAGGGCTCAACCATTTTTTCCTCTATCATACACTTGCTTTGAATCCATGTTCTATGCCTATCTTGCATGCTTTGTTAGACTATTTTGGCTTCTGTTTTTGGCCTTCATCAGGCCTTGAAGGAGTCTTATTTTGGTCCATAAATCATGCTTTGTGAAGGGTCTTAAGCCATTTGGTAATTTGTTTTAGTACTTGCTTTGAAATTCTTCAAATTTACCGTAAAATTGCATGTTTGTTTAGGCCATTCTAGCTTCTGTTTCTGGCCTTCATCAGGCTTGTGAAGTGTCTTATTTTGGTCTATTCTTCAAGTTTTATTAAGGGTCTTAAGTTTTTTGGTCATTTCTTATGATACCTCTCTTTATAAACCTCTTTTGACCCTTATTTTGCATGCTATGTATTGTATATCTACACACTGAATTTGGGGATCTCATCTTCTGTAAAAATGCATATTTTTAGTCCCTCTCTAATGTTGTAGAACTGATTTTTTGGGTTTGAGCATTGTAGATATCACTTGCTTTGTAAATCCTCTCTTTTTCCGTATTTTTGCAAGCTATTGTTGTCATATCTATGCTTACAATTTGGCCATGTTTTGTACTGAAAAAGTGCTATTTTTGGGGCTGCCTTGCTACTGTTTTTGCTTTCATGTGTCAATTTTGCATGTATAGCATAGTCAGAGGCCATTTCGGGGCTAAATATCACATTTCGGGAACATTCTCGCATCGTGCATTTTTATCATCATTTTGAGGCTGTTTTCCTTCATTTAGTTGTTGGAATTTAGTTTGCATGCTTGCATATCATTTCCATGCCATTTTGTGCCTTTTTGTCATTGTTTCGGCTTATGCGGTTCATGCACGCACTTCGAGGCGCCTTCATTCATCTAAGATCCCATGTGAGTGCGGCCGAGGCCCTCTCATGTTGGTATAAGCCCAATTTGCATTTCGCATGTCATTCAAGATCGCTCGGTTTATGCTCCTGCAGCACGATTTCGAGGCGAATTTTTTTATCCGACGGCAATTTTATGTGAGTGCCGAGGCTCTCTCATGTTAGTGTAAGCCCAATTTGTATTTTACATCTCATTTCCATGTCATTTCATGCCTTAGTGCATTTTCTCTTATGCGTCTGCAGTGCACACATTTCAAGGCATCTCCTTTTATCATTATGGCAGCCTATGTGAGTGCGGCCGAGGCTCTCTCATGTTGGCGTAAGCCCATCACTGCATTCCATATGCTATTTTATGCATTCTCGGTTTATGCGTGTCCGCGCACGATTTCGAGGTAGCTTTATTATGCGAGTGCGAGCCGAGGCTCTCTATGTTGGCGTAAGCCCATCATCGCATTCCGTATGCCATTTCATTCCATTTCATCATCGCTCGGTTTATGCGTGCAGGCACGATTTCGAGGCACTTCGATTTCATCCGATTTATTTTATCATTGCCTCGGTTTATGTGCATGTGTGCACGCATTTCGAGGCACTTTGGTTTTATCCGATTCCATCATCATCGCTTTCGGTTTATGCGTCTGGGCACGATTTCGAGGCACTTCGCTTTATCCGACTTGCACTTCAGAGCCATCGCTTTGGTTTGCGTGCCTGCGGCACGCATTTCGAGGCATATCATTTTCATCTCATTTTCACAAAGATAGTACATACTAGGTTGTATCTTAGATTACATTCATACATTTCGACGGCGTGTCTGCAGGCACGATTTCGAGGCATTCTCATTTTCATAATAATGTGCATGCTATATCACATGCATTTCATGCATACCATGCATAGTGCATCGTGGATAGGCGTTAGTCTGCACGGAAACGAGGTACATTCAGACTCGAAAGTGACGAGTGTGTCTCAATTCCCAAGTCACCGACTCCGGATTACCCATGATGGAGTTAGGTTTTGTTGTAGCATTCATCCGCATTCATCCTATATTGAGTTGTGCAATCCGATTCTCGCCATCATGCATCGGTATGCGTGATTGGTGGCACGAGGATCGAGGCATGCATATATTTGTGAAATACATTGCTATGCCCTTTTCTTGCTCTCTGTTACAGCAAAACCGAGGATCAACAACTTTCCGGAGTCCGGCACGCATTCCGAGAAATACTACAAACAGAGGCTAATTGGGGCATCCCAGTGGATTTCGTTGCATGCCTCGCTTATGCACTTTCTTAGTTTAATTTGTTAATTTATTAGAAATTTGTATATTAATTAGTAATATTCTTTCATTCGGTCTCAGATATTATTTATTCGACCCTCTGCCGAGGGCAATGTTGTAATAAGTGTGTGAGTGTGATGTATGTCTTCCAACCCCATTTCTTTCTCCCTTTTATTTACCCGCTTATGTTGGTTAGATTAGGGCATATTTCAATTAGCATACAAGATGATAGCATGTTTGCATTCATTCATCTGCTTTTGCATGCATGGCTTGGCGATCATACAACCGCACATTTGTATTTCAATTCCAAATTGAATACGTGTTAGTTGTAGCATTCATCATATGCCATGTTTAGAGTAGCCGAGCCTGCTATAGTTTGCATCTTTGCATGTGTTGCATTAGGCATTTCAGCATATCTAGGATCATGCATGTTTTCTAATCAGTTTTCTGTTTTGGCTGGGAGTACTAGGTGAGTTTTATGCTTTAGCATCCTTGCATGCGTGTGAGTGTTGCTATGATAGCATGCTTGCCATGAGGCTATGTGCTTATGTGATATAACCCTTTGAATGCCTGTGGGTGGAGGTTGAGTTATCCAATTGGGACAATTCATCAAATGTTTGTTTTAAGCCCACTAGATAGTGGCAAAACCATGTTTAAGCCCACCCGAGGGTGGCAACCGATTTTAGCCTACCTCCCAAGCACCATCACACCATTTTCAAACAAACAAACATGAAATGTTTTGTTCCAATTCAGACGGCCCAGTCTATACTTGTTTGCTGTGCGCATCACATAGTAACCTAGGCCAATAATCGGAATAAGAACTCACAATGTTTTCAAAAACAGATATCATGGTTAGTAGAGGCCGGTCTTTGACCGGGCGAGAGGGGGTGCTCACGATGTGACCTTCCCTAATCGTACCCAAGTTCCCGAGCCAACTTTGGTGATGACGGACACGTGGCCTTTCGGCACTGAGTTAGGGTTTCATAAATTTCCCATTTGAAAATATTTAGGTGGCGACTCATATCCGCAAAGCAGTCCATGTTTGGCACTTCTTTCAAAAATCTGCTTTTCCTTCAAAACGACGGTTTGGATTTGGACTCTTTGGTTCAAGATTTGGAACCGCAACAAAATCGAGTCCGAATCAGAGCGAGGTCCTCATGGGCTTGTTACGCTTCGCGACTCACCGGGATTTAGAGAACTTGACTCGAACTCATGATATCCGGTTTTGACTACACTTGTGTGTTTCTTTGCATTGCATTTGCATTGGTGCGCCTAGGACACCGTGTTTGCTATATGCCATTCGAACGATTTGCGGAGGCTTGTCTTGTCAAGTCATGTCCGTAAGGCCGACGGCCTGGCTCTGACAGCATGGGAACACAAACCCCGGTTTCACCGGGGCACCCTTTTTGACCATTCGACCTAGTGCATATTCGGATCCGTAGTGACCATTCCAAACTAGGACAGGTTGCTTACCCGTTTATAGGTTGTTTGAAGCCGCTGCGTGCGTAGTAAACCCCTAGTTCCTGACAAAATAGGACAGGGAAACCCTACCCCAACATAGGGGTGTTTTGGCTCTCACTTATCTGTTATGTACTTGTTAGAGTGCGTCTCTACAGGGAATGCATGTATCAGTTTACAAGTTTGAGCATTAGGCCTGCGGGCACCAATTCAGTATTTTGGGTATCAGACCAAGGCATCAAGATTTGGTGGAATCGGCCACCGAGGGTATCGATTATAGGCGTAATTTTGGGGCAGAATTCAGGAGAGGGCACACTCACTCAACTATGCACGCATCTGTACTGGTGAAATCAGGCTGAGGTGCTGTCTGTTTTCTCTTTTGCTAGGTAGTCCTGGAACCATAGCTTCAGAAGGCTCCGATATCCCCCAGGTTCATTAGACTTGTGTTGATAGACTTTGTCAGGTCAGAGATTCAGTTCAAGGGCAATCAGTGTTCCTTTACCGTAGGGGTAAAAAAAGGGCCAACAGCACAAATCACCAATTCAGCTACAGATCAGGGGCCCTTATCCACCCCACCAAAGGAACAACAAAGCCGAGGTCTCGCTTTCATCAGAGGATAGATACTACCAATAGATGGATCAGAGAACACATCGGATGGAAGAAATGATGTGCCAAATGCAAGAGAGCATGAAACTCATGCAAAGAAGACGCTGTCCGCCAAGCGAATTTCTAAACAAAGAAGTCACAATCATGGCTCAACAGATGAGCTCATTACTAGACTCAAAGAACAAAGAAAGCGGCGCTCACTTTCACATCAAGTTCCTCCTCCATCAGAGCTCCACTACCCGAAAGGCATCCCATACTGCTCGGAGTACCTTGCCAAACGCTGTCCAATACCCAATGTCCAAGAGGATACGGATCTTCCAATCGGGGCCTCCCCCGATCCTTCCGCTACAACTATCCAAGACCCACAATCAATGTAATGACTCTCCTTTGAGTTTGAAGCGGACCCCACAAAGACTTAAGCCGAGTAAGTTGGAAAACTGCTTAAGAAATCCCAGGGGTAAAGTCCATTCCCGACATTGAGGATGGATATACCGACGCATGTGACATTGCCGACAGTTCAAGATGCCTCACATCGACCGATTTGATGGGTCGAGATCCCATGGTCCACCCGAAGTTTGTTTTCAGATGTTCTCGCCGATGGGCTTGACAAGATCGCAGCTTCCCTCTTTGGCAGACCTTCGGGCATTACGGCCATCCGTACGCCAAATTGGAGGATTCAATGAAACAAAATTGGGAGATGGCCGAGGCCTTTGTCGCACAATACTCTTATAATACCCAGATTGAGATCACAACTCGCGATCTCGAGACAACAAGGCAAGAGCCCAAAGAGACTTTCTCGATTTTGTGATGCGGTGGAGGGCAAAGGCATCGATGATGACTTTGAGGCCCACAGACAGAGATCAAATCCGGATGATTGTGCGCAACCTCCAACCGGTTAATGAAGAAGATGATCGTAGTCCCTTCCCTACTTTTCGCAGATCTACATGATATGGGGATGCAAATTCGAGGATGCGATGAAGCAAGGTCTGATTGACTAAGACCGGATCAACCTAAGAGAACCTTCAACCGCAACAACAACACAGGCACAAGCGGTGATGCGGCTGCAAGATCTTCCGAAGTGGGCATGGTTACCACCACCACACAAAAAACAGCCACCTCATTCACCGGCAAGGCCCAGAGCTAGCTCAAGAATAGCCAAAACCCACCTCAAGGCCAAAGGGTGTTTACTCCACTATACATGCCCCTATCCAAAGCTCTGGGGGTTTTGATCAAGAAAGGGCGTCTGAAGCCCCTGGAGCCACAGCCGCTACCAAAGAACCTCTCTCTCTCACACAACCCACCGACCATCAGGTTTTCCATCCGAAATAGCCATGACACCGACATGTGCTTTGCCTTCGCCACGAAATACAAGATCTCGACGACAACAGAGTCATCCTCAAGACCGTCCTACAAAGTCTATCGGCACTTGATCAGTGAACTTGTGGGGGATAATGTGATGTGAATGGGGGATGAACCACCAGCGGGCAGCGCTTGATTAACTCCAGATATGGCATATGGCACGCACTGTTTTGAGCATTTGGCGAATGCTACATTATGACTTGGGTATTGGGTCAGTCTTGTTGTTTTGTTTTGAGTCTGTCCTTTTGTTTTGAGTCAGTCTCTTTTGTTTTGGGTCTGTCTTGTTGTATCGAGTCAGTCCTGTTGTATAGAAGTCGGGTGATTCCGGGGGTGTTACCTCGATGTCACCATTTTGTTTTGTGTTTGTCTTTTTCGTTTTGTTTTGAGTCTGCTTTCGCCAAGGAGCCGCTTATGCCAACAGATTTTGAATGAAACAAAGAAGTGATTTCACGCTCTCGCATTTGTTTCGCTGTGCTAGTTATGCCGGATTTGAATGAAATGGCGCAGCATTCCACCGCTTCTTGTGCCTTGAAGTCATCATAATGACCTAAGTTTTCAAAACCTTTTTGAACACTACTATGAAAACGAAGAGGGAGGAATTCCTCGGGATTTGCAAAACTTTGATCAAACTGAGAGAAAGAGAGGCATACTAAGCCCTTAATGAATGAAATCATGCTTGTTAGCATGAGTACTGAGAAGGACCCTGGCTTGATCCAGATTGATCCTACTATCTTCACATGAAGCGATTTGTCGCTTAAAAATTTCAAAACAAAATGTTTTATGCAATCCTGCAAAGACATGTGGAATCGCTTGAGATTGTGCAACTTAGGATCGCCTCTACTCGAGACTCAACCCTTTGCTTCCAAACCTTGAACTTGAATTCGTATGTTCAACGGTCAACTACGATGTAAGAGGCCTGTGGCCATATTTGAAGCCCTCGAGCAAGAGGCACCAAAGTCAAATCAAGAAGGTCAGACCCCATCAGAAGAAGCTTGCAAGGCTAGAGCAGAAGCACCTCTCGAACTAGGGACAAAAATATCCGATGTGCTCAAGAGCCAAAGGTGGATCCTTCAGAATCAATACAATGACCACTCTCCTGGATATAGGGGGCTTCAATCTCAGAACCATTTGGCATGGACTGGTTACATTTTTACCCTTTGAGAGGCTCGCTGGGCCGAAAACCCGAAAGGGCGACCCAGGCAAAAGTTAGAGCGAGACAAGAAAAATATATATACAAAAATACAAAAAGAAAAAATGCGAAGATACAAAAAATGCAAAAAAAAATAAAAGAAAAGAAAAATGCAAAAAAGAAGAAGAGAAAAAAAAGAGAAAAGAAAGAAAAACAAAGCTCGCAAGGTCGAAAACCTGCAACAGGCGCCTTGGCAAAAGTTAGAGCATAAAAAGGAGAGGTTAATACTCGAGTGTACCTTAACCCCGAACTACGTAAGGCTTGATTCCCATCTTTGGGATACGTAGGCAACTTCATTCTGAAGTCCACCAGAAACAATTCAAATTCAATTGTGTCCATGTGATAGTTTTGATCATCTTTGCCTCCTCTCAGATCCGAGAGATCGTTGTGTTCGCTGCCCGAGGATCGACTACAAGTACACTGCGATGCTATCCAAACAAGGGGCAACTTTCCGTTGCCATTCAACGCGCCGCGGTGCCGTTCAAACAAGGGGCAACTTTCCGTTGCCATTCAACGCGCCGCGGTGCCGTTCAAACAAGGGGCAACTTTCCGTTGCCATGCAACCCTCCTCAAGCAAGGGGCAGTTTTCCTCCAGATTCGAGGTTGTGCATCTCAAGAGTAGGTCCCGTGCTTGTTGAGCATTGGCCGTTTGCAAAAATAGTTTTTGAAAATTTTTACTGAGGTTGACTAATTTTCTCGAAAATTGTTTCATTTTCCAAAACTGGACCATTTTCTTGGACCCAAAAAAGGAAAATTTTCAGTGCTCATAGCCTGAACTGCATGATTTAAATCAAAAATCGAACAAATATGTTAATCTAACTCTCATTTTGGTCAAAATTTTTTAGGAGAAAGCTCAAAAATAAAAAATGGTCAAAATGATGAACTAGGGGCACAATTCAGTCAGGTGTTCTATCTTTTCCCCGTATCAACATACTTGCCAAGAAGGCACCATACTTGCCACGGAAGAGGGCACAACTGGAAGCTAACAAAATGGTCGAAAAGCTCTCTCATCCTCCAAGCAATGAGGTATCAAGCCAAGTCGCGGCACGAATCGGAATGGGCCAAGACATTCCACTCCATCATCTCGATAGATCCGATCACGCCCAAACTCCCCAAAGAAAGCATCATCAATCGATGTCACTACAGATTTGCTACATACCCATTTGTAGCACAACCCCTCAGAGGAGGACTTCACTAGTGAGCGGAAGAAAGAAAATCTAGAATACTAGAGGCAAAAGCCTTCAACTTGTTTATCCATCAACCACCCAGGGAGGGATGAAAAATGAGAGATTTAAGAATAGAGAGATGTGCGATGAGAGAAAAAGTGAGAAAAGGGCTTTTTCAGAAAAACAGAGCTTGAGGGCCGAGTGATGTGAGAATCACAAATAAGAAAGGATGGGAAACATACCCGGTGAAACAGCTCCTGCACGCCCGAGTGTCGTGTCTTTTGTTTTATCTCGATCCTTGTTTTGAGTCGCCTCGAGTGTTACTCGATGTGTCTAGGTTATGTGCCTTTTGTTTTCTTGTTGAGTTGTAGTGTGTCAGATTCAACAGAGGCTCAATACCCAGTTGAGAACTTATGCTCACTCTCAATTTCAAAAATCGCTTTTGTGCTCCGAAAAGTGCCGTGGCCGTTCTCCACATTTGTGCAAAATAGAATTTGTTCTTTCATAAACCGCAGGTTCAACCCAGTCATGTGAGAACAAGGAAACCAGACCTATCTCGGGCTATGAGTTTTGCCGCAGCAAAAGCAAAAGAGGAAAATGTCGAGCATCCGAGTTTGTTCCAACTTCAAGAAGTTCCGAGACTATACTCCGTGTGTACCTCTTCAGGTCTTGCCAATGTTCCGAAGTATGAGTATGCCTCTACCTCAAGCTCAAAATCAAGTCTACTTCAAGCCAGAATGGCGATCAGGAGTGCTCTCCCTGAGTACCATTCCCTACCAGAGGCATCTTGGCCGTGTTTGTGTTGAGTTCCTAGGAGACCAACTACGACGGTGGAAATTAGAGTTCGAATGGCCGTGGCCTAGAACGCAAAGGTTCTGGATTTCCGAGACTAAAGTCCGGGTTTAAATACCAGAGGCGCTCGCTTGAAATCAGATGGAAGCCCCATAGGTTGAGATAGCATGTATGCACCTCAATTTCGATCTTGAACCAACCTAGTCTGTCACCCCGCTGGAAAATAGGAAAGTTGTGAGTATGATCAGAAGACAAGCGGCGGCGTGGCTCCCACATGCAGATATTGTTACTTGTTAGCATTCCGAGCCTTTGTCTGTGTGTTCAAGGTAAAGTGTTCAAGAGCACGGGGAGATCCCCATCGAGTAGAGCGGTTCACCGCCACTCACCTCAGAGGTGCTTTCTAAAGCGCCGCTTTGTCCATTTATTGCTTTCCTACATCACGCATTGTAATGCATTGTACCTGTCAAGTTTCTTTCTCAAGTCATGCACGATATTGTATGTATGGTTCATTCAAAGAAGTTCCGTTTAAGATCATTCATTTAGTATATCAATCACACGTTATTTGCTTCACTCAGTGTATCTAACACACTTCATTTGCTTTAGTGTATCAATCACACTTCATCCATTTTGTGTATCTATCACGCACATATTCACTTTTTGTGTATCCATCACACACCTTTAGTGTATCAATCACACTTGTTCACATAGTGCATCTATCACGCTTTGTGTTCACCTTTAGTATATCTATCATACTCTGCTCACTTTGTGTATCAATCACACTATGCTCATTCGTTGCATTGTTATGCACATCTATCTAGCATTGTTATGCTCATTCGTTGTATTATTATACACATCTATCTAGCATTGTTATGCACCTTTTTCCCTTGCATTGTTATGCACATCCACTAGCATTGTTATGCTCATTCGTTGCATTGTTATGCACACTTTACCTGCATTGTTATGCACCTTTTTCCCTTGCATTGTTATGCACATCCACTAGCATTGTTATGCTCATTCGTTGCATTGTTATGCACACTTTACCTGCATCGTTATGCACCTTTTTCACTTGCATTGTTGGCCTTTTCTCTCTTGCGTGTGATACGCTAAGAGATGCTTCCTTTCCTCTCTTGCATGTGATATGCTGAGAAGTTTCCTCTTGCGTGTGATACGCTGAGAAATTTACCTTTCCTCTCTTGCGTGTGATACGCTGAGAGATGCTTCATTTCCTCTCTTGCATGTGATATGCTGAGAGGTCTGCCTTCCTTCTTATGCGTGTGATATGCTGAGAAATTCTACCTTTCCTCTCCTGCGTGTGATACGCTGAGAGATGCTTCCTTTCCTCTCTTGCATGTGATATGCTGAGAGATGCTTCCTTTCTTCTCTTGCGTGTGATACGCTGAGAAAGTTACCTTTCCTCTCTTGCATGTTATATGCTGAGAGGTTTTCTCTTACGTGTGATACGTTGAGAAATCTACCTTTTCCTCTCTTGCGTGTGATACGCTGAGAGATGATCTTCCCCTTCTTATGTGATACTGAGAAATTTACCTTTCCTCTCTTGCATGTGATATGTCGAGAGGTTTTCTTACGTGTGATACGCTGAGAAATTTACCTTTCTTCTCTTGCGTGTGATACGCTCGAGAAATTTGCCTTTCCTCTCTTGCGTGTGATATGCTGAGAGGTTTACCTTCTTTCCTCCCCGTGTGATACGCAGAGAGATGTTGTGTGTGAGACTTGGTACTCTCGGTAGTCACTTTTAGCCTTCTCTGCGTGAGACGAATGAGAATTGCATTTTTTCTTACATCCTTTCTGCACGAGATGTAGTTTGGCTCGAGTTTACTTGCTTGCCTAGCATTCGCTTAAAATGTTGCATTTATTTCGCATATTTGTTTCATTACAGTGCATTGCATGAATCCTCAATTTTCAAACCGGCTTCGCTTTGCGTGTAAGTCCAATCTTCAAACCGGCTTCGCGTAGCGTATAAGTCCAATCGTCAAACCGCCACAGAGCGTATTAATCCAATTATCAAAATCTTCCCGCATATCTTTTGCATTTTGCCCCTGCCTACGGGCACGCCTGCGGGCACACATATCTTTGTTTATCTTGTATGATTGTCTAAGTCTTCGGCCTTGTCAAAAATGGGTCGTCTCTAGGCTTTGACATTCACTCCCGTCACTTCTTGACTTCCGAGTTCTGTCAAAGAGGGGCAACTGTAGACACTCCATTTTTGACCGGCCTTAAGACTCAGACGTCACCGATTGAGTGCTCGATGATGTTGCATACTGTGCTCGTTCGGAAGCCTCAGAGTCGCGGCCATGCGCCCTGCCTCCGGGCTTCCGAACTCTCTTCTGTGCCTTGTCTCGGTTTGCTATAACTGACTGGTTTTCTCCATTTTCTTTCCCGAGGGGAGGGAGGGTCCCAGACTATCTCGAAGGTCAGAGCTACATTTTGCCATGGTCAGAGGCCATTTTGCCCATTTGCGGGATCGTCAGGCCGTGTGCCTCGGTTCGGGACCGCCCAACCATCTCTAATTTCTCCAATTTTTGGTAAGTGCCTCTGTTTTAGCATAACGAGGGACACTGGGGCCTCAGATACCCACTTCGTAGCCGAACGCCACTTTCGGTGCTCACAGCCCATTTTCGGGACCCCGAACCGCGCGGTTTTGGTCCCCGAGCATTCATTTCGCATCGTTGTTCGTTCATTTTTGGCAGGTACCTCTGTTTTAGCATAACGAGGGACACTGGGGCCTCTGATACCCACTTTGTGCCCGAACGCCACTTTCGGTGCCTGTAGCCCATTTTCGGGACCCCGCGCGGTTTTGGTCCCCGAGCTTTCGTTTTGCATTAGTTTTTGTTCAATTTTGGCAGTACTGCTTTTAGCACCGTGAAGATCACTGGAGGGTGGGAGGCCAGCAATTGTCTCAGCAAGTGTATGGAGGATTAGAGAGTTGCTTTTTAGATATTTTTGTTGCTTTTTAGATATTTTGTTGCTTTTTAGATATTTTGGTGCTTTTTGGATATTTTTGGTGCATTTTTGCTCTATAAAGGGGAGGTTTTGCTTCATCATTTGGAAGGTTGGATAATTGTTAGACATTTTTGAGAGATGGATACACCATTTTCTCTCCATTTTCCATAGCTCCAAAGTCTTTTTCTTCAAGTTTGGTGCCATTTCTTCATCACCATCAAGCATCCCCATAACCACTCCATTTCCAGCAGCAAGGAGAGGTTCTTAGAGGCTTAGAAGCAACATTTCTCAAGCCAAGAAGTAGAAAAGAGAAGGTCTACAAGGGTAAGTCTCCATTTCCCTCTTTTGTAGCATTTTCTTGCTCCATTTCTTAAGCCCATTTTCTTATTGTTTTGAGCTCCGACCTTCACTGAGATTAGGTCTTTTTTGAGCTTATATTCATGTTTGATTAAGGGCTCAACCCCATTTGGTGTCTCCATGATACACTTGTTTCAATATCACTCTTTATGCCATTATTTTGCATGCTTTGTTTGGCTTTTGAGTGATCTGATTTCGAGCATACCATAAACTGTTATTAGGCCTATATTGAGCCCTCTTCAACATTGAAGAAGGGCTCCATCATGTTTGGTGATTCTAGCATGCACTTCCTTTGTAATTCTTCCATTTTACCGTAAAATTGCATGAGTTAATTGGCCTATTTGTGATCTGATTTGGAGTATGAAACCTACTGATATTGTGCTTATTTTGAGCCCCTCTTCAACATTGAAGAAGGGCTCAACCATTTTTTCCTCCTCTATCATACTACTTGCTTTGAATCCATGTTCTATGCCTATCTTGCATGCTTTGTTAGACTATTTTGCTTCTGTTTTTGGCCTTCATCAGGCCTACAGAGTGCCTTATTTTGGTCCATACATCATGCTTTGTGAAGGGTCTTAAGCCATTTGGTAATTTGTTTTAGTACTTGCTTTGAAATTCTTCAAATTTACCGTAAAATTGCATGTTTGTTTAGGCCATTCTAGCTTCTGTTTCTGGCCTTCATCAGGCTTGTGAAGTGTCTTATTTTGGTCTATTCTTCAAGTTTTATTAAGGGTCTTAAGTTTTTGGTCATTTCTTATGATACCTCTCTTTATAAACCTCTTTTGACCCTTATTTTGCATGCTATGTATTGTATATCTACACACTGAATTTGGGGATCTCATCTTCTGTAAAAATGCATATTTTTAGTCCCTCTCTAATGTTGTAGAACTGATTTTTTTGGGTTTGAGCATTGTAGATATCACTTGCTTTGTAAATCCTCTCTTTTTCCGTATTTTTGCAAGCTATTGTTGTCATATCTATGCTTACAATTTGGCCATGTTTTGTACTGGAAAGATGCTATTTTTGGGGCTGCCTTGCTACTTTTTTTGCTTTCATGTGTCAATTTTGCATGTATAGCATAGCTGTAGGCCATTTCGGGGGCTAAATATCACATTTCGGGAACATTCTGGGCATCGGGTGCATTTTTATCATCATTTTGAGGCTGTTTTCCCTTCATTTAGTTGCTGGAATTTAGTTTGCATGCTTGCATATCATTTCCATGCCATTTTGTGCCTTTTTGTCATTGCCTCGGTTTGCGTGTTCATGAGCACGCACTTCGAGGCGCCGCCATTCATCTAAGATCCCATGTGAGTACGGCTGAGGCCCTCTCATGTTGGTATAAGCCCAATTTGCATGTCATTCAAGATCGCCTCGGTTTGCGTCGTGTGCACGCATTTCGAGGCGACTTTTTATCCGATCCGACGGCTTATGTGAGTGCGGTGAGGCTCTCTCATGTTAGTGTAAGCCCAATTTGTATTTTACATCTCATTTCCATGTCATTTCATGCCTTAGTGCATTTTCTCGGTTATGCGTCTGCAGTGCACATTTCAAGGCATCTCCTTTATCATTATGGCGGCCTATGTGAGTGCGGCCAAGGCTCTCTCATGTTGGCGTAAGCCCATCACTGCATTCCATATGCTATTTTATGCATTCCTCGGTTTGCGTGTCCGCGGGCACGCATTTCGAGGCAGCTTTATTTTTACTCGACGGCAGCCTATGTGAGTGCGACTGAGGCTCTCTCATGTTGGCGTAAGCCCATCATTGCATTCCGTATGCCATTTTATCATTGCCTCGGTTTGCGTGCCTGTGGGCTCGCACGATTTGAACCGATTTCATCCGATTTTCATTTCATCATCGCCTCGGTTGGCGTGCCTGTGTGCACGCATTTCGAGGCACTTTGGTTTTATCCGATTTGCATCTCACATCGTCGCCTCGGTTTGCGTGCCTGTGTGCACGCATTCCGAGGCACTTCGGTTTTATCTGATTTGCATTCGATGCCATCGCCTTGGTTTGCGTGCGGCGTGTGCTTTTCGAGGCATTTTCATTTCATTTTTCACTCATAGTACATACTAGGTTGTATCTTAGATTACATTCATATTTTCTCGATTTGCGTGCGTGTGCACGATTTCGAGACATCTCATTTCCATAATAATGTGCATGCTATATCACATGTTTGCATTTCATGCATATCATGCATAGTGCATCGGGATAGGCGTTAGCCCGGGCACGGGAAACGAGGTACATTCCGTACTCCGAGTGACGGAGTGTGTCTCAATTCCCAAGTCACCGACACTCCGGATTACCCATGATGGAGTTAGGTTTTGTTGTAGCATTCATCTGCATTCATCCTATATTGAGTTGTGCAATCCGATTCCTCGGCCATCATGCATCGGTATGCGTGATTGGTGGCACGAGGATCGAGGCATGCATATATTTGTGAAATACATTGCTATGCCCTTTTCCTGCTCTCTGTTACAGCAAAACCGAGGATCAACAACTTTTCGGAGTCCGGCGCGCATTTCGAGAAATACTGCAAACAGAGGCTAATTGGGGCATCCCAGTGGATTTCCGCTCGGCGACGGCATGCATTATTCATCGTATAAGGCACCCTTGCATGCGATTCTGACTTTCTTAGTTTAATTTGTTAATTTATTAGAAATTTGTATATTATTTCGGACTGTATATTCTTTCATTTCGGACTGTATTATTTATTCGGACCCTCTGCGCGAGGGCAATGTTGTAATAAGGGTGTGTGAGTGTGATGTATGTCTTCCAACCCCCATTTCTTTCTCCCTTTTATTTACCTGCTTTGATGGTTAGATATAGGGCACGTTTCAATTAGCATACAGTATGACAGCATGTTTGCATTCATTCATCTGTTTTACATGCATCGGGCTCGGCACATCATACAAACTGCATTGTATTTCAATTCCAAAGTTGAATACTTGTTAGTTGTAGCATTTCATATGCCATGTTTAGAAACGGTAGAACTGCTATAGTTTGCACCTTTGCATGTGTTGCATTAGGCATTCAAGATATTTAGGATCATGCATGATTTCTAATGAGTTTTTGTTTTGGCTTGGAGTACTAGGTGAGTTTTATGCTTTAGCATCCTTGCATGCGTGTGAATGTTGCTATGACAGTATGATTACCATGTGGCTAAATGCTTATATGAGATAAACTGCCTTGAATGCCTGTGGGTGGAGGTTGAGTTATCTGAATTGGAATAATTCATCAAATGTTTGTTTTAAGCCCACTAGATAGTGGCAAAATCCATGTTTTCTAAGCCCCACCGAGGGTGGCAAATCCGCATTTTAGCCTACCTCCGGGTAGCACCATCACACCATTTTCAAACAAACAAACACGAAATGTTTTGTTCCAATTCAGACGGCCCAGTCTATACTTCTATGCTGTGCACATCACATAATAACCTAGGCTAATAATCGAATAAGAACTCACAATGTTTTCAAAAGCAGATATCATGGTTAGTAGAGGCGGTCTTTGGCGGCGGCGAGAATGCTCACGATGTGACCTTCCCTAATCGTACCCAAGTTCGAGCCAACTTTGGTGATAGCGGACCGCGTGGCCTTTGGCCGAGTTAGGGTTTCCTAAATTTCCCATTTTAAAATATTTAGGTGGCGACTCATTATCCGCAAAGCGATCCATGTTTGGCACTTCTTTCAAAAATCTGTTTTCTTCAAAAGCGATTTGCGGTTGGACTCTTTGGTTCAAGATTTGGAACATGACAAAATCGAGTCGAATGGCGAGGTCCCCATGGGCGTTATTCTGATTCTGGCGACTCTTTGAGAGAACTTGACTCGAACTCATGATATCTGGTTTTGACTACACTTGTGTGTTTCTTTGCATTGCATTTGCATTGGTGCGCCTAGGACACCGTGTTTGCCATATGCCATTCCCGAACGATTCTTGGGAGGCTTGTCTTGTCAAGTCATGTCCGTAAATTTGATCGGCTCTGAGCTCGACAACATGGGAACACAAACCCGGTTTCTGGGGCACCCTTTGACCATTCAACCTAGTGCATATTCGGATCCATAGTGACCATTCCAAACTAAGACAGGTTGCTTACCCGTTTATAGGTTGTTTGAAACTGCTGCGTGCGTAGTGAAACCCTAGCTCCTGACAAAATAGGACAGGGAAACCCTACCCCAACATAGGGGTGTTTTGACTCTCACTTATCTGTTATGTGCTTTAGAGTCGTCTCTGAGGAATGCATGTATCAATTTACAAGTTTGAGCATTGAGGCTGCGGGCACCAATTCGATATTTTGGGTATCGAACTGCGGGCATCGATTTTGGTGGAATCGGTTTTACACGAGGGTATCAGTTATAGGCGAAATTTTGGGCGATTGATGAGAGGGCACACTTATTCAACTATGCTTATATCCGTTTGATGAAATCGGTGAGATCTTTGCATGTTTTCTCTTTTGCTAGGTAGTCGGAACCATAGCTTGAGGGCTCCAATATCCCGAGGTTCATTAGACTTGTGTTGATAGACTTTGTCGGGTCGAGATTCAATTCAAGGCAATCGGTGTTCCTTTACGGGCGAGGTGAAAAAAGGGCGGTCGGGCACAAATCACCGATTCGGCGATTACGGATCGATGGTCCTTATCCACCCCACCGGTGAACAGTCGGTGAGGTCTCGATTTCTCTGTAGGGATAGATACTGTCGATTAGATGGATCGGGAGAACACATCGGGGATGGAAGCAATGATGTCAAATGCAAGAAAGTATGAAACTCATGCGGCAAGGCGCCGCCATGGCGGAATTTTCCAAACAAAGCTGTAATCATGGCTCGGCGGGATGAGCTCATCACTAGACTCCAAACAAAAGCGGAGCGTCTGCTTCACACAAGTTCCTCCCCATCAGGCGGAGCTCCGGCACTGAGGAGACGCCAAATGTCCAAAATGTCCAGAGGATCTGAGACCTTCCAGCAGGGCGGCTCCACCCCGATCCTACCGCAACTATCCAAGGCACGCCTATCAATGTCTTGGACTCTCCTTTGAGTTTGAAGCGGACCCCACAAAGGTGAGTGAGTTGGAAAAAGCTGTTTAAGAAATCCCAGAGTCAAGTCCATTCCGACATTGAGGATGGATATCTGACGGCCTTGTTGTGACATTCTTGGGACGGAGTTCAAGATGCCTCACATCGACCGATTTGATGGGTCAGGGACCCCATGGTCCACCCGAGTTTGTTTTCAGATGTTCTGCGCCCGATGGGCTTGACAAGATCTGAAGCTCTCCTCTTTAGCGGGACCTTGTCGGTAATTACGGTCAAATTGGAGGATTCAATGAAACAAAATTTGGGAGGAGATGGCGAGGCCTTTGTCGCACAATACTCTTATAATACTCGATCGAGATCACGACCCGTGATCTTGAGACAACAAGGCAAGAGCCCAAGGAGAGTTTCTCGGATTTTGTGATCTTGGTGGAGGCGAAGGCATCAATGATGACTTTGAGGACCACTGATAAAGACGAGATAAGGATGGTTGTCGCAACCTCCAACCAGTTAATGAAGAAGATGATCGTGCTCCCCTTCCCTACTTTTTCAGATTTGCATGAGATCGGCGTACAAATTGAGGATGCTATGAAACGGTAGGCTTGATTAGCGGTGAGGAGCAACCGCCACTTTAGAGGACCTTCAAATAAATCTAAATGCGATGCGATCTTCGAGACGTGAGCATGGTTACCACCACCACACAAAAAACAGCCACCTCATTCACCGGTGCGTCCAGAGCTAGCTCGCAAATAGCCAAAAACCCACCTCAAGGCCAAAGGGTGTTTACTCCACTATACATGCCCCTATCCAAAGCTCTGGGGGTTTTGATCAAGAAAGGGCGTCTGAAGCCCCTGGAGCCACAGCCGCTACCAAAGAACCTCCCTCTCTCACACAACCCAGCCGACTACTGTGCCTTCCATCAGCGAGCTGGCCATGACACTGACATGTGCTTTCGTCTTCGCCACGAAATACAAGATCGATCGACAACGAGTCATCCCCTGACGGGTCCTACAAAGTCTATCGGCATGATTAGTGAACTTGTGGGGATAATGTGATGTGATCGGAGATGAATCACCGGTGACGGCATTGATTAACTCGGATATGGCGTATAGCACGCCTTTGTTTTGAGCATTTGTGAATGCTACATTATGACTTGGGTATTGGGTCGATCTTGTTGTTTTGTCTTGAGTCTGTCTTTTTGTTTTAAGTCGGTCTCCTTTGTTGTGGAGTGCATCTTGTTGTATCGAGTCGGTCTGTTGTATAGGAGTCGGGTGATTCGGTGTTACCTCGGCGTCACCATTTTGTTTTGTTTGTCTTTTGTTTTGTTTTGAGTGCATTTACGCCAAGGGCAGTTATGCTTACAGATTTTGAATAAACTTGGTGATTTCCATACTCTCGCATTTACTGCGTGTGCTAGTTATGCCGGGATTTGAATGAAATGGCAGTGCATTCCACCTGCTCTCTTATGCCTTGAAGTCATCATAATGACCTAAGTTTTTCAAAACCTTTTTGAACACTGCAGTGAAAACAAAGAGGGAGGAATTCCTCGGGATTTGCAAAACTTTGATCAAATGAGAGAAAGAGAGGCATACTAAGCCCTTAATGAATGAAATCATGCTTGTTAATGTAGTCTTGAGAAGGACCACGGCTTTGATCCAGATTGATCCTACACTATCTTGCCTTGACGATTTGTCGCTTTCTTAAAAACTTTCAAAAAATGTTTTGCGCGGTCCTGCAAAGACATGTGTGGAATCGCTCTTGAGATTGTGCAGCTTAGGATCGCTCTCAGCCTCGAGACTCGACCCCCCCTTGGCTTTCAAACCTTGAACTGGCATTCAGAATGTTCAACGGTCGACCACGATGTAAGACCTGTGTGGCCATATTTGAAGCAGCCCTCGAACAAGAGACACCAAAGTCAAATCAAGAAGGTCAGACCCCATCAGAAGAAGCTTGCAAGGCTAGAGCAGAAGCACCTCTCGAACTAGGGACAAAAATATCCGATGTGCTCGAAGAGCCAAAGGTGGATCTTTCTGCAAATCAATGACAGCCACTCTCCTGGATATAGGGGGCTTCAATCTCAGAACCATTTGGCATGGACTGGTTACATTTTTACCCTTTGAGAGGCTCGCTGGGCCGAAAACCCGAAAGGGCGACCCAGGCAAAAGTTAGAGCGAGACAAGAAAAATATATATACAAAAATACAAAAAGAAAAAATGCGAAAAGAAAAAATGCAAAAAAAAAAAAGAAAAGAAAAAGAAAAAAGAAGAAGAAAAAAAAAAGAAAAAAAAAGAAAACAAAGCTACAAGGTTGAAAACACGCAATGGGCCTTGGCAAAAGTTAGAGCATAAAAAGGAGGTTAATACTCGAGTGTACCTTAACCCGAACTACGTGAGCTTGATTCCCATCTTTGGGATCGTGAGGCAACTTCATTACGAAGTCGGTAGTAAAACAATTCAAATTCAATTGTGTCCATGTGATGGTTTTGATCATCTTCGCCTCCTCTGTATCCGAGAGACTGGATGTGTTCGTCGCTCTGAGGACTGACTACAAGTACACTGCGATGCTATCCAAACAAGGGGCAACTTTCCGTTGCCATTCAGCAGCGCCTTCTGATGCCGTTCAAACAAGGGCAACTTTCGTTGCCATTCAATGCGCCAGCGGTGCGTTCAAACAAGGGGCAACTTTCGTTGCCATGCAACCCTCCTCAAGCAAGGCGGTTTTCCTTTGGGTCGAGGTTGTGCATCTCGAGAGTAGGTTCTATGCTTGTTGAGCATTGGCCGTTTGCAAAATAGATTTTGAAAATTTTTTGAGGTTGACTAATTTTCTCGAAAATTGTTTCATTTTCCAAAAGCGGACCATTTTCTTGGACCCAAAAGGAAAATTTTCGGTGCTCATAGCACGACTTGCATGATTTCAAATCAAAAATCGAACAAATATGTTAATCTAACTCTCATTTTGGTCAAAATTTTTTTAGAAAGCAAAAATAAAAATGGTCAAAATGATGAACTAGGGCACAATTCGGGTGTTCTATCTTTTCCCGTAGCCATGCATTTGCGAGAAAAGGCACCATACTTGCCAAGAAGGCGCTCTACTGCTTGGGAAGGCTGTGAGCTAACGACAAAAAGGCTCTCTCATCCTCAAGCAATGAGGTATCAAGCCAAGTCTGAAAGCCTGTTGGAATGGGCAGACATTACACTCCATCATCTGGATAGATCTGCTCACGTCCAAACTCCCGGCGAAGCATCATCGATCGATGTCAACTGATTTGCTACATACCCATTTGTAGCACAACCCCTCTGTGGGAGGACTTCACTATTGTGGCGGAAGAAAGAAAATCTAGCGAGAATGCTAGAGGCAAAAGCCTTCAACTTCTGTTTATCCATCAACCACCCGGGGAGGGATTGAAAAATGAGAGATTGAAGAATAGAGATGTGCGATGAGAGAAAAAGTGAAAAGGGCTTTTCGAGAAAAGCGAGCTTGAGGGCGAGTGATGTGAGAATCACAAATAAGAAAGGATGGGAAACATACCCGGTGAAACAGGCTCCCTGTGCACGTCTGAGTGTCGTGTCTTTTTGTTTTATCTCGATCCTTGTTTTGAGTCGTCTCGAGTGTTACTCGATGTGTCTAGGTTATGTGCCTTTTGTTTTCTTGTTGAGTTGTAGTGTGCTGTATTCAGTCGTAGGCTCAATACCCAGTTGAGAACTTATGCTCACTCTCAATTTCAAAAAATCGTTTTGTGCTCCGAGTGCCGTGCCGTTCTCCACATTTGTGCAAAATAGAATTTGTTCTTTCATAAAACTGCAGGGTTCAACCCAGGTCATGTGAGAACAGTGAAACCAGGACCTATCTGAAGCTATGAGTTTGGTTTGCAAAGCAAAAGCAAAAGAAAATGTCGAGCATCGAGTTTGTTCCAACTTGATGAGTTCGAGACTATACTCCGTGTGTACCTCTTGAGTCTTGCCAATGTTCAAGTATGAGTGTGCCTCTACCTCAAGCTCAAAATCAAGTCTACTTCAAGCGAGAATGGCGATCGAGTGCTCTCACTGAGTACCATTCCCTACGAGGCATCTTGGCCGTGTTTGCGATGAGTTCCTAGGAGACCAAGCTGCGGACGGTGGAAATTAGAGTTCGAATGGCGTGGCCTAGAAACGCATAAAGGTTCGGATTTCGAGACTAAAGTCTGGTTTAAATACCCGAGGCGCCCTCGGCTTGAAATCTGTATGGAAGCCCCATAGGTTGAGATAGCATGTATGCACCTCAGTGCGGATCTTGAACCAACCTAGTCTGTCACCCGTTGGAAAATAGGGAAAGTTGTGAGTATGATCCCGGGAAGACAAGCGGCGGTAGTGGCTCCCACATGCAGATGTTGTTACTTGTTAGCATTCGAGCCTTTGTCTTTGTGTGTTCAAGGTAAAGTGTTGAAAACACGAAGGAGATCCCCATCGAGTAAGCGGTTCACCGCCACTCACCTCGAGGTGCTTTCTAAAGCGCCGCTTTGTCCATTTATTGCTTTCCTTAAGCATCATGCATTGTAATGCATTGTACCTGTCAAGTTTCTTTCTCAGTCATGCACGATATTGTATGTACGGTTCATTCAAAGAAGTTCCGTTTAAGATCATTCATTTAGTATATCAATCCCACGTTATTTGCTTCACTCAGTGTATCTAACACACTTCATTTGCTTTAGTGTATCAATCACACTTCATCCATTTTGTGTATCTATCACGCACATATTCACTTTTTGTGTATCCATCACACACCTTTAGTGTATCAATCACACTTGTTCACATAGTGCATCTATCACGCTTTGTGTTCACCTTTAGTATATCTATCATACTCTGCTCACTTTGTGTATCAATCACACTATGCTCATTCGTTGCATTGTTATGCACATCTATCTAGCATTGTTATGCTCATTCGTTGTATTATTATACACATCTATCTAGCATTGTTATGCACCTTTTTCCCTTGCATTGTTATGCACATCCACTAGCATTGTTATGCTCATTCGTTGCATTGTTATGCACACTTTACCTGCATTGTTATGCATCTTTTTCCCTTGCATTGTTATGCACATCCACTAGCATTGTTACGCTCATTCGTTGCATTGTTATGCACACTTTACCTGCATCGTTATGCACCTTTTTCACTTGCATTGTTGACCTTTCCTCTCTTGCGTGTGATCTGTTGAGAGATGCTTCCTTCCTCTCTTGCATGTGATATCTTTGAGAAGTTTCCTCTTGCGTGTGATCTGTTGAAATTTACCTTTCCTCTCTTGCGTGTGATCTGTGAGAGATGCTTCATTCCTCTCTTGCATGTGATATCTTTGAGAGGTCTGCCTTCCTTCTTATGCGTGTGATACGCTGAGAAATTCACCTTTCCTCTCTTGCATGTGATATGCTGAGAGATGCTTCCTTTCCTCTCTTGCATGTGATATGCTGTGAGATGCTTCCTTTCTTCTCTTGCGTGTGATACGCTGAGAAAGTTACCTTTCCTCTCTTGCATGTGATATCTTTGAGAGGTTTTCTCTTCGTGTGATCGTTGAAATCTACCTTTTCCTCTCTTGCGTGTGATCTGTTTGAGATGATCTTCCCTTCTCTTGCGTGTGATCTGTTGAGAAATTACCTTTCCTCTCTTGCATGTGATATCTTTGAGAGGTTTTCTCTTCGTGTGATCGTTGAGAAATTTACCTTTCTTCTCTTCGTGTGATCTGTTGAGAAAGTTACCTTTCTCTCTTGCGTGTGATCTGTTGAGAGGTTTACCTTCTTTCCTCCCTGTGTGATACGCAGAGATGTTGTGTGTGAGACTTGGTACTCTCGGTAGTCACTTTTAGCCTTCTCTGCGTGAGGCAATGAGAATTGCATTTTTTCTTACATCCTTTACGCACGAGATGTAGTTTGGCTCGAGTTTACTTGCTTCCCTAGCAGTCGGCTAAAATGTTGCATTTATTTCGCATATTTGTTTCATTACAGTGCATTGCATGAATCCTCAATTTTCAAACCGGCTTCGCTTTGCGTGTAAGTCCAATCTTCAAACCGGCTTCGCGTAGCGTATAAGTCCAATCGTCAAACCGGCTTCGCGTAGCGTATTAGTCCAATTATCAAAATCTTCCCGCATATCTTTTGCATTTTGCCCCTGCCTACGGGCACGCCTGCGGGCACACATATCTTTGTTTATCTTGTATGATTGTCTAAGTCTTCGGCCTTGTCAAAAATGGGTCGTCTCTAGGCTTTAACATTCACTCCCGTCACTTCTTGACTTCCGAGTTCTGTCAAAGAGGGGCAACTGTAGACACCCCATTTTTGACCGGCCTTAAGACTCAGACGTCACCGATTGAGTG
This sequence comes from Camellia lanceoleosa, assembly GCA_025200525.1. Taxonomy (NCBI): domain Eukaryota; kingdom Viridiplantae; phylum Streptophyta; class Magnoliopsida; order Ericales; family Theaceae; genus Camellia; species Camellia lanceoleosa. Next base: position 3,652,801 of record CM045760.1, read on the forward strand.
CTCGGTGATGTTGCATACTGTGCTCGTTCGGAAGCCTCAGAGTCGCGGCCGTGCGCCCTGCCTCCGGACTTCCGAACTCTCTTCTGTGCCTTGTCTCGGTTTGCGAACCAGACTCGGTTTTCTCCATTTTCTTTCCTGAGGGGAGGGAGTGGTCCCGTAGACTATCTCCCAGTGGCCGCGAGCTACATTTCATGGCTGTAGGCCATTTTGCCCATTTCGGAGCCCGGTTCCCGGTTTTCGGGACCGTCAGGCCGAGTGCCTCAGTTCGGGACCGCCCAACCATCTCCGATTTCTCCGGTTTTTGGCAAGTGCCTCTGTTTTATCATAACAAGGGACACTGGGGTCTCTGATACCCACTTCGTGGCCAAACACCACTTTCGGTGCTCACAGCCCATTTTCGGGACCCCGAACCGCGCGGTTTTGGTCCTCGAGCATTCATTTTGCATCGGTTTTTGTTCAATTTTGGAAGGTGCCTCTGTTTTATCATTCTGAGGGACACTGGGGCCTCAGATACTCACTTCGTGGCCGAACGCCACTTTCGGTGCCTGCAGCCCATTTTCGGGACCCCGCGCGGTTTTGGTCCCCGAGCTTTCGTTTTGCATTAGTTTTTGTTCAATTTTGGCAGGTACCTCTGTTTTAACACCAGGAAGATCACTGGAGGGTGGGAGGCCAGCAATTGTCTCAGCAAGTGTATGGAGGATTAGAGAGTTGCTTTTTAGATATTTTTGTTGCTTTTTAGATATTTTGTTGCTTTTTAGATATTTTGGTGCTTTTTGGATATTTTTGGTGCATTTTTGCTCTATAAAGGGGAGGTTTTGCTTCATCATTTGGAAGGTTGGATAATTGTTAGACATTTTTGAGAGATAGATACACCATTTTCTCTCCATTTTCCATAGCTCCAAAGTCTTTTTCTTCAAGTTTGGTGCCATTTCTTCATCACCATCAAGCATCCCCATAACCACTCCATTTCCAGCAGCAAGGAGAGGTTCTTAGAGGCTTAGAAGCAACATTTCTCAAGCCAAGAAGTAGAAAAGAGAAGGTCTACAAGGGTAAGTCTCCATTTCCCTCTTTTGTAGCATTTTCTTGCTCCATTTCTTAAGCCCATTTTCTTATTGTTTTGAGCTCCGACCTTCACTGAGATTAGGTCTTTTTTGAGCTTATATTCATGTTTGATTAAGGGCTCAACCCCATTTGGTGTCTCCATGATACACTTGTTTCAATATCACTCTTTATGCCATTATTTTGCATGCTTTGTTTGGCTTTTGAGTGATCTGATTTCGAGCATACCATAAACTGTTATTAGGCCTATTTTGAGACCCTCTTCAACATTGAAGAAGGGCTCCATCATGTTTGGTGGCTCTAGCATGCACTTCCTTTGAAATTCTTCAATTTTACCGTAAAATTGCATGAGTTAATTAGCCTATTTGTGATCTGATTTGGAGTATGAAACCTACTGATATTGTGCTCATTTTGAGCCCCTCTTCAACATTGAAGAAGGGCTCAACCATTTTTTCCTCCTCTATCATACACTTGCTTTGAATCCATGTTCTATGCCTATCTTGCGTGCTTTGTTAGACTATTTTGGCTTCTGTTTTTGGCCTTCATCAGGCCTTGAAGGAGTCTTATTTTGGTCCATACATCATGCTTTGTGAAGGGTCTTAAGCCATTTGGTAATTTTTTTTAGTACTTGCTTTGAAATTCTTCAAATTTACCGTAAAATTGCATGTTTGTTTAGGCCATTCTAGCTTCTGTTTCTGGCCTTCATCAGGCTTGTGAAGTGTCTTATTTTGGTCTATTATTAAATTTTTATTAAGGGTCTTAGGTATTTTGCTCATTTCTTATGATACCTCTCTTTATAAACCTCTTTTGACCCTTATTTTGCATGCTATGTACTGTATATCTACACACTGAATTTGGGGGTCTCATCTTCTGTAAAAATGCATATTTTTAGTCCCTCTCTAATTTTGTAGAACTGATTTTTTGGGTTTGAGTATTGTTGATATCACTTGCTTTGTAAATCCTCTCTTTTTCCGTATTTTTGCAAGCTATTGTTGTCATATCTATGCTTACAATTTGGCCATGTTTTGTACTGGAAAGATGCTATTTTTGGGGCTGCCTTGCTACTGTTTTTGCTTTCATGTGTCAATTTTGCATGTATAGCATAGCTGTAGGCCATTTCGGGGGCTAAATATCACATTTCGGGAACATTCTGGGCATCGGGTGCATTTTTATCATCATTTTGAAGCTGTTTTCCCTTCATTTAGTTGCTGGAATTTAGTTTGCATGCTTGCATATCATTTCCATGCCATTTTGTGCCTTTTTGTCATTGCCTCGGTTTTGCGTGCCCAGCGCACACCAGCGCTCGATTCATTCATCGGCATCCCGTGTGAGTGCGGCTGTGGCCCTCTCATGTTGGAATACGCCCAACTTGCATTTTGCACGTCATTCCGCACCGCCTCGGTTTTGCGTTCGCGTGTGCCGCATTTCAAATGACTCTTTTATCCGACGGCAGCTTATGTGAGTGCGGCTGAGGCTCTCTCATGTTAGTGTAAGCCCAATTTGTATTTTACATCTCATTTCCATGTCATTTCATGCCTTAGTGCATTTTCTCGGTTTGCGTGCCCGTGTGCACACATTTCAAGGCATCTCCTTTTATCATTATGGCAGCCTATGTGAGTGCGGCCGAGGCTCTCTCATGTTGGCGTAAGCCCATCACTGCATTCCATATGCTATTTTATGCATTCCTCGGTTTGCGTGTCCGCGGGCACGCATTTCGAGGTAGCTTTATTTTTACCCGACGGCAGCCTATGTGAGTGCGACTGAGGCTCTCTCATGTTGGCGTAAGCCCATCATTGCATTCCGTATGCCATTTTATCATTGCCTCGGTTTGCGTGCCTGTGGGCTCGCATTTCGAGGCACTTCGGTTTCATCCGATTTCTCATTTCATCATTGTCTCGGTTTGCGTGCATGTGTGCACGCATTTCGAGGCACTTTGGTTTTATCCGATTTCTCCATCGCGTCATCGCCTCGGTTTACGTGCATGTGGGCACGCATTTCGAGGCACTTCGGTTTTATACGACTTGCACTTCAGGCCATCGCCTTGGTTTGCGTGCCCGCGTGTACGCTTTTCGAGGCATATCATTTTCATCTCATTTTCACAGCATAGTACATACTAGGTTGTATCTTAGATTACATTCATACATTTCCTCGATTTGCGTGCCCGTGTGCACGTATTTCGAGGCATCTCATTTTCATAATAATGTGTATGTCAGGATTGCATTTCATGCATATCATGCATAGTGCATCGGGATAGGCGTTAGCCCGGGCACGGGAAACGAGGTACATTTCGTACTCCGAGTGACGGAACGGGTCTCAATTCCCAAGTCACCGAAACTCCGGATTACCCATGATGGAGCTAGGTTTTGTTGTAGCATTCATCTGCATTCATCCTATATTGAGTTGTGCAATCCGATTCCTCGGCCATCATGCATCGGTATGCGTGATTGGTGGCACGAGGATCGAGGCATGCATATATTTGTGAAATACATTGCTATGCCCTTTTCTTGCTCTCTGTTCTGATAAAACCGAGGATCAACAACTTTCGGTCCACACGCATTAGAAATACTACAAGCAGAGGCTAATTGGGGCATCGGTGGATTTCACTTAGGCGACATTATGAGCTCATTCATCATAGCAAAGCAGCCCCACTGCGTGCGATTCTGACTTTCTTAGTTTAATTTGTTAATTTATTAGAAATTTGTATATTATTTCGGACTGTAATATTCTTTCATTTCGGGTCTGTATTATTATTTATTCGGACCCTCTGCGCGAGGGCATTGTTGTAATAAGTGTGCGTGAGTGTGATGTATGTCTTCCAACCCCCATTTCTTTCTCCCTTTTATTTACCCGCTTATGATGGTTAGATATAGGGCATATTTCAATTAGCATACAGTATGATAGCATGTTTGCATCATTCATCTGTTTTGCACGCACCGGGCTTGGCGCATTATACAAACTGCATTTGTATTTCAATTCCAAATTGAATACGTGTTAGTTGTAGCATTCCATATGCCATGTTTAGAACAGCCGAGCCTGCTATAGTTTGCACCTTTGCATGTGTTGCATTAGGCATTCTGTATCTTTAGGATCATGCATGGATTTCTAATGAGTTTTTGTTTTGGCTTGGAGTACTAGGTGAGTTTTTATGCTTTAGCATCCTCGCATGCGTGTGAATGTTGCTATGATTGCATGCTTACCATGAGGCTATGTGCTTATGTGATATAACTGCCTTGAATGCCTGTGGGTGGAGGTTGAGTTATCTGAATTGGAATAATTCATCGACTGTTTGTTTTTTGCCCACTAGATAGTGGCAAAATCACTGTTTTCTAAGCCCACCTGAGGGTGGCAAATCCGCATTTTAGCCTACCTCCGGGTAGCACCATCACACCATTTTCAAACAAACAAACATGAAATGTTTTGTTCCAATTCAGACGGCCCAGTCTATACTTGTATGCTGTGCACATCACATAATAACCTAGGCTAATAACCGGAATAAGAACTCACAATGTTTTCAAAAACAGATATCATGGTTAGTAGAGGCCGGTCTTTGGCCAAGGCGAGAGTGCTCACGATGTGACCTTCCCTAATCGTACCCAAGTTCCCGAGCCAACTTTGGTGATGACGGACCGCGTGGCCTTTGGCCTTGAGTTAGGGTTTCCTAAATTTCCCATTTGAAAAAATATTTAGGTGGCGACTCATTATCGGCAAAGTCCATGTTTGGCACTTCTTTCAAAAAATCTGTTTTCCTTCAAAACGATTTGCCGGATTTGGACTCTTTGGTTCAAGATTTGGAACCGCGACAAAATCGAGTCCGAACTGTAGCGAGGTCCCCCGCGGGCTTGTTACAGGCCCTTACGGTCCTTCTTTGGCAAAAGCTCATCAATACGAGGCAACTTCAGTTCCCCGTCTGCCACTCATTCTTTAACTAAGGCCTTCACCTTCTCAATACTACATGGAACAGAAGTGTCATCCTCGCAGCTCTTCCTCTTCTACCCTTTAAATTCCTCCCGCTACCACTTTCGGGTAGAAGACGCAGAAGCCGCAATGACAGAAGGTTCTTGGGATGACTTGAAACTGGCTTTATAATTAGTCGTGAACCCAATCTCCTGACACTGAATGTTGATGTTCCAAGATGCTTCAATTAGTGTTGAAAATGTGGATAGGTTGTGATTAATAAGAAGCATCTTGTACCCATTCAATGCCCCTTCAACACAGATTTGGACTAAGTAGTTTTCCTCTTGTAATAACCCAACTCTCTCATATGCTCCATATACTTTCATTTCCTCATTATATGTGTGATTATGTGTTTGATGTGAAATTCCATGTTTAAATGCATAAATTACATGCTTATGGAATTGTATATGTCAGTTATGAGAAAATCTATTGGACTTACAACCTTTAGACTGGAAATTGAAAGCCTTAGAGGTGCAATAAACTGAAATCAACTTTATAATTATAATTAGCATGATTTTTAGAATATAAGATAAAGTTTTGTAAAAATTTGATTCGTAATGATTTAATTAGATTTATTTAAGCTAAACTCACTTTAATGGGTTCAGAAATCGAAATTGAGTACATGGATATGCTCATGTGAATTTTTAAAGCCATTTGGGGAGTTTAATTGAAAATTGATTTCGCCTGATTCGCTAAGTTGTGTTTGGCTCATCATTTATACACTTATATATGTATATATAAGATATGAGTTCATATGAGCCCATTCTTATCAACTAAGACCCAACAAAATATCTGGAGAGAGAGAGAGAGAGAGGAAAAGAGAGAACTTGCGGAAAACATAGAAGATTGGCTTGATTTTCCCAACTCTCCAACTCAAGGTAAGTTCCTCACTTAAATTTCTTGACATTGGAGATTATACACCATCATCCTCTATGATTTAAGTTTGAATATGATGAATACATGGTTAATTAGGAGTTTTGTTGATGTAATGCAAGATTAGAAATTACATGGCTTGATATGGAAGACTTGAAGAAATTCCTTCATAATTTTGGCACACATCATGTTCACACCCTTGTTTCTTGCATGAGCTTTGGGCTTTGAGAAGGAAATCTCCATGGATTTTGATTTGGAACTCATCACATGCATAGGTCTTAAGTTTATTCTTCAATTCTTAATTTGAGCTTTTGCATTGAAAATGAGTTTTGATGGAAGTTATGATTTTTGTTATTTCAAGAAGACATGTTAAATTCAAGTTATTTTCATGAGTTTTGGGGCTTGATTTTCATGAACTGAAGTTGATTTTGCAAAAGAATGAGCTTCCTTTCAAAGCAGATTTTTGGATTGAAAATGTACCTGCACCACTCGGCGGCCAGGCTTGAGTGGCCAACCTTCATTTGCTCAAAATTGCATTCTGAAATCATAACACGTGCGGCCAATAGGACAATTTTCTGGTTTCGTTTTATGTTATGTTCCCAACATCCTGGCCTCCATTTGCATGGTTTTCGCACGTATTTCTTTTGTATTTGCATATCATGGAATTGAAGAACTGTAGACACCCCATTTTTGACAGCCCTTATGACTTGGACGCCCTTGTAGGTACACCCAATGATGAGTCTGTTTGCTTGTCGAGTGCTCAAAGGCCTCAGCGGAACGCCACAACTTTGAGCCTTTCAAACCCTGTATTCTTTTTGTCTCATTTTTGGACCATGCCTTGGTCTTTCCAGCCTGCAACCTTTGGTGGCCTACCGGCCATCCCTGGAGGCTGCCCACCATTATTTTTGGTTTGTCAGCCATTGATATGCCTTGCCAGCCACCAATGATGCCTTATCAGCCACCACTAATGGCCGGTCGACCACCAGTGTTTTCTGTAGATATTTTATGCCAGCTGTGCTAGCTGTTTGTACAGATACTTGCATTTGTCCACACATGTAGGGTTGGATCTCCTTGAGGGAGTTTCATGTTTTCTATATATAGAAGACCTCTCATATTGTTTTGGAGGTTAGAAAAATTTTAGACTCAAAAATTTTCCTCACTTTACAATTCTCTCTCTCTCTCTCTCTATACAAATTCTCTACACTTTTACCTACTTACACTACACTCTTGCCTATACCTCCTTGACCAAAGTTGATCACCTTTGAGCTGAGGTTCCTTGAGGCCTTCTTGGAGCTCTTGAAGTTGGTTTTGGCTTGAATTGTTGCTTGGAATCAATCTTCTCTTCAAGAGGTATAATACTAGCTTTGTTAGGTTGCTTTGCATGCTTGCTTTTCTATCTTTTTCTCATTGTTTTTGGGTTTTTTTTGGGCTATAAAAACTTTTCCTTTGTTGGCTGAAATTTGTGGTTAGAGGTCATTTAAGGTAGGGGGTGGTTCATCCTTCTTTGTACCTTGTTTGTAAGACTTTTCCACTTGTGTTTCCCACTTTCAAACTACCTTTTCCCAAGCTTTTAAACACTGATTTTCTGAACTTTTTCAGTGGTGAAAATCATATTTTGACATCCAAATTTGGAGGGGTTAGCCTTCCCTCCTTGTGTCTTGTTTGCTAGCCTAGTTAGTGCCATGTGTTAGCTTATTTTTCTAGCTTGTTGTAGCTTAATTCCAGCATGTTTTAGGCTCTAATTTAGACTGGTTTTTCTCTATTTTGGGTTGGTTAAGTCATTTGAGTATTGTTTTGTAGGCTTGTAGCGTAATAGTCTTCACAAGCTTCGTATTTTAGGCCATTAGACACCCCTTGTTTGAGTTGATTGCATTGTTTTAAGGCTATTTATACTTCATTTCAGCAAGTATAATCTCTGCAACCTCCCTCTTTTCTTGGCTTTTAATTTTTCTTTGAAAGTGGTTTCAAGTCACTTGTTTTCTTAAGTGTGAAATTGAGGTTTCATACTTAATGGTTTAATCCCTTAGGGGTTCATTACCAACGATATGATGCTTCTTTCATACACAAAGCAACTTGTGCTTTGAACCCTCTTTCCATTAGAGGACTTTTATTCACTTTTTAGACTTAATTGGATTAAAGAATTGTTGGTAAAGTAAAATGAGTAACTAAAACTTGGAACTAAAAGTGAATAAAGATAAGAATTTGGTTGTGTTTTGATGTGTTCAATTGAACGTCAATTGAACACAAGGAAAATTGGGACATTTCATACTCAAAGTGATGAAATGTGTCAAGTTTCCTAGGTCTCTATAGCCCTTGATCATGCATGATAGGGTGATGGTATTTTTGGTGTCTTATTTTGCATTTATTGAACTTGCACATCTTGAGTCATAAGCCATCATGCAATGAAATTGTTTGAGTTGGTGGTTTGTGGCTTAATTTCATCACTCCTTGGATTTGCTCATGAAAAGGGACGGTGGGTTGTGCAAACAAACCCTTGAAATACCCTGTATATGTTTTGTTTGTCCTCTATTATAGCAAGATGAACTAGTGCATTAGTGGCTGGCAGGCCACTTTCCATGGCCGGCAGGTGGCCGGCAGAGTTCCATTGATGGCCAGCAAGCCACTTTCATGGCCAGCAAGTGGCCGGCAAGCTTTACCAATGGCCGGCTAGCGACTGATGCAAATCTTAGCAAAGTGTTGTTAAGGTGGAGCAAAATGGTTCTGAAAATGTTCAACTGTGCAAACAGAGGCATTCGAGAGCAAACGGTGGTCTTTTCGGGTGGAATCGAGCATGCATATGCACATCTCTCATTTCCCGAGGCAGAGTAGTTGATTGTTTATCTTAATCTTTAATTGCCATAGTGTTGTAATTCTTTAATTAGTTAAAGTAGTTAACTAGTTTTGTTGTAACTATTTTAATTAGTTAGTTAACTAGTTAATTAGTTCAAGTGTTGTAATAATTAGTTAATTAGATTAGCTAGTTATTCATTTTCGTTTTGTAATAGTTAGCTTAATTCATTCGGACTTTCCTTCGTAAGAGCATGTTGTAATAACGTGTATGTCTTCGAACCCCACGTCTTTCTCCTTTTTACTTAGCTGCTTTTGATGGTTAGTTTAAGAGCATCACGTTTCGTTTAGCATACCTTATGCTTGCATCCATCCATTTTGTATTGCATGCACCGAGGCTCAGCGCATCATTCAAACTACATTGTTATTTCAATACTTCGATAAATACTTGTTTAAAAGGCATGCTATCAAATTGTTGCAAATAACATATTTAGTAACCGAGCCTATTCAAATTGCATATTGCATGTGTTGCATTAGACATCTTGCATAAGTTAGGAATCATGCATTTTTCTAACTCTTTTGTTTATCTTAGCTTGGAGTACTAGGTGAGTTTTTAGTGCTTTAGCATATTTGTATGAGTGTGAGTGATTGCCATGACTAGCATGCTTGCCATGAGGTTAACTAGTTTTGTTGTAACTATTTTAATTAGTTAGTTAACTAGTTAATTAGTTCAAGTGTTGTAATAATTAGTTAATTAGATTAGCTAGTTATTCATTTTCGTTTTGTAATAGTTAGCTTAATTAGCTTAGCTTAGTCAGCTAGTTAGCTTAATTCATTCAGACTCTCCTTTGTAAGAGTATGTTGTAATAACGTGTATGTTTTCCAACCCCATATCTTTCTCCCTTTTACTTAACTGCTTTTGATGGTTAGTTTAAGAGAATCATGTTTTGTTTAGCATACCTTATGCTTGCATCCATCCATTTTGTATTGCATGCACCGAGGCTCAGCGCATCATTCAAACTACATTGTTGTTTCAATACTTTGATAAATACTTGTTTAAAAGGCATGCTATCAAATTGTTGCAAATAACATATTTAGTAGCCGAGCCTATTCAAATTGCATATCGCTTGTGTTGCATTAGACATCTTGCATAAGTTAGGAATCATGCATTTTTCTAACTCTTTTGTTTATCTTAGCTTGGAGTACTAGGTGAGTTTTTAGTGCTTTAGCATACTTGCATGAGTGTGAGTGATTGCCATGACTAGCATGCTTGCCATGAGGCTAAATGCTTACTTGATAAACTGCTTGAATGCCTGTGGATGAAGGTTTATTGCTCGAATTTGAACGATTCAACGAATGTACATTTTAAGTCCACTTTGTTTAGTGGCAAATTTGCAACTTTAAGCCCACATGAGGTGGCAAACTGCAAATCCTTTATGAAAAACAAACAAGAAATTGAATTGTTCTAATTCGGGAAATGTCACACCCCAAACTTGCCCCTAAAAGTTTGGGCATGATCACTTCAGAAACGGACATCAATTCAATTGCATAACATATGGGGCCTGAACAGAAGCAACTAATATCATAAAACAACATCTATCAAGCTCACACCTATATACCAGGATCTCAACGTATCATTATACAGTTCCACATTTGATAGATAGATATACAAGAAGCAGACATTTGCACACACACAAGTACATATATAGGCATATATACAGAACCAGCCCCGCACATGGGCATACACAAAAATGTGGGTAAAGAAGGTTCTACACGATCAGTCAAAAGATTAAGGACCCAACTAGGGGTCATTAAGGGAACCCCACAAAATGCATAAGCTTCTTCACAATGGTTGACCAAAAAGGGGTGACCAAAGCTGGACTAAGACCGACTTCCAAATTGATTGCCTACAGAGACAGACATAACACAAAGTGAGCGAGGCTCAGTGAATAATAGTACTTAGACAATTTAATGAATAAACTTGAATTATAATGTATATAAGTACAGAGGTCACATGGTTAATCTTTTCCTGTAAATATTTCTAGAACGGCCTTTGGCCCAATCTTTATACAGAGTGGCTTCAAGCCCAGTATCACACAGAACGGCCTTAGGCCCAACAGATTTTGTAGAGCGGCCTCAGGCCCAACAGATTTTACAGATCGGCCTCAGGCCCAGATATCAATAGAGCAGACTTGTATCAGAGTTATACGGATGTACACAACTTTATCAATTGTTCATCTAAGTTAACATAGTTAACTTGCGAATAACAGGACGTTAATAATAATTATTAATGAGAAGTAAAATGTACTACTACTGTACTATTACTCACAGTGCTGTGGTGGAGCGGCAGTTCCTTCCGGTATGTGCCCTACATACACACGCAATTCAGAAATTAGTCTATTTTCCTTTTTAAACAATATCTAATTCGTTTCGCTTCGAATGAATTTACAAACATTTTAAAGGAATAAAATACAGATTTTAATAATACCAGAGGATCAAACAAGTAAAACGGAGCAGACATGATTTTTCAACATGGGCCGCACGTGCGGCTGTGAGCCTCGCACGTGCGGCAATGTTTCCCGCATATGCGGTTGTGAGCCCCACACGTGCTTTTATTTCAGTAGCTTCAGTCCCAAAATCCCCTATTTTCCCCACATGCGGCTGTGAGCCCCACACGTGCGGTGTGCTTCCCACACGTGCGGCCATGACCTCCGCACGTGCAGTCGGGACCTCTGTTTTGTGCACTTCGAAACAAGGCAAAATCCCAACTTGGTAAACATATCACAATGCTCAAAATAGGTCAATTTATTGCAAGAATATGGTTCAATAACATATAAATATGAATCACAAACATATATAAATATGAATGTGAATCAGGTCTTTAATTCTTTTGAAACTCATAAACATAGCTCAATTCTATGATATTTCCAACTTTCACACAAATATGTATATACATATAGCCATTTGCCCACATAGATGAGCTCAAACTTGACAATTGAAGAAATAAGATGTAGTTCTCACTAGATAGTTCAATTTAAGTTAAAACACCCAAATGATAAGATTATCTTGCCAAGTAACCAACATACACACACACAAGATCTCAATCACAAACCCTAGATGGTATGAATGAAAGGGAATTCTTACTCAACGCCAAGAAAAAGGTTGGACAAGGTAAATTAAACTTACCTTGAGCTTAAATCTCTACAAACCCTCTAAAATTCCCAATCTCTTCCTTGGTGAAGTTCTCTCCCCTTTGTTCTTCTTTTCTAACTCTCTCTCAGGAGATATTTATGAAATGGCTTCCAAGTCAAATGGTTAAAGAGACAAATACATATATAAAAGTGGATTAATATAAAAAATCAATCAGTTTAATCATTCCGAATCAAATTTCACAGAAAATCATATTACGATCTAAAAATTATGTTGAAGCCAAATATAAAATCAATTTCAGATTATCAAGCTTCTAAGGCTTCTAATTTCTAATCTGGACATCATAATTGTAATAGATATTTCTCTTATTAGACAGATATGATTCTCTAACCATAAGATTTTCCCACTTGAACTTAATTTCACATAAAATTTCATAGTAAGCACATCAATGCACATAGTAAGGGACTGGAAGCATATCAGAAAACATATACGAGGGTCGAGTTATTACAGGAAAACTAGTCTGTAACGACCCCAAAACGCGTATAAGAAATCATCTTTATTTAACTATGGGTTAATGTGTTTTAGTTTAATTATATCTATTTGAATTGAGAAATTATCTGTTGAGTTCGACTTCGAAATTGAAATTGCTGACCTTCATGGGTTCAGAAATCAAAATTTAGTAGTTGGATATGTCAGTGGGAATTTTTAGAGCTATTTGGAAAAATTAATTGAAAATTTATTTCGTCTGATTCGTTAAGGCATGTTTGGGTGGTTAACTTTGCACTGCAAATTGAAGGCCTTAGAGGCTTTAGAAACCAGAACAGAGGACATATTCATGATCAGCATAATTTTTAGAGTCATCTAGGAAGTTTGATTGAAATTTGATTTTGTGCAATTCGTAAGGGTGCGTTTGGCTGTCCCTATTTGTGATAAGCTATATATATAGTGGAATGTATAGATGTATATAAGATATATGTGTGAACTTATCCCTTGGAACCTAAAAATATCTAAAGGAGAGGGGAAGGCACGTGAGGGAGGGAGAGAGAGGGAGAGAGAGTTCTAGAGAGAACTCAAAGAGAAGAAAGGAGAAGAGTTGGAATGAAAGAGGAAATCAAAGATTTGGCTTGAAATCATCATGGTTATGCAACACAAGTGATGATAAAGGCTTAAGGTAAGATTCTCCCTCTCAATTCTTGAAGATCATAAGCTAAAGAGTGAGATTCTTAGGTTATCTATGATTTTATGTATGGGTTTTGTTTCTTCAAGTAAGAAGATGTTGAATTTTTGGATATAGCATGAATTTATGCTAAAATCTAATTTCTTGTAGGGGTTTTATGGTTCTTAAAGAGGGTAAAGAGAATTCCACCATGAAAGTGAGCTTTGGACCCCAAACCATGTCCACTCTATGTTTTTGTGTTTTAATTCTTAATCTTGTTCTTGTAATTGGGAAATTGAGTAATATTTTGGAGTTATGGTTTTGGGTAGAAGCTAAGAATGTGAAATTTAATATGTGTTAATGAGTTTTGGGCTTTGATTTACATGAAATTGAAGTTTGATTTTGAAAATGAGAGGTTCCAAATCATACAGCCATTTTCGGACTGGTTTTTGCCCAGAGCCGCACGTGCAGCGGGTTTTCCCTCACGTGTGGCAGTCCATCTGCAACACCAAAGTTGATTCTGCTAAAAAAGCATGTGGTCCCGCACGTGCGGCCCTGTTTCCCGCATGTGCGGGACAGCTCTGTTCAACCAACTTTAAATAAGCATATCTCTGGCATTTGGACTCCGTTTTAGTGATTCTTGAGCCTAAATCCAAGCCCTAGAAGTCTAGTTTCCAATGGTGGTAGCCTCACTCTCAAATTCTTAGTATAAAAATAGATATTCCCAAAATAGTGAAAGTTACTCGCTTTCTGTCTACTGATTTTGTACCATTTCTTCGTCTAAACCATTTTCCTATCGATTCCTCCTATTTTCTGAGACATGGATTATGACCTAGTGAGGACTAATGAGTCTAGAACCAATATGACTAATTGATTAAAGAACAAGAATGAGATTGATTATATCCTCATATTATGCTATGCGCATTGTGTTTGTAGGTCAAGACGAGGACATCGTTCTATTACTACCAGAAGTCTATCACTATGAGTAATAGTAGTGTAATGTTCTGTTTCATTTACTGCTAATAGTTATCGATGGCGTTCTGTTATACATAAGTAAGCTATGTTTCCTTATGGTGAATAACTGGAAAACTTATGTGTGTTATTGAGCAATGATATCCTCAAGGACCAGAGGTCGTTCTGCTATGCTAGTGATAGGCCTGAGGCCATTCAGTTATAAGCCACAGAGTGTGGACAACTCTAAGATTGAAGGAGGTGAGGACATGCCGATGTATCACCGACCCTAATATGATTCGAATCGATTATGATTCATGGCCAGAAGCCAAGGGAGGTAGTGTACATGTCGATGTTCTACCTATCCTCCAATGTGTGGACAACTGTCGAGATGTGGGCCTGAGGCCGTTCTGTATAATATGTTGGGCCTGAGGCTGTTTTGTACATATATTGGGCCTAAGGCCGTTTCGTATCATATGTGGACCCGAGGCCGTTCTGTATTACATGTGGGCCTGAGGCTGTTTTAAAATATGATTATGAATAAGATCTGTGTATGGTTTGATATGCATATTTACGTTCTCTAAAACTATGCTTGTTTAACTAACCTCCTTACATTGCTATTATTCACTGCGCCTTGCTCACTCCGTTTTATGTACATTTATGTAGGTGAGCCATCGGGGATTGACACTAGAATTGTATTGAGATCCACCTGTCTGCCAAGCTGCCTGGGATACGCCTCCGTGTTGAGGCCTTAATTTTGATTACTGGGAGTTATGTAATTTATGGAGTCTTATGTAAGTATGTGTGAGATCTATATAAATTCTATGATTGTGTACGTAAATATGGAAGTGTATTTAAACGCTTAAATTAATCTAAGACTTCATGTATGCACAAGCTCAATGGGTGTTTTCTTTATATTGATATTTGCTTCCGCTTCAGGCCCACATTTGAATAAGTATTCGTAAAATTTTGTTTTGAGGCCTATGTACAGGCCGGTCATGGACCAAACATTTAGGGGTGGGTTTGGGTCGTGACATAGTCTATGCCTTGCTTGTGTGCATCACATAGTAATGCTAGTTGAATAACCGGAACAAGAGCATATAATGTACATAAAAATCATATCATGATTAGTAAAGGACGATCTTTGATCGAGCGAGCGGGGGTACTCAACTCATAACCTTCCTTTCTCGTACTTAAGTTCCCGCGCTGAGGCAACTTTGGTGATGACAGACATGTGGCCTTTGGCACGAGTCATGGGTTTCCTAAATTTTCCCAAAAATAAAATATTTAGGTGGCGACTCTGTATCTAGCAAAGAAGTCCAATTTTGGCATTTTTGATTCAAAATCAATTTTCCAAACAATTTTCCGGATTTGGACTCTTTGGTGTTTATCAGTTTTACATTGCACTTGTGAGATTAGATTCAAAACCGCGGGAATCCGAACTGTAGGGCTTATATTCAAGCTTCCGAAAGGGGGCATGAAAAAGTTGAGCTACATTTTCTGGCGACTCTGCTAGGGAGTTAGAGAACTTGACTTGAACTCATGATATGAAATTTTATTTACACTTATGTGTTTCTTTGCATTGCATTTGCATTGGTGTGCCTAAGTCACTGTGTTTGCCATCTACTATTCATGGACGATTTGCCAGAGGCTTGCTAAAAGGCTGACCGATCGTGGGTTCTGCCACGATGGAAACACAACCCTTGGATCTGGACTACCGTTGTACCGTTTGATCCTCCTTTCACTTCTCGGTGTTAGGTGTGAGAGATATATTAGGTAGTCTTACTGAGGTACCCTTTTTGACCATTCGGCCTAGTTGCATATCGAAAGCTGTAGAGACTGTTCCAAACTAGGACAGGTTGCTCACCCAAATCCAGGATTGTGTGAAACACTTTGTTTGAATAGTGAACCCTAGCTCTTGACGAAACTAGGACACGGTAACCCTACCCCCTCCTAGGGGTGTTTTGGCTCTTACTTAATTGGTATGTGCTTTTAGAGTGAAACTCTACAGGAACGTGCCTATCAGTTACAAGTTTGGGTATCAGATTTGGGGGCAGAAGTCAGTGTTGAGTGCAGTTCTACAGCTTTTGATTACAACTGTGTGTTGTTCACATCTGAGCTGCGGTGCTATGCGGTTTATGATTTTTGCTTTCCTTTTTGCTTTATTTCTTTTTGCAAGATAGTTTGTCACAATTGCTTTAGACAATTCGGTTACCCCCTAAGCACTCTGGACCCGTGTAAGGAGACTTTACAATCCAGGGATCTTGTTAGGGGACAACTTGTGTTTGCTTCACTCGAACCGGTTACCAGACGGAGGAGGGTTGGGCATAATTCACAAGTTCAACTATCACCTACATCCAATCAGGGACAGTCTTCTACATCTAGGCCAGTAAGAGATCACTCGCCTATTCAAATGGCTCAGTACCTTGTAGCCAGCATGGAGGACTTGATCTGTCATCTCTAACAAATAGTAGAAACCATGCAGCAAGATGGTGCCCGCCAAGCCGAAGTTACAACCCACCAAGTTGAAGTGATAAATAGGATGCAGCAACAACAACTACAGCCGGCAGTAGATTCTACATCCCATGTACCTCCAGTGGGTATTCCAGCGCCCAGAGTCACTGTCAATGCCCAAGAGAATCTGGGCAACTCGGTAGACCCCATTCCACCACAAGCCTCCAAGGCACCAGTGTAACAAACTGATGCGCCGTTTGAATTTGAAGTTGACCCGATGGTACTCAAGGTCAACAAGCCGGAGAAGCTTCTCAAACAGGCACAGGGTGTGAACTCAATCCCTAACATCAAAGATGGATACACCGACTCCGCAGTGACTTTGCTAGACCGGTTCAAAATGCCACACATAGATCGATTCGATTGCTCTGAGGATCCCATGGTTCATCTGTAGTTGTTCTCTAATATCCTGCGGCCGATAGGCCTCACCAAACTTCAAAAGTTGTCACTTTTCGGCCAGACCTTGTCAGGAATAGCGGCTATCTGGTATGCAAAATTGGAGGATTCAGTAAAGCGGAGCTGGGAGGAAATGTCTGAGGCCTTCATCGCACAGTATTCATACAATACCCAGATCGAGGTCACAACCCGTGATCTCGAGGTGACCCGTCAGGAGCCAAAGGAAGGCTTCTCAGACTTTGTAACGAAGTGGAGAGCCAAAGCTTGCATGATGACTACTAGGCTGTCAGAGAAGGATCAAATCAGAATGGTGGTCCGCAATCTGCAAGGGAAATTATTGCAGAAGATGATCGTCTTGCCGTTGTTTACATTCACTGAGCTCCATGAAATAGGGGTTCAAATTAAAGATGCAATGAAATAGGGGTTGATAACCGATGAGAAGGGGCAGGTCAAGAGGCCTTTCATGTGCAGTTCCAATGCGACCGCTAGAGGTAGCACATCCGTACAGTCATCTGATGTGAATGTAGTCACCACTACAGCCAAAACTGCCAACCTTTTCTCCAGTACAAATCGACAAATTTCAAACAACCAGGCTTGATCTCAAAAGGTCTTCACCCCACTCTATATGCCTTTATCCCAAGCCTAGAGGGTGTTAATCAAAAAGGGACATCTTAAGCCATTAGAATAATGCCCACTACCCGATCTTCTCCCACCAAAACACCCAGCCAAATACTACGTTTTTCACCAGTAGCACGGTCACAACACCGACCAATGCTATAGACTACATCATGATATTCAAGATCTCATCGACAACAAGGTGATAGCACCACCCCAAAAGCCAAATGTGACTATCAACCCTCTTCTAGCCCACAACCAAGTTCCTCCACCTCTGAACCTAAATCTAATACATACATTGGCCATCCCGTATGACCCCAGCGTATACATTACCCCTTCCCACCTACCCAAATCAGCCGTGTTCATCCCTGAAAACACGAACTTGTGCATGATGGACACATCCATACTTCAACCTGAATCCGTGGTGGTGACAATGGCAGAAGGAGGAAGGTTGGCCTTGAAGGAGGATGTCAGTCTGCTGCCTGAGTGCTTTGAGGATTTGACTGAAGGTGAGTATGACTTGTGCTATTACATTGTGCCAGTTGATCAAGCTAGGCCCGAAGTGGTATTGCCAACAACAATGGGGGTCAATATGGTTTGGGAAGATGGCCCGAGCCAAGGGCTGGATGATTTAGCAGAGCTAGAGGAGGACTTAAGACAATTTACAGTTCTATGACGAACAAGATCAGGGGGACGTGCAGATTGATTGGTTTGATCTAAATGGGTCGACAGACAATTTGGGGTGGTTAAGTGATGAGCTTAACAAAGAAAAATGAATTGAACCAAAACCTGAAGAAAAGGAAGTGAGAATAGTTGCAGTGGCCGGAATGGCCGAAGACAAGGGAAAATTGTCGGAGAGCACCAACATCAAGAATTTAGTTCAAGAACTAGGCGCTGTGAGTACCGCAGATACTGAACAGGAAGCTACGTTGAAGCGGTTTGTGCAAGAAAGGGATCAAGACAAACAAGAAGCTGGAAAAGCCCAACACCTGACGGGGGGTACTTCTAATGAGGGAGTGATCAGAATGGAGCCGGACAACTGTTTGTCGGCTGCCAGAGGAGCATGGTGGGATGATGATGATCTGCTTTTGGCTCACACCGATGAAGATTGGGGTAAAGACCTACCAAACAACACCTACTACTTTGAAGAGATGGACCATATGATGAGGAATGGGTGGTATTTCAAGCTGTCGCACTTAGACTAAGCTGAGGCCTCCGGGAAAGATAAAGAGGTTGAGAAGCCGAAGAAGAAGCAGTGCTAAAATAGCTGTAGGAAATTCAGGCCGATATTTCAATCTGGGGTTTGCTTATGGCTTCTCGAGTGCATCGATAGGCTGTATTATCAACAATGGACAAAGCCAAATTGTCCATTGGCATGACTCCTGAACAGCTTATGGGGTTGGTCTTCCCCGGAGGTGCTACGCCAACTTTAACCTTCTTGGACAAGGAACTGCCGCTGGAAGGCTCATCACACAACAAACCTCTGTACATATCAATTGAGTGCAGAGAAAAATGGGTGCCAGTGGTATTGGTCGACACTGGGTCGGCTATCAATGTCATCCATCGCCACGACTTATGTCATCGATGCGAAACCGGCGGACTTTGTGCCTCTGACAATGATTTGGGCGTATGACAATACAAGCAAAGAGGTGATAGGCACAGTACAAATCAGAGTTCAAGTGGGCCCAGCCCAACAGGATGTTGAGTTCCATGTCCTGGATATGCCAACCACTTTCAATCTACTGCTAGGGAGACCTTGGTTGCACCAAGTGAAAGTTGTCTCTTCTACTCTCCACCAAATGCTGAAATACCCCAACGGGAAGGGAGTGGCTATTGTGTTCGAGAATTCATCTATACATCCTCCACCAGAGGTAACTACACCTGTGCTGGAAATTGTTCATGGCGAGGAGGATGTTTTCCTTTCAGGGTTCTGAGGCCGAAATAGTGCAAACCATCTTGGCAGTTGATAAGGGCTTGCATGTCAGTTCCCAATCAATTTATTTCATGAACAAGCTCCAACATGTGCCAGGAATGAGGTTGGAAAGAAGTAGTCGGAAGGGCATCACAGCATTGGCCGATGTGCCACATAACCCGCATGCCTTTGGTCTTAGCTATATGCCCATCAAAAAGGATTGGGTTAGGAAGAGAGAAGAGATGGCAGGGAGAGCTAAGGCCAAGCAGACCGGGAAGTGCTATGAGCTTGTGCACAGACCAATCTGGGGAACCCTGAATGGCCATTTTGTTCCGGCGGGAGAAGACTTCCCATTTTGTGATTTCCTTGAGCCTTCGATGAATTCTGTGAAGCAATGTGTTCTCGGCTTTGAAATTTTCTTTGACTTGCAGTTGCAAGATAGTGACACGGAGGAAAATTTGAACCAAGCTACTGGTGAGAAGAGCATGGAAAATGACTCGAGCAATGATGAACTTGAAGTAAGAGCAACACTGGCATGTCTTCTTTCGGATCCTCCGATCGACTCAGAGAGCTTGGAAGATAACCTGACCATTTCCATGATCGGGGATCAACCGGGTGTGAACCCTTCTAGCAGTATTTTGGATGCATCTAGCGCACCATCTCCCGTTTGGCAGCTACAGGAGGGCTACCTGTCTAGTAGTTCTGAGTCAGGTAGTGAACCAGAATTTGATTCCACAGAGTCTGTGGAGTCAGAATCAGATTTCGGCACTTCTGAGTCTGAGTCCGGTATTCCCGGGGGTGATAACCCAAATGCCAAGGTCTTGCCCAGGTTGTCTTTTTCTTTTGCTTTTGAGTCGGTTGTAACCAAAGAGTTGGATGAGGTAGACTCTGTGATTAAGAATGCCACTGCAGATTTTGAGTATTTCTCTGTGCTGCTTGTTTATTACATTGATCGTGATTTTCAAAATTTTGATGAAAACAAGGAGGAAGGAATTCCTCTGGTTTTGAAAAACTTGATTAATCGAGAGGAGGTGAGGTTTGCAAAACCCCTTGCTGATGAAATCATTGCTTTTAATGTAGGTATTGAGAAGGATCCGCGTTTGGTCTAAATTGGGTCTAAGTTGTCTTCGGATCAGCGCGAGCGCTTAGTCGTTTTATTAAAAGATTTCAAAGATGTTTTCGTGTGGTCCTACGAAGACATACCTGGAATCAATCATGAGATTGTACAGCATCGGATCCCTCTTGATCCCAAGGCCTGACCCATCAAAAAGAAGTTGCGGAGAATACGCCCGGATTTGGCTTTGAAGATTAAGGAAGAAGTTACCAAACAAATTGAGGCAAGGTTCTTGCTTATTATGTCTGAGTATCCAATGTGGTTGGCCAACATTTTTCCAGCCCTGAAGAAGGATAGCAGAATCAGAGTCTGTGTTGACTTCAGGAATCTGAATAAGGCTAGTCTGAAGGATGATTTTCCCCTACCACATATTTATGAGTTGGTGGACTTCACCACAGGTCATGCGTCTCCTTCATGGATGGATTTTCTGAGTATAACCAGATTCTGATGGTGCCCGAGGACAAAGAGAAAACTGCTTTCACTACGCCATAGGGAACCTACTACTATAGAGTGATGACATTTGGGCTGAAGAATGCCGGGGCTACCTATCAAAGGGCTGCAATCACAATTCTACATGACATGATCCATGAAGAGGTCGAGGTGTACGTGGACGACATGATTGTCAAGTCTAAGGAAAGAGAGGGCCACTACACCGCCTTAAAGAAATTCTTTCAATAGATCAGAGAATACAGACTGAGGTTGAATCCACAAAAATGTACTTTCAGCATGATAGTAGGGAAAATGCTGGGTTTCTTAATTACACAGAGGGGCATCAAGGTAGATCCTTCCAAAATCAAGGTCATCCTAGAAATGCCACCACCAAGGACTGAAAAGGAGGTGCGAGGCTTTCTGGGTAAAGTGCAATTCATAAGATGATTTATTTCCAAATTAACCTTGACTTGTGAACCACTATTTGGTTTCCTGAAGAAAGGAAAGAAATTCCGATGGGATGATCGATGTCAAGTCGCTTTTGAGCAAATCAGGCAGTATCTTCAGAATCCACCTATGTTGTCGCCGCCAAAGCCGGGAAAGCCTTTGATTTTGTATCTGTCAGTAATAGACACAACGATGAGATGCATGCTTGCTCAGGAATCCAAGGATAGAGTGGAGAAAGCCATCTATTATTTGAGCAAGAAAATGCTAGAATACGAGACCTGTTACACCCCGCTGGAGAAAGCTTGCTTAGCCTTGGTATGGGCTACCAGGAAATTGAGGCACTACTTGTTAGCTCACTCTGTAATTCTGGTTTCGAGATTAGATCCCATCAAATATCTCTTTGAGAAACTGGTGCTTATGGGTAGGCTAGCTCGTTGGCTGCTTCTTCTCTCTGAATTTGATCTGAAGTATGTCACTCATAAGTCGGTCAAGGGGAGAACGGTAGCAAAGTTTCTGGAAGATCACCCAGTGGAAGGGGATGAAGCGATAGAATACCTGTTCCCAAATGAAGCTATTCTGCAAGTCCAGAAAGACATTTGGACAATGTACTTTGACAGAGCATCTAAGC
Source organism: Camellia lanceoleosa (assembly GCA_025200525.1). NCBI lineage: Eukaryota > Viridiplantae > Streptophyta > Magnoliopsida > Ericales > Theaceae > Camellia > Camellia lanceoleosa. The sequence goes on from CM045760.1 coordinate 3,674,783, forward strand.
AGTATGGTTATGGAATAGGTGTGTTGCTGATAACACCCGACAATTCCCACGAGGTGTGTATCGCTGGTTTGGAAGCCGCCCTGAAACTAAGGGCAAAAAGGTTGGACATAATCGGGAACTCAGACCTAGTTGTTTCTCAAGCCAATGGAGACTGGAAGGTTAGGGAAGAAAAGGGGAAGATCTATCACCAGATGCTGGACGTTCTGATTCTTAGGTTTGAAAAGCTGACTTCCACGCATCTACTGAGAGAGAACAACAAGTTCGCTGATGCCTTATCAACTCTATCTTCTATGATAGACTTCCCGTTGGGAGTCTACATGCATCCGATCATCATTGAGCAGAGATATACACCGGCCTATGAAACTATCGTCGAAATAGATAAACCACAAGATCAAAACCCTTGGTTCTATGATATCAAGAACTTCTTGGAAAATGAGGTTTATCCACCAGGGGTAAATACCAAAGACAAAAGGGCAATACGGCGGATGGCCGTTCAATTTATCATCTGCGGAGGTAAACTGTACAAGAGGGGTCATCTGGGAATGCACAAGTTGTGTGTCGAAGCAGAGGAATCAAAGCGCCTAATGGAGGCCATCTATGTAAGAGAGTGCGGAGTGCACATGAACGGGGTAATGTTAAGCTGGAAGATTCTCAAGCAAGGTTACTACCGGTCTACCATGGAGGAGGAATGTATCAGTTTTGTTCGGTGAAACCACAAATGCCAAATTCATGCCAATCGCATAAACATCCCGCCATCGAAGCTGTACAACATGACTTCACCATGGCCTTTCTCAGTCTGGGGAATTGACGTCATTGGTGCAGCCACACCGAAAGGGTCAAATGGGCATGAATGTATTCTGGTGGCAATTGATTATTTCACAAAGTAGGTGGAAGCTTAGTCCTACGCAGTGTTAAAAGCAGCGCATGTGGCTAAGTTCATTCGAAACAACATCATTTGCCGTTATGGAGTCCCAAACGAGATTATTTCAGATAATGGCTCCCATTTCAAGAAGGAAGTGATAAACTTGTTGGAGAAATACAAGGTGGCTTTTCATAAGTCATTTACATATCGGTCACAAACCAACGAAGTTGTTGAGGCTGCCAACAAGAACAACAAGCATAATTTGCAGAAAATGATTGAGACCTACAGGAACTGGCCAGATAAATTGCCATTCGCACTCTAGGCCTATAGAACTTTAATCTGGACATCTACAGGGGCAACTCCTTACTCTCTTGTCTATGGGATGGAAGTTGTTCTGCCAATTGAAATAGAAATCTCGTCGTTGCGAGTTCTAGTTGAGTGTCAAATAGCTGAGGCGGACTGGCAGCAGCGCAGGTTTAAAGAACTGATGCTGTTTGATGAGAGAAGGCTAAAAGCATTATACCATGTTCAGAGTTATCAACGTAAGATTGCTAGGGCTTTTAACAAGAAGGTTAAGTCCCGAAATCTCAAATAGGGGGATTTGGTGCTGAAAGACAACCGAGCTCCCATCCATGACCTTAGGGGCAAGTTCAGACCCAATTGGACTGGTCCTTACATCATCAAAACTATCTGGTCGGGTGGGGCTGTTATTCTCATGGACCTGGATGGCCTAAAATTTTCCTAACTGATCAACATGGACAAGTTGAAGAAATACTATCCCTGAGAGGCTCGCTAGGCCAAAAATTCGGAAGGGCGACCTAGGCAAAAGTTAGAGCACAAAAAATTGGAAATAAAGAAAAACTGAGCTCGTAAGGTTGAAAACCCTAGAGGGCGGCCTTGGCAAAAGTTAGAGCACAAAAGGAGAGAGTTAATACTCGAGTGAACCCGAACTGAACTATGTAAGGCCTGATTCTCATCTTTGGGATACGTAGGTAACTTCATCCTAAAGTCTGACCATAAACATCTCCAACTCAACTATCCTATCCATATGTTTGATCAGGTCATCTTTGTCCGTTCATTATCTGAAAGTTCGGTTATAATCTTTATTCTGAGAACTAGTTACAGTGCTGAGCAATGCTATTCAGTTAAAGGGCAATTTGTGATCTTTGGATTCGGGGTTGTACATCTCGAGGATTGATTTTGTGTATGTCAAGTGGTGATCCTTATCGAAAATGGTTTTGAATAGTTTTGATAAAAGTTGATCTTGCTCAAATTTACCTTTTACAACTTAGACCATTTTTGGACCAAAAGAAAAATTTTCAGTGCTCACAACTTTAATTTCATTGATTTCAATACAAAGTTCTCCAACTCTCAATGCAAATCAAAGTTGCTTTTATAACATTCAAAAAACTTGAAAAGAAAGATCAAAGCAATAAACTAGGGGCATAGATGAGTCAGGTCCTCTTGCATTGCTCGCTCGAGCTTGTGGAAGCTTCTGATGCTAAGGTACGCCCAAATTGTGTCTCATCCTCGAGCCAAGTCAGGCACTTACCAGAAAGGCATAGCTGAAACTAGGGACAAGAGCCAAAAGTTCTTTTTTCCTCCAAGCAGTGAGGTACCTAGCCAAATGTGAACCTCAGATGGGGAATGAAATTGGGTACTCTACCCCCTCCTCTGGGCGAGTCTGATCATGTCCAAACTGATGTTTAAACCAGAAAGGGAAGTAGAATACACAGTGTGTAAGACCAATCGGCTGAATGCCAGGTTATTGAGTCATGCTATAGCTCATTTCGGTAAGGTTAAGCCAGGGGCAACGCCAAGCAATGTCAATAGTGGACTTGTTGCACATCCAATGGCACCACCACCCTTCATTCGGGAAATCCACTAGCTGTTGGCGGAAGAAATAGCCTCGAGCTGAGTGCTCAGGGCAAGAATCCAGTGCCTTCAGCTTATCCATAAGCCACACTTGGGGAGGGATGAAAGAAAAGAGAGATTAAAGAATAGAGAGATATATGTTGAGAGAAAAGTGAGGAAAAGGACTTTGAGAGAAAAACAGAGTATAAGTGCCGAGAGATGTGAGAAACACATATTAGAAGGAGTGGGAAACATTACTTGAAGAAGTAGTGGACTTCTTGCGAATTTGCTTGTCTCTCGCCGATGGAAGGCATCAAAGCCCATCAAAGTCTCGGCCAATGTCAAGTCAATACAACTCTTGCCCTCTTTCAATCGTTGGGCCACTTCAACTAGACGAATGCTAGACTCGCTGAAACAAGGGGCAAGTAGGAAATGAGCCAACATACACAGGCAAAGGGCGTGTTGCCTAAAACACCGCCAAAGAAGGTCGCCGTGGTCACCAACGACAGAAAATCGATGAATCAAACTAGGAATGTCCGGCTCTCTATTGTGAACTGAAGATCAAGCCTCATGTAAAGTAAGCCCACACATCCATCCCAAAGCTTGGACGTGGCCGAAATGGGGCTGAGGTATGATTTCTTCGATGCACCAGGATTCCATTAGCACCTGAAATTCTTCGATTGTCGGGCATATCTCTTGTCCCCTGAAACTAAAGACATGTGTAATCGAATTCCAACATCTAGCCGCGACATCAAGGAATGGAAAATAAAGCGGAGAATGACTCAGTGGGAAAAGTGCATTTATATCAAAACCCCAGAAATTCACCTTTTCCGAGTCGTCTAAAGTCGTAATCCAATTCGAGAGTTTTTTAGCAAAAAATGGCTCCATTTGTGAAGAATTTGTAGCTGAAATGAAGAAATCACGAAGCTCAACCTTTTGTAGAAGATAAGGCAGTGAGTGGAAGCCAAGTGTCAACAATCTGGAGGTTCTTCACACTAATGGCCAGTAGATAACCGGCAAGCCACATTGGTGGCCGGCAAATGACATTGATGGTCGGCAGGCCACCTCTCATGGCCGACATATGGTCGACAACCTCTATTTGTGGCCAGCAGTCTCTCACTTGGACCTGTTATCCATCTTTGTGCTGAATAGTGCTAGAAACATGTGTTTTGTTCTGCTCTTTATGTGTTTTAAGGTCTTGTTTTGAGTCTTTTTGGTTTTAGCAAGTTTGTCGAGTTATATTTGAGTTGTTTTGCTTTATCGAGTTGTTGTTTTGTTTATCGAGTTGTATGTTTCTTTTTATGTCAGTTGTTGGTCGGTTCGTTACCCGATTAAGTTTTTGTTTCAATCAAGAGTGTTATCTTGGCCAATTCGATTCCATGTCCATTCCATGCAATGTGGTGCTCATGATGCAAAATACAACATTTTTTCATAAAAACTCTTTTCATTCCGATCATGGTTTTACAAAAGAGAGTACAAGTTTTAAAGCAAACAAACCTGTCTAAAGCTATATAATGTACTAATGCTACCAACAAAAAAACCTAAGGAAAAAATACAAAAAAATCAGCATCGGTCGCCTTAGGCTCGAGAAGCCCTCTTTGTCCTCTTCCTCCGAGGGGAGGACTTTGGGGCACTGTCTCCATTAGCGCCGCTGTCTGAATCTCCCTCTGTCCCAGAACTTGAGCCGGTGTCATCTCTGCTCTCTGCTCTAGAGCTCGCCTCAACATCATCGCCTCTGCTCTCAGAACCCGAGCCGTCGTCGTCTCCACTCTCCGATGACTCTGAATACTGATTCATTGCCTCCTCAAAGTCACTCATCTCAGCATCATCATCACTTAGAATGGGCTGTGAAGGGCCGCTTTCGTCTCGGGGGCCCCTAGCTCTACTTTGGCCGCATGCTGAGGCTCGTCTCTTTTTCCTCCCTGTTGTTAGAGGAGGTACTGCAGGTATAAGTGTTGTAGCTGTCACTGGTGCCATCGACATGGGTGGGATCTAAAAAGACAGTTGTCATATATCAATTACAGTATATGTGTCAAATACAGGCATAGTATGTAGAATGAGTGTATGCAGAAATCAGATGTAGTATGTGAGTGTAGTGTGTCAGATCCAGTGTACCAGCGCAGTTTGGGTAGTTTTCAGTTGAAATGTCGGTGTCAGTGTGTCAGTGAAAATTTGATGCTTGGAGTGCAAACTGAAGAACTTACTGGGATACCATGGAGGCCAAGCAGCGTCTCCCTGCTCTGTACCATCCCTATCAATGAGGCTATCAGGTCAAGGGCACCTCCTGTGTACTTGATAGATGCCTGCAAATATATTTGAATGATCAGTGTTCGCAGTAAACATATCTGAAATGAAATGTGAAGTGCAAGTGGCAAAGTGTGGTTCATACCGAAGTCGGGCCTCAAACCCCAACAAGCTCGTGACCAGCTGCTGCAGGCTCAATCGGGACCTGATAAGCCTCCTCGGTATGCTGCCAACATGTCAGCACGGTAGGAAGTTCCAGCCAGCCAATCCTCTGCCTCTCCTGGAAAGCCCCTCTACCATGAGCCCTACTTGCCTGGGTCACTCTAGGTCTTTCTCTCGCAGCAAGAGCTCTCACCTCCTCACTTTCGCAAGCACCGGTCAAGGGTGGCATCAAATGTGTCTAAATGAAGGCTGCATAGTCTCCTTCTGCTCGGAAGTAGTCAGCATCCAAGCCTACCATAAACTGGATGACTTCTTCAACAGATAGGCCATCTACAGATTGCATGGACTCTAGCAGAGCCATCATGACGATCGGGTCAGGCAGGTCCATAATCTAGTGCACGAAGCGCTCGCCCAAGAACCAGGTGCGGCAAACTGGGCCCTCAAGTAGGATGCAGTAGTGGAAAGTGGCCCAAGCCCTAGCATATTGGTCCTAAACCCCTACTGGCATCATCGCCCATGGCTGCCACATAATCTGCAAATAACGGTTGTACAGATGATTAGTTGTTGTCAGTTGCTAAATATGAACTAGAATGGTGATAAAGTAGTAATGACTGTGTTTCGGGTTACCTCATGGACAGCTACTGTGTCGAAGTACTGCCTGAAGAATGTGAAAGGCTTGTGAGCCCTACACCGGAGCTCGCCGTCATACCTCTGTGAATAGGGAACTGCCAATGGAAGCTCCTCTACTGGTTCTGGTGCTAGAGTCAGAAAATATGTGTACACCCAGAGCTGTGTAGAAAAATCAGTGATATGTGATCAATACAGTGTATGAACAGATGTAGAAAGTGCAAAGCAGAAAACACAAGTGTTGAACAGATGTAAAGCAGAAACTGTAAAGCAGAAAATGTAAAGTGCTAAGAGGAAACTGAGATGTGTACCTCCCAAGCTCGCCAATAGCCTCCGATCAAGTCTTCTCTCAGACGGGAGGTCAAACTCATGTGTCCGTATAAGGTAGCGAGGCCAGCTCCGCCCCAGTCATAAAAATGAACCCAAGGAAAGGTCACCAGGGCGCTCGGCAAATGTAGGCCTACGGTGTTGTAGACACCCCATTTTTGACTGTCCTCAAGACTTGGACATCACCGTTTGAACACCCAGTGATCATCCATGTTTGTGTTCGTTTGGAGTTCCCGGAGGTCTCGGCTACGCGCCTTGCCTCAGGCTCTCCGAACTCGACCGTTTTGTGTCTGGTTTTGCACCAAACACTTGTGTTTTGCCTTGGAGGGGCAGGGAATGCCTTGTGAGGCATCCCCACACATCACCGGCCATGGCTAGAGGCCACCAGCTGTTGTTTGTGTCCACCGGCAATGTATATTGCCGGCCGGCACTCTTTTTGGCCGACCGGCCATCAATTTTGTCAAAATGACAATTTTGGCCAGCCGACTACTGTTCATCTGCTTTTAGCAGATATTTTGTGCCAGCTGTGATAGCTGGTACCCACCCCATTCCCCTCCATACACGTGTATGGGGGGATTTCCCTCTTGAATGGCTTGTTTTGTAAGCCTTACAAGAGGGAATTGCCTATATAGGAGAGCTTCTCCTCTTTGGCTAGGGGTTAGACTTCTTTTAGACATTTTAGACAGCTTTTGTAAAGCTTGAGTTCTAGGGTTAGGGTTAGATACATATTCTATCTCTATAAGTGTGTGTTTTGTTCTACTTTTGCTCACAAACACACACCAACACACCATCTCTTGGACTTGAGACCTTTGGAGGGTTGTTTTAGTGTTTTGGAGCTGGATTAAAGCCAAGGAAGGCTGTTGGAGCATTGCTTGTGAAGGTGGTCTTCAAGGGTAAGAAACTTCCCTTTTATTCCCCATTTTTGCATTGCTTTTCTACCTATCTTAGAACTGTTTTTGTGCTTAGTGTATAATACAAAAAAGTTCTGTTTTTAAGCCCTCTTGATTGTTTGTTAAGGGTGTTTTGTGGTTTGGGTTTGTTTGACCCCTCTTAAGCCTTGTAAGGCTCCTTTTTTGTGCTATTTTGTGCAAGTTTCGGGACTTTGGTGTTTGGGCCTCTCCTTACCCGAGAATTTTTACAGGGGGGTAAGGGATGAGTGCAACTCCACATATTTCTTATGTTAAAACCCAAATTACCCATTACCAAACCCTGATCAAACTAGTCAACCGCCGTATTAACTGCCTCAAATCAGCTCGACCAACTACTAAACGAGCCCAATACATCAATCACCAACAGTTACAAGCTCGACGTGTTTTACGTCATAACTACTACAATGATTTACATTATTACCAGAATTATTTAGATCTTCTTTCTGGTTGCTAATCTTTGTTCCTTATTTCACAGATGTCTCGCCCAAGGCCTCCTTCTAAGGCTTTGGTTCCCTCTTCCAGTAAACCTAATCAACTCATAGTTCCTCCTCCTTTGGAGTCAGTTAAATCATCCTCTTCCATTGACCTAATTAACCGGTACCACCCTCTTGGTTCTATTCACCGTCCTGACTACTCATCTACATTGGCTAATGATCCTTTTGCTTCTAGCCAATCAGTTTCAGTTACTCCACTTCCACTTAACCAAGTTCGACCTTCTCGAACTGAGTACACCAAATCACATGTTACTAACCCGTTCTACAAAGAACCTAGTCACCCTAGAAATCAAACCATTAATGAAATTGCTCAATTCCATTTTGGCTCTGGATGTCATTTCATTTCTTCCCCTCCAGAGAAAAATCTTTCTTATTACAAAGATATCCTACTCAACCATCATTCCATTTTGATTAAACCTATTCAGGATCGAACGTATGCTTACAAGATCCTGTACCATTCACTTTATATTCACAACATCGTATCCTTAGCAGAATGGGGAAATCCTAATCTGCTCCGTGATCTACCTGGTCATTCTATTCAATATAATTACCATGATTATGTTGATGCTTGGTTCAAATTGTTCTTGTACCAAAATGAGTCATTCAGTCACTCCTGGTTCATTTCCTTTGATCAAAAATTCAAATCCAAGTTACCAACCTGGTTTGTGAGATGGTGGACTCATTATGGCGCCATTTCTGATATTCTCCCCAGTTCTCTTAATGAAACAATTGCTTATTTCGCCGCTGTTTACCCATTCACTGCTCATCAAAAACAATTTCCTATATTGCTCAACTTTATATCCAAATACAAAATTCCATGGATATTCAAATGGCATTATGGGATTGATGATAACATAATTATTCGACAACATTCAGTCAAATGGTGGGCTAAATTCAATGTGCCCAGAATTATTGAAATTGTCTATGAGGAATTTCCTCCTGATCAATGTGCTCCAACTCCTGCAATAGTCAAAGCCCAGCAGAACCCAACTGCTACAATCAGCCAAGGAAATCAGCCCAGTCTTCCTCCAGTCAATCTTGGTAGCCCCTCATCTAGTGGCTCCAAACCCAAATCATCCAAGTCCAAATCAGTTCAGCCGGCCCAATCCAAATCCAAGGGAAAGTCCAAAGTTCCTACAATTCCGGACCAGCCCAAGGATCATTCAAGGCCCAAGTCAAAATCCAAATTAAAGGCTCAGCTCATTTCACCTCCTGTTCAGCCCAAAGCTAAATCCAAAGGCAAGTCCAAGCCATCCCGTGATGAAATGTTCCAAATGGCTCGACAACTTGTGGATCGAGCTCAGGCCCAATCAACCAGTTCAGAAGAATCAGAAGATGGTTCAGACAGTTCCGACCAATCTTCTGAAGGATCAACTACTCAATCCATTCCATATGGACGACCCGAGTTCCAAGATGCTCAGGATCCATATGCCTAATCAACATAGGATTCCTAATAAATGCAAAATTGGCTTCAATCAATACTCTTTTGAGAAAAGCTGCCAATTTGTATTTATTCTGATTCCTTTACTCACATGCTCCACCGAAAGTGATGAATAGTAAAAGTTACTGTTCACTTTTACTGTTCACATCACTATTTGCTCAATCAACTTCTGCCAAAGCTGCTCAGCTATTCAATCAATCAGCCGAAAGCAACCGACAGTTCTGCTCAGTCTCCCATGCTGCCAGCTGCTTCATCATTCAACCGATTCACATGTTGAATAGTTTATTTTATTTTCCTATATATTGTAATCAAATGTAATCACTCAGCAACTTTCAATTTCTTCAACCCTTAGTTTGTAAGAAAAACCAGAGTGCTCTGAGTGAAGTTTACCTTCTCCCGTTCTGTTCACCCAATTAAAAGATCCTTGCAGATTACAACAATTGTAAGTGCAAGTTATTTAATTTAAGTGCAAGTTATTTTCTGTATTTAATTTAAATGTTTTAAATTAAAAGATTGGTTTGTGCATTGCATTGTCTTTGTTTAATTTGGTTCATTTCTGATTTCGTAATCCATCTCCTTCATTCATGTGCTGCTTCCTCATTTATGGTATCAGAGCCATCGTTATGTTGTATCCTGTTTCTAACTGCTTTGTTTCTTCCAATTAATCGTGTTTATTGTTTATTTGATTAATCTAGTTTTCAATTCGATCTTAATCACCCAAGAGATCAGTTTGTTATCCACCTGGTTTACGTCACCCACTTCCATTTCCTGTCCAGAGTAAGTCCTTAGGATTAGGCAGTGTTGGACATTTAGGATAGGGCCTGTAATAAACCATTTTGGTCTGTGATAACCTGACCAGAATAGGGTCTGTATTAAGATAATTGTAAAACTGATTAATTAAAAAGAACAATGAGTCGATTATTTAGAAGTAACTCATCAGTCAGTTCTAGGTCAACGACTTTGCCTTCAATACCTAATCAAGGATTTGTCATTAATGAAGAAGATGTTGAAATACAAAATGATCAAATTAATGTAGACTGGAATATACCAAAATTACCAATCAAAGAAATTTATAAAACTTCTTTTGTACAGAATACGTTTAAATTCACTTTGCATGTTAAAACTATGGAACAAGTTTATGCTTTGGAAAAACCCAGGGAAACCTGTCAATTATTTGATGCTCATCTCATTAAAAGATATTTAAAAAATGATTACAATTTTATTCATATAGGATTAATTCAAATTGGTGTTAAACCATTAACTCCACAAGGTAAAAATACTTCTGTTTTATTATGTTTACGAGATGCACGTTTTCTTAATTATAATGACAGTTTAATGGGTATGATGGAAACTGGTCTTCATAAAGGTCCAGTACATTTCAATTGTTTTCCTGATTTCACACTTAGTTTAAAAGATCCAAATATTTTACATGCTTTAACTTTAAATATTCAATTACATGGTTCATTTACTAATATGATGACTAAAACTCACAATATTGCTTTAATTTATCGTGTTCATTATAAATGTATGAAAACTAATTTAAATGTACATGCCCTGCATAAATCACCTAAAGATAAAACTCTTTTAATCCAAAGTAGTAATACTGATTCACATATTAATGTTCCTCAAATGATTGAATGGAAAAATGTAGATTTACCTGATGAATGGATCACTGTTAATGAACATTACAAACATAATCAACAACAATCATCCATAATTGACATCCAAAATATTCAACAATTTAATGATGGTTCAGTCCATATTAAATTTAACCGTAGTCAATCCTCTAGACATAGTACATCTAGTGTCCCTACTGAAATTGACACTGACGATGAAATATTTAATACTCCTTTATTTCGGAAAAATAGTCAAATACATTTAGGCCCAACTATTGGTCCTTCAATTCACTCTAAATTAAAAGGAATTGATAATTCTATAACTTCCCAAATTAGTAAACCTGTTTATTCAACTCACACTCACTTCCCTGAAGAAGAAGTTAATTCCACTAATTCTCCAACACAAACTGATATGGAAGAATTCACACCACCTGTTAATCCTCAACTATTAACAATCAAAAAAGAATTTACTCCCAATCTTGACCAATTACTTATTGATTTTCGATCAAAAGCTAATCGCACTCAGCGACATGCTTATTTTGCTAAATATACTTCTGCTCAAATGTCCCAAATCTCCCGGGAATGGTATGATTTTATGATTCAATATGGTTTTGAATTACCACTGTTAGAATATGTTGACAAATATTACAAAAAGTTAAACACCATTACTAAACGCAAATGGAAGACTTCTGCCAATACGGTTGTTAGCTCTAGTCATCCTCCTTTAGAGAAAATTATCTTCACTCAACAAGGTTCTGATATTCCTGCTTCTCCTTTCAAAGTACCTGGAGATGATAATGAAATTAAAAAAGTTATTGAACAAAATAATTACACTAATCAGTGTTTAAAGACCATTGGTAAACAATTAGACAAAATAGAAACTAATTTAGAATCTATTCCAAGTTTATCTACTAAACAACCTTTAGATGCACCTTTGCTCAATCTACCTACTAATCGTTCCAAAAGAACTAGTTTAGTTACAAATGATCAATCCTCTACTGTTCAAGCTATTGAAAAGTTATTTACTAAATTAACTACCACTGATACTCCTTCACCTTCTAAGGATAAAGGTATTACTGTTCTAAACCAACAATTTGATAATCACCCCGATTCTACCCAATCTGACACTGATAATAAGATAAATGAATTAGCTCAACAATTCCAAGTTACTAAAATTAATTATCCAAAAGTTAATCCCCAAACAACTAAGAATTGGTATAATAAACCTACTCCTGTCGATTTACAATTTGAAGAAAATAATGTTAATAATCAATTTTCTGTTTCTGCTAAAAAATTATACGAATGGAATATTGATGGTCTCAGTGAAGATCAAATCCTTCAAAAATTAAATCATTTATCTATGGTCTCCAATAGTTATCTTTCTAACTATCCCCAATATACTCAACCTGAAATTGTTACTTTAATTACTACTGGTTTTACTGGTATGCTCAAATCTTGGTGGGAAAAGTATTTAACTGAAGAACAACGAGAATCCATAATTTATGCTAATCAAACTGATGATCAAGGATTACCTATCTTTGATGAAAATCTAGGATGTTGTCATCCTGATGGAATAAATCAATTAATTTACACCATAGTTCGCCATTTCATAGGTACCCCAACTAATATTTATTCTCGCATACATGATCAACTTAGTAATCTTACCTGTCCAACCTTAAGTGATTTTAGATGGTATAAAGATGTTTTTACCTCTAGAGTTATGTTAAGAGAAGACTGTACTAAATCATTTTGGAAAGAAAAATTTATTAACGGCTTACCTAGTTTATTTTCTCACAAAATTAGAGATGTTCTTAGTCAACCTACTGGTATTATTGAATATGACAATTTAACGTATGGTGATATAATTAGCACTATTCAAAAAGAAGGTTTAAAAATGTGTATTGATTTAAAACTTAGTCAAAAAGCTTCTAAAGATAAACATAAAGCTAAATATGAATTAGGCAATTTTTGTGAACAATATGGATTACCTCCTGTTGCACCCTCCCGCAGGAAATCACATAAATATTCTAAACATAAATCCAAATATTATAATAAATACAAGAAGCCTTATTCACCCTCTAAATCCAATGAAAAATTTTACACTAAACCCAAAAAGAAATATTATAAATCTAAATCACATCCGAAATCTAAATCTAATAAAGATATTACTTGCTACAATTGTGGTCAGAAAGGTCATTATGCTAATAAATGTAAAGAAAAACAAAAACTCAAAGACAGAGTTAATCAACTCCAAATTAATGAAGAATCTAAAGTTCAACTATTTGAAATATTTCAATTAAATCAATCTGACAATGATTCCTCTTCTGTTCCTCCATCTACATCTAGTTCTCCATCTGATAACAACAATTCTAATTCCGATAATCCAATTACCTTAGGATGTAATGATCTTTGTTGTAAACCTGTTAAGCAAATTTCTGTTCTTACCAAAAATACTCAAGAAGAATCTGCTCTAATCGATTTAATCAGTAAATTAGATGATCCTCAATTCAAACAACAATATATTGATAAATTAAGGAATTTATTACTACAAAAAGATGCTAAACCTAAATTCAATAAGCCTATAATTAGTTTATCTAAAACTTTAGAAAAATTCAAAAATAAAACTAGAGAAGTTACACTTCAAGATTTACAAGCTGAAATCAATCAAATTAAACAAACTATCAAAGATCTCCAAAATAAAGATAATAAATTAGAAAATGAAATCATTAACATTAAACTTGAACAAAATTTAAATGATTTTCAACCTAATCCTGAATCACCTCATGAATCTGATGAATCTGATCATACTAATCCCGATAAACTCATTTTTGATAATCGATCTCAAGCCACTAACCTTGAAGATAAAAGATTAAATTTACTCAACAAAATTTATATGCAAAAATGGTATTCAAGAATTAAAATTATAGTTGAAGATTTTGAATTGGAATTGGTTGCATTAATTGATACCGGTGCTGATTTAAATTGTATTCAAGAAGGATTACTTCCTACTAAATATTATCACAAATGTCATGAAAAATTAACCTCTGCTAATGGTAGTAAAATGCATATTAAATATAAATTACCTAAAGTACATGTTTGTCAAAATAATGTTTGTTTTAAAACTACATTTGTTTTAGTTAAAAATATGACTGATCGAATTATTTTAGGTACACCATTTATTTCCCTATTATATCCATTTACAACTTCTACTGAAGGAATTACAACTCATGTTTTAGGACATCCTGTCACATTCAAATTTCTATTTCCACCAGAACAATTAGAATTAAATCAATTACAAGATTGTTCTATTACTCATACTATTAATCGATTAACTCGACATATTAATTTTCTTAAAGAAGAAATTAATTACAAAAGAATTGATCAACAATTAACTGATCCAGTTCTTATTTCCCAAATCAATGATTTCAAATTAAAACTTGAATCAACTGTTTGCTCATCTTTACCTACTGCATTTTGGCATAGGAAAAAGCATGTCGTTACTTTACCATATATTAAAGGTTTTAATGAACGACAAATACCTACTAAATCTTGGCCTATTCAAATGAATCATGATTTATTAGAAATGTGTAAAAAAGAAATCAATGAATTATTAAAAAATAGAATTATTAGTCCAAGTAAATCACCCTGGTCTTGTCCTGCTTTTTATGTTAATAAAAATGCTGAATTAGAACGAGGTGTTCCTCGCTTGGTTATTAATTACAAACCATTAAATGCTGTTCTTGAATGGATTAGATATCCTATTCCTAATAAAAAAGATTTAATTAAAAGACTTAATCAAGCTGTTATTTTTAGTAAATTTGATTTAAAAAGTGGTTTTTGGCAAATTCAAATTCATCCTAAAGATAGATACAAAACTGCTTTTAATACACCTTTTGGTCAATATGAATGGAATGTTATGCCATTTGGTTTAAAAAATGCTCCTAGTGAATTTCAAGATATAATGAATGACATATTTAACCCATTTAGTCATTTTTCAATTGTTTACATTGATGACATCTTAATATTTTCCAAATCAATTAATGAACATTGGAAACATTTAAATGCATTCTTTTATACAATTAAAAGTCATGGTCTAGTCATCTCCGCTCCTAAGATTAAACTGTTTCAAACTAAAGTTCGGTTTTTAGGTTATGATATCCATCATAATACTATCCTCCCAATCAGTCGTTCTATTGAGTTTGCTTCTAAATTTCCTAATGAAATTCTTGATAAAACTCAATTACAAAGGTTCTTAGGTTCTCTCAATTACATTGCTGAGTTCTATAAAGACCTTAGGAAAATCTGTCAACCTCTATTTGATAGATTAAAAGATAATCCTCCTCCTTGGTCTTCTACTCATACTGCTGTTGTTCAACAAGTCAAGCAATATGTTAAGTCTCTTCCTTGTCTTGGTATTCCTACTGAGAACTCATTTAAAATTATTCAAACTGATGCTTCTGATATTGGTTATGGTGGTATTTTACTTCAACAAGTTACTCCTCAGTCACCTGAACAAATTGTTCGTTTCCATTCTGGTGTTTGGAATACTGCACAATTAAATTATAGTACTATTAAAAAAGAAATTTTATCTACTATTTTATGTATTCAAAAATTTCAAGATGATATTTTAAATCAAAAATTTTTACTTCGTGTTGATTGCAAATCTGCTAAATATGTTTTGGAAAAAGATGTTCAAAACCTTGCTAGTAAACAGATTTTTGCCCGCTGGCAATCTATTATTTCAGTGGTGAAGATGGTGCCTTGAAGTCTCAAAAAGGGGAGGGCCACCCCCTCTCCTTGTTGTCCTTGAAAAGGACCAATTTTGGCCTCTTAAGGGAGCATCTAGCTTAGACTTTGTTGATCATGTCTTGGCTATTTTTCAGGCTTATATTGTCATAATATAACATGGTTTTAAGTTGGTTTTGGTACACCATGCATGCTTAGCATACCTACCATGTAATGCCTTGTTATTGCCTTAATATGCCTTAGGTGGTTAGCCTATGTTCTAGCATGTTTTAGGCTTAGCCTTGTGAAGGTTTTGTGCTTATTTTGCCATGTTTAAGGTCTGTCCATAGTTGTTTGGGTCGATTTTGGCATGCTTGGTATAGCTCCTTTGTATTTGAGCTTGTATGCTTCAAGTATGAGAATGTGTAGCATGTGTTACTTGCATCATTTAGGTGGTTTGGCACCATTTGTAACATCACTTCAGTCCCTTTGACATGCTCATATGCTTGCCTTGGACGCCTCTTTGAAGCTTTGAAAGCTTGTGTTGTATGCTCTATGTTTTAGCCATTATGCATGCTATTGAATTTGAGCCACTTAGATGCCATCTAAGGGTCCCCTTTGCATGCTCAAGGATTGCCTTGAACTTATTTTAAGCCTTCTTGGCCTTATGGGGCTCGGTCGTCTTAGCCATGGTTTAAGCCTTCTTGACTTGCTTTAAGAATTTGGACTATTAGCATGCTTATGTTTGTCTTGTTTAAGTTGGTTTGGCACCATGTTTTAACATGATTTTTAGAGCTTGTGTTGTATGCTAATTGTCCATGATAGCCTCTTTTAAGTGTGCTTGAAAGTTGCTTGTTTAATGCTTAAGGTTTGGACCACAACATGTGCATGTGTGCATGTGTGTTTAGCCCTCATATTTGAGCACTTTGGCCACTGTTTTAGGCCTATTTAGAGCTGCCTAAATCATGTTTAAGTCCATCTTTTCATTAGTTTGCATTGCCTCTTGTTTGCTTGTATGCTTGCATAAGTGTCTTGCCATGCCATGTTGCATCCTTAGCTTGCATGCCTAGGTTGCATTGCATCTTGCATGCATGCCTTGTTCCTTGATTTGGTGATAGGAATTGGGTCTTCGTTTGTTTGTTTGGTTTGCATTTCATTTGACATGAAAGTGCATGCTTGATTCTTTGGGCCATCATGCATGGAAATGCATGATTGGTGGTCCGAGAATCGAGGCACATGCCCCTTTGAGTCACAAACATGATAAAGGGCATGATTGGTGCATACATTGCTTGAATTGTATTGCCATGCAAGTTCTGCCCTCTGCTGCTGTGAGTTGCAGGTTCTGCAGGCATTCTTTGCCGACCGGCAGTACAGAGTGCCGACCGGCAATGTATTGGTGGCCGATAGCCTCATTTCTAGTCGATGGACACATCTTGCTGCCGATGATAATTCTACTCAGCCGGTGGTGTCCCCTAGTGTCCAGAGAAGCATTCCTGAGACTTTGGCAATCTCCAGAGGAATAGCGAGGAAAAGCAGAGGCGCCTATGCATGGTAGTGCACTTCTGAACAGGACCCGAGCGTGTATTGCATTCAGGCTCTCCTCCCGAGGCGGTTTACTGTTTTTCCTAGTCTAGTTAGTTGTTAACTAATTAGGCAATTTGTAATATTTAATTAGCTTGCGTAGTTAATTAATTTGTATTATTCTTTTGGTCCCTCCGGGCGAGGACAAATCTATAATAAGTGTGGGTGCGTGTGGTGTGTATGTCTTCCAACCCCACGTCTTTCTTCCCTTTTATTTACCTGCTTATGGTGGTAGATTAGGGCACGTTTAAATTAGCATATCTCATGCAATGCATGCATGCATCCATGCATTTGTCTTGCATGCACCGGGCTCTGTACATCATGCAAACTGCATTGTATTTCTAATTCCAAATTGAAAACGTGATAGTTGTAGCATTTCACATGCCACTTTAGGGTTTGCCGAGCCCATCCTAATCACATCCTGTATGTGTTGCATTAGCCACTTAACATGAACTAGGACATGCATGTTTGCTAACCAGTTTATTGTTTTGACACGGAGTACAATGTAAGTATTTATGCTTTAGCATCTCGCATACGTGTGAATGTTAACATGACAGCATGATTACCATGTGGCTAAATGCTTATATGAGATAAACTGCCTGATTGCCCATGGGTGAAGGTTGGATTGTTTGAGTTGGAAAAACTCGTTAAAATCCGTGTTTTAGCCTACTTGCGAGTAGCAAAATTCAAAGCATTTTCAAAACAAACGGATATGCAATGCTTGTTTCCAAATTAGGCAATCTAGTCTATACTTGTTTGCTGTGCGCATAACATAGTAAATCTAGGTTAATAACCGGAACAAGAACACATAATGTTTTCAAAATCGGATATCATGGTTAGTAGAGGCCGGTCTTCGGACCGGACGAAAGGGGGTGCTCATAGCTGACCTTCCCCGATCGGACCCAAGCTCCCGAGCCAAGACAGCTTTGGTAATGACGGACACGTGGCCTTTGGCACCGAGTTAGGGTTTCCTAAATTTGCCCCATTAAAAAAATATTTAGGTGGTGACTCTGTATCTGGCAAAGCAGTCCATGTTTGGCACTTCTTTTTCAAAAATCTATTTTCTCAAACGATTTGCCAGATTTGGACTCTTTGGTTCAAGATTAAGAACCGTGACACAAAATTGAGTCCGAAATGTAGCGAGGTCCCTCGCGGGCTTGTTACAGTTTCTGGCGACTCTGCTGGGGATTTAGAGAGCTTGACTCGAACTCGTGATATCCTGTTTTGATTTCATTTATGTGTCTCTTTGCATTGCATGTGCATTGGTGCGCCTAGGACACCGTGTTTGCCATCTGCCATTCTGAGCGGTTTTGGGAGGCTTGTCTTGTCAAGGCATGACCATAAAATTTGGCCCGGTTATGGGCTCTGACAGCATGGGAACACAAACCCCAGTTTTACCGGGGCACCCTTTTTGACCATTCGACCTAGTGCATATTCGGAATCCATAGTGACCATTCCAAACTAGGACAGGTTGCTTACCCGATGTTAGGTTGTTTGAAACCGCTGCGTGCGTAGTGAAACCCTAGCTCCTGACAAAATAGGACAGGGAAACCCTACCCCAACATAGGGGTGTATTGGTTCTCCTCTACTTGTTATGTGCTTTTAGAGTGTATCTTTGCAGGGAACGCATATATCAGTTTGCAAAGTTTGAGCATCAGGCCCGAGGGCACCAGTATCAGTGTTATTGAAAATCAGTTATGTCTGCGGGTATCAGTTCAGTTTTGAACAGTGATTCTGGGGAACAGTGAATAGTAGTAGAGTGCAGTTGATCGACTACACCCGTGTTTGGTCTGTTTGGGGCTGAAATACTGCTTGTTTTCCGTTTCAGTTCAAAGATTCAGAGAGTTAATCCAGAATAGCTAGTGTCTTCTCCTTGCCGAGGCAGGACTTAGCATGACACAGAATTCAGAAGAAATCGTGGTCATGACAGCCGCGTTGGGTCAAGGAATCACCCCACAAAGTGAGGCCAATATTGATATGCCGCATCCACCCAGGTCGCCTGCCGCACACCCAATTTGGACCCCTCAACTATATCAGGCTCGCGAGCCTACTACATTTGAACTAATGGGAATAATAGGTGATCTTCAAAGATCCGTGGTGGATCTCGCCTATGGAATGTCTGCTTCACCACCAGCCGCACCATATGCCGGAGGCTTTGTACCCCAGGAGCCCCCGCTATTGGGACGTATAGTAATTGAACTCAACCAACCGGAGATAACCTCCAGCTATGGCAACGACGTATCAACCCAAATTCTAGATCAGGCCGAGGCCAGAGGTAAAGACAAGATAAAGGTAGATGCTGACCCTATCGAACAACTGCTGTGGCCAGTAGAGGCTTTGAAAGCCGGGGGGATGAACAAGCAACAGATATCTGCAATTGTCACAAAAGTTGTGGAGGACGCTTTCCCCACTCCGCCTGAGGGCAGTTCCAGTCAATCAGGGAACCGGGATAGGCCCCGTCATGCCAAGACAGTTCTTCCCGCTCCCAACCCTGCATCTGGGAAAGATCAGAAATCCAAGGCCGCACCCGCCGATCCGTTCGCTAGTGCATCTAGCAAGAGTGCTCAGGCTCCAAAGTACCTGCCCCGAGGGCGCAGGGTCTTTTATGCTCTCTACATGCCGTTGTCCAAGGCACTGCAAATCCTTGCCGAGAGGGGACACCTTAAACCCCTGGAGCCTTGGCCTCTCCCGAAGAATCTCCCTGCTACTCATGACCCTGCTCAGTACTGCGCGTACCACCAGCAGACAGGCCATGCTACCGACAATTGTTTTCGCCTCCGTCATGAGGTACAGGATTTGATTGACAATGAGGTTATCCTCCCGCCCACCTCAGTCAAGTCCGTTACTACCCAACTACTGGATTTTGAGGACACAGATACTGCGAGTATGTAATCAGAAGGTGAACCGCCTGCGGGCAGTGCCTGGCGCATTTTTGGATGTGGTGTTTGGCACGCATTTTTGAGCATCTGTCAATGTTAATTTTGTAAATTCTGACTTGGGTGTCGAGTCAGTCTTTTGTTTTGTTTTGAGTCTGTCTCTCTGTATTGAGTCAGTCTTTTTGCTTACAGGGTCTGTCTTGTTGTAATGAGTCAGTCCCTCTTGTATAGTATACCAGGTGATTTCGGGGTTGTTGCCTCAAACATCATTTTGTCTTGTAATTAGTTATTTTCGCTCTTTGAGTCTGTTGCTGCTGAGGAGCCAATTATACCAACAAATCTGAATGAAACAGCTGTGGCTATCACGTTCCGTACTTGTTGCTATTTGAGTCAGCCGTGCCAGAGGATGTGAATGGAACGACAGTACATACCACCTACTCTCTTGTGCCTTAAACATCGTTGTAATGACCTAAGCTTTTCATAAAAACCCTTTTCGAACACTGCGGTGATAAAAACGAAGAGGAAGGAATTCCTCGGGTTTTACAAAATTTTGATCATTTTGAGAGAAAAAGAGGCATGCTAAGCTTTTAGTGAATGAAATCATGCGTGTCGGCGTGAGTATTGAGAAGGATCCTGGTTCGATCTGGACTGGTTCCACACTATCTTCAGCGCGAGTGATTTGTCGCTTTCTTAAAAACTTTCAAAAAATAAAATGTTTTGCGTGGTCTTGTGAAGACCTGTGTAGAATCGCTCTTGAGATTGTGCAGCCTAGGATCACTCTCAGCCTCCAGATTCAACCTATCTGTTGCAAAATGGAATCCGTTCAAAACGTTCAACAGTGCCATGAAACGCCTGTGTGGCCCAATTTGAAGCAGCCCTCGAGCAAGAGGTACCAAAGTCAGATCATGAAGATCAGATCTCACCAGGCAAGGCTCATGAAGCAACCGTGATGGACTTTTCTACAAATCAACACAACAGTCATTCTCCTGGATATAGAGAGGCTTCAATGTCAAAACCATTTGGCATGGGCTTCCTACACTTTTACCCTTTGAGAGGCTCGCTGGGCCGAAAACCCGGAAGGGCGACCCAAGCAAAAGTTAGAGCAAAAAAAGGAAAAAGAAATGTAAAAAGAGACAAAAAAGAAGCAAAAAAGAGGAAAAAGAACAAAAAATAGCAAAAGAAATATAAAAAAAATGAAGATGAAAAAGAAAAGAATGAAAAAAGAAAAAAAGAAAAACATAGCTCGCAAGGTCGAAAACCTGCAACAGGCGCCTTGACAAAAGTTAGAGCCTAAACAGTGAAGGTTAAAATACCCGAGTGTACCTTAACCAGAACTACGTAAGGCTTGATTCCCATGTTTGGGATACGTAGGCAACTTCATCCTGAAGTCCAGCCCCCAACGTTTCCATAGCGTTTCAGTCCATGTCATGGTTTTGATCACTTGTGCCTCCTCCGAATCTAATGTCTCGATTGCAGCAACCTGGAACTATGTGATCAACTTTCTCTTGAAATCCAACCACCAACACCTTCCAGGTGATTGTGTCCATATATTGATTCAAACCGTCTTCGTCTCCTCCGTATCCGAGGGTCCGATCGTCATCAACGAGGACTGGCTTACAGCATGCCGCGGCATCATCCAAACAAGGGGCAACTTTCCGTTGCCATACAGTGCCATAAGTTGCCCTGAGTTGCCGTCCAAACCAGGGGCAACTTTCCGTTGCCTTGTGCCCCCTTTAAGCAAGGGGCAATTTCCCATTGCCTCCGATCTGAGGTTGCGCATCTCGAGGGTAAGTTCTGCGCTCGTCGAGCGTTGATTGTTTGCAAAAATAGTTTTTGAAAATTTTTACTGAAGTTGACTATTTTCTCGAAAACTATTTTATTTTTAAAAAAAAAAACCGGACCTTTTTCTTGAACCCAGAAAGGAGAATTTTCAGTGCTCACAGCCTGACTTGCATGATTTTCAAAATCACAAATCAAATAAGTGTATCAATCCGACTCTCATTCTTGATCAAAATTGTTTTAAGGAGAAAACAAAAATGGTTAAAATGACGAACTAGGGGCCCAATTAAGTTAGGTCTTCTGTCTTTTCCCCGTCAACATACTCGCCAGAAAGGCACTCTATCCGCCAGAAGGCAATAGCCGTGAGCTAACAGTGTTGGGCATGAACCCGCGACTTCCTATTCATCCATCAATCACCCTGGGGAGGGATAAAAAAATGAGAGAATAAAGAATAGAGAGGAGTAAGTTGAGAGAAAAGTAAGAAAAGGTTCTTGAGAGAAAAACCGAGCCTAAGGGCCGAGTGATGTGAGTATCACAAATCAGAAAGGGTGGGAAGTACCCGGAGGAACTGGCTCCCCGAGATTTGAGGTCTCTCCTTGTGTAAACACGTCCGTGTGTCGTGTCTTTTGATTTGTCGGTTTCAATTTTAGCTTTGAGTCTTTTCCGAGCATGTCTCGTTATGTTAGGTCGTGTGCTTTTTGTTTCTTTGTTTGAGTCTGTCTCGCTGTGCTCTGTGGTAGGCTCGATACCCCGGTTGAAAACCCTTCTTTATTTCAAAAAATCATGTGTGCTCAGAATGTTGTGCCATTCTCTACATTTATGCGAAGCAGGAGAAGAAAATAAGAAAATTTGAGGCATCTGAGTATGTTTCGGTTTCAACCGTTTCAGTTTTGTGGTCCGTCTTGTCAGATTGGGCTATTTGTTTAGGGTTTCTTTGTGTGCGAGAATGAACCGAAAGTCTTTGTGTTATATGGGTCAGTATCTTGAGACTAATCCCCAACAGTATGAGTATGGGGTGTGTCGAGTTGTCGCATGGTTTGTATGAGTTGTTTGCTGTTAGTTGGTTGGTTATCCGATTATCATAGTGCAAGTGCTCAATTTTCAGACAACAGATCAATATCATTTACATTTGAGGTGTAATATGATGCAATACAGTGCAAGGTATGAAATGCGCAAATGTAAACACTTTTTCAGACAAAAAGTTTGTTTCATTCCATATCATCTTTTCAAGTACATAGTTTTGAAGAAAACAAAATCTGCCTGTGGCAGTACAAAGTACCCTAACTACTAACAAAAGGGGAAAGTGCCAAAAAAAAAAAAAAAAAAAAAAAAAAAACAGCAAAAATCTGTATCAAATGTCAAAAATGGCTCCGGGGCTATCAATCTGTCCTAGTCCTCTTCCTGGACAAAGGTCCAGGAACGTCACCACCAGGAGCATCACCAGGCTACCTCCTACTCCTCCATGTCTGTATCTAGAGGGATCGAATCGCCCCCTACGTTTAGGAGCATCTCCAATGGTTGTTGCTATGATACCATTGCTATTGCTATAATTTGACAATAAATAGTGCTATTTTGTCAAATTATAGCAATGGTGCTCCAATGGTCACTTGCTATTTTGGCAATTCTCAACCAACTTTCCCTCCAAGTTTGTAGGTGTTGTTTGGATATAGGTTTTTTTATGATTTTATTTTTGTTTATTTTTTGTCTTATATGACTTTTTTTTAACTATTTGTAAAAAAAAAAATTATATATTTATATTATTCCCAACTAGGCAAATATAAAACATGAAAAAAAATTAGAAAAATTAGAAAAAAAAAAATTAAATATAATTCAATTTGAAAAATTACTTGGTTTTCTACTGTTTCAATTCTATTTTTTCAACTGAATTTGGAGCCACAAATATGTTCATATTTGTTGATGTGGCATGTTTGGTAATTGCTATTTTACTTGCCAAATTTGAGAACAGATATGGCATATGCCATTTTTAGCAAGTAAAATAGCAAGCCATTAGAGACCCACTTTTTATCACTATTACTAAATTATAGCTTTGGCAAGTGTTTTGAGAGCTCCATTGGAGATGCTCTAAGCCAGTGATCATGGCAAAGTCATAGGAAGTCAACGTCATCTCCCTTGTGATGGAAAAGTGAAAGGAATTAGTGGTGTCCCATCATCTCTCTATGAGCGCTCCCAAGAGAGAACGACTCGCAGTGACCCACGTCAGGCTAGAGCAGAATAGGCTGAAGCCAGCCTCGTCAATGACGTCACAAAATCCAACGGGGAGCTCGTCATACCAATCTCGGGCGATCATAGCACCGTACCCTCTAAAGGCACGTGACTCACCCTGTGACAAAGAACAGATGAATTAGATCAAGTAGTGATGGAAATGCAGTCAAATATAAAGCAGTGCATGAAATGCGGTCAGATAAAGATAGTGTAAGAAATGCACGTAAAGAAAGGCAGAAATGCATGAAAATAGGGTTCATACCTCAACGGCAATGGCTGATAAGTGAGAAGGTGGCTCCCTCAACAAGAGATCCTCCGGTACACTGCGAGCAAACTCAATAAAGCGTCTGATGCCTCTGGAGGTAGGCAATATGTGTGTCTGGGAATGATACCTTTCCGGATCGAAAGGTCGTACCCTCAGTGGTAACAGCTCTGGCTCAGCCTTAGGCTTGAACTCTGCCTCAAGGTCAGCTGCTGGCTCTACTACCTTAGGAACTAGTGAAAATACCGAGGAAGTCTCTAGAAAAGCCTCGCCGTGTGGTACATCATCCGCCATCTGAAAATGGGTGCAAAGTAGGTGAAAAGGTGAGGGAAAATGCCAAAAATAGGGTGAACTTTGAAAAAGTCAACTCTAGGAAAGAGAAAATGGAAGAAAAAGTCAAAGTTGGGAAAAGTGCACCAAAGTCGAGAGAAACTCGAGGGGAACAAACCTAGAATAGTGAGAGTGAAGGAAGAAGGATCGAAATCAAATTTCAATCGGTTCAAAGTGAAGAAAACAAAGAGGGTTTAGCAAATCAACTTCGCTTGGGGCATTGGAAAAAGCGTAGAAAGCCTGGATCTAGAGAGAAAAAGTGTTTAAAAAGTGAGAGAGAGGAATTTCGGGCATATGAATGTGAGGAAATAAGCCCTAGTGGCTTATTTTTTTAAAGACCAGAGCCGAAAAGTCCCTTTTTCCCCCAAACTGCCATCGTTGGCTGGCAGGTGGCCGGCAAGGCTCACTGATGGCCGGCAAGGCTCACTAGTGGCCGGCACATGGCCGGCGGCCTCCCCTTGTGGCTAGTGGCTTCCCTTGGGGTCTTGATGATATTTTGTGTCCTTGGGTCCCAAGAAGTATATGGAGGGTTCACTGTTTGGTTCAGAATGTCTCTACGGAAGCTCAAAACTGTGTTTTCGGTGCGCGATGTTCATCATTTATCAACATGAACGAGGTGTATCCTTTAAACATATTGTAACTCTTCCAAGAGATAAATTGGAAGTTTATCAAATCATGCTTTTGTACCTGTATTTCACGCTATTGCATTGTACATGCATTTCACATTGTTGCATTGAACATGCATTTCACGTTGTTGCATGAATATGCATTTCGCTTCCTTGCGTAAGATGTGCATTTCACGGGAATTGCATGGGCGTCTTGCATCCGTTATGTTTCATGCATAGAAGATGCTCTCGCTCTTGTTTCATGCATAGAATATGCTCTCGCTCTTGATTCATGCATAAGATATGTTTTCGCTCTTGAATCGCGCATAGAATATGCTTCTGCTTTTGTTTCTCGCATAGAACATGCCATATGCTATTGTATCTCGGTTGTTTGTCTTGCACAGAACATGCATTCTTACTGTATCGCACTTGTTAATTTTCTTTCTTATATAGGCAAACGATATTGTATGTACGTTTTATTCAGAGGAGTTCCAGATAAAATCATCCGTGCCACGTTAGGATCCCGTCCTTGTTCAATCGGTTAAAAACATTCAGGTGCGCCCGGTGTTCACACCACCCTTCTTCCTCTCGCGTAAAACGCAATAGGATTTCAAATCAGTAAAAAATATTCAGGTATGCCCGGTGCTCACACCACCCTTCCTTCTCTTGCATGAGACGCATTAGGATTTCAAATCGGTTAAAAACATTCAGGTGCACCCGGCGTTCACACCACCCTTCCTTTTCTCGCATGAGACGCATTAAGATTGTAAATTGGTTAAAAACATTTGGGTGCACCCGATTTTCACACCACCCCTTCCTCCTCTTGCGTGAGTGTAGACGCGCCCTTGGGCTTCCTTCTAACAGTTCGGACTCCCTTTGTGTCACGGTTCTAAACCTGAACCAAAGAGTCCAAATCCGGCAAATCGTTTTGAAGGAAAACAGATTTTTGAAAAGTAGTGCCAAACATGGACTTTGCGGTTCTGACATCGCCACCTAAATATTTTAAAATGGGAAATTTAGGAAACCACGACTCGGTGCGAAGGCCACGTGTCCGCTATCACCAAAGTTGTCTTGGCTCGGAGCTTGGGTACGATCGGGAAGGTCACTATGAGCACCCCTTTCATGGTCAAGACCGGCCTCTACTAACCATGGTGCTTTGCGGATCTGAGTCGCCACCTAAATATTTAAAATGGGAAACTTAGGAAACCCTGACTCGGTGCCGAAGGCCATATGTCCGTCATCACCAAAGTGGTCTTGGCTCGGGAGCTTGGGTACGATTGGGGAAGGTCAACTATGAGCACCCCTTTCGCCGGTCCAAGACCGGCCTCTACTAACCGTGATATCCGTTTTGAAAACATTACATGCTCTTGTTCCAATTATTAACCTAGAATTACTATGTTATGCGCAGACAAACAAGTATAGACTAGATCGCCTAATTTGGAAACAAACATTGCATATCCGTTTGTTTTGAAAACAATTTGAAATTGCTACTCGCAAGTAGGCTAAAATACGGATTTCAATGAGTTATTCCAACTCAAGCAATCCAACCTCCACCCACAGGCATTCAAACAGTTTATCTCATATAAGCACTTAGCCGCATGGTAAGCATACTATTATGGCAACACTCACACACATGCAAGGATGCTAAAGCATAAAAACTCACCTAGTACTCCAAGCCAAAATAGAAGCTTTATTAGAAGTCCATGCATGGACCTAAGCATACTGAAATGTCAAATGCAACACATGCAAAGATGTAATCTAGGCAGGCTCGGCTATCCTAGACATGGCATGTGAAATGCTACAACTATCACGTATTCAATTTGGAATTGAAATACAATGCAGTTTGTATGATGTACCGAGCCCAGTGCATGTTAGACAAATGTAAGGATGCACGCATGCTATCATAAGGTATGCTAAATTAAATATGCCCTAATCTACCATCATAAGCAGGTAAATAAAAGGGAAGAAAGAAGTGGGGGTTGGAAGACATGCACACCACTCACACACACTTATTACAGATTCGCCCTCGCTCGGAGGGACCAAAATAATAATACAGTCCAAGAAAAATAAACGAATAAATTATTACAAGACCTCTAATCTAATTAAATTAAATGCAAAGAAGAGATGGCCACAGCCTCCGCCTCGGGATGCGCGAATGATGCATGCTTCAGCCCGCCTTGCCCGAAAATCCGTACCGTGCCACTGCTGCCTCTGTTTTACTGTCTTACTTCTCCGGAAAATTGCCAAAGTCCTGGGACAGATCCCCTGAGTACCTCAGAACATCACCGGCTGAAGCAAATATCCACCGGCTATAGTATGTGTCCATCGGCTGCTTCTGAAGTTGTCGGCACAAAAAGTGTGCCGGTCGGCACAAAATATTGCCGGCCGGCAATAAATTCCTGCAGGAGACAGTTTTTGACAGCAACAGCAGACCAGCAGTGCAAGGTATGGGATTTTAGGACAAATGTATGCACGGACACACTCCCTATCATGCAATGGACTCAAGGGAGCATGGCCCTCGACCCCCGGGCCATCAATCACGCATTTCAATGCATGATGGCCCAAAAGCCAAGTTAGCAACTTTGATATCAAATGAAACATAAGCACAAAACAAATCCAAGGGCCCCCAACCCCTATCATGATTGGTCAAGAGGCAAGGGATGCATGCTCAATGAAATGCAACCTAAGCATGGCGGCTAAGTATGCAACATGAACATGCAAATGAGCAATATATGCTAGGCCCGTAACCTAAACTTGTAAACAAACATGGAATGCAACAACATGCAACGATGGGCTTAAACTAACATGGGTAACTCGCAAGCATGCCAAAATCAGTGGCCATAATCATGGAAATGAAGGCACAAAATGCACACACATGCACGCAATCATGGTCCAACACCTTAAGCATAAACAAGGCAACTCTTAAGCACACTTAAAGAGGCTAAGTATGGACGTATAGCATGCAACGTAAGCTCTGAAATCATATTATAGGAGGTTCCAAACCAACTAAATAAATCAACAAAGCATGCAACATTGCTCACACATCCATATACTTGAAGCATACAAGCCACAAAATGCAAAGAGGCTATATAATGCATGCTAGGATCGACTCAAAAAACTTAAGACAGACCTAAAGAATGGCAAAATAAGCACAAAAGCTTCACAAATCTAAGCCTAAAACATGCTCGAACAAAGGCTAACAACCTAAGGCATATTAAGGCAATTACAAGGCATCACATGGTAGGTATGCTAAGCATGCACCAAACTGAAAAATACCCTTCTACAATACTGATGAGGGACCAAAATTATGACTACCCACAGTAGATGACAAGCCCCAAATCAATATACAAACATGCTCAAAATGCAATGCAAGATTAAGGCCCACAAAGGGGTATAACATGAAGTACCAAAAGGGTGCACCAAACAGCCAAAGACCCTTCATGAGACATGTAGAGGGGGATAAAATAAGACACTTTTCAGGCCTGTTGAAGGCCCAAAAATAGAATCATGGCAGGCTAAAGAAACATGCAAAAAAATAGGGACCAAAGAGGGTATTGAAGTTAGTCATGCATGGAGGTCCCAAACAGTGTTGAGCCCTTCTTCAATGTTGAAGAAGGGCTCAAAATAAGCCTCTTTGTAGTTTTCATCGAAGCTCAAAAATACATGCAACTATGGCTTAGATATGAACCAAGAAAATGCTAGTTTTGGGGAAAAGTGTGCTTACCCTTGTAGACCAACAAACCAGCACCTCTTGGACCAAGTTTTGGTGCTCCTAAGCTCTGCAAATGACCTCCCAAATTCTGGAAATGGAAGTGGTGGTGTTGTGCTATGGGTTGGTGAAGGAATGGCCCAAGAACAAGGGTGTTTGGAGGTTGAATGAGAGAGATATAGTGAGAGATGGAGGGATATATGTATCTATATCAGATATGTATCTATATCTCTGGTTTTTTTGCTTAAGAATCTCTAACCTTCAACAATGGAGGAGGAGTGCTCCTTAAATAGGCAAAGGCAAAGGTTCTTGGCTTCTCCAAGAAGCCAAATGAAAGGGGCAAAGGGTGCAAAGGGTTTGTGGCTTCTAGAGGAAGCTAAAACAGCTGGCCAAGCTTCTCCAAGAAGCTTGGCCAAAGGGTTCAAGCTTCTAGAAGCTTTTGGGGGTTCAAAGGTGCAAAAGGGTGCAAAATAGCCACATATATGCACGTGGAGCTGGTTCTGCATCCCGGGCATAGCTGGCATGCACCATGCCTGGGAGGGTCAAAAGGGTCAGGTCGGCCATAAAAGAGGTCATCGGCACAATATATTGCCGGTCGGCACAATATAGTGCCGACCTGCACTTTATTCTGGCCGGTCGGACAAATAGAGTGCCGATGGGTGGCCGGTGAGGTCAAAAAGTGCCGGTGGATTGCCAGATTGAAGCCCCGGAAGTTATCTTTCCAATGGCGCAAACCTTGCATCAAAATTCCTCCTGTGCAAAAAGTTATGCCCTTTTCCGTGAAGCCGCGCAGACTCGATCCAACCGGGATGATGCCCAGCTTCAACCCATCATATCTCCTCCACCCGGACTTGGCTCTAGGAGATTCTTGAACCAAAAATGAAGCCCCGGAAGTCTTCTTTCCAATGGTAGTGGCCTCATAGCTAAATTCCAAGTATGCAATTGAATAAGCCTGATTCAGCGAGAGCCGCTCGACTTTCTTCTATCCGGATTCATGGCGAACTTCTTCTCCAACCTATTTTCTCCCCTTCTCTCCTCTTTTCTTCAACTCCAAACCCCTAAACAAAGTGTTTTGAAGGGTTTGCCTCTCTCCTTGTTGAACAAACTGAACCTGTGCCCTGCACATCTCTCAACACCGAGCAAACCATCAGTAATGCCCAAGTCTTAAGGGCGGTCAAAAATGGGGTGTCTACAGTGAGACGCGCTAGGAGTTCAAATCGGTTGAAAACATTCGGGTGCGCCTAGTGTTCACACCACCCCTTCCCCCTCTCACATGTGACGCGTTAGGATTGCAAATCGGTTAAAAACATTCGGGTCCGCCCAGTGTTCACACCACCCCTTCCTCCTCTTGTGTGAGACGCGTTAGGATTGCAAATTGGTTAAAAACATTCAGTTACGCCTGGTGTTCACACCACTCCTTCCTCCTCTCGCGTGAGACACGTTAGGATTGCAAATCAGTTAAAAACATTCGTGTGAGCCTGGTGTTCACACCACCCCTCCTTCTCTCGCGTGAGACGCATTAGGATTTCAAATAAGTTAAAAACATTCACGTGCGCTCGGTGTTCACACCACCCCTTCCTTCTCTCGTGTGAGATGCGTTAGGATTTCAAATCGGTTAAAAACATTTGGGTGCGCCCGATGTTTACACCACCCTTTTTCTTCTCATGCGTGCAACGCGTTAGGATCTTGGTTGAGACCTCAAGTGCGCTTGATTATTACGTCGCCCTTCGTCTTTCCTGCGCGACGTGTAGCTTGCATAATTTTCTCAGATCGTTTTTGCATGAAATGTGGTTTGGCTCATGATTCCCACGCTCAGCGTGCTTATTTGCTTCCTTCTTTTCATGATTGGAATTGCTGTATCTTGTTTCAGTTTGTTTAAATGTGGCATTTTCTTTGCATTGCAGTTACATTCAAAATGTTTCATTGCACAGCCTTATTACATGATCATAAGTTATGTTCTTGCATCATGCATACCATTTGCCTTTTGCCCTAGAACTACATTGGTTTGATTCCTTGCAAAGGGGTACGTAGGCAACCTACAGGCACAATCATTTGTTTCTATCTTGTTTGTTTGTTTGTCCAAGTCTTATGGCCTTGTCAAAATAGGTCATCTCTGAGCTTTGATATTCACTCATGTCATTTCATGACTCCGAGTTCTATCAAAAAGGGGCAACTGTAGACACTCCATTTTTTACGGCCCTTATGACTTGGACGTCCCTGTAGGTACACCCGATGAAGAGTCTGTTTGCTCGCCGACTGCTCGAAGTCCTCAGTGGAACGCCACAACTTTAAGCCTTTCAAACCATGTATCCTTTTTGTCTCATTTTTAGACCATGCCTTGGTCTTTCCAGCTTGCAACCTCTGGTGGCCTACCGGCCATCCCTAGAGGCTGCCAGCCATCATTTTTGGTCTGTCAGCCATTGATGCGCCTTGCTGGCCACCAATGATGCCTTGCCGGCCACTAGTGTTTTCTGTAGATATTTTATGCCAGTTATGCCAGCTATTTGCACAGATACTTGCATCTGTCCACATGTGTAGGGCTGGATCTCCTTGAGAGAATTTCATGTTTTCTATATATAGAAGACCACTCATATTGTTTTGGAGGTTAGAAAAATTTTAGACTCCAAAATTTTCCTCTCTACAAATTCTCTACACTCTTGCCTACTTATACTACACTCTTGCCTATACCTTCTTGACCAAATTTGATCACCTTTGAGTTTAGGTTCCTTGAGGCCTTCTTGGAGCTCTTGAAGTTGGTTTTGTCTTGAATTGTTGCTTGGAATCACTCTTCTCTTCAAGAGGTATAATACTAGCTTTGTTAGCTTACTTTACGTACTTACTTTTTTATCTTTTTCTCACTGTTTTTGGGTTTTTTTTTTGTTTTTTTTTTTTGGGGGGGGGGGGGGCTGCTATAAAAACTCTATCTTTGAGGGCTGAAATTTGTGGTTAGAGGTCATTTTAAGATAGGTGGTTCACCCTTCTTTGTACCTAGTTTGTAAGACCTTTCCACTTGTGTTTCCCATTTTCAAACTACCTTTCTCCAAGCTTTTAAACACTGATTTTCAGAGCTTTTTTAGTGATGAAAATCATGTTTTGAAGTCCAAATTTGGAGGGGTTAGCCTCCCCTCCTTGTGTCTGGTTTGCTAGCCCAGTTAATGCCATGTGTTAGCTTATTTTTCTAGCTTGTTGTAGCTTAATTCTAGCATGTTTTAGGCTCTGATTTAGACTGTTTTGTCTCTGTTTTGGGTTGGTTAAGTCATTTGAGTATTGTCTTGTAAACTTGTAGTGTAATAGTCCTCACAATTTTTAGGTCATTAGACACCCCTTGTTTGAGTTGATTGCATTGTTTTAGGACTTTTCATACTTCATTTCAGCAAGTATAATCTCTACAACCTCCCTCTTTTCTTGGCTTTTAATTTTTCTTTGAAAGTGGTTTCAAGTCACTTGTTTGCCTAAGTGTGAAATTGAGATTTCATACTTAATGGTTTAATCCCTTAGGGGGTTCTTTACCAACGGTATGATGCTTCTTTCATACCCAAAGAAACTTGTGTTTTGAACCCTCTTTCCATTAGAGACTTTTATTCACCTTTTGGACTTAATTGGATTAAAGAATGGTTGGTAAAGTAAAATGAGTAACTAAAACTTGGGACTAAAAGTGAGCAAAGATAAGAATTTGGTTGTGTTTTGATGTGTTCAATCGAACGTTAATTAAACACAAGGAAAATTGGGACATTTCATACTCAAAGTGATAAAATGTGTCAAGTTTCCTAGGTCTCCATGGCCTTGATCATGCATGATAGGGTGATTGTGTTTTTGGTGTCTTATTTTGCATTTATTGAACTTGCACATCTTGAGTCATAAGCCATCATGCAATTAAATTGCTTGAGTTGGTGGTTTGTGGCTTAAGTTTATCACTCCTTGGATTTGCTCATGAAAAAGAGGGGTAGGTTGTGCAAGCAAACCCTAGAAATACCCTGTATATGTTCTGTTTGTCCTCTGTTGCAACAAGATAAACTAGTGCATCAGTGGCCAGCAGGCCACTTTCCATGGCCAGTTGGTGGCCGACAGGTGGCCGGCAAAGTACCATTGATAGCCGGCAAGCCACTTTCATGGCCGGCAGGTGGTCGGCAAGCTTTACCAATGGTCGGCTAGCCATTGATGCAAATCTCAATAGAGTGTTGGTAAGGTGGAGCAAAATGGTTCTGGAAATGTTCAACTGTGCAAACAGAGGCATTCAAAAGCAAATGATGGTCTTTTTGGGTGGAATCGAGCATGCGTATGCGCATCTCTCATTTCCCGAGGTAGAGCAGTTGATTGTTTAGCTTAATCTTTAATTGCCATAGTGTTGTCATTCTTTAATTAGTTAAAGTAGTTAACTAGTTTTTTGTAACTATTTTAATTAGTTAGTTAACTAGTTAATTAGTTCAAGTGTTGTAATAATTAGTTAATTAGATTAGCTAGTTATTCATTTTCGTTTAATTAGCTTAGCTTAGTTAGCTAGTTAGCTTAATTCATTCAGACTCTTCTTCGTGAGAGCATGTTGTAATAACATGTATGTCTTCTAACCCCACGTCTTTCTCCCTTTTACTTAACTGCTTTTGATGGTTACTTTAGAAGCATCACATTTCGTTTAGCATACCTTATGCTTGCATCCATCCATTTTGTATTGCATGCACCGAAGCTCAGCGCATCATTCAAACTGCATTGTCATTTCAATACTTCGATGAATACATGTTTAAAAGGCATGCTATCAAATTGTTGCAAATAACATGTTTAGTAGCCGAACCTATTCAAATTGCATATCGCATGTGTTGCATTAGACATCCTGCATAAGTTAGAATCATGCATTTTTCTAACTCTTTTGTTTATCTTAGTTTGTAGTACTAGGTGAGTTTTTAGTGCTTTAGCATACTTGCATGAGTGTGAGTGATTGCCATGACTAGCATGCTTGCCATAAGGCTAAATGCTTACTTGATAAACTGCTTGAATGCCTGTGGATAAAGGCTTGTTGCTTGAATTGGAACGATTTAATGAATATACGTTTTAAGCCCACTTTGTCTAGTGGCAAATTCGCAACTTTAAGCCCACTTGAGGTGGCAAAATGCAAATCCTTTTTGAAAAACAAACATGAAATTGAATTGTTCCAATTCGGGCAAACTAGTCTATACCTTGCTTGCGCGCATCACATAGTAATGCTAGTCTAATAATTAGAAGAGCATATAATGTACATAAAAATCACATCATGATTAGTAGAGGCCGATCTTTGATCGAGCCAGGGGGGGTGCTCAACTCATGACCTTCCCCTGTCGTATCTAAGTTCCCGATCTGAGGCAATTTTGGTGATGATAGACACGTGGCCTTTGGCATGAGTCATGAGTTTCCTAAATTTTCCCAAAAATAAAATATTTAGGTGGCAACTCTGTATCTGGCAAAGCAGTCCAATTTTGGCAATTTTGATTCAAAATCAATTTTCCAAACGATTTGTCAGATTTGGACTCTTTGGTGTTTATCGATTTCACATTGCACTTATGAGATTAGATTCAGAACCGCAGGAGTCCGAACAGTAGGGCTTATATTCGAGCTTCCAAAAGGGGGCGTGAAAAAGTCAAGCTGCAAGAACGAATGGACATGCTTGAACGAATAAGTAACGAAAGATAGGAAGTAACGAATGAACTGGACCAAAATAAGAACCGACTCAATGAATAAGAGTTGATGTAAGTAATGCCAAGCCATGTTGGCCAATTGAATGTGTATAATGATAAGATATGTATTGTGCTATGTGCATTGTGATTGTAGGTCACGAGTCGAGGACGGCACAACTGTTTCTGGAAGTCACTATGAGCAACAATTTTGCAACGAGATGTTGATTATCTATATTTGCTAACTGATATGATATGCTCTGTTAAACTTTATTTTCTAAAATAAATGAATAATTGTCTATCCTCCTGAAATGTGATGTGGCTTCCTTATGATCACGTGGCCCTTACCCGAGGGTGACAATACCGTGGTTTATGTTATATGTTCAAGTGGCCCTTACTCGGGGGTAACAATACTGTGGTTTTTGTTCATATGTTCAAGTGGCCCTTGCTCGGGGGTAACAATACCGCATCCTATGTTCATGTGACCCTTGCTCGGGGGTAACAATACCATAACTTATGTTCACGTGGCCCTCGCCTGGGGATAACAATACCATGGCGTACAATTGAAACTATTGTACTATTATGTTAATGGATGTCTTGATATGGCTGTTTACATGTACTGATAAGATATGCGATAAAGTTTTGGTTCAAGATATGTTAATGGTTTACATTAACTGTTTAGATTACTAATTTAGGACATCATTCATTAACCCTTTACCTTGTTGTTATTCACTGGGCTTTAGCTCATTGTTTATATATGTATGTCATAGGTGAGCGATATGGAGAACAAGCTTAGATGACTCCTTAGCCAAACCATTAGTCAAAGCCCTGTAGAGTTTTAGCACCTCTAAGTTGAGGCTCGGTCTACGTAACCGTGGGCAAATATATGTCCTTCGGTTAGAGTTTTTGATCTGTATGTATCTGTATAGAATGTTTGTAAAAGATGATATGCATGTATTGAAAGTGGGTAAATTAACGTTATGTGTATGTGGTATTTCATATAGAATCACATCTCATTGGCCTACTTGTCATATATCATTTTATATTAAGCTTCCGCTAGCCCCGATTATTTTGACTTGTACAAGAAGGCCTTTGGTAATCTCGGATTACTAGCCAATTACGACACTAAACCCATAAGAACGGGTTTGGGTCGTGACACCTCTACAGCCTCATGACAGTCCACGGCTTTGTCTTGGAACCTCTTCACATATTCAAGAATGTCTTTATCCTTTCGCTGCTTTTCCTTACACAGGGTAAGTGTGGTCACTTTCTCGGCCACCTGAAAGAATTTGACATGAAATTTGTTGACCATTTCCTCCCAACTTCAGATGGAGTTTGGAGCCAAGTTAACGTACCAACTATATGCTCGGTTGGTGAGGGACTTGGAGAATTCTCTCAGACGGAGGACATGATTTGAACCATGAATCCCTAAAGTCTCTATGAACCGAACAACATGCTCTTGAGCATTTCCTTGCTTTCCATCGAATTTGATGAACTTCGGTACCGTGTACCCCTCCGGGTATCGATAACTTAACATCTTGATCGGGTATAGTGGCTTGACATCTAGATCAGGCAAAGAGGGTAAAGTTCTCTTGGTCCGTTCTAGCTCGAACATGACGTGCACATCTACAAGGGTGAGATATTGTTGAGGGAGGGAACTGTATTCCCGGAACTTGGCTTGTAGACCCGAAGCTTGAGCTTGGAGCGACTTGGCCATCTGGGTGTTAAGAATTCACCATTGGTGTAGAGACATGGTGACATTGACCATTGGCATCTATTGATATGACATTCGGTGATGGAGTATTGAATTGAGTTCCATGAACTCCATCACACGCTATGGATATGCCGGGTTGGGCTTGGAAAGCCGTTGTCGGAGCCAACAGAGACCCGCTTAGTACATGAGTAAAATTTACAATCGGTGGAACAAAATTAGGCATTGATGGAGCACCATTTTATAGAGAAATTTCTGTGGGCCTTTCTTAAACTTCCACAACTGCTGGAACACCATTCATCGTGCCAGAAACTCCTCCAACCACCAATAGACCATGGCTTGATCCTCTAGGTGCGTAATTTTGCACTCCATAGGCCACAGGTTGGCTATGACTTGTTCCTCTTAGCACTTGATTTTGCACACCATTTTGAGCAACTTCAGGGAGAATTGGGGGTGGGTCTTGATGGTTTTGACCATTCCCAGCATCACCATGAAGTAGTTGATGTTTGTAACCACCGACTTGACCACTATTTGTTGCCGATGGTGTGAAATTTGAACCCATCACCAACATGGTGTGGGTGAGATTTTGAAGAATCATGAGAATCTCTTGTTGAGTGTGTTGGCTTCCTTGAATGGCTTCAAGGATGAGAGGTGGGTCTTGAACTTGAGTCCTCTCATCACCACCATTGGAAGAGCATTGTCGATGAACTTCTTCTTCTCCTGCCATCTTCACTGGAGTTATGTAGATTCCGAATCTTGTTGAGACTATTAACCAATCCACCTCCCCAATGGAGTCACCAAATGTATGAGAGGGTTCAAGAATGTTGTCGGAAAATTTAAAGATCTTGGAAGATCTTTGAAGAAAACTTGAATTCTCTAGAAATGATGAGAAACTTAGATTCTTTAACAGTCGCAACTTGGAACGCAATAGCAAGGAGATGATGGAGATAAAAGATTGGGTGAAGAAGAAGGCAAAGCAGCTAGAGAGAGAATAATGGCAAGGCTCTTCCATAGATCTCCCACTTTCACTCTCAAGGTAGATAACGGAAAAGGGAAATTAGTTCTTTCCCAAGAGTTGTCTCTCCAAAATCCCTCCCTTGTAAAGCTATGGGTGGGTGCTATTTATAGGCACCTCATGATGTACGATGAAGCCCATGTGCAAGGCACATGGGGAATATTCTCTCTAACCTCCTTGTCCGATGAGGTGACCTCTCCGATGATGAAGAAAACTCTGAAGAGGAGATCAAGCTATTGGTGAACCCTTCTTCTTAGCCATACCTAACCAATGATCCCCAATCATCCCAAAGGGTCAGGGGTAGTCCTAGAGGACGCCCTACTGCAAAAGGGTCACGGGTAGTTCAAGAGAATGCCCTATCGTAAATATTGCCAAGTCTCAGGAACCCCCTAGATCATGTCATCTCAACCTGGGTATAGGCTAGTTTAACAGAAGAGTAAAGTTATCTTCACTCACTGTCCTCGAGATCAGGTCCTTTGTTCGGACTCCGTCACGCCCATGGTTCTGGTGCGTAGATCTCGGAAAGCTCCAAGCCCACAAGTGTTCTGGGACTCATTAACGGAGTGACTTCTAGATTGCATTTGAATCCGTTCGAACCAAGCACTTTCGAATCTCTAGGTTCGTGGATCCAAACCCTTTTGACTCTGAGCTCAAATAGGTCTCTAGGTTCATGGTTCCAAACCCTTTCAAGACTAAGCCAATACCTCGGAGAGTGGATCTCTTTCGAGAGTTTCATCTCTTTTGAAAGCAATGGTTCACTTCCTCGGATGCCCATATGATCTGGGCCTCCTCAGATGGGCTTGTTGGACTCTCTTTAGAGATTTATGCTTGATGGATCTTCCTCGGCCCAATTTGTTGGCTTTCTTATGGGCCTGTTTAATAGAATTCACTTGGACCCATTTGGCAATAATTTCTCCAAGCTCACCAATTTTTAGGCTTTTCGATTGGGTTTCGATTGGGCTCAATTAATTTACTAGGCTCAAGTTAACCCGTCTTGCATATTTTATTTTAAAATTTAAAATTTATTATCTTTATTAATAAATTTAAATTACAATATAACCAGAATTAAAATTTTAAGATTTAAGTTCAACATACTAGAATAATTTTTGGAGTCTAAGTAGAATGGCCCGAGAAAGAGCTCTACATATCTCGATCCTCTTCTTCATTAGTTGTAATAGACCAGGACCAGACCAGTGAAAAGGCAAGGTAAGAGAGGCTTCTCTTGGGCTTCAAAATTTGGATCAGGGTTGAGGGTTCAGGGCCCAATCCACTATAGTTTGTGGGCCCATATAAAGGCCAAACAAATTATACTGAAATCGACAGAAGCGTTACCGCTACTCTTCAGCAGCATTGGCAGCGTCACTTGGTTTTTGACGATAGGGGCAGAGGCAGTCCGATGGCTGTGAGTGTGGCTGTGTAACTCCTCTCTCTCTTTCTCAGATTTTAATAAAAGAGTTTTTGCCCTAATTTTTGTTTTACAATTTCTGCACCCTAATTTCTGTTTCCTAATGGAACAGACTCTTATTTATGTACCCCAATGGAAATCTCTAATTTCTATCATCTAGTTTTTTGAAACATCTATGGCCTTGCCTTGTTTGGGAAGTTGGCTATTTTAGTAGGTTGTTTTAGATTGGTTCAATTCCTTCGACTTCCCTCTGAAGAACCATTGCAGTTTGTTCACATAAAGCCATATAAGAAATCATATAATTAAGCATGTTAAATAAATAGGCATTGAAGAAAAAGTCAATTGAAAAAAATTATTGACTACATCATGCATGATTTCATTATGCAGTGATGAGACTGCTTGATGTAGATGTCCCCGAACGTCTCGGGAGGGAATCCCGCTTCTGTTCCAGGCATGTCTTCGTAGGACCACGCGAAAACATCTTTGAAATCTTTTAATAAAGCGACTAAGCGCTCGCGTTCCTCCGAAGACAACGTGGACCCGATCTGGACCAGCCGCGGGTCCTCCTCAGTACCAACATTAACAGTAGTGATTTCATCAACTAAAGGTTTAACAAATCTTTCCTACTCTTGATCAATTACGCGTTGCAAAACCGGAGGAATTTCTTCCCAGTCGTTTTCATCAAAATTTTGAAAGTCCTGATTAATGCAATAAATCAAGGGCACCGAAAAGTACTCAAAAACCATATCCATTCCATTCTCATTAAGCATTTCCAAATCGTTTGATTCTTCTGTAACAATAGACCCAAAAGAGAAAGAAAAAAACGACCTAGACAGGACTGTGGCATCCGGGTTGTCACCCCCAAGAATACCGAACTCAGACTCAGTCGAGCTAGAACCTGATTCCGACTCAACAGATTCGGAGGAATCAGATTCCGGCTCACTACCTAACCCGGTACTGCTTGACAAAAATCCCTCCCTGTACTGCTAGATGAGAAATGGTGCGATGGATGCATCCAAAATGTTTGACGGTAGGCCTGCAGCCGTTTCATTCCCAATCATGGACACTGAGAAGTTATCCCCCAAGCACTTCTGTACGATCGGAGGATCTGAAAGTAGACAAGCCAGTGCTACCCCCATTTCAATTTCGGTGCTCTCAGAATCCACTTTCTCATTCTAGTCAACCTCAGCTGATGGGTCTGTCTGCTTCTTGGCAACATCATCCCTGGATAACTGCAGGTCAAAGAAGATCTCAAAACCCGGCATGCGCTTCCTCTCTGCATTCAGTCATGGCTTTGGGAAGCCACAAAAATGGAAAGTCCTCCCCCTCTCGGACAAAGCGTCCGTTTAGGGTACCCTGGATAGATCGGTGCATTAACTCAAAAGGCTTCCTCGCCCGCTTTGCTCTGGCTCTCCCAGCCATCTCCTTACTTTTCCTAACCCAGTCCTCTTTGGTGGGCAGATAACCCAAGCCAAAGGTATGCGGGTTGTGCGGCACTTCGGCCGATACTGCGGTGCCTTTCCGGCCACTTTTTCCCAATCCCATCCCAAGGATGTGTTGAAGTTTGTTCATGAGGTATATTGATTGTGCGCAGACATACACCTCCTCATCAACAGCTAAGATGTTTTGTACAACTCAAGCCTCAGCCAGAGTAAACCCTGATAAGAACACGTCCTTCGTGCCGTGCTCGATTTCCAAGATTGGTGTAGACACTTCCAGCGGTGGATGGATTGACGAATTCCTGAATATAATGGCCACCCCCTTCCCGTGGGGGTATTTCAACATCTAGTGTAAGATGGAAGAGACTGCCTTTACCTGGTGCAACCACGGTCGCCCCAAAAGTAGGTTAAAGGTTGCGGGAACGTCCAGGACCTGAAAGTCAATCTCGTGTTGTCCCAGACCAACCTGGGTCTGAACTTTGACAGTCTCCATCGTCTCCCTGCTTGTGTTATCATATATCCATATCACCTGGGCTGTGGGCACGAAGTCCACGGGCTTCAACCCGATTGCATATGCCGTCCTTGACGGGCATACATTAATAGCGGATCCCGTATCGACAAGAACTACTGGTATCCATTTGCTTCTACATTCCATAGAGATGTAGAGCGGTTTGTTATGATTCGCGCCCTCAGGCGGCAGTTCTTTGTCAGAAAAGGTCAACGTTGGGAACCTCTTCCCGGAAAGATGAATCCCACCAACTGTTCAAGCGTGGTGTCTACTGAGAGCTTGGCCTTGTCCATGGCCAATAGAACAGCCTATCTATGAACACGTGAAGCCATAAGCAGTCCCCAGATGGGGATGTCTGCTTGTATTTTTTTCAACTGTCTCAGCACGGCCTCTTCTTTGAGTAGCTTCTCTTTCTATCTCTCCAACTCCCTGCCCTTCCCAGACGCTTCTGGCTGATCTAGGTGTGGGGGCTTGAAATACCGCCCACTCCTAGTCATATGGTCAACTTCACCAATGTACCAGGTATCATCCGGTTGATTGCTTCCCCAGTCCTCATCCGTGTGGGCAAGACATAGATCATCGTCTTCCCACCACATTCCATCGATAGGCAACAGACACCTGTACGGCTCCGTTACCGCTATCCTTGTACTCACGGTACCTTCTGTCCACATGCTCGCAGCATCCTCTGTCTTTGTGCATACGACACTTTCAATCCCTGCGGGGGCCTTGGCTTTTCTGGCTCTCTCAAAGTCTTCGATTCCTTCTTGTTCCAAGCGTGCTGTCTGAGTTTCTTTGTTCATCATTCCCTATATTCAAAATGCCCAAATCCCGAATGAAATTCTTGGCACTGGCGCTCTCCGGCGATGTATTCTGATCCCTGGCCCTTCTTGCCACAATTGATGTTCTTGCCCCTAATGGGCCTTGTTCCGATTGAGTTTCATCAAGCTAGCCGGTAACTTCTGCTGATTTCTCAAAATCAAACCAGTTGACTGTGCTGTCCCCCGGGTCTTGTTCGTTGAAAAACTGGAGGTTAGCAAAGTCCCCTTCCAGAGTTGCTAAGTCATCCTGCCTCTGATCAAGTCTGTCCTCCCACAACACACAAATTTCTGCCTCCGCCGGTAATTCCACATTTGGCCTAATCTGACCCGCTGATGCAATGTAGCCACTTGGATTGTACAACCCCTAAGCAAAGCTCACAACTTCCTCAGACTCTGACTCAACAGTCCCATTCTCCTCCGAAGTCATCCCTATTCCATCTTCGATGGTCACCACCATTAGTTCAGGTTGGGCTCGGGAGATGTCCAACATGCACAAGTCAGTGCTGTTGGGAAGGAACACCTTTGGCTTGGGTAGGTGAGAAGGAGTGATATAGATGCTAGGATCGTAAGACACGACCCTAGTCTGGATAAAGTTGATGCGTTTAGGAGGTGGAGCTTGGTTGTGTGGTGGGAGAGGGTTGGTTATGACATTGGGTTTCTCTGGAGGCACAATCACCCTATTATCAATGAGATCTTGAATCTCATGACGTAATCGGAAGCATTGATCAGTGTCATGACCGTGCTGTTGGTGGAAAGTGCAGTACTTGGATGGATTATGGGAGGGAGGGAGCTTTTCTGGTAACGGCCGCGGCTCTAGGGGCTTTAAATGCCTTTTCCTAATCAAAACTCCTAAAGCCTTGGACAAGGACATATATGGTGGAGTGAAAGTTCTTTGATTTTTG
Organism: Camellia lanceoleosa; assembly: GCA_025200525.1. Taxonomy (NCBI): domain Eukaryota; kingdom Viridiplantae; phylum Streptophyta; class Magnoliopsida; order Ericales; family Theaceae; genus Camellia; species Camellia lanceoleosa. The sequence goes on from CM045760.1 coordinate 3,716,866, forward strand.
GGTGGGTATCTGGCTGTTTGCGAACTACTACCGGACACACCGGTCAATGGCGTAGCTGGAAGATTTCTTGGGAGATTGGTGGTGACCATGCTTACTTCTGAAGCTCTGGTAATTGCGGCATTGCTTGTGCCTGTATTGGTGTTGTGGTTGAAGGTTCTCCTAAGTTGCTCTCTGTCTTGGTCGATCAGACCCTGTTTCATTGCATCCTCAATTTGTACCCCCATCTCATGTAGATCTGAAAAGGTAGGGAAAGGGAGCACGATCATTTTCTGCATCAGTTTGGGTTGGAGATTGCACACAATCATCTGAATCTGATCCTTGTCAACGGGCCTAGTGGTCATCATTGAGGCCTTGGCCATCCAGCGGGTTACGAATTCAGAGAAACTCTCCTTAGGCTCCTGCCTTGTTGTCTCGAGATCACGGGTGGTAATCTCGATTTGTGTGTTATAGGAGTACTGTGCAATGAAAGCCTCGGCCATCCCGTCCCAGTTTCGCTTGACATCGTCTTCTAATTTTGCGTACTAGATGGCCGCCACACCCGACAGGGTCCAGCCAAATAATGAAAGCTTCTATAGTCTGGTGAGGCCCATCGGCCTTAGTATGTCCGAAAACAAACATAGATGCACCATGGGATCCCCGGACCCGTCGAAGCGGTCGATCTGTGGCATCTTGAACCGGTCCGGCAGTGTCACAGCCGCGTCGGTATACCCGTCCTCAATGTCTGGGATGGACTTTACCCCTTGGGATTTCTTGAACAACTTCTCAAGCTTGCTCAACTTCAACGCTGTAGGGTCCACCTCGAACTCAAAGGGAAAGTCCGGTTGGTTGGTGGGTGTAGGTGCCTTGGATAATTGAGGTAGAATCGGGGGCGGAGCCGGCCCCGTTGGGATGTCTGTATCCTCCTGGATATTCTGGGCATTTGGTGTCTCCCCGGGTGCGGGAACTCCTGGTGGGGGAGGAGCCTGGTGTGAAGCAGATGCCCCGGTTTGTTGTTGCAGCCTGGTAATTAACTCTACCTGCTGGGCCATGATCTCGGCCTGTTGTTTGGCAAATTCATCTCGACGAACAGCGTCTTGCTGCATGGTTCTCATGCTCTCCTGGAGCTGGCGCATCATTTCTTCGATCCCTGCCATACTGCCCTGATCTAGCTGTACTGTCGGTATATGTTCCCTCTCTGCGGGAGAAACAGGACTCTGATCCCTACTATACTCAGGCGGGGTAGACAAAGCCCTCTAAACTGATATCCTCTGCCTAACTGCCCTCCGTCTAGTAACCGGGGGTAAAGAATGAAACACTGGTTGTCCGTCTACCAGATCCTCAGATCGATTAAGTTGGTGACCTATAGTCCAGAGTGCTTGGGAAATATCTGCTTGGTCTGAAGCAATTGTGCTAAGCTACCCCAGCAAAAAGATAAATAAAGCAATAATAAGGAAATAAACGACCAGACAAACGGACAGCATAACAGCGTAAATAAACACACAACACACAGTTGGGCATCACAACACGCAGTTGATAAGCTGGATACACTGTTCTCAAACACTTATCGTCGTTGCCAACTCACTGGCCCCAAAACTGAATCTGATACCCGCAGATAACGGATCCCCAAAATACTGAATTGGTGCCCGTAGGCCTGATACCCAAACTTGTAAACTGATACATGCATTCCTATAGAGGCCAACTCTAAAGCACATAACAAACAAGTGAGAGTCAAAACACCCCTATGTTGGGGTAGGGTTTCCTTATCCTATTTTGTTAGGAGCTAGGGTTTCACTATGCACGCAGCAGTTTCAAACAACCTATAATCGGGTAAGCAACTTGTCCTAGTTTGGAATGGTCACTATGGATTCCGAATATGCACTAGGTCGAATGGTCGAAAAGGGTGCCCCGGTAAAAACCGGGGTTTGTGTTCCCATCGTGGTAGAGCCCGTAACCGGTCAGCCTTATGGCACGCTTCTCAAAGCGAGCCTCCGGCAAACCGTTCAGGAATAGCAGATGGAAAACACGGTGTCCTAGGTGCACCAATGCAAATGCAATGCAAAGAAACACATGAGTGTAATCAAAACAAGATATCATGAGTTCGAGTCAAGTTCTCTAATTCCCCAGCGGAGTCGCCAGAAACTGTAGACGTCCGCGAACGTCGTGGGAGGGAATCTTGTTTTGTTCATTGGGCTTGCTACAGTTCAAGACTCAATGTCACTGTCCTGTATCTAATCTCGCAGAGTGCAATGCAAGACCGATGAATCATCAAAGAGTCCAAATCCGGCAAATCGTTTTGAAAAATAGATTTTTTAGAAAGAAGTGCCAAACATGGACTGCTTTGCCAGATACAGAGTCGCCACCTAAATATTTTATTTTGGGGGAATTTAGGAAACCCTGACTCGTGCCTAAGGCCACGCGTCCGTCATCATCAAAGTTGCCTCGGCTTGGAAACTTGGGTACGATTGGGGAAGGTCATCTCATGAGCACCCTCGCTCGCTCGATCCAAAGATCGGCCTCTACTAACCATGACATCGAGTTTTGAATACATTATGTGCTCTTATTCTGGTTTATTAGCCTAGAATTACTATGTGATGCACACAGCATACAAGTATAGACTAGATCGCCTGAGTTGGAACAAAACATTTCATGTTTGTTTATTTGAAAATGGTTTGATGATGCTACTCGCAAGTAGGCTAAGACGTGGATTTGCCACCCTCGAGTGGGCTTAGAAACATGATTTTGCCACAATCAAGTGGGCTTAAAACTCGCATTTCAATGAATTGTTCTAATTCTAGTAATCTAACCTTCACCCACAGGCATTCAGGTAGTTATATCATATAAGCACATAGCCTCACGGTAAGCATGCTATCATGGCAGTCACTCACACACATGCAAGAATGCTAAAGCATAAACACTTACCGAGTACTCCAAGCCAAAGAAAGAAGCTAATTAGAAAACATGCATGAATCCTAACTATGCTAAAATGCCTAATGCAACACATGCAAAAATGCAACTACAATAGGCTCGGTTGTTCTAAGATGGCATATGAGATGCCACAGATAACATGTATTCAACTCGGAATTGAAATATAAAGCAGTTAGTATGATGCGCCGAGCCCGGTGCATACAATACAGATGAATGAATGCAAACATGCGAGCATAAGTATGCTAATTGAAACATGCCCTAAAACTAACCATCATAAGCTGGTAAATAAAAGGGGGAAAGACGTGGGATTGGAAGACATTCACACATGCACGCACACTTATTTACAACATTTCCCTCTCTCGGAGGATCCGAATAAATAATTACAGACCGAATAAATAATTAACTACTCTAGCTAATTAAATATTAGAAAACCCTAAATTAATTGACAAATTAGTTACAAAGGGAGGCCGCTGCAACCCCGCCTCGGAATGCTTAGATGATGTATGCTTGATTCGCCTCGGTTGGAAACCCGTCGCCATGCCACTGTTGCCTCTGTTTACACTATTCTGCACCTCTGAGAACTGTGAAAATACTTGTGATGCTTCTGGAACACTCCCATAGCACTGTGGGATGTCACCAGCCATAATGCAAGTCCACCGGCCACTGGAATACAGTTATCGACCAAAAGTGGGACCACCGGCTAGACTTTGGTAGCCGGCTGGCACTAAAAGTGGCCGACCGGCCATTTATTCCTGCAGAGCACTAGTTTTGCTGCAGCAGAGGACAGACAGTGCATGACAAAGCATTTTCAAGACAATGTGTGCATAGCCACTCTCCCTATCATGTAATGAACTCAAGGGAGTATGGCCCTCGGTCCTCGGGCCACCAATCACGCATTTTGATGCATGATGGCCAAAGGTACCAAGTTTACAAATCAATGTAAATGAATGCAACAAAACAAATAAATGCTACACACTATATCATGTTGAGATCAAGAGTGTCGGCGACCGAGGATTGAGACGTGTTTCGTCACTTTAAGTACGAACACACCTCATTCCTCATGTTTGGTTTGACACCCCAAACCAAACATAATGCAATGCATGTATGCGATATGGCTCAAATATGCAATATGAGGCTAAGTTAGCAAAGCATGCCAAATGCAATGCAACCTAAACATGCAAATGTACAATGTGCTAAGCATGCAAGATGCAATACAATGCGACCTAATATGCAAGCTAAGCTAATGTAACACAAACACACCAAGTATGCAACAAGGTTATGTGATGCAACTAGCTAAATGACATGCAATATAATAGACACGCAAACATGGTATAATGCAAGCATGCAACAAAACACAAATGCAACATGTCAAACATGCAACTATATGCAAAGATGGGCTTAAACCAAAATGGAAAGACCTCAGCCAATCCCAAAACAGTGGCCAAAATACCAAAAATAAGGCACCAAAATGCGAGATAAACATGCACACATGTTGGTCCATCAATTAGGCCACAATGCACAACCTTCAAATATGAGCGAGATGTGATAAATGTGAGGATATGGCATTACAATAAACTCTGAAATCACATGAAGAATGATGCCAAATCGACTACACAATGCAAACATGGCATGTTAATGGAGTTAAAGCTCAAAGCTAGCTACGAGACTTAAACCATGACTATGTCAACCAGGCCCCAAATGGTCAAAGCGACTCAAAATAGTCCCGAGGCAGACCAAAATGAAGCTAAAACTCATATGGAACAAAGCCAAAACATGCTATAAAGAAAGGCACGAAACAAGACGCATACAAGGCCCAAAAGGGCAAATGCACTACACCTCTTACAAACGAACATGTCATGACTTAGGCAAATAAAATCAGAGTTATAATACACCAAAACGAACCCCAAAACCCAATGAGAAGGTCTTCCAAAGACCAAATCATGGAGGCACATGCAATGGTCCAAATACGGAGCATGAGACAACAACTCTCCAAAGTATAGAATAGGTGATAAATGCAAGTGTGTGGCCACGAAACATGGACTGAAATATGATGACAAGTGATGCCAAATCACTGAAATAGCTCAAATGAAGCATGCTAATGACTCACACACCCAAAGCCAACAAGCTAGAATGCAAAGAGGCTATATAAAGCATGGCAAGCATGACCAAATTGACACCAAATAGAACTTAAACATGTTAAAACATGACTAAAAACTTCACAAAGCTAAGTCAAAACGTGCAAGCATGGTGGTCTAAATGCATGATGCATTTCTAAGAAAAATAGAGGAATGCAAGGCAAGTGTATGGTGCATGCAAGGGGCCAACAAACCAACCTAAAACAGAGGTAAACCATGACCAAATATCACTAAATACCCACTGAGATGGAGCCAAAATCGACTAAGCATGCATGCTATCCTTCTGAGCCAAAAACACAAGCATATGAGACACAAAGGGAGAGGGGTGTCCCTCCCCTATAAAAGACCTCAAAACCACTTCACCACCACTAAAAATCCTCTAGATTTCAGTGGTGAGAAGGCCAATACATGAAATTTCCAAAGCTCAACAAAGAAGGCACAAAAAGAGGCCAAACAAGGCCTAAGAGGGGGAGGACGACCCCCAACACCAAAATGACCTTAAACAAACATCTTAAGCATGAAAATACAGAACTTTTATCAGTTATACACTAAGCTCAAAACAGCATGCAAGATAGGCTAAAAGCTAGTGCAAAAATGGGGAATATAAAAGCAATAGTGCTCACCCTTAAAGAACACTTCAAGAACAGCAACTCCAGCCCCCTCCTTCTGATCAAAACCAACTCAAAACTCCAAGAAAAAACTCTCAACACCTCAATAACCAAGGTATAGTGTAACACTAGGTGCTTTAGTGCAAAAATAAGAACAAAACACACTTTTGAACACTATTCCACACACAAATGTAGAGAGAGAGAGAGAGAGAGAGGAAGATATAGAGAGGGAGTGATATATGTGATATATATCTCTGATTTGCTCAACCCCTCTAAAGGAGAAGGGAGGCCCTCTTTTATAGAACAAAACAAGGGCCTAAGCTTCTTGGAAAAGCTAAGACAAAGGGGTCAAGCTTCTTCAAGAAGATAGAACAAAGGTCTAAGCTTCTTGGGGAAGCTAAGACAAAGGTTCAAGCTTCTTGAGGAAGCTAGAGCAAAGGGTTCAAGCTTTCTCAAGAAGTTAGAGCAAAAAGGGTGCAAAGGGTGCAAATCCTCCATACACGCAGTATGGAGGATGTGTCTGTGCTCCAATCGGCACGGTGGCATGCACAATGCCTAAAAAAAGCAAAAAAAGAAGTCCCGGCCAAAAAATATGGCCGACTGACCAAACAAATGACCGGCCAACCAAAAACAATGCCGACCGGCCATCACCAATCGCTGGTAGCAACAAAACAGGGCCAGTGGCCTCAAGCCAAGGTCGGTGAGATGTGGGGATGACCAACAAGCCATTCTCTGCCCTCAGAAGCAAAAACAAACAAGTTCTTGGTCCACAACAAAGCACAGAGCAGGCAAGTTAAGAGATCCTAAGGCAAGGCACGCGGCCAAGACCTCCGAGAACTCAAAACGAACACGAACATGGATGATCATCGAGTGTTCAAACGATGACGTCCAAGTCTTGAGGGCGGTCAAAAATGGGGTGTCTACGCTTGAATCTTTAAAATCTAAGATCTTACACAATCATTAATAATACATTATCCGTTATTTCTCACTTAATCCCATTAAAAGAAATAAGCTTAGAAACTACGAATGTATTTAAACTAATAAAAAAAATCCATGAGATCCATGGCCATCAAATCCACCATCTTGTTGTGCCCTTGGGTCAATATTCACTTATCCAGCTGTTCATTAGAAGAAAAATCCCCGAATATGCAAACCAAAAAAAAATTCTGCATGCTAGAACAAATTTGACATCTCACTAAATTTAAATTCTTTGTTTTTGATGAACATAACAAATCTAGTAGTCCATGGCAAAACTGATATTGCACCTATTACTACATTCCTAATGTTGGAATTAAGAAAAGACCACAATGTTGCATTCAATTATTCAAACAAGAGGAGCTTTCGACATAATTAGAAGCATAACAATAGAATCTTGACACAACACGACCTACAAGTAACATCAAATAAAAGTCTAACAACAATACTAATATTATGAAATATCAAGTGCTTTGTAGTCTTGAAACATACTAATATTTTAATTGTTAAATAAATAAACAATAAATAAAAATGCTTCAAGAACCATAACAATTGATAAGAATTTTATTCAAGAACCATCATGGGACTAAAAAAAACTGCGATTTCAACACTTTGAAGGTTGTTGAACCTTTTTTAAAATTTTAAAAAAAAAAACTTTGTGACAAAATAAAAAATTCAGCATCTCACCAAAAAAGAAAAAATAAGATAGAAACAAAAATAAGCATTTTTGTGAGAAAAAGGCATTACCCAAAAGAAGAATATATCAACATAATCTAGCGAATGACCTGTGCCTAAAGGCACTCCCCAACCAAAATGAAGCGTAAATTATCAACATGTGATATGTCCTTAACTCACTGTTAGCCTCACACTCCATTTTTAATCCTCAAAGATTCAATTTTCCCAAGAAAATCAAATTAAGGATATTAATGCAACAAAGTTCACTCTAAATGTTCACCCAAAAAAAAGTTCATTCTAAATGATTAACAACAAAGTCCAAAACAAAGAATAAATAAATAAATAAAAGAAAAAAAGAAAAGAAAAGCAAGCAGACAAATATAAATCTGAATAAAGGAGCTCTCATATGATCTAAACAATAATGCTAGGAATACATATTTTTAAAAACAAACCCAAAATAGAATTGTAAACAAACACCAAATCAAAATCAAATTAGAAAACAAAGGCACCTAAGAATCTTATCACAGCTTGAGTTGAAGATAGCAATGTTTTTAGAGATTTATTAGTTGGCATAATGGGAAAATGAAAAAAAAAAACAAAAAAAGAAAAGCTCATTATGTAATGAAAGAGGTACAAAAATATTGAAAGCAAAATTTAGAAAACCAAGACAACAAAAATTAGACTTTGATGAGGCGATGGCTAGGAGGAAGGGGCAAAGTAGAGAAGGGGTTGAGAGATATCTAGAATTTTAGATGGGTGAAGTTTTAAAAAATAGACCATTAGATTAAATTAATCTAGACCATCCAAATTGCCACATAGGACAAATACATTTTCAAAATCAGTCTTGGAAATGGACCGTGGATGAAAGGGAGAAGAAATCTCTAAAACTAAATATTTTGTTTTTTTCAAATTTATTCCCCCATCACATTGCTACAACCTTCTTTGTCTTCCGATCCCCTACCTCACACCCTCTCTACCTCACCAACAACTTACCAAATCCATAAAGTTAGAAATTCAATAAAACCAAAGTAAACCAGAAGAGAGTTGTACAATATTGGATTACCCTAATTTGGGTGAGACCATGTCTATTTATAATCAATGTAAAATACACAGGAAAAAGGAATTAAATAATTACATAATCAAATTCTAAAAATCAAATCCCTAAATAACCGTAATTTATAAAAATCATGGGATCTCCTAAATATACAATGTTCTGTATTCCAACACTCCCCCTCTATAGTGACCCCGGTATTCCCTTTACGGTTCAGTTGTACTCTGGACTCGGTTCCGTGGAGTTGGTAGTTGTGTCTATCTTATTGTCGTCCTTTAATTCCATTTGTGTGAGTTTTGGGATGTTTTGGACATGTGTGTTACAAGTTGGTTGAGCTTGAGCCTCAAATCTAGTTGCCCAGGTTTTTGGTGTTACGCTCGAGCAGGTTGTTCTGCGCTCGAGCGGGGTTTGGTTTTTGGCTGTCCGCTGGAGCGGGACTTCTTGCGCTCAAGCGGGATTTACACACTCACAGTATTTTATTTTCTGCAAAACTTCTGCAGATGTGATTTCTACGCTCGAGCGGGTAGTACATTGTTGGTGTAAGTTCTGGGAGGGGGAAATATGCGCTCGAGCGGACGGGTTTTCGCGCTCGAGCGGATGTACTTTATTCATGTGTCTTGGCGCTCGAGCGGGTCTTTTTACGCTCAAACGGACCCAGATTTTTGTTCTTGACGCTCGAGCGTTGTGTTTTCCGCTCGAGCGGACATGTCGTATATCAGTACACAATCGGGCATTTTTAGATCACTTTTTACAACCTCATTCTCTCTCTTACTTTTCAAAAACACCATTTGAGAGCTTCTCTCTCTAAATTCTTCACTTCTCTCTAAGTGTTGATCTAGCTAGAGTGTTTTCAAAACCTTTGGCCTTTACAAAAAGGTTGTTGATCATCGTGGGCTATCCTTTGATCCAAGAATCTCGGGATTTGGAGCATCTTCACTTTCGTCATCTCCTTCGTTGGGTTTCATCTTTTGAGGTAGGGATTCCTACTCACTACTATGGGTTTTGACATGGATTTTTGGGCATTTTGTTAAATGGTTGATTTTAGGAGTTAGGGTTTAAAAAGGTTGAAAAGGGGTTTTGTTATTTTGATTCTAAAAATGTGTATTTTGGATTTCAAGATAATAATATTGTTGTTGGTTATTGATATATAGACCATTGGGTCAATATTTGGAAATGGGGTAGAAAACCCTAATTTGTTGTATAAATTAATTGGTATAATTAATTTGGGCTAAATGTGGTTATATGGAATTAAGTTGGAAATAATGAAATTGGCTCATCATATGGTAAAATGGTGGAGTTGGATTTATTAATCGCTCCCTTTTTAAAACATTGATATTTTATCTGTTGGAGCTTTTATTATCTGTTTAGAAATAATTGCTTGGGCTACCGGTGGAGGGTAGTTTTGATTGTTGTAGACAATGCATGATGATTAGGCAAACTAAAACTAATCAATTGGACGTGTCATAGAGTATGACGGTTGATAGAATACATTAACGATATGTATTGATTGATTGTGTATATGACTTATATGTATATACATTGTGTGTGGGGGGGAGGAGATAGGGGATGTACTCCACGGTTTAGGGAAAGATAGGGGATGGACCTCTAAACCGGTTATTGATGGGGATGAGATAGGGGATGGACTCCACTGATACAGCTTATATGCTTGTCAGTTAATGTGTGGATATAGCTAATATGCTTATCCAAGGAAGTGTTGATACAACTCATATGTTTATCATTGGGAGTGTTGATATAGCTAATATGCTTATCTATTGAAAAGTGGATGCAGCCTGTATGCTAATCTGTTGAGATGTTGATACAACTATTATGTTGATCTACTATAAAATGGAAAACGTTTAATATGAGTCACTGTCTCATATAAGTGGTTGGCCAGGTTCTGAGCCGTTGATGTAAATTGTGAAGTTGATAAGAAATGGGCTATGAATTGATTTATGGGAATTGAACATTTATCAACTGCTAATATCTTAGTCATTGCTCATGTTGAGTTTAGCATATCTCTACTGGGTGTTGGCTCACCCTATATGGGATACCATTTTCAGGTACAGGTAGCATGCCACCTCCAAGGACATAGCTTGGATGGATGTGGGAGTTGAAGACTTCTTTTTTATTATTTTGTTGTATTACATGTACATCAAGCCACGGGCTTATTTTGTATAGAGTTAGTACTCTTCTTTTGTGAAACCAAGTGTTAACTTGGAAAGTTGTAAGCCTATAGGGCACTTGTTTTTGTTGTTAACATGTAATACTGTTGTAAGAATTACTCTGATAAAAGAAAAGGTGTTGATTTCTTTATACCATTACATGTCTAATATGATGGGATTTATGTATTATTTTGAGGGCGTTACACCCTCAAGCTGGATCAACGACGTCAACCAAACCTAGCTTGTCAATGGAAGATCGAAGTAGGGATGGTCCGATAGATTTGGTGAAGATGTCGGTAGTCTAATCAGAAGATGGAACAAACGAAGGACATACAATGCCAGCTCGAACCTTTTCCCGGATAAAATGAATATCAACTTCAATACGCTTAGTACGCTCATGAAGCATAGAGTCAGAGGCAAGTAAGATGGTAGACTTATTGTCACAAAATATCTTGGAGAAATTATTATACTCAAATCCTAACTCAGTAAGAATGGACCGAAGCCATAGTAACTCATATGTCCTACAAGCCATGACTCGGTACTCAGCTTCAGCAAATGATCAGGAAACAACCGCTTGTTTTTTGCTTTTCCATGACAGAAGATGGGTATCGAGGAAAGTACATACCCAGAAGTGGAACGTCTGTTAGTTAATGAACCTACATAGTCTACATCAGTAAAACAGGACGATCTTGTCTGAATCCCACCATTGAAAAATAAACCCAAACCTAGACATGACTTGAGATATCTTAAGATGTGGTGAACAACATCAAGGTGAGCAGTACGATGTAAATGCATAAACTAACTAACCACACTTACAGCAAATGTCAAATCTGGTCGTGCATTAGTCAAATAGATCAAACGTCCTACCAATCTCTGGTAGTGAGATGGATCTGAAAGCAACTCACCAGACTCAGCCCAAAGTTTCAAATTTAGATCCACAAGAGTAGATGCAGGTTTGCACCCCATTATACTTGTGTCTCGAAGAAGATCCAAAGTATACTTTCGTTGGGACAATGATATCCCACTGCGAGAACGAGCTACTTCAATCCCCAAGACATATTTGAGAGGACCCAAGTCCTTGTTGTCAAATACTCGACTAAGCTCCTATTTTACCTTAGCAATACCAATGGAGTCATCTCCTGTAAGGATGATATCATCCACATAGACCAACAAAATAATACATTGACCATTGGGCTGACAACGAATGAAGCATGTATGGTCGGAGGGACAGTGAATAAAATCCATAGATAAGATAACAAAGCTGAAACAGTGGAACCATGCACACGAAGATTACTTCAAGCCATAAAGAGACATACACAGACGATAGACCTTGCTAGCATACTCCCATTCAGCCTGAAACCCAGGTAGAGGATTCATGTAGATCGTCTCAAGTAAGTCCCCATATAGAAAAGCATTCTTGACATCAAGTTGATGAAGAGGCCAAGAAGAAGAGGCAACCAAGGAAATAAGCAAATGAACAGGGTCAATTTAGCAACCAGTGCAAACGTAGCCCCAAAATCCTTGCCAGGAACCTAGGTAAAAGCTCTTAGCGACAAGATGAGCCTTATATCGGTCCACTGTACCATCAGCCAAGTATTTGATAGTAAAAACCGACTTGCACCCAACAGTTGTCTCACTAGAAGGTAAGGAGACAATATCCCAAGTGTGATTATACTCCAAAGCAGCCATTTCAGTTTGCAGAGCTGCAACCCATTGGGAATTTTGAAGAGCCCCAGACATAGATCGCGGGATAGAGACCGACTCAAGCTTGCCAAGAAAATATCGATGAGAAGCTGAAAAGGCATCATAACATAAAAATTAGAAAATAGGGTGATTAGTACTACTAAACCAACCAAACTAATTAAGGGGATGATGTTCACAGGTTGGATAATAGGAAGGAGCTGGGGAGTGAATAATTGAAGGAGTACCTGGGCCTAAGGGTAAAAAAGATGGTGGAGAGAGCAGAGCACGAGGGCGACAAGAGTATGCTTGTAATAGCGGAGGACTGGAAGGTGTAGATACATGAGATGGTAAAGGAGCAAATGAATCAATGATAGGAACAGGGCGAGCACTCGGTGACACAGCAAGAGGCAATGCACTCGAGGTGAAATCCTAAAACACAATGTTAGAACAAAAAAATGACATCTCTTCGCAAAATATGACATTCGTAGAATGATAAAAAATGATGAGACAATGGATCATAGCACCAATAGCCTTTAGAAAGAGCTGAATAGCTCAAGAAGATGCATTTAAGAGACTTATTAACTAACTTGGTCTAAGTAGGACTACGATCCTGAACAAAACAAGTACAACCAAACACACGAGGCACGAGAGAAAATAACACAGTATCTGGACGAAGTAATTGAAAAGGGGCCAACCCATGAAGAATCCAACTAGGTGTCTGATTAATGAGGTAAACAACAGTAAGCACATCCATATGCCAGTAGGATTTAGGAACATTCATTCCACAAAGAAGACACCGGACAACAGACATAATATGATGGTTTTTGCATTCAGCAATCCCATTTTGTTCAGGGGTGTAAGTACAAGTGAGTTGCTGCAAAATTCCCTGCTAATTAAGTTGGGAGCGAAATGCATCAGAGATGTACTTCTCCCTCCCCCCCCCCCAACCCAATTATCTGTTAGAAATGGTTTGGAAAATTCTGGGTAAAAACAAAATTTTTTCCTAACTTTGGTCTATTATTTAGGTGGGACCCGGTCGTCAAATTTGGCGAGTCTAAGTGGTAACGCGTTCTATGCCGCATTGTGATTCACGTGGTATATTTGGTTGCTCAAAACCATTATCGGGTGAATAAGAAATTGAAGCCAAAGTGAGCTCCATGGAAATGGAGTTTCGGTGGAAATTCCTTAAGGTTGGAAAATGGCTTGTCCCACATTGATTTGGTGGGAAGTTTTGAGTGGGTTTATAAGGCACATGATTGGAACTTGGGGTGTGCCCCAAGGGGTACCCAAGTTTTGTAGAGAGGGAGGTTATGGGCAAAATTAATGGGCTAGACCCATTGGATCCAAAAATCACCACACACGCGTGCGCCGCAGCCGTCGTCCATCCGGTAGGTCGGGTAGGCGGGCGGGGCTAGGCCTGGGCTTAGGTGCAGGTGCGTGGTTTGAGGTTAGGTTGGGCTCATCTGGCCCGATACTAATCTTTTTGGGCCAAAAACATTTGAGTTTATTTTATTTATTTTGATATAAAATCTGTCCGTTTTTATTTCAAAATTCTGGTTTGAAATTAAATTCCAATTTTGTAATGCACCTCTACAAAATTCTATCCAAACTGAATCTGTTCCACCCGAACAGATTTCAATTCTATTTAATTTTCAAATTCAAACAGATTCAGTTATCTGTCCAATTCAAAACCCAACAGGTTCAATACCTGTTCAAAACAGGTTTGCACCTGTTTAATTCAAAACCAGTAGCCACCAATCCATCTATAAATAGGCAGCCCTCATTTGGATTTTGATTCTAATTTTCGTCCATCCTTTCTGCAATTTCATCTCTGCATTTTGCTGCATTTATTCTCTTATTTTTCTGTGAGAAAGAGTATATACACTAAGTGTGCTCGTTGAACAAATAAATTATAGTGCTGCATTTATTTGTTGATTGATCATTTTATCCTGGAAGATAGACGTCCATATTCTGAAAGCACCAAGGAGAGGACGAATCTGTCTTAAGGACACAGTGTCTAACACTGGACTTGATCAGATTATTATTTGAAGAAATTAATCAAGTAAGTTAATTCTTTTCTGTTTTATTTATTTATTTAAATCAGATTTTGATTTTATTTTTGTAACAAAATAAAAATCTATTTTATTTTATTTTACTGGTTTCATTTTTGGAATCAAACAAATTCTCTCCTTTCTTTTATTTCTTTTATATTCTGTTTGCTGTTAAGTACATAACAGAATTTATTTTTCAAATACAGTGAAGATTGTCCAACATTATCATAGCAAATATTTCGTACAACGGTGTGGAATTGGGTTTTGACCATTTGTAGAAATTGAATAAAAAGTGGAAAAACATCAGACTTCTTTTTAAGCAAATAAACCGAAGTACACCTAAAATGGTCATCTATGAAGTCACATAATAGTGATGCCCATAAAAAGCCAAAAGATAAGAAGGACCTAGATATCAAAGTGAATAAGGTCAAACATACAGGAGGTGCGATACATGTGAGGAATATAAGAAGTACGAGTATGTTTAGACAGTTCACAAACAACACAATGAACTGATGATCCTTGCAAGCTTTATTAAGTGACAGAAAACGTAAACATAAATAATTAAAGTTAAATGAGCATGCCACAAGGCTAAAGTCTGAAAAGAAAACACATAGGAAGACAACTCAGGTAACACAGCTGCTTGCAGGCCAGAAATGGTAGAATGGAAAGGTGTTGGGTCCCTGAAGTAGTATAACTCGTCATGCTGAAACCCCCTGCCAAAAATCTTGTTCAAAGTCAGGTCCTGTAATAAGCAATGAGTAAGTAAGAAAATACCAGCACAATGAAGGTTTTTAGCAAGGTGACTAACAGAGAGAAGATTATAAGCAAAACGGGGCACATGTAAGACAACAGTAAGTGTAATATCAGACGACAATGACACATCACCCTTATGTTGGACATGTGAAATAGACCCATCAGCAAGACATACAGTTTGAGCGGTAGTAAAGACAAGAGAGGATAAACAAGAAAAATCACCAATCATATGATCATTGGCCCAAAAATCCAATACCCAAGTAGGTGTAGT
The DNA here is from genome assembly GCA_025200525.1 of Camellia lanceoleosa. Taxonomy (NCBI): domain Eukaryota; kingdom Viridiplantae; phylum Streptophyta; class Magnoliopsida; order Ericales; family Theaceae; genus Camellia; species Camellia lanceoleosa. The sequence continues at coordinate 3,732,134 of CM045760.1, forward strand.
GCGAACATGAAAGGCTGTAGGAGTACCTATAGCGAGTGTGGTAGTGGAAGGGACACTTGGAGACATGGTAGTGAATGAACCAAGTTGCTCTTGAAGGCGACCAATCTAAGATTGAAACTGATGAAGATCAACAGAATGAGTCGGCTGAGGAGTACTAGATGTGTCAACAATAACAGCAGTATGGGGAGAGCCTGAAGGGCGTGTCCTTGCAAAACGTTGCTTCAACTCAAGATGAAACTTGAAGCACCGTGCTTGGACATGACCAGTTGCACCATAATGGTGGAAAATAACCTTGCTACTAGAAGCACAAGAACTAAACTTGGCAGTAAGAGCCATCTAATCTGAAATTGAAGATGAGGCAGGAAAGGAGGAAGGAAGCAGAGCCACCAATTGAATCAATCGACGACGACGCTCCTCGCTGTCAATAGTAGCAAAAGCCTCATATAAGGATGGCATAGGTGATGTGTTCAAAATCTGAATACGAAGAGACTCAAATTCAAGTTTTAAACCCACCAGAAATTTATAGGTGTGTTGGCAAGCAAGACGACCAAACACAATAGAAGCGGCAATAGCTGGAAAATCACTCAATGGCTCATACTGTGCTAACTCCTCCCAGCGAGACTGAAGGTACCCAAAAAATTCGACAATCGTAAAACCCAAAGCTTCTTGAGAGGCATGAGAAATATCCTGATAGAGTTTGAAAATCCTAGCATCATTGTGGGCATGTGCATACATCTGGGTAAGAGCACTCCACAATCAATGAACTGTATCACAGTACATGAACATGTTGTAGATGCGTTCTTCTATAGAGTTGAACATCCAACCAAGTAAGGTGCAATTGTTAATATCCCATTGAACCCACTTAGGATCATCAGCAGGAGGTTGTGTCTCGATTTCCAGAAGCCACCCAGATTTGCCTATACCCCCAAGGTAAAGACGTATAGATCGACTCCAAGTAGCAAAGTTGCGATCGTTAAGCAACACACTAGTAATTCAATGAACCAGAACATGGGAGGTGAGGGAAACATCTGAACGAGGCATAATGCTCTAGGTTTGTGTAACAAAGTCAGACATTCTGAAGCACCACAAAGCCGAAGTAGCGGCTTCACAAAAAAGAGATGCTACCGAACAAACCGGTAGCCCAAGTAATAAGGAACACACACAGGTTGCTTACCAAAACAGCAACGCACAACCCTAAAAGGGTTAAAAACCAACCTGGACCACCCTAGAAGGATGTCGAACTGCACAAAACTAGGACAGAGCCTGGTCGGCTGTTGTAGGAACCTCGGCAATGACTGGAAAAGACTGCTGAGGGAGAGAGAAAGGGTTTTGGGTGGTATATGGTAGTTGAAAGGGACTGGGTAGATACGTCGGCTACTAGGAAATGGAGGAGAGGCTGGTAGTGATGATTGGTAGGTACGACTAGGGTTTCTTTGGCTCTGATACTAAGAAGAGAGTTGTACAATATTGGATTACCCTAATTTGGGTGAGACCATGTCTATTTATAATCAATATAAGATACACAGGAAAAAAGGAATTAAATAATTACACAATCAAATCCTAAAAATCAAATCCCTAAATAACTGTAATTTATAGAAATCACGGGATCTCCTAAATATACAATATTCTATATTCCAAAAAAACCAACTAATGTGCTAAAGAAATTTAAAAGCTCATCAACTAATAAAAAATCAAAAACATTAAAATCAACAACCAACAGAAATAATGATTGATTAAGCATAATATGAAAAGTAGATGTCAAGAAATACCTTCAATTATTTGGATGATCTCGTAAAAGCATAATCAGAATTACTTCAATTATTTCTATCAGAGACACCCCATTTTTAACCGACCTTAAGACTCAGACGTCATCGATTGAGCACTCGGTGATCGCGCATGTTTGTGCTCGTTTCGACTTTCTGGAGTTTTCGGCTGAGTGCCTTACCTCCGGGCCTCTAAACTCTTTGTTTTTTGGCTTGGTTTGTAGACCATGCCTTGTTTTCCCTTGCCTGGAGGGAGAGAGGTCTATAGACCACTTTTTGTGGTTGTAGACCACTTTTCCCTCTTGTAGGCTAGTTTTCGGTTTCCGAAGCCTTCGGCTGAGCACCTTGTCTTGCTTCCCTTTTGGTTTGGTTTGGTTTTGAACCAAACCTTGTTTTCCCTTACCTAGAGGAAGAGAGAGGTCTTGTAGACCATTTTTTTGTGGTCGTAGACCACTTTTCCCTCTTGTAGACTAGTTTCCGGTTTCTGGAGCCTTCGGCTGTGCGCCTTGTCTCGGGACCATTTACCGTTCTGTTTTTGGCCTGGTTTTCAAACCATGCCTTGTTGCCTTGGTCTAGAGGGACACAGAGGTCTTGGAGACCACTTTTTGTGGTTGTAGACCACTTTTCCCTCGTAGACCACTTTTGGTGCCTATAGACTAGTTTTCGAGGCTTCCGACTGCGCGCCTTGACCGCCGGACTCTTGTCTTGCATCCTTTTTGGTTTGTTTTTGGCACAAACCTTGTTTTCCTTGCTTGGAGAGTGGAATGAGGGTTGGAAACCAGTTTCTCTCCCTGAAAACCACTTTTCTACCCCGCCAGCTAGTTTTCTGGTCGGCCAACTGGCCTTGGTGGTCTTTGGACCACCAAAAGTGGTCTGCAGCCATGCCACCACCTTGCTTTTTTGGTGCAGACCACCTCTCCCCCTGGCCGACCACTTGGTCTTCTTGCAGACCACTTTCACTGGTCAGCCGACCAGTGTAAGTAGCTGGCCGACCACTTCAAGTGGTCGGCAGCTTTCCTGCATCTTTTTGAAGATATTTTATTGCCAGCTGTGACAGCTGGATTGCATCTAGCTTCAAGCTTGTTCAACAAGCTTGAGGCTTGTTTTTCTATAAAAGGGAGGCCCTCTCTCCCTTCTCCAGGTTCAGAAAAATTTGCTTAAGCTATACATATCATCTATATCTATATTTCTTCCTTTCTCTCTTGTTTTGTGCTTAAAAGTCCATTTTCTTCTTACTTTTACACACAAACACCTAGTGAAACACCATACTCTTGGAGCTGAGGCACCTAGAAGCTGGTTTTGGTATTTTTGGATTGGTTTGAGCTTAGAAAAGCTGTTGGAGTTGCAGCTTTGAAGTTGTTCTTCAAGGATGAGTCAACTAGCCCTTTAAAGCTTTATTTTGATTAAGCTTTTGGACCTATTTGCATGCTTATTTTGGCTTGAATTTCTACTGAAAAAAAGTTCTATTTTTTAGTGCTTAACATGTTTGTTTAAGGCTTCTTTGGTGTTGGGGGTGGTCTACCCTCTCTTGTGCCTTGTTTGGCCTTGTTTTGTGCTATCCTTTTAAGTTATTGGGACCACCTCTTTTTGACCTTCTCACCACTAAAACTTAGAGGAATTTTAGTGGTGGAAAGTGTGTTTTGAGGTCCCAAATAGGAGGGGGTCACCCCCTCTCCTTGTATCTTGGATGCTTGCCTTATTGGCCTCATGTTTGAGCATGTTTATCTAGCATATGTTGGCTCCATCTCAGGCTATTTTTGGCCTTATTTCAGTATGGCATACCTCTATTTTGGCTTAGTTTAGGCCACCTTTGCATGTTCTATACACTTGTAGTGTAATCCTTGCAAACTAGCTTTAAATGCTTGTGTTGATGGCTCATCTTTCTAGCATGTTTTGGTCCTATCTCAGCAAGTTTTTGGTGTTAGCATACCTTAACTCTGTTTTGGCTTCGTTTGATCACATCATGCATGCTCCTTGCACTTGTAGTGCATTTCCATTCACTAGCCTAACATGCATCATGCTTTTGACCATCATTCTAGCATGCTTTTGGCTCTACTCAAAGAAGCTTTTGGTTATTTTTTAGCATGCTCTAGGTCTGATTCATGTTGCTTTGGTCATGCATGCATTGCTTTGCATAGCCATAATGCATTCTTGCTTACTAGCTTTGTGTATTGAGTCCACTAGCATGCATTGCTTGGGCTATTTGCATGATTTGGCATCATTTGTTATGTGATTTCAGAGCATGTTTCATTTCCATGCCCTCACATCTTTCATTCATTCAATGCTTTGGAGGGTTCATGCTTTATGCTTAAAACATGAGCCTTTGTGCATGCCATCTTGCCTAGCCTTTTGGGCCACCATTTCAGTGTGTATTTGGTCCTATTTTTCCATCATACAACTCTAATTTTTTTTGGTTAAGTCATCTCATGCTTGGTTTTGATAGGTGTAGTGTAACCCTCCTTGTTGGCCTTGCATGCTTGTTGTTTTGGCCCTTCATGCTAGCTTGTTTTGGCTACACTCCGTGCATGTTTTAGCCTTGATTTGACATGCTCTAGGACTGTTTTGGGTTGCATTGGTCATATGCTTCATGTATTGCATAGCTATAGTGCAAGTGCAAGTGCCTATGCTAGTTTCAAGCTTTGAGTCTCCTAGCATGCTTCATTTGTGACATGTACATGATTTGGCATCATTTCACATGTTATTTCAGAGCATATAGCATTGCCATGTTCCCATTTCTTCCACCCTTTGAGTGCCTCTAAGGGTCATGTATTGTTGCCTTGTTTGTGGCCTAGCTTGTATGCATGCATGCCTAGACTTTCGAGCTCCCATCTTAGCATGTCTTGGTCTTTGTTTTGACTTATTTGAGCTCTGTTTGTGGCTGGTTCATTCATTTGTGCCATGTATTGCACGCCTCTTGTGTAGTCTCTCTTGGTAGCCTTGTGTTTAAGGGCTCTTGCATGCCATACCTGTGTTGTTTGACTGGTTTGGCACCATTTCATACATGATTTCAAAGCTTATAGTGTTGACAAACTTCCATGTTTTTCACTCTTTAAATGCTCTTGAGAGTTACATCTTAATGCCTTAATTCTTGAGCCAATTGGCATGCATGCTTGTATATGCTTTTGGACTTCATTTTCAGCATGTTTTGGCCATTGTCTTGGCATGCATGAAGCTTGTTTGATTGGTTTGGTCCATTGAGTGTTGTATTACATAGCCCTTTCCATGTCCATTATGTTTGCATGCTTGTTGCATTGCATTATGTTTGCATACATTGCATTGAGTTTGCATGCCATTAGATTTGATAAGTTGATCATGCATGCATTGCATTGTGTTTGGATAGGTGTCGGTCAAACGAGAACGAGGGCGTTCATACTTGAAGTGATGAAACGTGCCTCATTTCTCGGTCCCTGACCCTCTTGATCATGCATAATAGAGGCTAAGGCCCTTAAGTGTTATTTGTGCATTCATCTACATTGAATTGTGCAATCTTGGCTTCTCGGCCATCGTGCATTGCGATGCTCGGTTGGTGGCCCGAGAGTCGAGAACCGCACTCCCTTGAGCTCATGAAATGATAGGAAGGGTGGTTGTGCACACATATCTTGCAAATACACTGTCTTGCCCCTTCTTGTTCTCTATTGCAGCAAACTGGAGAAGTGCAGAATTTTCTGGTCTACAGCAAAGGTAAGTGGTTAGCAGGTGGTTGGCAACACCAATAAGTGGTCGGCAATGCTTTTGGAGGTCTCCATGATGAAACAGAAGCTATCTGGAGCTTTGTGCAGTGTTCTGAGAACAATTGCAAACAGAGGCAAGTTGGGGCATCACGATGGATTTCCGAACGAGGCGACCGAGCATGCATGCACTTCTCGCTCCGAGGCCCCTTCTATTTGCTTTACTTAGTTTCTTTGCTTAAGCTAGCTAATGCATTAGTTTTTGTACTTAAGTAGTTAATGCGATTAGTTATTCATTTGTATTTAATTAGCTAGTGTAGTTAGCTAA